>JAJIZN010000001.1:2400000-3600000 GCA_028637585.1 Xylariaceae sp. X187 | reverse complement strand
AAGGGGGGAGGGATCTTGGCCGAAAAATAAAAAAAAAGATGTCAATACAACTTGCCCGGAGGGCCAAGGAAGGATTCTCATTTCCTCCAAAAAAAAAAATAAAAAAATAAAAATAAAAATAAAAATAAAAACC
Organism: Xylariaceae sp. X187; assembly: GCA_028637585.1. Taxonomy (NCBI): domain Eukaryota; kingdom Fungi; phylum Ascomycota; class Sordariomycetes; order Xylariales; family Xylariaceae; species Xylariaceae sp. X187. The sequence continues at coordinate 3,599,867 of JAJIZN010000001.1, read as the reverse complement.
CTTGGGTAACTCATTCGAAAAGGGAACTTTTGTCCATCTATCTAGATTAGATAGACTTAACTTCGAGATCGAAAAGGCGCGTCGTTTTTATAGCCTCATACATAACTATAGCACACAGCAATAATACTACATACTACTACGATCAAGTTAGAAATTCATATAATAAAAACCAGTTTTATTCCCTTCGGCCATTTTAATCCGGCTCATTCTAATAATAACAGGTAACTAGATAAAGGTGGTAAAGCAAGGCAAGGCAAGGTAAAGGTAAACGTTAGGACGTCGGTAGTTGTCATGATTACCGAAAGCAAAAAAAAAAAAAAAAAAAAAAAAAAAGACAATTAGTTTTCTCCATTTCAACTCCTCTTCTTCTTCATCTCTCTCTCTCTCTCTCTCTCTCTCGCTCGTTTGTCTCTCTCGTATGTACATCCCATGTTCAAATCCCAATATATACATTTCTTCATCCCATCCCATCCCATCCCATCTCATTCATTCATCCATCCATCCATCCATCCATCCATCCATCGTAACGGTTAGTCAATCAGTCATCGTAACTCAGTTCCCACCTAGGTCCATAATCCCATTTCCGGAGCCATGAAAGTGAGCAAAGTGCCTTAGCTATACTATTTCTTTTCGTTTGTGGCATGGGGAAGAGAGAGAAAAAAAAGAGCTAGGTAATCATGTCAAAGACTGGGGAGGGAGGGATCATCTCGCAATCCCCGGCAGCCCCTCATTCCCTCCCTCCCTCCCAGAACCAGAACCAGAACCAGAACCGCCCGTATTCGCCCGTCCAAACGTGCCCGCAGGCAAAACCTCAAACCCCGAATTGACCACTCTCGAAGAAGTATTCTGAATCGGCTCCCTCTGATCCGAATATATCCTCACCGGAACAGGTCTACTACTCGCCAGTGAAAATCTGTGATTAACAGGCGGTGGTGATTGTCGTCGAGATTGTGATGAGATAGTAGTAGTAGCGGCAGCGGCAGCGGCAGATTCCAAGCTTTCATACGGATTACTCCTTGCCTCTGCGCGGATGCGTGAGGTATATTTTCCTCTCACCGCAGATACGGGAGTAGACGGTCCAGCCACTGATAAAGGTTCCTCGGTTGGAACCCGGTAGTAAGATGGGTGCTTTTTCCCGCGGATGTCTACCGGATGGCGTGGTGTATTATTAAGTCCTTCCTCGGAAGACACAGACATACGGTCTACCGCCACCGCCTTGCCACGCGGTGATCCCATGCTCGATACTGAAGCTGTAGGGATGTAGATATCGATATGCTGGGGCCGAGTGTTCCCACTACCACCCGCCATTTTATTCTCTTCGGTCGGTTGAGGCGTCGAGGTGAGAGAGCGAGTCGCATACAGGCTTTCATTATTCGCAGCAGATCGTTGAGGCGTGTATACCGAAGGACCAGGTGTTCTCCTCATACTCATATCCTGCCGGACGTTTTGGTCAAAGGTACTGACTGTCGGACTAAAGCGCGGTAGACCAACAAGTCTCTCAGCTTCGGAATTCTGGTTCGGTCTCTGCACTTGTACACCCTTTCCCTTATCTTCGGTCTGTCTGGGCTGTTCATTCTCCATATCGGAGGCTGTAGAGGAAGCCTTGCTGGGCGTGCGTGCCTCGACGGGCGACACGGGCCGAGAGATCCAAATGCCTTCTACCTCGACACCACTCTGGATAGCGCGCACGCCGAAGGGGATATCCACGCGCCTGCCTGCGGGAAGGCCACTTTTGCGTAATTCCGATTGTCGAAGCCGTTTCTCTTCATCGAGGAGAGCGTATTTCTTAAGGAGTCTTTGCGACCACCATAGTTTGATCCAGCCTATGATAAACACGGAGACGATACCAGCCGCCAACACCTTTTCCTTATTAGCGAATCGGTTCAAGAGTGTGTCGACACCCCGTTGGAGACAAGGGAAAAGACTTACAAAAGTTAGCTGCTCCCATAATGCCCAGCCGACAAAGAATTTAACTCCCATCTTGGGATTTCCTTTTGAAAAGATTCTTGTTTGGACCAGTCGATGCCGATATTAGGTATTAAAGGCGACGAAGAAGTGTTGATGTGGGCCCGACTTGAGATGAGGTCTGAGAAAAGAAGAGTGACAAGGGTGAACTACAAACGAGCGACAGCCTTGCCTTGTGGGAAAGGTGTAGTGTAGTGTAGTAGTATAGTAGTGTAGTAGTGTAGTATGAAGTGAATGGGGGGGGTGAGAGGTTTGTAAGTGTAGTGTATACAAACAAACAAACAAACCAAAGGTTGGGGACGTGGAGTCGTTTTTGTAAAAGTGTCACCCTAAGGAAAATAACACGAGGATCCGGGGCCCTACTACTGCAAGTCGCAAGACCGCCTGGATGGTTCGTTCGTATTTGCTTGGTGGAATCGAAGTAAGGAAGGAAAACAAACTAAAGCACAAGCACAAGCCAGGGCTGTTGTTTTCTCGAGTAACACTTTCAAGGTACCAGTTAATCGGTCCGTCCGGTAAATGTGCCTGTAGGTGTGTGTGTCGTGGCCCCAGTCAAGTCTTTTTAAATATTAGAATCAATTTCAACACTGCCTGCCTGCTTGCTGGGCAGTTGGAGAGTTGGAGTTGGAGTTGGGAATCCGAAATAAAGAAAGAAATAAATAAATAGGCCGCGATAGACCCCGGAGCTGGAATCCAGTTCGACTTCTCTCGACGCTCCTTTCCTCTACAATACGATGCGATACAGGGCCCGGAACGGTGTGTGTGTGTGGGTAATCCTGGCCCACGAGGGATACACAGCAGCTCCTTAAGTTAGTATGTAGGGCTGGAAGCTGAAAACGCGAATGGCGACCGCCTAGCGATCGATCAAGGACCTGAGAGAACAGGATGGGACGGGAGAGGGGAGAGGGGAGAGGGGAGTTTGACCCGGGTGTTGGCTCTTGATATGTGTATCCGTTGTCGATGATCGGATCATAATCGTCTGTACCTGACAAAGTAATTAATAACAGATGAGAAGTAGTCCTGGTACACAACAAGCGATGCGGCCCAGATATATCTGTCTATCTACAGATTCATATTAGCTGTTCCCACGGGTATTGGTACACCACTGAAGGCAAGCCGCAGGAGAGTAACCAGCCATAGTTCTCTTTGTCTTGGGGAGAGTGACTGGGGGGGATTCGGAAACCTCTCTCATGCCATCTCCCACCACACCCACACCTCCTCTCGGCCGGTTTGTACTGTGCGTCTGTATATTGATTGCCAAGATGCGCCATCGTCAAGAATCGCTCATTAGAGTGACTGTAGACGCATGCGATACGCCGGCGGGATTAGCGTAGCGTACATAGCTGGAAATACCCTACGCCTATGCAGTCAGTCGACAAGCTGAAGAAAGCAATGGTAGGTAGGTGGGCAAACGACAGGCCGCCATGAGAACAAGAGATTCGGAATGAGTAAAGTGTAGCGGCCATGCCCTGTCTAGTGGCCTATGGTTTACGATGTCCACGCGCTTGTTGGGTTGGGCAGCCAAGGGGAAAGAGGAAATCTGGGAGCGGGCACCATTGCCGGTGTCGATCACGCTACGTTAATTGGGACAACGGATACCAACAGCAGATGTGACGAAGCGTCAGTCAGTTCTCTCTCTCTTCTCTCTCTCCCCGCCTCTCCAGGAAGAAATGTGCATGGCGTGCATAACATGGTATGTCATCTCCAGTGACATACCAGTGTTTCATTGCCAATAAATCGTAGGGGAATCGCTTGGAGATAACCAATCTCTTGCCTACCTGGTTACAACAGCTCACAGCAGCCAAATCATTCTGTACCATTCGGATTCCGCGTTAGCGAGCAAGCGAAGTTCAGGTCCTTTTCAAGTGGCAAAAAAAAAGCCAGGTGAATCCCTGTGAGTGTGGTGTACACAACATCACCTGTATACACTATTTACTTACCTGCATCACCACGAACACGAGTTGTGTGTGAGTGTAGTGCGCTGCGGGTCAACTTGTGGGCCGAGACCAGGTCCAGGAACCTGTCTGGTCCTTTGGCTTTGGGGCGACTCCCAGAAATAGAACTTGGCGGAAGGAGGGTGTTTGGCGCTGTGAAGGGTTGAGTTTTTCTTTTCTCTTTTCTCTTTTTTTTTTTTTTTTTTTTTTTTTTTTTGGTTTTTGCCCACACATTCTGACGCTGTGGCGCTGATCACTCGCATCCTCTTGCTTCCCAATATGAAAGTAGGTAGCCTAGAGAAGAGGCCCCGAGGCGGTCATACCCGAACAAAAGTATGCACGTTGATGTGGTGGCCTTTGCAGGTAATCAATCAGCTGTGTTGCATAGGCGCGAACTGGAGACTGCTGATCAGATAACCCATTTGCTCGTAGTGTAGTGTGGTATATATAGGTACTCGTCCACCCATCTCATCACATCTAAAGATTCCTCAAGACATGTGTCATCGGCCTGTTCGGAGACGGAGAATGGTACTTTTGAGGATCATGAATGGGCAGCTTTGGGCGTATGGTCACAGTCACAGGGCCAGCTCTTTCGTGGGTTCACGTCCCGTCGGAGTTCGGAACCCCTCACCCGTCACCAACCTATCGGCCACGAATACCTAGTAGAGGGTATCGACATAGACGTAGTCAGCCGATAATCAATGTAAGTAGAGAATACGGCTCGTAACTTCGCATGTGCGACTCTCAGGTACAACACCAAGGACGGTAGGTACCTTCAGCACATCCTTTGGAGATGGCCTCTTCCCATTTTGATCTACCTATAAATCAGTAGCCAGCCGCTAGCCATTAGGGCAGATCAAATTCGAGGCTATACACTCTCACGTCTTGTAAAACTAATCCATTCCCGTGGTTAGTTCTATGCATGTGCCAGACTTCGTGGCAAGTAGGCATCGTATCGGCCACAGCGGCAAAGCGGGGGGCTGTCCAGGTTCGGAGAGAAATCTGAAGATCTTGGAGTGTGATGGAAGGGGATGAATGGCTGGGAATGCGGGCGGATGGACAGAAGGATCGGGACTGGGATTGGGACTGGAATTGGGATTGGAATTAGGATTGGAATTAGGATTCGGGATTAGTATTTCAAACTCCGAACCCGCCAAACGCATAACTTTTTCGACGCTAAGGGCCCAGTACGCTAACTACCGATATTTACCGCGAAGCAGCTGCGACAGGCTGTGCGCGCTTCTCGCTCCTCGCTCCTTACCTAGACGCTTTGCGCTAAGTTAACGCGGGAAGGTCAGTCCGAGACGCTTCTCCGACTCCCGGCGGATACATTATGATATGTCATCCAGAACGCCGATTGAACGCCGGTGGGTGACTCTTATATATCTTCATTTGCCTACCTAGGCGTCTCACCTAAGGATGAAGCCAGATTGAATCAATGGCTACAGGAGTCAATGGCCTCGGCAATTATGTGAGAATCTGTGATGAGAATCTGTGAAAATATTGTATAAGAGTGGAGTGCTCTCATCCCATAGAGAAGTTCGCGTAGGTAAAAAAAAAAAAAAAAAACTTATGACTTTCGACCTCCGTAGTCCGTTCTTTCCGACCCGACCAGACTAGGCCCGCTGAATTGAGTTTTGCTTGTCCTAAACACCTCACTTTCCTTCTTCCACCTCAATTGACTTGGCACGACAAAATGCCTACCAAAGACAATCATATCCTCACGCTGTCCTGCCCGGATAGGTCTGGCATTGTCCATGCCGTTACCGGGCTCCTGGCCAGCCATGGGTTGAATATCCTAGATCTTCAGCAATTCTCAGACAGCACATCTCAGAAATTCTTCATGAGAGTGTCCTTTGGCCCTACCGAGTCTACAGAGAACCTCAACGAGGCCATCAGGAAGTTATCGGAAGACCTCAAGTTCGATCACTATGAGCTGAGACCGGCGAGTCAGAAGCCGCGGGTATTGATCATGGTCTCTAAGATTGGCCATTGCCTGAACGATCTTCTCTTCCGGACCAAAAACAACCAACTCGGCATCGAGATCCCTATCATCGTGTCCAATCATCCCGACTACCGCGCCCTCGCCGAGAGCTATGGTATTGAGTTCCACCATCTGCCCGTCACTCAAGACACGAAACTGCAGCAGGAGAAGCAGATTCTCGACCTCATCAAACGGGAGAAAATCGAACTTGTCGTACTGGCGCGGTACATGCAGGTCCTCAGCCCCGGTTTATGTGAAGCGATGAGCGGCAAGATCATCAACATCCACCACAGCTTCCTGCCGTCCTTCAAGGGAGCCAAGCCGTACCACCAGGCTTTCGAAAGGGGTGTCAAGATCATTGGTGCGACGGCGCATTTCGTCACTGCCGATTTGGACGAGGGCCCGATCATTGAACAAAGAGTCGCACGCGTCGACCACGCGATGAGCCCGAAGGAATTGGTCGAGGAGGGCAGTAACGTCGAGAGCCAGGTGCTGGCAGCGGCCGTCAAATGGTGGAGTGAGAAGAGAGTCTTCCTCAATGGCCACAAGACTGTTGTTTTCAATTGAAAAAAAAAGTAATTAATGCCGGTTGAACATGGGTAGATTTCATTTTCTGATTCAAAATTAGAAGGGTAAAAGGCTAGAGAAATATAAATCTTGGAGAGGCTTGGTTTAAGGAGACCTCGAAGCTGATTCATGGCCGGGAAGAGATAGACACGGCTTATGACACATTGTAGTTTTAGGTACATAACGTGCTCTTTGCAATTCAATTATGAGCAAGGTCAACGTGGACACTTATCATGCTCATGTAAACCTCGTCTCTGACTTTCGTACAGGGTACAATCCGAGCGCACGGCTTTTCTCAATTTCGACGTGAGGTGAAACTTGCAACTGTGAATCACTAAATCACGATGGCGTCCGGAGAGTAGGTATATCACTGAAGGATCGATGATTCCTTGGAGTGCACAGATTAATAATTGAGCCAATGGCCTCGGAACCAACGCGAGATGAGTCAATATCGGTGTGAACCGTGACCATTTCTCCTGACGGGAGCGTGCAACAAGAGCGAATGCAAGGGCAACGCGATGACCGTGAGGCCAATCGTGACCTGTGTCCCGAACGTTGACACCTGCCCTGATCGGGGCTACCTATATAGCCACTATCTACATTAAATACATATACCCGCCTCCTCATTTCACTAATTATGTGTTTATCTTACTATATTGTCTAACTACATACCTAGAGCGCAAACAACCTCGGGCCGCTTTATTTCTAAACCGGGAACATTTCAACCAGCAACAACATGCGCAATATCAGGGCGACGGCAACAAGGCACCCAAACCCTTCTTAGGGGTACGATACGTATCGCCTGGACTCTATTCACAAAAAAAAAAAAAAAAACATCTAGAAACAAAAGTTTTCGTCATCAGTAGCAGCTTATACCCTGAGGCACCTCGGACACCACCTAAAGATGGATGGCTAAGGGCAACGCAGACGAAAAAGCAACGATCAAAGACCTCCTATTTGCTATTCGATACGGACCGTGCAGCTATGGCATGATAAGGGGGCTACGTGCGTCCTTAGAGCGCAAGTGAAATCCTTCTAGGCAACCAGAAGTCCAAGGCCGAGCCGAGCAATCAGCTTCCTGTTACTGAGCGGGCCGGTTTTTTTTTTTTTTGGGGGGGGGTTTCATTTCCAAAGGGAACAAAAAAATAGAATCTCAAAATTGGGAATTCGATGCCGGCTAGCCGATGGAGACCTGACTCTTTCCCTCGTCGTCCCGATTGGCATACCGCGCCGAAAAAAAGGGGCTGCAGCAGGCTGCCAACTCATGGGCGCAGAAGGCTACATGAGGAACCGCGAATAAGAAGGAAAGGCCCAAAAGTCCCTTGCGCTCCTCCACATTGCCAACTCGCAAAAAAAAAAATAAAAATAAAAATAAAAAAATAAAACGCCGATCGAAAGGAGGCTGTGTATGTAGACAGACGGGTTCCTCGGTGGGCCGACGACACGTGGAATCACGGCATCCAGATGATATCTGGAGGTGAATTAGCTCGCTTGCCAACATTGACATGCGGTGAAGCCCATGGACTCAACGAAGAAGCACCGCCTCTGCAGACTGAGGTCATGAAGGATTCTTTGGCTGTCAGTAGGCTTCAAGCCACCTATGCTGGCTGGCGAGACCTTTGGGTAGCTGTGCCATGCGGTTGTTTTTCCTACAGCGATGGCTTCAGGCTTTCGGGATGGGATACGTGGGCATATTCTCGTGCCTCGATTCTCGTCAACAAGTCTCCTTCTCGGTCCGCAGTTGCGTTAAAGGCGTGAGCCAGTCCCGTCTGTTGATACATTTGCGTTCGGCTTACAGATATCTAACACATCACATATCTGTATCCGTCTGTTTCTTTTCTTTCTTTTCTTCTTCGAAACGCTGACACTCTACCGATACGGTCGATCTCCTCTGAGATATCACACTCTCAACCGAATAACAGTCGTCAAAACGCGTCGATAAAACGACTCCTCTGCAGCCCGCAGCCTGCAATATAGAGCCGCAGAAGAATCAAGTGACTGGATGCTGCTGATCCTGCCACAATCGCATGGAAACGCCACTTGTTGAAAGCGAAAAAAAGAAACAAGAGAGGCCCGAGATAATCCTTCTGCATTGAACAATGCAATATAAACATGCCTCGCTACCCTACGGATGGAGCAGGTAGCGTCGCAGTACATATACCCAATGTTAGGGATTAAGCCCCGGATTTTAAATGGGAAGTGTTTGGACAAATGGAAAGAAGCCAGGACGGCCGACTAATATTAGTACATATTTGATATGATGTGAATCGCAAAAAGCTACGGAAAAACAACAACTCGAGTGATTATTTTTTTTTTTTTTTAAAAAAAAAGCAACTCCGTTCAGGCCGGTAATCTCACCATATTATATTATGCTATATTTACACCAGGCTACCGCGGGAGTTTTCTCTTGCAAAACCCCGACTTCTTCCGGGAATATGACTAGCTAAGCCAAAGCGAGATGATTGCTCAGGGCCGAGAAACGGATCGGGGATGGATGGATGGTAATTATTCTACATATGGGATTCGAGAGAAGCGACCTCCAACGCTTTGCAGTTGGGACATGGCATTCACGAAATCCTTGCCCGTTGCCATGTCATATCTATCCAGCTTGACTGACTCAACCGCAGGAGATTACTAGGTAGGCAGGTATTCAAAATATTATGAATTTACTACATATGAGTGTAAAAAGTTGTAGTTTACAGGACGCTTCAAATGTAGATTCTTCAAATACGTTTTGGCATGATTCATACATACCGTCGCGCGACAGGTCTATATTAGGAACTCCTTTGTAGAGCAGTGACTCGCACATAAAATAAGCAGAAAGTAATCTCTATTGAAATCGAGTAGAAGCCTTCTTTTTTTAGAAAAAAAAGAATAAAAAAGAAAAAAGAAAAAATCGGGATGTAAAACGGCTTCTTGTTCTAGATTAAAAAGGTAATTATAACGCGAACTCGATGAACGATCTTCATGGTTATAGCGGAGCAAAAGAGAGCCCCCGCGTTCAAAAGCGATGATCATGTACACTACTCCCCCTGAGAGGGAAAGTCCCCAGTCGAAAGTTCTTTCGTCCCATATCACAAAGGCGTCTTTGCCATGAGGAGAAAGGACACTTATACGCCCTCTCCAGCTATAATAATATCATGACTATCTTGCGAGCGGTTGGTTTCGCTCCCCCCCCCCTTCTTGAGACTATCTTGCATTGAATACCATCTTGAGGGGCTCTGGTTCAGAGTAAGGCATGATTGACAGCAGTTGGCATCGATACAATAAAAAAATAATACACAAGCGTGAGGAACTCATGTATGGAAAAAAAAGAAAAAAAAAACCCTACCAGGAGCTAGGAAACTTAGCAGTCGTGTTGAACGGTGAGTTGAGAGACCTCACCTCCCAAATCGAAGACCTAGCTGACGGCCAGGTCACAGCGAAGTTCCTTCGCCGTGTAAGGCGCAAAAGGCAAAACGCACGCCGAATATACTCTATCCATATTATTCCGTCATAGGGCGCGGTAACCGACTCAAGGGCTCTATTTTCACCCGTGTTGGGGGGGGGGCTCAGACCCCTAGAATCAGCAAGTTGAAAAGGTGTCCTCGAACCCCATGCTTTGGCCAAAGTTATGATAGCCATAGTGACGGCATCGTGCTTTTCAGGCGGCTGGATGTCGAGCTCTAATTTCAATATCATGGGAACCGCAGTTACCGACGACAAACAACACCTATCACAATGCTTTGAGGGTCCGTCTTTACTGGTACATTGAACCCGAACGTGACGAGTACAGTCAGAGTCCATTGATTCGCATTCGGGAGACATCACACAAAGGAGCGGATGAACTCTAAGGGTTAGATACTTCTCGAACTGTGCGCCTCGTGATGGCTCAAACAATGACGCCTACTGCATTATGACGTTGAATCTAGGAATGCTTGAAGCGACTTGACTCGATTAAGGGACGAACATGGCTTCATATTTGCTTACAGGCACGACGGTTGGGAGGGTTTCTCGTGTGGGACGACAGGTCTCCCACTGGGAGACGAGACACGTTGGCAGAATTTGCGAACCAAGGCGTGAAATATCAGAAACCCACTCCCAACAGAGGCTTCGATAGGTCTCGTTCGAATGGAAGACATAAGAGGAAGCACACTCTAAGCTGAGGGAACGCCCGGCGGTCATGACATGTACCTAGGTAGTGTACAGGGCCTTGTGAACATGGGTATCGCAAGCAACACAGGTCCAGGTGACTGGAAGTTCTCGCTGCCAACATAGGTAGACCCAAGACGTTGCGAGAAACGCTCAGTGTGTGAGTGAGTCTGGGACTTCGTCCCCGCAAAACGACAGCCGAATAGGGACCGAAGTTTTAAAAGGCCTTTCCGGTATTTTTATAGTGTACTTACTTAGAGATGCCTAAACCTGGTTACCCAGACCAAAAGAGAATCGGTCGAGGATGTCCTTGAGAGGAGGCTAAAATGCCACGATAGTCGCACGGGACTCGCATGTCAGGATGCGGTCGAAGGATTGGGTTAGGGTATATAGTAGTAGGTAGTGTGCGTTAGAGACGAACATTTGGGCGGCATCGCCTCATTTGTTTTGTGACCTGAGTAGGTAGGAACGGGCAGCCGCATCGCGACGCCAGATCGATAGAAGACGTGGAGGATTCGGCCGGAATTCACTTAATTAAAAGTCGATTAAAACATGGCATTGTTGTTGACATGTTTGAGCAAACCGTTTTCCGTTTCTTCCGTTTTCACAAGTCAGTGCATCGGTACATGGCGTATCCGTATTATAATTAAGTCTATGCCGAGTCGGGCTTTCATCAGGCCAGGATCAGGCCAGGATCAGGTCAGCTTTAGACTACAAAAGCGGCGTCGGCTCAGGAAAAAAGCATTCGTTAGGTACGAATACGCGGATGTAACATGTACCCCCAGGGGTGAAAGAATGAATGACACATCCCGATGGGGACGTTCAAGGGCGGCATCGAATCCGAATCTAGCCGAGTTGATCCCGCGAATAACTTCCTGAGATGACAGACTTTGTTATCTGTCAACGCATAGTAAGCCTAACGACGTCAACAAGCTGACCAATGTGCACAATTGGTAGGTAGGCATGCCTTTCGGTTTTTTTTTTTTTTTTTTTTTTGCCGTCCAGATTGCATATCTTTCAGATGGGTTGGCTTGATGCGATTGGACTGCAAGCCGGCAGCGCGGCAGATGCCGAGGCAACATGATTCGTACCCCCCATTTTTCTTTTATAGAAAAACTCTGACCATCATACGAGGTGAAAGACTCGTACTCGTCCGTTCTGAACAGGTAGCGATGGCTGCGATGCAGACTGGTAAGCGGGACAGGTTCTGAGGTTCCAAGTATGAAATGATCATCGCGAAAAGAAATGTTTGATATGTTATAATGCCCAACGATGCAAGTATCATGCCGTCGCTGTTACAGATTACATGCAAGACCCGTTAAACTGCAAGTATGGTGGACAAATGTAAATGGACTCAACCCCGCGTTTGCGTTTGCGTTTGCGTTTTCTTTTTGCAATTCAATGCTTTGAACCTTCCAATCCCATTCAATTCCGCGCCACGGTTAAGAGGTGCAATTGATAACAAAAGTGGAGACGCCCCGAAAGGAAAACGCGAGTTTTCCGCTAAAAGTCCTAACTACAACTCATACCAAACCGATTTGGGGGCCTTTGTAACTGTCCAAAATGGAGCGGTAGCTCCCGCCGATCCGAATTGTCCGAAACCGAAATACCGACGGCAGTTACTTACGCTTCCTCCTTCCAAACACCGACTTGTAACTGCCTGCAGATCCCATCAATTCCATTTCGCACCTGATGCTGAATAAGGCGCCATTCAGGTCACTTCTCTTTCCCGTCCGTTCCCACTAAGACAACTCCGCCTACTTAGACTCATACATCCCCCCCAACATCCAACGCCCCAACATCGAACGCAAAAGAAGAATTGATACATATTCCTTTGAAAGCCCATAGATCAACAACCCAAGAGCCGGTTTGTTATTAGACTGCGTCTCTCACATCGCGTTAGAATCCTTCCCTACGCATTTTACACTTGTACGAAAATATTCAAGATCAACCATGCCGATTCGAAACCCCTTCTCTAAGCGACCCTTTCTGAGCATTGGCGTTGATGTCGCAAGCGACCCAAATACCGGCCTGGGAGACTCCTATGGCGGCTTCGAGAAGGTGGACACGGTAGGGTCTAGAGCCTCGTCCGCATGGACCATCCGCTCCACCAAGGGCCGGGATACCGGTGACTACAAGATGAGTGGTAAGTTCTATCTGAACCGTGCACCACGGCATATTATGGACATTTACATATAGATGGCTAACTGTTCTTCTCACAGTCGTCAATGACAGCGGCGTCTATCTACCCGTAAGCAGGACTCCGCTTCTCTCCAGCCCCATGAACCCCGAAACCCAAAAGTTTGCTGACTGGTCGCCATCCAGCCTTCCCCTGTCGAGGAGAAAGTTCTTTGGCCGAGACGACCACCAACTTCGCGCACTTCGGTAGACACGCGAAGTAGCATTGGTGACATTGAACACTTCTCTATCTCTCGCGAGTCTTTCGATTCTTACCGGCGATCATTTGTACGCGACACTTCCCCCCTTCCTCTTGCGATTATCTGTATTATTTTGCCATATGCTAACCATACTGGCGAGAATAGGACATTTGCGCTAAATCCCCCATCATCGCAAACGAGCCCCCTAGGCAGAGCTTCGACTCTTCCATGATAGCTAGAACCCCGAGATCGTCCTTGAGAAATCGAGCCTTCGAAAGAGAGCTACCTACGGCAGAGGAAGACTTTGAAGACGTTGGCTTAAACGACGATCAGAAGCAGAACCAACAACAACCGAAGAAAAAGGGCTTTTTCGCCAAGTTCTCCGAGTCTCAAGAGTCCAATATCCATGCACACGGGGAAGGCTTATCGCGCTTTATTCCCGGTCGCAAGCGAGCGCAGAGCGGTCAGGGGGCCGAACTGGGCGCTGTGGAAAGGCCGAGATCTTCTCAGTCGATTCGACCTGAGGAGGTGCAATGAGTTCTAGTCGCAGAATGACCTTATCTTACTTGTTACATATTCAAAGCATGACTTCCGGCGTTAGGGACATTCATGACATAGAGCAGATTGGCTGCTCTTTCACGGCAACGGTTTCATTTACTCTGTTGGGGCCATGGAGCCTAGGAATGGGCGAAACGGATCACATGGCGGATAGGTTGGCCGTTTGAACTTAATGATAATGCATAGATGAGACATTGACCTCGTCACGACATACAATAGTTGAAACGGGCATGTAGATATAATACACAATACAGTTGAACGTTTACATTATTGTCGTGGGAGTTCGTGAGAATCAATTTTCCTCTCCTGCATTTACTGTCTAATATGATACCAAAGATGTCAATGACATCGGATCTTGAGGTTCCCGGGTTCATTGATGATGATGATCTAAACCGTTTTGACGCTGTGATGACGATGTCCTAGGTTACCAAAAGAGAAACAGAGTGGCGCCAGGGCAACAGGGCAACAGGGCAATGCCACCGCCACCAGCATCACTGCCCCCGTTCAGCCCTTAACGGAGTTACCGACAAAGAGTTTGAGTTTTTGAGTCGGCTTCGCTTCGCTTATCTCCAAACTCGACTCCCAGGGGCTTTGTTAGGTATTACGGCGTTAATTTCCGGGTCGGTGATTCTGATTGTGTTATAATAATGTATGTGGTGTACAAGACACACAATGTATGTATGGTATGGTATGGGTGTGTATGTCGGTTTTCGGTTCACTTGTTTCCCTGGTCATGCAGCTTATCTACCTACCTATGAAACTGGTGTGAAGGGAAGCGAGATGAGATGGGGGATGAAAGCTCCCGAGTCCTGGGTGCTTGCTAATTATTAAGAGAATGCCGCTGTAACCGATGCTACAAAGCGATGGTGTAAGTATGTAAATGGTATTACAGGCTGTAACTAGATACAGTCCGTACGGACAAAGTCAGTTGTATGGATGTAGTTATTGTCCATGCTGTGCACGATTTGGTTTTGCTAGTTACACAAACCCCGCCAATTTCTCCAATTAAGCTGAATCGCCATGTTGCATAGGTGTAGAACGGTTTTTTTTTTGTTTTTTCACCAAAAAAAAAAAAGAACCCTCAGCAGAGGGTTGTGGTAAAACAGTTACACTTCTACAAGTGGTCTTATCGATAACCATTTTTCTCCATTGAGTAGGTAGGTAGGTAGGTAACATACCTATACCTGCCTCATCTAACAAACCTACCTAGGTAGCTTCAACGTCGAAGACGTTCGATACCTAGTAAGAGGTTCAAGCTAAAGCCCCAGTGACTAATAAACTCTCCGATTCGATTTCGGCGAAACAACCGGCTTTTTTTTTTTTATTTTTTTTTATTTTTTTGGTCTATCAACGACAAAAGCTCCCCTCCCCAATTCGCCATGGCGCCCCGGCGCCCAGACAAGAAATCGAAGAAAGGCGCCGCCATCTCGCGCGCCGCCGGCGGCAGTAATAGCAGTACCAGTACCAACGCCAGCAAGCCCGCCGTCGTAGCCCCGCAAGTCCTCGTCAAAGCGGCCGAGTACAACCTGCAGGAGGGAAACGTGCAAGACGCAGCGACGCTAGCCGAAAAGGCCCTCGAGGCGGCGTCTGCTACGCCCGGCAGCGACGATGCCCTATCTGCGCTGAATCTCCTCGGCCAGATCCACCTTGAGCTAGGCGACCTGGACGTAGCGCGAGCGTACCTCCTGCGCGCCGTCGCGATCGACGAGGATGGCTCCAAGGACGAGAGCGTAGGCGGTGGGCCGGATAAGTTTCTATCGCTTGCGCAGCTGAGCGAGGAGGGTGGACATGATAGCGTAGGCTGGTTTGAAAGGGGCGCGACGGCGCTACGGGCGCGACTACAGATTCTCGAGGGGGCGGAGAGACAACGACATCAATTACTGCCGAGAAACCAGAACAAGAACAAGCACCGAGACGAGCCGGCCGCGGTATTAGAAGAAATGAGACGGAAGCTGGCCATGACGCTATGCTCTGTCGCAGAAGTCTACATGACCGATCTATCGTGGGAAGAAGACGCCGAACAGCGCTGCGAAGCGCTCACTACGGAGGCGACTATGGTCGCGCCCGATTTCGCCGAGACGTGGCAGACGCTTGCCAATGTTCGCATCTCGCAGTCTAGGTTCGATGATGCCAGAGCGGCGCTCACGCGCAGTCTGCAGTTATGGAAGGATTTACCGCCCGAACACCCGTCCGTACCGGATTTCCCGAGTCAAGTCGGCTTGTCGAGATTACTCATGGAAGTAGAAATGGAACAGGAAGCCATCGAGGTCCTCGAAAGACTCGTGGGCGAAGACGACCAGAGCGTTGAAGTATGGTATCTGGGCGGCTGGAGTCTCTTCGTGACAGGCGAGAAGCAAAAGGAGAAAGCCTCCGCAGACGAGGAAGAGTGGAAGACATCGTGGATATCCAGTCGCGTCTGGTTGAATCAGTGTCTTCACCTCTACGCGCTACAGGATTACGAGGATGAACGGTTAGGAGAGCATGCGAAAGAACTTCTGGCATCGATTGCGAAGGAGCTTGGAGAGGCGCCGGCTGGACTTGATGATGATGACGAGGATGGCGAAGATGGCTGGGAAGACGAGGAAAGTGACGAGGAGATGCATCAATAAAGCGCATTTCAAGTTTCATAGCAGTTGCCACGAGAAATGCGGATGAGGAGAGGATTACCCCTTAGGAAGGGGAACATCAAACAATCCTAGCATGATACCGGAGTCTGGAGTCTTCAAATGGGTAGCAGTTTTCTTCTATTTCTTTAGCAAGAGGGGTTAAAGAAAAAAAAGAAGCTCGGAAACGTTTTCATAGAAAAAGCGCTTTTCTTGATATGGACAGGGGATAATATCATCTTTCTTTTCCTCGTGTGTTTTTTTTTCCTGATGCGCGCGGGCCCTCCAAATTAAACGCCGTGTAAATGCTAACAAGTCGCCATGAAACTTTTCGTATGACTCTGACTCTGAATCGATTTTCTTTTGCTCCAGGAAAAAACAAAAGGAGATAGGCAAGCCTTTCAAATCCTACGTTTTTGTGCACTCATAGTCCTATGCTGTGACCTTAAGCTTGTCCACCTGGTCCGCGAGTGGTTCGCCGTCATGCTCAACGCCAATGCTGTCCTCGTCGTCTTCTTCCTCGACCTTGCCGGCGAGACCACGTTCCCAGAGCTGCTTGCCCGTGAGTCTGACGGGTTCCTTGACCTTGGCCTTCTTGAGCGCGGCGAGGCGCTCTTCCTCCTCTTGCTGCCTCCTATCTTCCATCTCGCGGACGAAGTTATCGCGCCACTTGAGGAAAGTCTCGGACGTGACCATGGTGCCGTGGAACTTCTTGTTTTCCTCGCGCTCGGCAGCGAGTAGGGCCTCTTCTTGCTCATGCGCCGCCGCGTCCCGACGGTCTGTCATCAACTGCTCGGCCTGCTCCGTAAGCGCCGTCACGAGCGTAAAGACCATCGCCATGCCCAGACTCTCCTGGACAGTATCCTGCAAGCCCTTGAGGAGCTGCGCCTTGTCGCCGGAGACGGAGAAGCGAGGGTGATGTGTCGCGTTCGGCGGGGCGGACAGGTCTAGGATGGGCGCTTCGTCGGGGTACGCGTCGGGATAGCGCACGTGTAATATGACGGTGGGCGGCTCTGGCGCCTCATCGTCACCGTAGTCATCGTCGGGTGGGTTGAGCTTAATGGCGATGCGGTACTCGGTGTCGGATACATCTACAATGTAAAAAAGGGGGGTGTGTCAATAGGCAATGCGGGCATGGCGGGGTTGACCTCACGTGTGCTGTGCTGAACTGAAGACGGGGCGACGCAAAGACGAACCTGTGATTTCATCGGGGAATATAGAGCTGAGAACTTCACGTTCTTCTATCTGCTCTTCTCTTCCCATTCTCGGTTTGGGGCCAGAGGCAAGCTTTGGACCGTGAAATGGATGTAAGAGTATCTTAAATCGGGTTGATTTGTTGAGGAACTATTGGTGCATCTCGTAATCTGTAGGTACACTACCAGTACAGTAAGTAAAGTCTCTAGATACCTACTGTAGGTACACTAGGTAGGGGTAGGTTACCTAGGGACCGGTATGGTAGTTAGTTATCCGCCACTGGCCCAGCACAAGGACGCTAAGGTGAGCTGGTTATCGCGGTTATCGATAGCTGTCTTAGATATCTAGTTAGTGGGGTAACAGCCCATTAGCGCCTGTGACTAGCCTCACCGCCTGAGATCTTAGTCCCATTATTTTTCGATTCTGCCGCGACGACCTATCTAGGAAATTTCCAAGTTTTATCTTATCGGTCCAAAGTCACCTTGAGCGCAAAGAGTCTTTCTTCGCTCGAGAACATCGGAACTCGAGGTTTCACTGTATAATCGATTCCGGCGAAACCGGGGAAACAAAACCATGGCGCCAAAAAGCGATGCCGGAACTAAGCGGAAGCTTCCTAGTAAGAGCAAGGACTCGTCTAGCAAAAAGCCGAAATTAGACAAGAAGAAAGCCTCGGCGCCTCCCCCAGATGAAGACGAGACTATGAGGGACGTCGATGACGTCTCTCACGATGCCGACGAAGACAATGGCCAATTACATGAAGAGAGGGCACAGAGGATTGGAAATGGTGCCGCGCGCCAGAACGATAAGGATTCTGAAGCGGGAAAGACTTTTGAAAAAGGTGAGTCCCGCCTGTTCACAAATCAGGGATTTGTAATCGTTGGCAATCAATGCTGACACTGGATAGGCCAAACCTCTAGAGAGTCCCATCAGAAACAGAAACAGCTTGCTCAGGATCGCAAGGCGAGCAAGCCCTTAGCGGACGAACTACACAAAACCAAGAAGCTGTGGGAACGATTGCGCCGGAAGTCCCACGTGCCCAAGGAGGAGAGAGACAAGCTGGTCGAAGAGCTCTTTGTCATTGCCACCGGGCGCATGAAGGACTTCGTTCTCAAGCACGACGCCGTCCGTGTCGTGCAGACAGCGATCAAATATTCGACACCAGAGAGGCGGAAGATGATCGCCAAGGAACTCCAGGGAACGTATGCGCAGCTGGCAGAGAGCAGATATGCCAAGTTCTTAATAGGCAAGCTTATTGTCGAAGGCGACCACGAAGTCCGAGACCTGATTGTCCCCGAGTTTTATGGTCGCGTACGGAAAATGATTAATCACCCCGAGGCTTCGTGGATTCTCGATGACATATACCGAGGCGTTGCGTCGCCCGAACAAAAGGCCATCTTGCTCCGAGAATGGTACGGTCCCGACACCTTCCTCTTCCGTGGAACGGGGGAGAAAGATGCTGCGCCCACAGCTGAGCTCTCGGCGATACTCGAGAAGGAACCTGGCAAACGGCAACCTATCATGAAATATCTGCTGGATCTGACCAACCAGCTGATCCAGAAGAAGATGACTGGCTTCACTATGCTCCACGATGCTATGTACCAATACTACACTAATGTGAATGTAGGCTCTGAGGAAGCCAAGGAATACATGGAGATGATCAAGGAGGACGAGAACGATCTTCTCAAGAACATGGGCTTCACCAAGAGTGGCGCTCGTCTTGTCTGCTTGCTCCTAGCCCATGGAACGGCCAAGGATCGAAAACAGATATTGAGAGCCTACAAAGACACGTTTCAAATGCTGTCTACTGACCCTCATGGCCATCTCATCATACTCGCTGCCTACGACACCATCGACGACACTGTTTTGACATCGAAATCCATCCTCAATGAACTGTTTGCGAAGTCGCAGCAAGATGACTCGTCCAACATCCTCACACTCGCCAACGACCCCAACGCTAGATTTACGGTACGATACCTACTAGAAGGCGCGAGCAAAGTCCTCTTCGACGGAAGCCACGCGGCCGAACGCCAGTTTTTGGAGCAGATCTGGACTCTACGGCAAAGCACCAGCAAGAAAGACCCAGACACGCGCCGGAAAGAATTAGTCGCAGCCCTATCGCCACCATTACTGTCTGCCATAGCTTCGTCGGCAGCAGATCTCATCACCACCTCCTTCGGATGCCAGCTGATAACAGAAGCCCTCATCTCCTGTGTCGGAGACAAGTCCGAGGCGCTGAAAGCCATAGCAGACACAGCTGGAGGCGACCCAGACGCCGCGCCGCCTGGCGAAGGTGAAGAAGAAACCGATGCCCTGGCGCCTCCGCCCACGGCACCCCACACTTCCAAGAACGCTCACAGCGGACGTATGTTTAAGACTTTGATATCCGGTGGTCGCTTCGACAAATCAACACACAAAGTCATCCCCTGTGACCCACCTCTTCATTTCGCGGATATCTTGTATCCGATCATCGAAGAGCACATCATGTCCTGGGCGACTGGACCTAGTTCCTTTGTAGTTCTTAACCTCCTCGAGGCCGAGGACTTCTCCCACGGACAGGAATTACGCGAGACATTGAAGAAGAACAAGAAACAGCTGGAGAAAGCGGCTACGGAAGAAACGGCCGAGCAGAAAGCGGCGCGGGAAGCTGCTGTCAAGGCTGATGGTGACGAGGAGAAGGAGACAAAGAAAGGAGGTAACAAGAACAAGAAGAAGGCTGGTGGTAATAAGTCGAAACAGGAGAAGAGGCCTGTAGGCAATATGGGTTCGAAGTTATTACTCGAGAAACTGGGTTAAAAAAAGAAAGAAAGAAAGAAAATCAAGACCCGAGAGATGTAAATGTTTTCTCCCCTGGGGGGGACGGTTAGTAATATTGTATGAGAGTATGAGAGGGCCTAACCCAAACCCAAACCCGAACCCGAACCTAACCTCATCTTTTCCATGTAAACAGATTCCATAAGAGAAGAATGCGGGAAGAAAAGGTGCAAAAGGGGTTCTATTTATATCATCATCATCATCATCATTTATTTTTTTTATTTTTTTTTTGAGGGGGGGGTTGGTTCCCGTCAAACACAAACCTCGGACCAAAAATAGGTATTATGCCATGTGTCGAAAAACCCGTATTCATCTATCAATCTGTTGTGCCTCCTTTTTCTTTTCCTTTTTTTTTTTTACCTCCCCCCCCTTTTCCCCATACTTTTATAGATAGGTCTTATATCTAAGCCTCGAATATATTTACGTACTTTCTCCCTCTCTCTCTCTCCCCCCCTCCCTCCCAGTTAGTTAGTTACTTCTTTTTTTTTTTTTCCCCTTTCCTTCTTTCCTTCTTTCTCCACGTGTCAGGCAGTTCAGCAATATGCCAGCATCCGATAAAACGTAACACATTGACCCCAGGTCTTCCCGGCCTGTCTGTCTCTCTGTCTCTCTGTCTGTCTGTCTTACCGACCCGTTCATTCACTTGTGTCGGATAGTTATTATGGGAGGGAGGGGGAGGGGGAGGTAAAGATGGGCTCAGGTAGGTAGGTATATTGAGCCCTATCTAGGGTATCTAGATGTCTTTTGTTTAGTCAAAAGTTGGAGAGAGGGGGGGGGATTTAGATCAGGGGAGGAAAAAAAAAAAGCGAGTTCACGATAATCATGTATGTCAGGGGGAGAAGAAGGAAAGGAAAGGAAAGGAAGTGAAAGGATATATGACGTGGTGGTGGAATGGTATCTGCCTTATTTGACCGGGCCCGGACGTGGTACCCTGTGCATGGTATTGCAAAGCCAGCCAGCCAGCCAGCAGGTAGGTAGGCAGGTAGGTAGGTACGGGTTTAATTTAGTTAAAATCTCATTCTCGTGGAGAAGAAGGTCGGTAGAGTAGAGTAGAGCAGAGTAGAGCAGAGTACAATAGAGTAGGGAGGGAGGATTATCCGGAAAAAAAGAAAAAAAAGAAAAAAAGAAATAAACAAGACAGGCTGGGACTGTATGGGAATTCCATTCATATCTTCCCATTCTTCTCTTTCTAAATAGGATACGATGCCATTATCTTCGACCTTGTTGACGTATCCCCCATTCGCAATGCATTCACTCGGCTATGGAACAGTTATATTGTTCATATCATCAGCCTGAGAGCAGACAGGGCCTGAAAAGGGGAGGCCGGGGAAGGTTGGTAGGGCATGCTTTTTCGGAGGGTTTTTTTTTCTTTCTTTTTTTTTTGTTTCTTTTATTCTCGGTGTACTTGTAACAAGAGGGCAAACAATTAATCGACCCGGCAAGGTTTGGCTTGGTTTGTCCCGGGAGCGTGGAACGGAACTTGTTTTTCCTCTTTTCCCTCTCTTTTCCTCCTCTCTCTGTCTCTCTCTCTGATCTATCTTCCCTCTCTGTCTTCTTCTTCTTTTATTTTTTTCTTCCCCTGCTCTGTAGTGGTGTCAAGGGTCGAGGAAAACCAGTCTTATCCAGCACCGACCTTCCAAGAAGAAACACCGTTTATTATAATTCCCTCCTTCAGTTCCTCAGGTGTAGTGAATCACAATCACATGCCAGCTTCCCCCCAGCGTTGAAATTTGCACCTTTAATCCCTTATATTTGCGCGTAGGCCACCTTACCTACCCTACGCACGGGTACCTACCCCCCCACTGTAGGTAGCTTGCTTGCTTGCCAATTCCATTCCCATTCACCTCTGCACTTTTTCCACACCTTGAACCACCTAGGTACCGAGGAGGGCCACGAGTTTACTTGTTTTTCTTTCCTTGTTCCCTCTTTCTTAAAAACCGTTTCATCATCTCGGGAAAGAAAAAAAAAAGAAGTCAAAACTTTTGGCCCTGCACACTGTTTCCCCCACGTCACTTTTCGCTTCATTGCAAGCAAGCATAATTCGTTCTCTTCTCTCCTCTGCCTGGCCTTCTTTTTTTTTTTTTAAGAAAAAAAAAAAGAAAAATTTCCATCACTCTCTTCTTCGACCTCGTCGGTGTGGAAAAACCGAATAATTCCTATCGAGCTAACCTACATCCCGAGCTACGGGCGTGGTTTTCTCGACTCCCTCTTCATAAATCATCCGGCTGCGCATCGGCATAGCCTCCATCGTCTCGGCGATCTTCTTTTCCCCAACATTCCTCATCGGCGCATCGTTCCGCTGCACTCTCCACCCTCAGAATCCACTTCATCCCAACTTCCTTCCTTGTCTGAGCAGCAATCGTCGAAGTTGACAACATCAAGTCACTGCTTCAAAGTCATCGCCGCAACAACAAATCCCGAGACAACTGGTAGCTCTGCTTGTTATTTCCGCAACCTTTAAATCACCCCTGCTCTGTTTTCCATCATCGATTCCTCACCCCATTCTTCACTTCCTCAGCAGTACTCGAGTACTACCACCATCAAGCAAAATGGCTAATCAATCCAAAATGGCCCGTCAGTCCACCACCATGGTTCCTGAGCACTTCGTCACTGTCCTGATGGACGACAAAAACGGTTGCATCAAAGGAACCACCTTCTATACCTGTGGTAATTTCGAGGGTTGCTGCAGCGCCGACCCGTGCGAATGGATGTATGAGGCCCAGCCTTGCGACATCGCCATCGCAGTTGCCGGTGGTGCTGACGGAGGAAATGGCGATGGCGATGACGGAGGAAGTGGTGGAGGCGATGACGGCGGAAGTGGTGGAGAAGATGACGGCGGTGACGACGATATGAGTACCAGCACCACGAAAACTCACCTTACACCCACTACCACGGAAACGGAGACCGATCGAGAGTCTCCAACCGATGATCCCATGACCACTACGGACGTCGATGCGACACCCGTCCCCACGGCGACCGCGACCTCGGTTACATCTTTCACCGGCGCCACCAATACCGGCGATGAAACGGCCATCATGACCATGACCACAACTAATGGCATCCCACCCGCAACCGCCACCCCTGCCGATGCCACCGTCGCTAAGGCCACCCTATCCAAGGTGAACATGATCACGATCAGCGTCGGAGGAAGCGTAGGCGGCATTATCGTAATCGGTCTAATGATTTGGTTTATTCGTCGACGTCTTCTGTCAAAGCGCATGTCGTCAATCCGTGGCGCCAGTCCTTTTGTTCAGGACGACAAGAATCCCCGAGCCCCTTCCCTTACTGGCACAGCCCTCGGTGGTGACCAGGATGTTTTTGCCGAGTTTGGAGGTGAGTTCCCCCCTCCCCTTAACCCCTAGTTCCCAATTCCCAATTCCCAATTCCTTTTGTCGTCGCAATGATAGGAGATTGGGACCCCCAAGTACTAATAGTCGCAAAACCAGGTCGCCTCCCTAATCCCGAGCCAGCTCCTGGCATTTTTACTCGAGAGGCACGGAAGAATGAGGCATGGCATGCATCCGTGCCTCCTCCGATGCCCACCCCCGCCACCGCCACGAGCATCACGGCCACCACGGTAAGCACGCCCGCGACAGCGGCCACCCGTCCTGGCCCGCAGCCAGTGCAGTCTCAGGAGCAGCCGCTGAGCTCCCCTGAGCCCATTCTTGGCCGGTCAGTTCCGGCCATGAACCACCCTTCGCCCCTCACACCCGGCCAGCCTGGCACGCAGATGGCTATTCAACGAAGCTTGACCACTGATGCAAGCTACTTCGCTCCTACTCGGAGCACCCCCACTCTGAATGATGGAAGCGTCCATGATGCCCAGCATTCGCGGGGCACTCAGAGTCTGCGTGGCATCAATCACTATAGTCGTGAAAGTGACTATACTCGCTACGGCCGTCAACCGCGCCGAGCCCCGGACTGGGAGGCCCCACGTGCTAACCTCAATGCCACGCCCGACGAGAGGGCGAATAACTGTTATGCAAACAGTTGGGCTTACGGCCCTTAAGCTGGTCAATGACAGATTCGTATCATGGAAAAGGGGGCGGTTAGCTGATTCTTTGCTTGTTAATGGTTACTGGGAAAAAAAATGGAAAGGGATGGAAAATGATACTGCGATATGCAAGCCCGCAAGGAGGTAAGTGTTTCTACTCTCTTTCCCCCCTCGTTTTACGGTCAATTTACCTAACACGTCAATAGGAAATGGAGTTAGTGATGCTCGTATACGGCGTACGGAGTTAGGTGATAAGGAGTAATGCTTACACGATACCCCACGTTAGAGACGAAATGAAGCTTGCAGAGGTGATTAGCTCAAGTAGTTCTATATTTTTCTTCTCACGTCGTGAGCGAAGAAACAGAGGACACAATAAGTTACACGGACGAAAGGGAATGGAGGGAAACACATAGGTAGTCCAGGCAGCCCTCCTTGGGGGGAAGATTACTTCCCTTAATTCATGAAGCCGCCTTTACCATATCTGAGGTCCCTATCCCCATTTGCGTCAGTTTTTCTTGTGTCGTTCGTAATTCGTCTCTTATCCTCTCTATCCCCTTCGTTGTAGGGACCAGAGAACCCAACGTCGAATGAACTTTCCCACCTCGCCTGGTAGACACGCAGACACACACATACCTGTTGTTTCGTCGGGCTCTTCCTGTACCTGATAGGGGACTGGGTATACAAACGGTTAAACAACAGCAGAAACAGACAGATAGGCAGACAGGCAGGCCAGTAGCAGGAGAGGCGAACAAAAGGGGTTTGTGAATGACTGGGGCATGGTGTTGACATCTCTCTGTCTCTGTCTCTCTGCTCCTATCGAAACACACGGTTCTTCCTAAGCTATACTGAGCCCGTAGCAGTAGACAGAACCCTAACAAACGCCACTCAATGCACATTAATTTCCGCAAGAACGGGGGAGCAAAACCTGCTCCCGATTTTTCTTTTTTTTTTTTTTCGTTACGGAGAGGAAACCCCTCTCCGGGAAAACCAAACCAGCCAGGCAATCTTTGTGAACGCACAACGCCGCGCAAGGGAAAACCATTTCGTAATCTATTGGTCCAGGAGGTAGGCAGAGGAGAATTAGGGGATAGGTAAAGGACGCATTCGCCGTCAAAGGGATCGGTAACGGTCTTTATATGCGTAGGACTGGCGTGGATGTTGTCCGCTGTTATAAAGCATGATGATGATGCGGTTCGATCGTCGACGAGATCATTTACATCAATCCTCAC
Organism: Xylariaceae sp. X187; assembly: GCA_028637585.1. Taxonomy (NCBI): domain Eukaryota; kingdom Fungi; phylum Ascomycota; class Sordariomycetes; order Xylariales; family Xylariaceae; species Xylariaceae sp. X187. The sequence continues at coordinate 3,574,519 of JAJIZN010000001.1, read as the reverse complement.
GAACCTCTTAGTTGGGCATCAGCTTGTACATCTCGTCGAGTAGCTCTTGGAGATCCTCGTCGCTGATCTTGTCGGTGAGCGAGGGGATCAACGTCTTGGCCTCCTCGGCAGTTTCACAGCAGAGCGAGCCTATCAATTCACTGTTAACGTTGCTGCCGGATAACCAACGTGAGGAGGAAAGGATATACCGAGCTGCGCGCGTTCAAATTTGTGAAATTCTTTGTGCGAACTCAACAAGCGCTCGACGGCCTCGACATTCTCCTTCTTCTTGAACCGAGAAAAGGCGTCGAGGTAGTCGATCGTCTTGGTCAACATCCTGCCCCCGAGAGTTCTATTAGCAACGAGGACAATGACAGCAGTGATATACCCCCCGCGACCTGCGTAGCACGCCCAGATAACATCTTCCGCACAACGACGAGACAGAGACAGACTATCGAGGGGAAAAAAGAAGGGAATCGGGTGCTTGCATACGCGGTGTCATTGACGTTCTTGCGGTCATTGCGGCGCTTCGAGACAAGCGCATTGATGACGAGCGCGGCCTCGGATAGGGTCAAAGTGTCGACATCTTGAAACTCGCCAAGGTTAATAACGGTGGAAGCCTCCTCGTTGCCGGCAGCAAGAGCCTTGACACGCGAGGTCTGATGAATCGGCTCTCGGGCTGGCTGAGACATGATGACGAGCGTTTCGTTCGAAATTCGGATCGGTCTGTTCGATCGGCGAGGTGGTAGAGATCGGGGGATGGAGCGACAGGTGAGGGAAGAGAGGGAGGAATTGGCTGCAGGAGCGGATGGAGAGGAGGAAGATTGTGGGCGATGCGCCAGACAATCGCCGGCCAAGAACAAGCGCTGCAGTACTACAATTGACAGTTATGTATGTTGTTCGCTCAATTGCCGCTTAGGCTCCGATTTCTAGGTTTGAGGTGTGGTGAATTTGGGTGTGATGGAACGAAGGGGAAAGATGTGGATGGAGATGGAGATGGGGATGGGACGGGGATGGGATTTGATTGTGTCGAGGTTTGACTTCGGATTCAAAAGTTGCGACCTATGGAAGGGACGTCGAGCCGGGGTACAGTTTGTAGGTACAGTTGGCGTTAGCGTATCAGCCCCATTGTTCGGCCGTCAATAGGGGCCCACATCACAATCGGTAGTGAATGGCCGGCCATTGCGGTAGGTCGGGTAGGCGTTAACCGTAAACAGTGGAGCCGCTGCTGCCGCTGCTGCTGCTGCTGCTTTTGTTCTTGATCTTGTTCTGATCTTGTACAGTCCGTACCGGCATGAGGCCTTGAGACAGAAGTATTAAGAGCACGCTAAGCATCTATTAGGTTCTCTTTACAGTCCGTGCACTGTCCTTTTTCTGCTGGCACGAGTGCCCATGTTCTACAGTCGGGCTTAACTCCACACTGTCTCAAAACTTTGAGATGCCGACCTAAACGTCTCTCTACCTTTCTGTCCCAAACCTCCAGTCCTAGCGGTATGGTACTAAGATACCTAAGTACAATGTGCGCGCCATGGCTGGGGTTCCACTTCCCTATCTAGGCGTGTACCGAGTCCACCCACGAGCTATCTACAGATGGCAATAAGTGGAGAGTCTCCGGGAGTTCGTCCAGCTTCCATCCAACCGTGATTCAACACCCGTCATAAAGGTACCACCACGTCTCCAGCCAAACCCTTCTCATCTCAGGAACAAATAAATGAAAGAGAATTAAGTGGCGTGCATAAGAACAAATTCAATTCGCATCTATTCCAGAACCGCCTTCCTCCAAGAATCTGGGACATCCTTCTCATCATGTATGTCAACTAGATACTCCGGCAACTCTCTCATTCACTCTCACGCTCACTCTCGCTCACTCTCACTCACGCCCCGGCTGACTGACCGACTAACTGTTTCAAAAGGGGTATCCTGGCTCTCATTGTCATAAACAAGGCCGGCGGTCTAATATATAACCGCAACTTCGGAGATGGCATCAATCAACTCAGCACAAACGACTACCTAGTCCTAGCAGGAACCTTTCACGGGTGAGTTATCATACACATGCACATACACATACACATACACACAACACCCCACCCCCACCCCCACCGCAGGGGACATCCCAATAAATCTAACAAACTCACAAGTGTCCACGCAATCACCACGCGTCTAAACCCTCTCAAGGCCCTCCAGCCCCCACAGCAGGCATCAGCTTCAAACGGGGCCAGCAGCGGTAGTGGTGGTGGTGGTGGTGGTGGTGGCGGCAGCGGCGGCGGCACCAACATCCCAAGCCGTCCCGACCCTCCATCCGGTCTGGAAGTTCTCGAGTCCGAGAACTTCCGTCTGCAGTGCTTCAACACTCTAACAGGCACCAAGTTCCTCCTCTTCACCGACACGCTGCAGCCCAACGTCGACGTCGCCATGCGCAGGGTCTACGACCTCTACGCTGACTACGTCACCAAGAACCCCTTTTACCAGCTCGAGATGCCTATTCGCTGCGACACCTTCGATCGGAAGCTGAACTCCTATATCAGGGAGCTCAACAGTGCCCGGTAATTCGTGTGGAGGGTTGGGCGATGAACTAGGTAACTTCTGGCTTTTGCTTTATCTCTAGAAAACCTGGGATGTGTACGGAGAGAGAGACACATTGTTCCTCAGGGGTAATTATGGTTGCATGGCATGGCGTTTGGGAGTTCATTTATTTATGTAGGAGTAATAGACAGTCAGCCATCTAATTTGCTACTGATAGTGAAGAGATGGCTCATCTGACTTCTGATCTCGGCACACGAATTCACTCGAAGCCCAGCATTGATAATCTCTATCTAGCTAGTAGTATACACCCCTGACTCCGAGATCCATGTCAGCAAGGAGTTTGACGATTTAATCATGATGTATCCATCTTGTCACCCCTATCCTTATCTTTCTTGTCCCCGCTACCACTCGCCTCGCCTTGTTCACTTAACAACGGCTGATTCTCCCCCTCTTCCTTGATTTCCTCGAGGTTAGACTTATTCTTGGCGGCTTCCTCTTCCTTAGCGGCTTTGGCCTGCCGAGCATTCTCCTCTTCCATACTCATACGCAAAGCGAGAGCCAGTTCTGGGTCAGTGCTAGGATCGAAATCGAAGCCACCAAAGTCTCCGCCGCTCTCAGCGCCGCTGCCACCGGCAGTAGCGGTAGCCGCATCACCGAAAATCGGTGTAGAAAAGAGCTGATCACTGAGCAGCTTGCCGCTCGGGGGGATGACGACGAGATGGGAGTTACCACTGCTCTTAACAGTGTTGTTGAATGCCTCCAGCTTCTTCTGATTATCGTTCTCGTCTAGGTCGCCGAACAGGATGAAGTCCACGTCAACGTTGAGCTTCTTCATCTTCTTCGCTAGGGAAACAAGTTTCTTCTCCTCGTCGTCTACCGGCGAGCAAACGAATGCGATAACGCGTTGACGTTGAGATCTGTTTTGCCGATGTTTTAGGGCAAGCTATGGTAACAGATGACCAATGTTAGCTGCTGCTCTTGTGACTTCTCTACAGGAGGGGGGGGGGGGGAACATACACCGGCAACTTGTATACCTGTGGTAAGGTGCAATGAACCAGATATCTTCTTCTGGGTGCGATGCATTCCTTCCAGTAGTTTTCCCCGATCCGTCGTCAACGTCGAGAGAACTTCGGGGCCCTTGCCGCCCATGCTCATGAGGCCAACGGAGGATTCCGGGTTCCCCTGTGTAATGCTGTCGAATAGGATGTTTACGGCGTCCACTTGGGCTTCGAAGCGAGTCGGCGCGTAGTCTCCATTCCGGCTGCTTTCTGAGCTGTCAAGCAGCAGCATGACAGCTTGAAGCGGCATCTTGATCGGGAATGGATCGGGTTATTCGAGACGGAGACGGATCGGTGAGATCGGGTTGGTGGCGGCCACGGACGAGTGAAGGAAGCTGGATGTTTTATTAGGTCTACCAACGTATGGGTAGAGGTGGTTGTTTGATGATAAGATTGCTTGGGAGATATGAGTGTCTTGTTGGTGATGGATTAGCAAGGCTGGTTGAGGCCCAGATGCTGGAAGCTGGCAACGTCAGCTGCGTCAGGTAAGTGCAGCCTTGAGCTAAACTCATTGTAGGTACCTCACAGGTACAGGTACGCTACACTACAGGGCACCTTGTCCCTAGAATACAGTGGCCACAGCGTGTCTCCCGGTACTCGACCTACCCAAAAGATGATACCCCACTGGATGCTAGTAGCCTTACGTAACCACTGTACACGGTCGTATCCGGTACTTGTCGCGGGCGCGATCTGGAAAGTCGCACCACTTCGTGCCCCGAATGTAAACAAGAGCAACACAACTCGACAAGCAACGACACACACCAAAGTCCAGACGTGTTGAGAAATCCCATAACACCACTCACTCCAACTTATACGCGTGAGCATCATTATAATTAGCAAACAAAACGAATCGCAAAGCTCCAAGATTAGATCCTGTCATCATGTCGCCTGTACCGCCACGAAAACGCAAGTCGGACGTGACAAGCGCGTCTCCACGGAGGAGTCCGATTAAGAAGCGCAAGATGGGCATCACGCTCGCTCAGAAGCAAGCCCTCATTGACAACCTCCAGCTAGAGAGTACGGTCTCAATATTCCGCTCTTTTCTACTCGAGAGAAAAAGTCATTAACACTGAAATCAGTCACCGAACGCGCGCGACGACTAAGAGCGCAGTACAACATCCAAGCCCAACAGCTACGGTCACGCGTCGAAATGCGCGTCAACCGTATTCCCAGGACATTGCGAAGGCTCAAAATGAACGAACTCCCAGCCAGATCCCTCCCACAGCCACCATCACGACATGAGCCCAAGCCTCAGTACATAGCCAGGCCTCTACCAGTTCCTACAGAGCGTGAGGAGTCGCCTAAGCATGCTACTCCGCGCAGGGCACTGCCTCCGTCCAGTGAGACTGGTAACCATAAACGTTTAAGGTGTGTTTTGCAACGCTATATCTTCATGTATATATATATACAAGCTGACAATGACTAGAAACGAAATCCCAGACGACAAAGAAAACCAAGGCGAAGGCATAGATGGCGCTAAAAAGAGGCCCAGAGGCGGGCACGCGAACGCGCCCATCGCTGTATCCCAAGTACTATCTCCAACGTCGTCTAACACACGCGTCATTCCCAGAGACCACCCAGCCTCACCTACAAAACCTACAATGGGCCGACCTGTATCACCAGTGAAAACCGCAGCAGCCAAGGCTTCTTCAAATATCCTTTCCAATGTAGTTGATAAAACCAAAGCTGCGCGGCCCGTACTTACGGCTAAGCCAGCCACCACTTCATTCACCGCGAGCACAAATGGTGGGCCTATCGCACCACCATCAGCAACGACAACAGGGACTGCCCGAGGTCGTAAGACGCCAGCGCCGCCATCTACGGCCTCCATACGCGGTAGGCGCAAGGCCAGCGTGACAAGTGAATCAAGCGAGGAAAGCTCAACAACAATGGCCAAGAAGACGGCCACGACTGCCCCGAAAACCGCAAAGGCGGCACCTGCTGTTAAAAAGACAGCAACGGGCTCTGTCAAGTCGGCTGCAGTCAAAAAGGCCCCTGCCACAAAGACGGCAGCACCGACAGCAGGGAGAGCGTTAAGGAAACGGGCCTAGAGATAATTAAAAGGATGGTCGGGCTTCATGCATTTGGGAAGGACTTGGCGTTTGGCATGGCGTTTGGCATGGCGTTCGGATATAGTCACGCACAGAGGTATCATGGATGGCTGTGGAGGACATCATATTTGGCTCGGATTAAAAAATTATGGGGGTTTTCCAGTTGACTTCGAACAAAAGTCCGGCGTGTCATTGTTTTTTTTTTTTTTTCAACGTGACCATTGCTGGGGTTGTATGAAAGCGCAATTCGGTTTACGTTGCTTTCTTCTTCTTGTCGTCTACTAATTCGATATTGTCCTCCGGGATCTCCTTGTACTTTTCCAAAAGGAATTCTTCGATCTCGTCACTCACGTCGCCCTGGACGACGATCTCCTCGCCGCCGCTGGGCACCTTGGTCACAGAGGCGCCGGTGGCGAACTTCTTGCCGAACTCCTTGGCGACCTTCTTTAGGTCGAGACCAAAAGCCTCGAGACCTGATACGGCGGTGACGAACTTCCTCTTGTTTCGCTCGACGCGCTTTATCGTGACGACACTGTTAGCGATCTTGTCGGCTTGCTTCTGCTCGGCCTTTTCGGCCTGCGCAGCTTTCTTCTGGGCATCCTTGGCAGCTCGTTTCTGGGCTTCGATGGATAGCGATGCGGTGGCGGCTTCTAAGGCTTCTGTTTCCCCGGTTCATTTAGTTGGTTGTTTCTCTTTATAGACACGGCTAGGACGCTGTTTACGAAAAAGGCACATACCGGGTGACCATATCGTATCGTACATGTCAGGGTGAGCCTTCTGTAGCCAGTCCTGGCATTTCTTGACGGTACCGCCGTTTTCGCAGTACTATTCGTGTTCGTTAGCTCATTGTCTTGTTCGAGGGTCAATTCGTCTGGTGAGTAGTGTTGGTATGCTGGCGATGGGAGGCATTGTACCTCTGGAGGTAAGGTGCAAACTGTTTGCAAGATGTTCATCAGTATTGCTAATCACCGAACAACTGTCGTTTGTGCTAGACTTACCACCACAGTAGATGACATGACGGCCCTGAGGCTCGCTCGGGACGTCTGCTTGTTCTGTATCTGCCATGATCGGGTTGTGCGATGGTGGTCAAGTGTGTATGGGAATGTAAATTGAATGCGTGGTATATTAATCCGTCGCGTTCGCGGGTTGCATTAGCACTTTTACGAAGAACCGTTGGTAACTTGAAGACGGATGGCGGGGTCATTGATGATGGTGGGGTACCACCTAGGCCATATCAGACCCGTTATCTCGATTACCGTCGGCATTGAAAACCTAGGTAGAGATTTGCATCTATCTAAGCCGAACTCTGCTGACTTAATGACCCGTTAGATGAATCAGACTACATTGGGTCTCCTGTGCCAACGTCATGGCAAGTCACAGGTATTCCTTCCGAAATCACAATTGAAGCACACAATCGTGATGATAACTATCGTGACGCCGCATTTTTCTGTTTGCCAAAGCAGACAGACACAATGATTGAGAGGATGTCACTGCCAGGCAGCCTCCAACGAAGTTGTATCAATTCACGATACCCCACGTGATCCTATCACTACCATTGCTCAGACGTTAATTCGAAGGTCTGTCTGTGCCTTGACGTCTGTTCCGGTCGAGGCGCTAGAAGCAGCTTGGCAGGACTACGTTCGTTGAATTTTAAAGTAGGTATTCTACTATGCTGAATTTGAGCGTGCCAGCTCATTTCACCGACGAAACGTCCTTGGATGGAATCTCCGCCAACAAACGCCTAAGATTCTAGATGCCCCGAAAATACGCCGGTTTGTCAAGCGCCTCAGTCTCTTAGCCACGCAGATTGAATAGTATACGAAGCTAAGATCATCCTCCAGTTCAATACGCGTCATACGGAGTAGCCCTTTCAATATGGATGTGCTATTTCTGCCACTCTCGAAGATGTGGTCTGCGCCGTACAGTACACGATGGACAACCTTGACGAAGCGATCCTGCTTCAGCAAGGACGCCAAAGTTATAGCGATGTGATTCATAACTTCGTGGCATTTTCTGATGAGGTGACTAGGAGGCCTCGTCGAGGCTCACACATCACTAGCTCAAGACGCCGTTATGAAAATCATGCACATATTGCCGCCCCGGGGACTTCCACGTGTCCCAAAATGGCACACGAAGAGTAGACGGAGGTGTGGCTTTTCCTCGGCTTTAGTATATGAGCTTTATACCCGAATTCACAGCCGAAGCAAGACTTGTCAACTTGGCAGAGTAGCTTGGACCTTTTTTTTTTATCACAGGAGGTTCTTTGCAGTGACAATTGGCGTGGTTTAGTTCTTTTGAAAATGAACGACATTGCCTGATGGTATCAAAGTAAGTCATGGCGGTATCGTGATGCTAACAAAAGGATTTTCACTCCCCGCCACTTATTTCAAAATTGATGGACACAAAGGTAGTATCGGCCAATCATCTAACGATTTACCAGCCTCATACCAGTTGATACTCTCAAAAACAGGATACGAACACGTGGTATCTGACAACGTACCCCAATCGGCTTTCCGTCTTGTTCGAGAATCTACCGCGTGGCATTTAGTGTTAATAGTTAATACAGCGGTAAGCAAGACCATACAAGCCATCAACGAATTGCTCAGCACTCGACGCCCCGAGCAATCGAGCAATCGAGCAATCGAGCAATCGAGCAATTGAGCGATTGAGCAATTTTGTCAGACCGCCGTGTCGATAGGCATATCTATACGCCGACATCAACAACGGCAAACGGCAAACGGGAACCGGGAAACGGCAAATGGCCATTAAAGATTCAACTAGACCGTTTTCAGACACTTTTCCCGAACGAACTCGCGACTAGCGATGACGTGAATTCTTCGTACCAAGCTTCGCATGTGAAATCGAGCAGGGACCAATCAGAGCCGTCCATCATCTCAGAAGCTAAGCGCCCAGTCATCCGGCTCAGCATTTCATTGGTCGGGTCTGGCCAATCGTCAACCGGGATCTGTCTGACCCCACACATTGCCGCTCGCGCCGGCTGTTTCCATTGGTTGGAGTGGGTCCGACCCTGAGCCAGACCGACTGAAGCGTTCGTCGTCTTGATTCGGCTCACCCCCGGCTTCGTACCTTACGGGCGCCACGGTGAAGTTCCTTCTGCAGCACAGACTGCACAGACTGTACAGACTGTACAGACTGTAGATAGTCTGTGGCCCACGCTGTGGCCCATGCTGTGGCCCACGCATCAGCATTGCCCAAACTGGGTAATCGCGCCCAGAGAGGAGAGGGGACACGACCCGCGTCTTCGGCCATGCAATGCACCTCTATTCTCCGCGAGTGCCTCCGCTCTCTATCGTGGAAGCGCTTTGCTTTTGGTCTCGGACTTGTCTCTCCTCAATTGCCGCCCGGGGATGACTCGGATGAGGATGGGTTTATACCGTATACGTAGAGTAAGACTTGGCACTTGATAGGTCTACGGAGTACTTTTTACTTTACTTTTCTGATCTTCTGTTCTTCTCTCCTCCCCTCCCCTCCCCTCCCCTCACCTCTAAACTACCATTTAGGAGTTTTATCTTTCGTTGGCTTCGTTGACCGAGGCCTTTCCCCTTATCGCTGGCCGATCTTATTCTTTTGATAGCCTTAATATTTTCTAGACGCTGGACGTCAACTATCATATACGAACTTCCCTCTCAATTGCTCGTTAGCATAACTTTGACCGAAGCCTGTTCCCAATTCACTTCGCGAAAGTAATCATCACCAAAAACGAACGGAAAAATGTCGGAATCGTACATCTTACCATCAATCACTTACCAGCCCCCGTCCCCTTCGCTGGCTCGAAGACCGGGAATACCACTTAATACAATAATGGAAGAAGAGATTGAAGACTTGCCAATTATTATGCGGGTTACAGAGGAAGATGAGGTGGTGGATCATAGGCTCAGTATACCGTCTCGTCAATCCGGCGAGAAATGGGTCTCACCACGCAGTGTTCATTTCCCGACACCGCGTGGTCTGCACTTCATGTCTGCACCCATACTACCTGATTCGCCTTCGACGGCATCATTCGATGAGGATACTTCGCCATCGATATCCTCGGAGCCGTGGAATCGGGCTAGTGTTAGTACGGATGTCACGGAGTTTGATGATATCTATGATATATTGGAAGATGGAGAAGATGAGGAGTTGGAAGCAAAGGGAAAGGAGGCTTCATCGGAGGGGCGCCGTGATAGCTCGGATTTGACGCCTGAGCCACCGGCATCTCCACGTACGTTGGCTCATCTGATTATACCGGCACAGAGGGATCAGGGTATCGAAGTCAGGCCCGGGAGACCAGACCTGAAGAAACTCATCTCGCCAGTCCCTCTAACTCCATCTGCCACGGTTGAGATGTCGCCAAAGGCGGTTTCATTCACGCAGTTACAGCAAGCTCAAGAAGTACCGACCATATCGGCACCGCCTTCTCTAGATGGCAGTCTCACATCGGACCAGATGACCGCTATGTCTGCTCCCATAACGCCAATCATGTCATTGGCGGATGAAGTCGACTGGTCCGGTGTTCAACTGCAGCCTGGTGCTCTGGAAACATTACAGGCTTTGTCCGGAAGCGATGTTTCCGACGAGGAGTATCAGCCCGAGCAAGTGATTGAGGTCCCAGAAGTCAGAGTGCCCGAGATGACTCAACAGAATCGCCGATTATTCACTGCTGCCCCTCGACCATCTCTGAGGTTGACTGCTGGGCCCCTGAATGGCTTGACAAGACTTGAGATCCCGTCTCCGGGAGGGTTCTTTTCCAGTCTGTCCCCGCGGGCGAGACGTTCTTGGCTCTTGCCTCCCGCGGCCCCTGAAGAGTTTGTCCCGCCCACCTCGACTACTGCCGAGCAGTTTTACCGTTGCCCCTGGCAGGAAACTGCCCCAGTTGAACATGTTGTCGAAGTCGCGGACACGGTCTCAGACAGCATGCCCACTGCCAGGCCGGTCATTAATGAGCAGGTCGTGGAAGTCAGCGACGCTCTTACCGAGGGCCCCCTTACCGCTTGGTGTGTCCAGCAGAGAAGCTCACCCACGTCCTCCAAGGGTGCCTCCAACGCCACATCTCCCAGCGAGGACTTGGTAGCTACTGAGATCGTTAACATGTATGACCCCGAGTACGCAGAAAAACAGCAAGCAGTAGCTCTCTCGAATCTAGATCGTACGGAGCTCTGGCTGGCCGCTCAGAAGGCCTATCTTCAAGGTGTTTATGTAGAGGAAGCACAGCCAGAACCTCAGCCAGAGCAAGATGCAACCAAGACCCTCGTCAAAACGGAACGGGAGCCGGAAGTTGACACATCCTCAAATGCTTGGAAGAGAAAAGCCGTTCGATTCTCAGAGGTCGTCATCGTCGAGGCGAATATCCCTTGCTCCCTCCCGCCTAAGCTGACACACAGAGAATCGGCATATTATCGCGCTTTTCAGGACTATATCATCCATTCACGCCAGCAGGATACTTTTGTTCATCGTCTCCCACGCTTCGAAGCTGTCCAGGCACAGCGTATTTCTCTACGCGATGCTCATCGCAATCAGTTACTCGGCAAGTACCAGCTATCAGTGGTGCCCCAATCTGCGCGTAAACGCATGAGCGCCAACGTCGTCCGCGGCGATGACGTCCTCGTCGACGACCCCGAGAGACTCCGTCATGAAAAAGAAGACGAAGCGGTAGCCCAAATGGCCACGGCCAACTGGCATGTGGGCGCTATCAAGGCCCTGAACGGTGGCCGTCTTTTCTCCGCTCCCATCGCCGAGCATCTCACCAGACTTTCCAGTCTCCAAAGCCGTGCACGTATTCTTGATCTCGGCGGCCAGGCGACCTGCGAATGGGCCTGGCACTGCGCCATCGCGTACCCTAACGCAAAAGTCTACAGCGTCATCACCAACACAATCCGCCAATTATCGAACAGTAATATCCGCGGTCCACCAAACCACCGGCAAGTCGCCGTCGAACGACTCACCCGCCTCCCATTCCCAGACGCCTACTTTGACCTCGTCTCCGCGCGCGAGCTCCAATCAATCCTGAAAAGTACAGGCGAGAACGGCGAAGACGAATGGACGAGTTGTTTAAACGAAGTAATGCGGGTCTTAAAACCAGGCGGATATCTGGATTTTTCCGTCCTCGATTCAGACATCATGAACGCTGGACCCCTTGGTCTGGCTAAGTCCGTTGAATTCGGATTTTCGCTGAAGACCTTGGGGTATGATCCGAATCCCACCCGGCTTTTTCTAGGTCGTTTGCGACGGGCGGGGTTTGGTGATATTCGGCGGGCGTGGATGTGCTTACCCATGGGTCACGCGAAGCGTTCTCTCAGAGACAAACGGCTGCCGCGGGATAGTGATGGGTTTGAGATTAATGCTATGCCCGTAGAGAATACCATTCTCCAGGGATCGACGGAGGGCGCGGCGAGCATTACGGGCGTGGCGGGCGGTTGGGCCTGGGAGCGGTGGTTATTACGCTGTGAGATGGAAAAGGTAGCGGGTGAAGGACGCTTGCTTTTCTGGCTTGATGCTAATGAAGTGAGGGAGGCGGGGAGGTGTCTTGACGGTGTGCATGATGTTATTGAGGAAGGGAGGGGGTGTGGTGCTGGTTATAGGATGTTGAATGGGTTTGCGCGGAAGGGGGCGGGCGTGTAGCCTGTCTCTCTCTATCTGCTCTGCTCTGCGGAGAAGGAAAAGAAAAAGAAAAAGGAACACAAACGTTAATTGAGACGTATATATACACACTTATATAGCTTGGTCAATCGATCCTATATGGATGATAACCTTACACCCTTACCTTAGCTTAGGTCAGTTACTTGGAATTCTTTTCTTTTGTCATTCTTTTCTTTTGTTGGATGGGTGGTTTGGAATCTGGGGTATATCCGATATCCAATATCTAGGTTAAACCCTTGATGATAGCTGTTTTAGGTAGATGAGTGGAGGAGCATGTGGATGGATGGATGGATGGATGGATGCGCGTGATATCCTAGGTATGAAACCTATCCATCTATCCATCTATGAAATAGGGAGAAAGAGAGGGAGAGGGAGAATCATGATACCCGGATGGCCATGACCGATGAAATAAAACAGTTAAAACGAACGAACGAAACGAACGAAAGGGATGGAAGGGATGAAAGGAGGGGGAAAAGAAAAACAAGAAATGCGGCGGCGGCGATGATGATGATGATGATGGAGATCTGTATGTGTGTATTATTTACAAACAAACAAACGAAGAAAGAAAAGCAAAAAAAAAAAAAAAAAAAAACCGAAAAGAAGAGAAAAGAAAAGAAAAGAATTAGAGAGAGAAAAAAAGAAAAAAAAAGACAAGAAGGGAGGATTATAACTTACATTCTCCTCTCTTCAGACTTCACTTCACTTCATTCCATTTCATTCCATTCCATTCATTCAGTATATCGGTCGGTTGGTCGGTCCCCTTATGCCTAGGCTGGCTGTATACAGTCAGACTTTAACCATATACGATGATGATGATGATTTAAATATCTCCCGGGTCTTTTCCCCGCCCCGGCCCGGGTGCATGAGTGAACGGACGAACCTTCACGAACAGGCGGGATCCCACCAAGCAAGGACAACTCATGCCATGTACCTTATGTTCGTGATAGGTATCCTTACTTACATAGGTAGGTGCGTGAGTGGGCTTTGTCCCCCCCCCTTTTCAACTTGATATATAACTAGGTTAGGTAGGTACCTAATTCCTCACATTATCACGGCACGGCACGACACTACACTTACCTACTACCATTCGAAACCCTTTCGTGCCAGGCCAAAGAACTACATACTATAAAAAGGATTGCAGACCTATTCGAAGTAGGAAAGCCATAGGTTTTACCTAGATTTATCTCACATACCACACACATCAATGTCACATCAACCAATTTCTCAGACAAATAACGGTCAACAGGTCCAATTTTCGGGGAATTACTAAAATGCAAACCTACGCCATGCGAATGAGCCGATATAGTGCCCTAGCTGCAATGAGGAAGAACCCCCCTATAACGCACCGTCATAGTATTACAGGCTTCCGGAAATTTCTTCTTGTAAAAAAACCCCTTAAACAATGAACATGTATACGCCATTTACGTCTTTATCGGAACTTCACCACCACACCCTATTTTTTAGCTAACGTCTTTCACGATGAGCTTCGCGTAGTTCGCTTGCTGGCCTCGGCCTTGTTGCTATCAGCGCCAGTGGAAACCGCGGCAGGAGCCTTGTCCTTAGCAGGCTTCGAGTCCTTGGTTTCAACGGGCTTCTTGACAGGAGCCGGGGCGCTACCTCCGGAAGCGAAGATGCCAATGAGAGCAATGATGGTGACCAAAAGACCACCGATGGCAGTGGGAACCTCAGGAACAAACTTGATAGCCTCAACAGGGTCCTTGGCAGCAATGGTCAGGAAGAGGTCAAGCTTCTCCTTAATGTACGTAACAGGGTCGTCGAGGAACTTGAGGTCAGAAGGCGACTTGAGCTTAGGCTCATCCTTGGGCTTGTCAGCCTGCTCAAGAGCTTTCTCGACGGGGTACTTGACGAAGAAGCTTTCGTCAGCAATCTTCTTGGCATCCTCAACAGAGTGACCAATGTAGATGTTGTCGAACGAAACATCGGCTTGCATGGTCCAGAGTTCGAAACCAATCTAAATTTATTGTCAGTGACGTGTGAATTAAGAATCAGGCAGGTCACAAAACTTACAGCACCCATGGGCTCGAAGTTAGCCGGAGTCTTGTCCTCGTAGTAGTCTGGGTTGGCAATCTTGCGAGGAGCCCAGACACCCTTGTAGGCAGGGTTCTCAATGTAAGGCGCAGTCCAAGGACCCTTGTAGTCAGGGTTCTTCTTCATGGGCTTAGCCCAAGGGCCGCAGCCAGAGACATCAGCGCACTTGGGGTTGGGCACAATAGGGGCAATCCAGTCACCATCCTCCTCGTCATCCCAGTCTTCAGGCTTCTGAGCCTCGGGGTCAGGAACAGTGGTGGCCTCATCCTCAAGCCAGTCCTCAGGCTTGGTAGCCTCTTCGTCGACAATCTCGAAGGGCGCATCCTCATCCCAGTCCTCGGGCTTCGTGGCCTCAGGGTCGGGAATACGGGCCTCATCAACCCAGTCCTCGGGCTTGGAATCGCTGGGGTCATCAATCTCCTTCTCGGGGTTGACGGGGGGCTTGAAGGCATCAAGAATGTTGCCTTCGCGAGCGGTCTCACCATCCTTCTGGATGATGAAGGTGTTGTTCGGGTGAACAATCAGAGTGTAAAGGTGAGAAAGCTTGTCAATGCTGGCCTGAGGCGGGGTGATCAGGTGCTTCTCCTCGTATTCGCCGGTCTTAGGGTTCTTGTGGTTGAAGATGAAGTGAATCTTGTTGGTGTGGCCGCACTTGTCGGGGCCAAACATGATGACATAGGGAGAGGCGTTGCTAAACTCCTCCTGGTGAAGCTCCTTGGTGTCACGCAAGAGCTTCATGTAAGCACCACCGCACTCGAGACCCTCTGAATAAAGCCATTAGTTTCTAGACGACCACGAAAAGCAGGAAGAAACATACTTTGCAGCTTAACCTCGTACTGGACTACGAGAGACTTGTCCTTGGGGTCAATTGCCTTGGGGAACTTGGCGGAGATGGCGTGGTGAGCAGCAGCATTCTTGGCGACGAGACTGCGGTCGCCATCCAGACCACTATAGACAGTAGGCTCCTCGACGGCCCATTCGCCGACGTAGGCCCACTCCTCTTCAGAACCTTTGGTGTCCTTCTTGGCGTGCGAGGCTTTCCATCGGGAGTCCCAGCCTTCAGTGAACTGCTCGAAGAACGGGGCTTCAACGGTAGATGGCTGTGCGCGAGGAGACGAACGTTAGCAAGGTCGATAGCCCGCAAAACACCAGACCGAAGAGACACAAGTACGAGATAGACTCACAGTGAACGTAGGCAGCTCGGCGGGAACAGTGTATGAAGCAGGCTCAGAGGAGCTGGAAGCGCCGGCACCTGCTTGCTGAGGGGCACCGTGAGGGTTTCCATGGGCCTGGACGCCAGCCAGAAGGGCGATGGCGACAGCAGAATTCAACTGCATGGTTGCGGATAGGTAACAATAGCAGTAAACCAGTCGACAAGCGCGAAAGAAGATATAGGTACAGGTTATTCACGGGACGTTGCTCAGCTATCTACAGTAGCTGGGAACAAGAATTGAAAGGCGATGATGGGAAAGAATGCTTAATGCTCCCAGAGCTTGACCAGGACGAAAAGAGATTCTCCACGAGGAAGAGGAGAGACAGTTGAGTGGAGGAAGGAGTCGGACAATTGCAATTTATTGTTTGCGAAGTTGCCGGAAGAATCACTTCGTTCTAGTCGAACACCAACGTGGCCTTTTTGGGGGGGGAGATAATGCCATGTAAGCTATGCGCACGCCCATTGGCCAGGTGGCGCAGGTAACACGACCGGACGGACACGGGGTACGTGAATAAAAGTGGAGACAGACCCTCTAAGCCGATATCGATAACAGGACGACTTTGTGGTGGGGCGTAACTCACAGCTTGTGCCGGCGTTGATTGGTCGGATCTGGTGACGGAAGGCTTCTATCGGTGCGGGGCACATACGTTGCCAAGAATCCTCTTTAGCAATACCTAGCTACGCTAGGTACTTACAATGTACCAGTGCATCATTATCACCTGTGCGTGCAACTGATTACTACAGGGACGCAACCTAGAGTCCTGCTAGAGGTATGTAAATGAAACATGAATGGGTTGGTTGACGTCCAGTGCTTCAATCGGATATCTGGAGAGGATTGTTGCATTGGTCAAATGAAAGTTGGTGACGGAATAATGGAGACATGCCAAGAGATCGTTGCTTTGTCACTGTACAGTATAGCTTGCGGCTCTACACTGGTAGCTATAGTAGCTACAGGCGATCGAGTCGCCGTAACTATAGTGATCTCAGGAGGCCATGGTAACAGTGTCCCCCGTAGTGAAACTATAGACTGCACGGTGTAGCAACCGACGAGAGGTCTAGGCATGCCTACCTATCGCCATGCTTTTCGTCGCCAACCGTTGTAGTCTTGGATATTTTCCTTCATAGTACCGGTATCTAGCCACGGTGTTAACCGGTTAATTACGTTAGTGTACAGTTTAAGCTTACTTACTTACTACTGGCTAAAAATAGGGAAATAGAGCCCATCTGCGACATGTCGTCTCGGAATAGTGTACTGTAGATAGTTATAGAACCAGATAGAACCGTTCTACCTACTCCTTCAATGCTACCACGTCGTGAATAACTATTGTCTTTGTGATTGATTCTAATGGAGGAGAGTCTCAGATAGGCACACTTTACTGCCTGACAACTTACAATAGTATCTTATCAGTTACCGAGGCACTCTATACTTACATGCCTAGGGAACTACTATAGTACGCAGGAGCCGGTGCGTAGAACTATACCTATGTAATTCCTTCGTAGTTCGTACATTAGACGGCTCGCCGACATCAGGTGCTAACAGGTATTAACTAGTACCAAACTCCAGGAATCCCAGGGAGCCGGGAGAATCCTGAAAGAGACTTGGTGGGAGTTTGGTAGGAGTCTAAATTTGTGTTCTCAGGACAATGATGATGACAGATAGAACTTACCTACAAGCATCGCCTGCGTGCGCACAAGGTCAAGGTAAGCAGAGATTTGTTTTCAGCTTCAGCCATAATACAAGCGGACCCGATTCACCGGCGTTTGACCAGATAACTATAACTTAAGCTGGAGTGAGAACGTTAGATAACTAACTTACAGGTATAGCGTAAAGTTGTCGCCCGCCATGACACCAACTTGAAGTCTGAGGCGGGGCACGAATGAGGTTGTTAACAAGACTTCACACGCGCAGATGAATAAGAAACAAATCAAAGTGCTGATCTCAGACCTTCCCCATACCTTAGTTATCTCATATAAGATCTAGTTATATCTACGCCACACTCAACTCCATTACCTTCAAGACCTACGATGGTTGCGAATACCAATTCATGGCATCAAATCGCGACATTCGCAAAGTGGGGAAAATTACACCGGAAGAACGCCATAATCAGCGTTGCAAAACGCGCACGCGGGACTTAATTTTTAGGGATTTACATACTTACAGTAGTTAGCCTCATTTCATTTCGGGGTTTAAAATCCATCCCGCCTGGACACAAACCAGCCCCAAAGGAGACTGACCTCTTTCCTCTTCTCGCGCCTGCCTACCTATTCTTAGCATCCTTTTTTTTTTTTTTTTTTTTTTTACTTTCGCAAATACAATTCTTGTTTGTCTCCCCGGCGACAGCAACTTCATACCACAAGGGCTACTACAAGCAGATATTCATATTTGGATTAGATTATTAGACACCTGTCCTCTGTACTCTGCCATCATGAGCATCGCGCAAAACCAGGACGATAATAACCACCACCTCGTCGTCTCCGAGGACCAGGACCACCCCGCCAATCTCATCCCCTCATTATGTGCTAAGTTCTGGACATTGGGCTGGGTAACCGGCACGGGAGGTGGATGTTCGATTCGAGATGGGTGAGACGACACTGTTTGCCTTTCTCATTACTGGTTTTGATATCGCTTGCCTTGATTAATGGGGAAGAGCCCTCTACCCTTGACCCGCTCCCGCTCCTGCTCCTGCATGTTCACTCACTCATGGGCATTATACTCACTTACCCGCTCACTACATTTTGTCACCACATGTCTCAAGTGACCGGGAACAGCCTCATCCCCTCTCATGCCCTCTTCAATGACCATGAAATTTCTCACATTTCCCTCCAGGGACCTAGTATACATCGCGCCATCAGGCGTCCAAAAGGAACTCATGAAAGCAAGCGACCTCTACGTCCTCTCCCTCAAGCAACAACAACCCGACCTCAAAAACCGAACCTACGTGCGCTCACCCCCGCACGGCCGACCATCGCAATGCACGCCTCTCTTCCTCGCGGCCTTCACGCGGCGCGGCGCCGGCTGCTGTATCCACACGCACTCGCAATGGGCCGTGCTCGTGACACTCCTCCTCGAAACGCAGGGCGCCGCCGGGCGCGACAAGGTCTTCGAGATCAACAACATCGAGCAGATCAAAGGTTTCGGCCAGGGCTTCCAGAAATCGGGAAATCTGGGCTACCACGATACACTGCGCATACCCGTCATCGAGAACACGGCGCACGAAGAGGACTTGACGGAGTTCCTGGAGGAAGCGATGGACAAGTACCCGGATACTTATGCTGTGCTTGTTCGTCGGCATGGGGTTTATGTTTGGGGGGACAATGTGCACAAGGCCAAGACGATGTGTGAGAGGTGAGTTCCCGACGACCATGCAATGACTTATTGTTCATGTCTGTGGCATCGTGGCTAATAACCAACGCTCCTCTCTGCGTTTTCTTAGTCTTGACTATTTATTCCAATTGGCGGTGCAGATGAAACATCTTGGTCTTCCCTGGTTGAGCAATGTCCCGGAGACATTGCCCAGCTCCAAGGTCAATGCAAAATAAGTAAGGAGGTGAGTAGAAGGATTAGAAGAATGAGAAGAGCGAATGTCGAGATACCAGTCAAAATTGAGGTTTGATAACATGGAAGCCATGGGGACGTGAATTGATATGATAGATTTGAATAAAGAACCAGCCAAATAACCAAGTTGAATTTTTTACAACCGTTTCTTCTTTCCATTCATCCATCCATCCACTCACTGAGGTATTCCATTCGTTCCTTTCCCTCCCCCCCCAAAATGTCCGATCCAGAAACATCTCTTCATGCAACTTGATCATCATTAAATCCCCGGTGTCCTTTCATTTCATCGCCCCCTTCCCGTCCCCCTTCCCCCCTATCATCATCACCACTAATAATCAACGGCGTGTCCTTTCATTACAGTTTCCAATTCCCGTTGCATGACACCCCAACACCTTCGCCTATGATGAAGAACCCCCCCATCTCGCAATTATGTTTTGCAAGAGCAAGGAAAAGGATTTAAGATAAAGCGGGACGGAAGCACAACCCCGTAAATCTTACAGAGCCATGAAGCCGGCGAGAAGGCCGAAGAGACCCAGACCAGTGCCGACGGGTCCATAGACGGCAGCAGCACCGTGAGACGAAGAGGTGGACTGAGCAGACTCGCTGGCGCTGGCAGTGCTAGCGACCTCAGTGGTGATGGTAGAGCCACCGCTGACAATAGTCGTGGGGACATGGGTGACGGAGGCACTGGCGGTAGTGGCACTGTTATCGCCGCTGCTGCCGCTGCCGCTGCCACTGCTGCCGCCAGCTGCGCTCGTCGCCAGGTTAGGCGTGCCGGTGCTGGTGAAGAAGAAGGAGGAGATGCAGCCGTTGACGCAGTTCTCGTAGGACTGGTTGTCGGCAGCGGTGCCGTTACCCTGAGGGCAGGCGGCGACACAGGCCGTTGTCGCGTTCACGTTCTGCGTGTCCGGGCTGGGCACAGCGATGCAGTTGGCGCGGCACTTGGTGTCGCTAGGGTCGCCTGTAAAGAGTCACGGGGATTGATTAGAATTCGAGAATCTTCATCTAAAACAAAAACATGGTTTTTTTTTTTTTTTTCTTGGATGGTTTTCATCCCTTGCTTTCTTCTTTTTCTTCCCCACTGGGGACTTTCTACTTTATCGGACGAGAAAGATGGGAAGTATGAATTTACTCGGTGAATCCCGAGACTTGGGAGACTTTTACTTACAGGCAGCGAGACATTGCTCGACCTTGGAGGCCTCGGAGGACTGGGCCGGGTCAACACTGACGGTGGTAGAGGCAACGGCAGAGCCGGTCTCCTGGGCGCTCGACTGGGCGTTCGCGACGATGGCGAAGAGGCCGGCAACGACGAAGGATGTGAAACGCATCTTGACAATTAGACTACTATTATAGTATTTTGAATATACAGTTAAGTAAGATGACGGATATGCTTCAACGAGCGTGGGGGGGAAAAACCAAGAAGTCGAACGTCTAGGCGAGGAGAGATGGGTCAAGGTGTGTGGTATTAGTTTCTTTATAGAATGCCCCAAGACACGGAAGTGAGAGAGAGAGGGAGAGAGGAAAAACTTGGAGTAGGCAGATAGTGAATGGAGTTATGTACTGAAGGATTGCCGCGTTTGGGGGGGAAAGAAAAAGAAAAGAGGAAAAAAAAAAAAAAAAAAGAGGAACCAAAGAGACAGGGTGGCGGCTGGCTCAAGTCTTATAATGAAAGGAAATTAATACTGTATCAACCACACCAATGAGATCGACAAGACCAAGTGGCAATAGTCAGGTCCATGGCGTGTTCATCAGCTTGAACTGGGCTGGTATTGAAGCTACGCTGCCGGATAGGAAGGAATACTTGGGAGCTACATGCCGGGGACCAAGAGCGTGTGTACTTTTCATGGCTGGGCAACCATGCATGTTCCCCAGCTTCATATACCCTACCTAACTACCTATACTGTACCATAGCGTTGCGTTTCGACTTGACCTGACGCTATGTATAATATACCCTTACCTTACGGAGGCCATGGTCCTCTGGGAATTTGGAGATTGTCTGGGGGAGACGGAGAAATGGATCGCAAGCGAAGGACCAAAAGGCGCAGATCGTACAATAAAGTTGGTAACCTACATACCAGTACAGTCAGTATCCCTGTATTTGCATACGCGCTAGCCGGTCAGTTTTGTATGCAATTTACCGTTTATGCATTTTACTTTCCACTTACGTAAGGGTCTTGGCGGTCTTGGCGCAAATCGCGTAATCCTGGGCCATCATTTGACTGAACCATGGGTTATAAAGCTGTTTAATACCGGAAATCTGACAAGATATACAGACAGATGGGCGGCTGGTCAACCTTTCATGTAAAAATGCGCCGGTCGTTATGATAGGTCTGGGGTTCGAATCCCTGGACGTCCATCTTTCAGAATATTTTTTTGCTAACCATATCGCAAAGGTACTTCTGAACACACTAAATTTGGGTGTGAATACAAGTACCTACTCATCCCTGAAATTGCATAGACCCATATGCAATATGCAATTTGCATATTATGCGAGTCTTGGACATATGCCCATACAAATTAAATCGTCCGGTCGGAGGCCTATGCAAATTGCGATTTATGCATATCTTAGGCATGCAAATACAGGGATAATGACTGTAGGCGAGTTGCGCAGACTAGTCTAGGTGGGAAATAGTTTAGACGCGGGCGGAGTTACTGAGTACGCTAGGCATCACATTAACTAGCCGTAAAGTAGTCTAGTTTGGGTAGCAAGCTTGGCTGGACAGAGCTGGACCCTCGTCGATGGAGCACTTTTAGATGGGGTTAAAACGGCAGGCACAACCTGCACAACCACTCCCCATCGATTCGTGTCTCTGCCCGATACGGACCACGTCCCTCTCATTGGACTGGCCGGGGGGGAGGCAACTTGTCAATTGGGGAACAAATGGGAAGGAGCGGGAGGAGGATGAGCAGAGCAGAACATGCCAATCAATTCGAGGGCAAGGACCCACAAAGCCAGTCATGAATGATGAAAAGACCCCGTAATTTTAAAAATGCCCCAGTCTGCCCCAGCCACACTTCAGCTTGTTGTTGTCGTGTTACCGCGATCAAGATGGGAAGTTGGAATTGTCGATGGCGAGGCACGTCGGGATTGGTCACATCGAGCGGACCTACTGGAGATTACTTATCATGCAATGGCAGTGTACCTGTCTGTATGTCTGTAGGTATGTCATGCTACTGTGTACCTACTGTAGTTGTAGTGTACAAATGCTGAAGCCTGAAGCCTGAAGCCTGAGTGTACGTATCTAGGCGGTTAGGTTAGCGTGAGGGTTCCAGGTCATTGTCGAAGATGGTTTGGGTGCGTCTTGCAAGTTGCGAACTTGCGTGCGCCTACGTAGTAGTTTAAGGTTAATAACTTAAACCGTAGCGCAGAAACAACGTGGACAGATGACGATGTGCTCTTCACTTCATTACCTACCTTAGCATCTTCCTGTAAACTTGTAAATTCCCTTCCAGCATGGTGACTGGTTTCTATCGTGTTCACAATACGGATTGTGTACCGGTACGTGAATGCGACCGTTGTATCTGCCGCACACTTTTTTAAATACCTACCTACCTACCCAACATGTCAAGTTATTACGGCATGGATAATAACACTACCTACCGGTACGGATTATCACGGGGTATGATTCTCTCTTTGTGAAGCAGGTATATCTATCTACCCCCCGACATGAGAGGTCCGATTTCTAGCCGAATGTCACCCCGTAGGACTAATGAGAATTAGTCTGCTCCACAATAATGCGCCGCAGGCGCCAAAGCAACACGGCAGCAGGGCAGCTTCCCAAATTTCCATCACTTTTAGACTAGTCCATTTCCCTACTTACGTTCATTTATTATCTAAGGTTGTGACAACGTTTTCTAGCTAGACCTCTTTCCATATATTGCGATTGATTGCTTTTTTTTTTTTTTTTTTTTTCTTTTTACGTGTACACATTCGTAAAAGATAAAAAAAAAAAAAAAAAAGTCTCGTACACGTACTTAGGAACGGGCAAAGTTGCCCTCAAAGGCGACCATCGCGTATAATCCCGGCAAAAAGCGTGCCGGGGCCCCATCGAGCTTGTCTTTTATCCCACCCCATCCCATCCCATCCAATTCAATTCCATCCATCCATCCATCCGGGTAATCTTGGTCCGCTGCATAGATGATAGCGGGTGCGGCTAGGCAATCCTTTCAAAGTTTCTGAGACCGGCTCGAAAAAAAAAAAAGAAAAAAAAAAAAGCTCTCTCTTTTTGTTTCACCCAATCAGGTTCCTTGATTCTGTTGTTGTTGGAGGGTACCTACCGTGTAAAGGAATACGAAGAAATGTGTGTGTGTGTGTGTGTGTTTGGGGGGTGTGGATGGCAGACATTCCAACTCGAGAATTGAACAAGCCCTTGCTCTTGAAGTGGTGAGAGTCCTGGCCTGCCGCCTGCGTAAAGAGCTGTGATCCATAGATAACCTATCTAGTAGGTATTAATAGCTGTGAAATTCCTACGTCCGTATTTTTGGTTTTTGTTTGTTGAATTACGATTTGGCCTTCTCTTCTCTCTTTCATCTTTCGTCTTTCGTCTTCTCGTTCCTGGACACCGGTTACCCGGCTGCCTGTCGCTAACATTCTCCCCTCCCTCGCTAACCTGTCAGCCGTTCCATATTGGGCCGAGCGAGTAACTACAGATTAACAAGACCTGAACTTCCCATCATGTGATGAATTAATAGTGTAGGGAGGTACAGTCTGTACTGCACTACAATATGCCGGACAGTGAAGCGGTGTAAAACGATTACACTACACTCTCAATTCCCAATTCCCGTTCAGCCTCAGATTGAATGATGATGATGATGATGATGACGATGATGATCTTCTAGGTCTGCATCTGTAGTGTATGCCGTCGGGTTGGAAAGTATGGTACGTGTTCTGCCCTGCATCGCCTACCCGCTTCGCCGACTCCAGTCTCGGGACTTTGGTGTCGTCACTATAGGTAGGTACTACGCTGCTACACCGAGTCTTTCACGGTCTCGTCTCGTAGTCTTAGATAGCAGAAATAACAAACAAGAATGACAGAAAAAAAACAAGCAGTTCATCGATCACAATACCTATCATCACGGTCGTCAATGCCAATGTCAGAGTATATCCGTTCCCCCTCTCTCTTCCTCACCTCCCATTGATACCCGTCCACCCACATGACCACAACATACCTCACCTTAACTCCATCCTCCATTCCCATCCATCTAGATCATCAACCCAAGCAAGCTAGGCTAGGTCATTCAAAACAGATCAAAACAAAACAAAACAAAAATAAACAAACACGTCACGTTTCCCCCCACCCCCCACCACCCCCCAAAAAATACCAATACGCATGTTCTGCGCGTATCCAAAAATAACATGACATAGCCCAATCCAACCTCCCCAACCTCCTCACCCAACTCAAAAAATCCAAACATCCCTCATGACAGGAGAAGATCTTTCCCATCTACTTACTTACCTACTTAGATAGCCATCCTCTACCTTGAAACTAGGTAGGTGCCTACGGACGTACCTTGGCTAGCGCAGGAACAACACCTACACTACACCTATGCAACAGCTAAGTAACAAACATCAGTCAAAGTACATCACCGCATTGGAAGTATAGGTAGGTAGGCTCTTAGATAGGTAGTGGACTTGTGTGTTATGTAATCCAGCCAACTTGCCACTTCCACACGGCAAGTATCTAGATACCTAAGTAAATAAATAAATAGGTAGGTAAATAAATAGGAGCACCCATCCCCGACTTATCAAAGAATCCCATCACCCCTTGACCTTGACCTTGACCTTGACCTTGACCTTGACCTGTCCTTCTTTCCCCTCACTGACGCACCTACCTACCTACACATCTTACCTACCCAGGTACCTTACTCCAAAGTCTTGCCGTCAAGTGGTCCTCTGTTCTTTTTTTTTTTTCTTTTTTTCTTTTCCTTCCTCCTGGGATTCGATCGAATCGAGACTTGTCCATGGAGTAGAGTCAATAGAAGGAGAAGAACTTTCCCTCGGTTCTTCTGCGTGGCGTGAGAGACCTCGCCAGACTTACCTACGTACGGATTCGCCGCAGGGACAACAGTGGACCACGGAACCTTTGACTCACCGACGAGTGCCTATCATCAGACAGATCATTCGATCATATATGTCGGTAGGCTAAGTAGGTTCGCAGCCTGTCATCATATGCAGGTTCGCACAAACAAAGCAACTCAATGGGGTCCGACAGTGAAAATCATGTCCTATCACCGCAAAATGCATGTTGGCCGTGCCATGGATTATCACGAATTGAGGAGAAGAATAACGACTTGTTTGTCTACGGGTCTCTATGGCCGATCTTATCAACCGTCAGTGCGTTTGCCATCGTCAAACTAGACTTTGGCCGACGGGCCGGATTTGCAAATCCTGATGATCATCACTATCTCAGCTCTTGCTTATGGTTTATGGAGCTTCCGAAGTGCCACGGTCCTAAACACAGGTAATCCCATGTTGTTGTAGACAACTTTTACAAAGTCTCCTCAATCTTCTTCAGGCACTCAGGGAACTCCTTCCAGTCGTACATGATGACCTTGGCGTTGCACTGCTCCTTGAGAAGCGTGGCCATCTGCTCCATCTTCTCCGGGCCCTCCTCAATGCCATAGACACCGACATAGCCGATGAGGGGAATACCAGCACGCATAGCGGCAGTGGCGCCGCTCTTGCTGTCCTCGACAGTGATGCACTCCGAGTTCTTGACGCCTAGCTGCTCGCAGGCGTAGTTGTAGATGGCCGGGTCAGGCTTGCTAGAGGGAGGGTTCAAGCTGGTAGCAGCACTGTAGACGTGCTCATCCGGGAAGTACTTGTCGATACCGGTCTTCTTCAGGGAGGCGACAACACGGGGCTTGGCGGAGGTGCTGACGACGGACATGGGGTAACCTTGCTGCTTAAGCGCCTCGAGCTGCTCGGGAACACCAGGGCAGACGGTGCACTTCTCGGAGAGCTTGGCGGTAACGGCGCCGAGCTCACGGGCAACGTAGGTGTCGACCTCCTCGGGGCTCATGGTGAAGTCATGCTTCTTCTGGAGACCCATGAGCATGCCGCGGAAGTTGTGGCCGACAAAGTCCTCGAGAAGCTGCTTAACGGTGTAGCGATCAGACTTGCCCCATTTCTCGAGGACCTCGTTGGTCAAGTCGGTGCAGGCCTCAAAGGCGAGGTGCTCCGACAAGCAGAGGGTGTTGTCGCAGTCGAGGAGAATGTACTTGGCCTACACATAGTCATCAAATCGTAAGTATCTGAATCGCGTACCGTACTCGTTGGCGCCTGGGTCTGTGGGAGTGCGTTGGGTCGGGATCGTAGCAACTTACACGAGGCATGGTTGTAGAGTTGACAACCGGGACGACACTAGATAAGAGTTGGTGTGTGCGGACTTGGTCAAGATGACGAAAGATCGCCAACAAGTATCGAGGCTCAAGTGGAGCGATGAGGAACTAGGGTCAAAGGCGTTGGTGTTGAGGGTTTTAGTGTTGGCAAGGTAAGAGAAGTGCCCCTCCTTTTCTAGGTTCTTAAGAATGGGTGTTGCGGGAAATTTGGGCGCGGGGCAAGTTTGTTTGCGCCACTGTTTGCTCCGGGCGATAAAAAGGTGGTCTGAGATAATGCGACGTACATTCGTACATTCGTACATTCGTACATGCGGAAGGTGCGAACGTCGGCGACAAAAGTTCGGGCAGAGGGGGAGAATGAGGGAAGTCGCGGCACCGTGTAATTCGGCAAAATACTGTGACGCATACAGTACCTATGTGAGGAGAGATGCAACGCAAGGTCTTTACTGAGAATGTCGGCAAGTTGCCCATCACCAACCTTATCCTCCCATGTTAACGTGAGTCCGTGAGTCTGTGAGTCCGTGAGTCCGTGAGTCACACTGTCAGAATTGTTGCTGGTGTGATCAACCAAATCCTGGACCCGGTGACAAATTGGTAAATTGCCAAACAGTTTTGCCCTGTGATTGTTGGCCTGACGTTCGGACGAGCCTGCCTATAGTATGTGCATCTTCAAGGGTGCGCCTTCATAAGGCCATTGGAGTTGCCAAATAGGACCTTGCGATGTTGCCATATGCCTGAGTGACTGCGGTACGTCAAACGCCAATTACGGCGCTTCCTCCCTTTAGTCCACATCGCGTATCACCAGCTGCTTCCTTTCTTTAACACCGTGTAGAGACCAGTCAGTGGCCTTGGCATCCTTCCAAACTTTTGTCGCCAACGCTCGTACGTGTTTCATTTTATAAATCCCGCTCAATTGGCCAATTGAAGTTCAGGCCTCGCCCACAAGGACTTATAAGAGACAAGATACGGCGCGAATATGCGTGCCTAGTACAAGCAATTTCTTCGTATCGCACTTTCTTCGATAGGCTTCCGCAGCTTCTCGTTCTTGTCCGATATTGAGATCCAAATGATACTTACTTCGTAGCTTCCCAGCTCTTATCTTCCAAGTAATCTCGCGTACGGTCCCGAGGTCGTGTTCAGTTGAATCTTTATTAAGGACGCGTCCCCGGAGTCGGCCCTGGAGCTCCTGTATCCCTCTCTCCATCTCTCGACGTTTCCCAGCAGAACCATGCTCACGCATCTCGGTGCTTCTGGCACACTTGCAAAGCGGAGTAAGGCTTCTGGGAAACCCCGCGATGAAGAAGGGCTGGCAACCTGGTCTTCGCGGTGCGAAATCTGGGCAGCAGCTGCTGCTTCATGGTTCTCTTTTCAGTCGGCCGCAGCGGCTCTCAAACCGCATTAACATCTGATACCAGAATGAAGTCTCGGCAGGTGTTTTAGTCTGTATAAGGCTTAAGGGCCTTCAAACTTTATCGAAGTCACCACCGTCGGCGAATCTGGCGCCTACAATGCTCTAGAGGCTAGCTGTGTGATGCCTCACACGTCGTTGCTATTGAAGCTCGGCCCGTTGAACCGGGAAACTCTATTCGAAACCTGCCGCTCTGCAATACATACAGCGATCGACTTGGTAAACGCTAAACCTGTGTGGGGTTGTCTGATTGACGCGACCATGTACGCGCCCACCACATTCGAGACGACAGTTGATTGTGCTGTCGTGAGCTGTTCAGTCAGTCAACAGCGCGTGTCGCTAAAGCCATCTATACCATGCAGCATTGGAGACTAGAGTGTCCCAATTATTGCTGTGCACAACAGTTTTGCTCTCTGAACCTTTCGGCCCAAGACGAGCGCGAAGTCAGCTTAGATACGGCTGGACTTCGCCTCAACTATCTCCGAGTGGACTCTTCAAGCCAAGAGGAAAATTCCTGGGGCATAACTTAGTGCTCTCGAGAGCTGTAACCCGAGGTTTAGTGATTTCTTTAGGCAGGAGAAATGGATCGGCCCGTCTTCCCTGTGGCGCGACCTCAATGCTTGGCGATGTGCCTAGGTATGCTGGCAAATTCATAAATTCCCCAGTCGCTGTGTCGAGGCCCCTGGGGTTGACTTCTGCTCTCAACATAGCTATAGACAGGCTGATGTCGCCTATTAACCTGGCCATCACTGCATCCCAGCGGGACTTAAATCGCCGTACAGTGTTGACATGTGATGAGGCAAAAGCAGTAGGACGGCTACCCCTGGGGAGCGCGGCCATAAGCAGATCGGGTCTGATTTCGAGTGAAGCCTGGGATGGAACTTGGTTGCTTCCGAGGGAATTGGGTCATAGGGGGTGCAGTTTGAACGTAGGTAACGAGCTTTGACATGTGTGAGAATGAATATACCATTAGAATGTTTCTACCCGTTCAAAGAATCGTTGAAATATTTTTTTTACAGCATGGTGTTTATTACAAATGCAGCTTCTCGCTTATAACTCGACTGAACAGTCAAAACCGAAAATGACGACAACGCGTCTGTTGTGCGCGACCTAGATATAAAAGTGGACACCATCGGTTATGCATGAAGCGGGGTTCCATCAAGTCGGTTACGGATCAACGCATAAAGTTAACCCCGGGCGTGCCTGGTTTGGCTTTCCAAGCCTATGACGGCCACTCATCAACTGGACAACTGACAACCCTTCCAAACAAACCCCAACTACAAACAATACGCTCAACTCTTCACCATTCACGAGCTTTTGAACGAAGAGGAAAAGAATGACGCTCATCTCTAAAAGCAGCACGGCTTTGGGTCTCGTCTTATTAGCCCATGCGTATGAACATACCTCTTACTCTTCACAGTCCAAATAAAAGAAAGCTTGCTGATGGGCGTCGCATCTAGCTGCTATTCGGCGCACGAGCATTCCACTCTCCAGTCCCATCGAGCCGCGGTGCTTTCTCCTCTGACCCTGGCGCAATCGGGTACCGCCGCTTCGCTTCCCATCGATATCACGATTGAGACTATTGTCGCGACATTCATCATCTGCTTGGGACTTGTGTCGGGAACATCACAGCTACGACCTGTAAACTGGCGAGTCTGGGCCGGGAAGATCGAGCAGGAAGGAGAGGCGGGATTCAAAAACAGCAGCGGAGAGATCGAGAAAGACTACATGGGAAACCCCTTTCGTCTTTTGGAGAGTCGCCCAGGATTCGTTGACATTCGAAAGCAAAGGAGAGACTTTGCTGAGTGGAAAGAGACATCGGCCATGAAAGAGACTTCCACTCAGACGTAATAGGTTTGCACAACACAATACTGCGAACGATACTCGACTACCCGAGAGTAAATATACCCAAGTCCAGCACCTTCAGTCTCCCTTACGAGACCATGGATGATTGCCTCTGTGATTTCCCCGTCCGACGTATAGTATACCATCGTTAGCATCGCCATAACAGGAATGTTCCGACCGAGCGATAAAACCACCGTGAAAGAACGCAGAACGTACACTAGGTAGGAGGCATGATGAGGCCCAGCTGTGCTCTGGTCTGTCTATCTCCCCGGAAAGATCTCTGTCTCTGCCTCTGCCTCGGCAGCTACTAAGGGGATGAGTATTCACATATTCGGGATCCGGGGCATGTGTACTGATGCATGTAACTAGGCAGGTGCTTCCGTGATTTTGTCCCACCTTCTCACCTTAAAATGTGTCCGTATGTTCCCATCGTGCGGAGCGCTGGAGTCGGCAGTCCCAGACAAATGTCTCCCAGGCCAGCACATCTATCAAGGAACTCTCGAGTTCGATCGTCGATTTTTCGACATTACGCACAATACAATCAGCCCACAATCGAAATCTAGGTAGGAGGGAGTAGCGTGCTTTATCCACACTACTGAATAATAGCATCCTATTTACGAGCGTCATGAACCGCTTTCAAGCCATCTCCTACCATGTCTACTAGATCTGCTCCTTCGGGGGCCTTTGGAAGACCAACACTGCCACAAACACCGCGTCCCATGGGGTATTCGGTCTTCTCCTCACCCATTCTCCGGGGTTCCCAAGGTCGCCAGCGAAAACGCTCATTTAGCAGTCGATCGAAAACCACTAACGCTGCCCGATCCGGTGCCGGATCTCGATCCGTTACCCCTGCACATCAGTCTTCGTCACCTCTACTTTCACGCTTCCAGAGACTAGGTAACCCCTTACGCTCACCTTCCGCACGACCATCAACCGCGCACCAGAGTTCCGTGGTTGAACATAGTGTTCAAGATGATGGCCTCTCAGAAGACAGCGCCGATGCAATGAATGAAGTCATCATGGCAATTGATATGAGAGACCGTGGATCTCATGGCTCTATCATCGGCTGCGCTTATTATGTTGTCAAAGATGAAGCTCTGTATCTTCTTGAAGACGTGCCCATGGCCGGTGTTGATCTCGTCGAAACTCTCCTCCTTCACGCTCAACCGACCACCATCTTGATCTCTGCCAGGGCACCCGAGGCTTTAGCAAAGTTCCTCGCTAGTGGCTCGCAAGACGTAAACGGCAATCGAGGTGCGAATTCGTCCGTTCCATATGCTTGTTTAGTTTGTTCGGGAACTAACTCATTTCCAGGCGATTTCCCAGGGGCTTTTATCCTAAGGAACTTGAACTCAACGGACTTCCGTCATGAAACAGGCAAAAACAAATTATTGGATCTTCACCTCGGCATGGATGGTCCGCGAAGCATGCTGTATACGTCTGTTGTACACGATGATTTGGTGGAGGCTGATGGCCAAGGCCAAGAATCCAGGCAGGGGCAATTGATGCGACTGGCTGCGACCATCAACCTCGACAGTCAATTTACTGTTAGGAAACTCCTTCAAGCTGGGTACTGTGACCACTGCTAATTCCAACCCAGATTGGTTGCGCTGGAGCTGTGCTGAGTGACATTCAGCGTAGGCGGACGGCACAATACTTGCCAGATGATCCAGATGCTCTGGTCGCTTTTGGAATCCGAACAGTCGAAATGTTTTCCTTGTTCAACTCCATGTTCGTCAACGCCGACACACTGGCCTCGCTACAGATCATGCAATCAGAGTATCACCCGAACAGTCACCAAAGAGGCCCATCAGGCCCCAGCTCTGGTGCTAAAGAGAGCCTCTCCATCTACGGTCTTTTCTCTCATCTAGCTGCCACGCCTCAGGGCAAATTGAAGTTGCGTCGAATGTTCTTACAGCCAAGCACCGATATCGACGTTATTCGTCAGAGGCAATGGGCCATTTCATTCTTCCTGCGCCCAAGTAATGTCGACGTTCTATGTGGCATCAGCAAAGATCTCCGCAAGATTAAAGATATGAAGTCCGTTATGTTGCTTCTCCGCAAAGGTGTTGATCGCCTCGGCCGAAAAATATCCGTGGCAAATACTGTCTGGGCAGTACTTCAAAGCTTTGCTGCCTACAGTCTGCAGCTAAGGGAATCACTCCGCGCGCTACAAGATGCTGAGAAGGTCGACGTGGTCAAAAAGGTATTTGCCAGGCAACATCACTTATCCAGAATGGGTCACTCTAACTAAAAGTCATATAGGTTATTCAGGTTATTGATATCCTGAAAATCCGTCAAGTTGGCGAACTGATCACTAAAACGATCGATTTTGAGCAGTCTGTAGATCGAGGAAGAACAGCTGTCAAGCAAGGCGTTGACCCCCAGTTAGATGAGCGCAAGAGAGATTACGATGGTATGGAACACTTTCTTGCCAGCGTGATTAGTAAACTGCGGAGTGATGTCCCAGAATGGGCTCGGACATATGTGCAAAATTGCATCTTCTTTCCTCAACTCGGGTTTTTGACCGTGGTTTCAATCAACCCAAT
This sequence comes from Xylariaceae sp. X187, assembly GCA_028637585.1. Lineage (NCBI taxonomy): Eukaryota > Fungi > Ascomycota > Sordariomycetes > Xylariales > Xylariaceae > Xylariaceae sp. X187. The sequence goes on along the minus strand of JAJIZN010000001.1, from coordinate 3,542,311 downwards.
GACGGGTAAAGGTGACTACGATGGTGAAGGTTTGGATGATACGTGGGAGTGCATGTTCATTGCCGATGGTTGCGCCCACTACAAAAACCGGCAAATGAAGGAAATGGATGAAGAGTTTGGAGACTCGTATTGCATGATCATAGGTATGTCATCTGTGATGTTACTTTTACCACACACTCATATACTGCAGACCGAGAAATTGAGATCATCCATGAACTTGCGGTCGAAGTCCTGAATCAAGAAACAGCCATCATCGCGGCGTCGGAAGTTATCGGCGAGCTTGATAGTTTACTTGCGCTGGCCACTCTTTGCGGCCAGAACAAATGGACGGCGCCTGAAATGACAAATACAAACATCCTACGTATTGACGGCGGCCGCCACCCACTACAGGAACTAGTCACGCCATCGTTTATTCCCAATGATTGCTTCATGGCTAGCGGAACGGGTGAAAGTGCAGAGAAGAATGGGCATAATCTGCCCTGCGAGACCGATAGCTTTTCCGAGTCACCGAGCACCATTATTCTTACGGGCCCTAATCATTCTGGGAAAAGCGTGTATCTCAAGCAAGTTGCAATCATTGTTTATCTGGCACACATTGGCTGCTATGTGCCAGCTGAGCATGCGGAAATAGGCATAACGGATCGTATTCTGACGCGGATTGCAACGCGCGAGAGTGTTTCTCGGTCCGAGAGTGCTTTCGCCATCGACTTACGCCAGGTGGCTTTTACCATGAACTTCGCAACTCGACGCAGTTTGATTATCATCGACGAATTCGGAAAGGGGACGAACACCCAAGATGGCGCAGGTTTAATGACGGCCACCATTAATCATTTCACTAATCTTGGCAGGGAACGGCCGAAACTTCTGGTGGCCACCCACTTCCTCGAGATCCTAGACGGCGATTTTCTGGTAGAAAGTCCAGAGCTCGCCATGTGCCACATGGAAATACATATCGATCTCGACGCCCAAACACCGGAAGATCAAGTCACTTATCTCTATCAGTTTGCGCCGGGTAAAAGCATTTCCAGCTTTGGTAGTCGTTGCGCCGCGATGAACGGCGTGAGCCAGGCGATTGTGGAGCGGGCTGAGTCAATCATACTTCAGATAGCGCATCACGAAGATCTCGAGGTGGCCTGCTCAAAATTGACGGAGGATGAAACTCAAAAACTTGTGACGGCTGAAGCTGTCGCCCGAGCTTTTCTAGAGGAAGACTTTACGCGACCACCGATAACAGTCCCCAGACGAGAGGTCGATACTTGGTATCGGAGCAAGCTTGAGAGAATTTTCTCGCTTGGCACACCCGACAGCTCGAGTGCTTAAACAGACTCCCTTTTTGAGTGTGGTATTAATGAGACTGAGCGAACATGTGGCGATACTATTACTGGCGGTACCAAGCATGCTCTCTCATTTAGCAATATCATTTCTAACGAGCTTCACATTCATTTCTCGAGGTCAAAAGTACGGATTTGAAGTTTTTTACATCGTTTCTGCAGATAGCACTTAAGGTTGCTCTTTCATCCTTTAAGCGAAAAATAATGTTTTGTTTTTTTTGTTCCTTGTGGCCTCAAGCCTCCCAGGTATGATTTCATATATCATGAAGGCTAATTCCAACAGCAAAGCTGAATCCGCTCCTGGTAAATGTAGAAGGCTAAATATATATAGCCTGAGAGATGAGGGTATGGCTGTGGTAAAGCACTATCAGAATGGACATCCAAATTCCTTTTGAGGTGTGTTTACGGCTTTAGTGCCCCCCCATTTTCATTCAAGGAAGAGAAAAGAAAAATTCCAGGTTGGACTAGGATACCGGCCTTTGGTTTCCATCCATTTTAAAAGCCGAGGGCCAATGTCACGGCCATGGCGGCGACAACACCGAACATGGACGCCTTGCCATTCAAACTGGCATCGCCGAGCTTGTCGCTGGTGTGGCTTGCAGAAGGAGAAGCAGAAGCGGAGACAGAAGCGGAGACAGGAGCGGAGACAGAAGCGGAGGCAGAAGAGGAGCCAGAAGAGGAGCCAGAAGAGGAGCCAGAAGATGCCGTTGCGGCCGGGCTGGTGGCTGTGGTGATGGCGGTGGCGGTGGCCGCGGCCATGGCTGTCGTGCTGGTGGTTTCTGTTGGGGCAGTCACTGTGATCACGGAGCCATGTGTCGCGCTGTCAAGGCTAGTAGTGGTCTCGCCGTTAAAGGCATTCGAGGCGTGGTCATCGCCGCTGTCTGAGCTACCGGCATCAGCGTTCGATTCGTTGTTGTCGTCGCTGTCGGAACTACCGTCGTTGGCGTTTGCTTCGTTGTCGCTGTCGGCATTTCCAGAGCTGGCAGATGATATGGTCTGCTTGGCAGGAGGGGCTGATACCGTGGTCAAGACGACAGGTGTGGCAGAGGTAGTAGGATCAGCGGGGAAAGTCAATGGGGGACCGAGGTCGAAGGTCATGAAAATGCTAGTTGCCGAGGCAGCTCCGCTGTCCTTGCTGCCATCCTCGGCCTTTTTGGGAGCGACCGTGACCACGGGCTTCGATGCGGGTGTGGCCTCGTCGACAACGACGGCGTGGGTTTCATCCCGCCTTTCGATGCCATGGACGGCGGACCCGGGCGCGGCGGCGGCGTACTGGATGACGGAACCCAGAAGGGCTGTGGCTAGGATGGTGGATCGCATTGAGGGCATCTTTCGTCTTTTATCTTTTGATTATTGGATCCTTCCTTGACTCTTCCTGGGCTGTGCTTTTATAACGAATGTCGATCTCGGTGTGTGAAGAGAGTGTTTATATATATTCAAACGAACGAAACGAAGGCCAGCTTGTTGTCTGTCACCTTCAAGGGATTTCCAAGACTTGAGAACGAAAAGGACTTGAGAGACGTCTTGAATTGAACGAAGGATAAAAAAAAGAAAAAAGAAAATAAGAGTCAGGAAACTTGTTCGACGACGGAGTCGAAGTGGATGTACTTACGGTACATTCATTACCTGGGCTACCTAAGTAGGCTATCTACTTACATACTTACATTTCCCTTGCATCCCCTTCCTTGGTCTCTTTGCCTCCCCGCCATGGTCCGTCTGTGTTAGGAAGTGTACTTAAGTAGTCTCTAAGTACAGTAGTGTAGGTAGTTGTAAGTAAGTAAGTAGGTAGGTAGGTATCTAGTGTTCTGAATCTTACTTCCTTACCCTTACGACCAGATGCAGGACTGGGTCTATCTAGCCGGTTGGTAGACTAGTAAGTAAGTACAGTTTTAAGAGTACTTAGTGTAATTACCGTTTGAATCCGCGGACTACTAGATATCTAGATAATAGGTAGGTAATTAGTCAAGTCATGGGCTAGGTAGGTAGGTAGGTAGTCTAGTGAGAGTTGAGTAAGTAGTAAGTAGTGTATGTTGGTAGGTATGTTGGTAATGTAGGTACAGGTGAAGAGATGTATGTATGTAAAGTAAAGTAAAGTAAAGTAGGTTAGGTAGTATAATTACACTCTGCCGAGGTACTTGGACTAGATAAGTAAGTAGGTGTAGTGTAAGTAAGACTCGTTGACGATACTTGTTTACATTTTTTATTTTTTATTTTTTATTTTTTTTATTTAGATTAAGTAGGGGAGATCGCGGAATCTGAAACTTAGTCTACTTATCTAAAGTACTTACTTACTTAGTTAGCGGGCTGAGAAAGAGGAAATAGGTGGAATGAGGGGGGGACGCTTGGGATAAGTAGGGTAGGGTAGGGTAAGGTAGTGTAGTGCGGGTTTCGGGACAATTACACAAGTCATTGAGTCGTCATTACTTAGGTAGTAGGTATGTAGGTATGTACTTGGGGGTTTCGGGAACGTACTTGTTTGGGTAAGTATGGGGGGAAAGGAAAGGAAAGGAAAGGAAAGGAAAGGAAAGGAAAGGAAAGGAAAGGAAAGGAAAGGAAAGGAAAGGAAAGGAAAGGAAAGGAAAGGAAAGGAAAGAAATAGAATAGGATACATAGTAGTGTAGAGTACATACCTACTTAAGGTAATGTGTTGAGGTTGTGTAGATAAGTAGGTAAGTATTATGTCGTGATCTAACCTAGGCTATCTACTTGAATAATAGTAGTAGGTACTGGGTCAGAGAATGATGATGATGAGAGAGGTAGTGTAGTGTAAGTACCTAGTGTATTAATGTAAGTAAGATGATACATAAGTAAGTAAGTAGGTAGGTAAGTAGGCAAGAAGCTTCTTGCGGGAATGGACTGGGCTCTTTTGTTAGGTACTTACCTTACCTTACTTATTACAAGGGCTTGTTTGGATATGTAGCTATGTAGGCAGGTAAGCAGGTAGGTATCTAGGTAGGTAGGTAAGATGAGAAGTCGATTCCTGAGGGATTTTGATTGCAGTTTAAGTACATAGTAAGTAGTAAGTAGTTGGGAGGGGGACGACTTTGGAAAGGAGGACCGTTGGTCTTGGCATTTTGGGGGCCTTTGGGAAGGAAATTGGGGCTTGCGGGAGGTGGTGAGAAGAAGGAGAGAATGGAGAAGGAAGGGAAGAAAATAAAGAGGGTTGTTCCATGGTTGGCTTAGTACCTACCTACCTACCTATGTTCTGTAAGTAGATAGAGATAGATAGATAGATAGATAGATAGTTACTGGGGATGTTTCGGGGACGTTGGTAGTATTTAAATAGATAGATAGATAATTACTGCATATGATCGATCGAGCAATATGGTAATCACATGGCGATATAATACGTAGTACCTAGATAGGAGGAAGAGGGTTTGAATAGTGAGGATTACGAGGCTTTCTCTCTCTCTCTTGCTATTCTTGCTAAGTAGGGGGCCCTTGAGCGTTGTCGTGGACTTTGACTCCCATTCTCGACAGATCTGGCCGGTTTATCTAGGTAGTGAGTGAGTGAGGGCATATAGGTAGCTACCTGCCTACTTACTTAGGTACTTGACCGACTACTTAATCTACTAATTATCTAATTATACACCAAGTATGTGGATAGCGTGCTTACAATTACACATCTGAGCTAACGACGAGTTAGTGTAGGCTTAGATAGGTTGGGGGTCAGGTCAGGTCAGGTCAGGTCAGCGCTGCTGCTGCCGGACCGCGCCGGAATGAGGAATCTAGGCAATGGGAAATCCCTCAATCATCTAGAACAGCGTCTTGTGGACTTCTTGGGTTCGGGGACTCTGTTCTTACTTGGGCTCACGCTCATGAATGTGATCTTCCCTCGATACCTACCTAAACATGGGGTTGCAGAATAAAATAATAAAAAAAATGAAAAACAGCTTCATGAATCGAATCCCTTGGGGAGAAAGACTCGCTCCCCGGGTAAACGTGTTAACTAACTGTTAATTGATCATCATCATCGCCAGCATTGTCCCGTATGCTGGGAGTTTCTAGGAAGCGAAATCTAGGTAGGCAATCGGGGTAACGTAGGCAAGACAGGCGGTTGTATGGAATTCTCCGTACAGCCCGAGCCCGGGTGCGATGACTTCCCTCGCCAGTCCGCAAATGCTCGCAAGGAGAGATGGCCATGTCCACGACGACAGCGAGGGCAAGCGACCTTCCCGATCTCCGCGCCTGGTCATGAGCCGTCTTCATTGCCGCCGACTTAGCGAGCAAGCCCCTTTCCGCCGGGCCCTGGATGCGTGTGAGTGTAGACGGCGATTGCCTGCCTACCTACTTTGAAACGCGTTGGCTTGTCGGTGGTGGTGCTCATTGTCCATCGCACCGGGACCGGGCTGGGGATGAGGATGGATAGATGACACTTGGGCCACGGGCATGCATCGATCATGCCTCACTGTTCCGCTCGAACGACGAGGCGACGAAGATTATATGAAGGTTTCCCAATGCGTTGTCGTCGAATGCGACTCGAAACGGGTATTCGTTCTCTCTACCATTCTGCACCTTAGCCCGAATTTTGTCAGTCTCACGGGTATGCGGATGCGACCTGCCGTCGGCATCTCAGCGCAGCGCAACGACGCGAACCTTGTCGCTCGAGGTAAACCCCCAGAACCGTCCTCGTCGCTGGGTTGATATCGACTATGCCCATCAACCACGAGTTTGATCATCTGTTTCATGTCAGGTGATTATCCCCGCGTTCGCCGGGGACCTCGTCTGAGGTATCGACCCTATCAATCCCAATCCCATCAGCTGAGATAGGATTGAGTTCAAGACAAGGTATTCGATATCGCTGATAGTAAACGAGACACTACCCCCTCCCCTCGTCCCTGAGTCTTGTGGTTCATGTGAATCAATATCACAATTGCACAGAGGCGACTGAGTATATGAACATGCCGTCGCTCCCGGCGGGTGTGTTATACAAAGTCACGTCGTCGCGAAGCCAATATGTGTGAGAGGGAAGAGCGAATAAGAAATGTTGGCTGTATATATATTGGTTAGCACATGCTCACGCTACTAATTAATATTATCCTTATCCAAACTGAACCTTTATGAGGGGGAGAGCAAGGAAAGACAAGTCGTGACTATACCTAGTGTAATATATGTAGGTGGCTGATGGGCCTAGAATGAGGAGAGAGCTAATTGACCGCGAAAGACTTGATTTGCAATGATAATTATCGAAGTAAAGATTCATTACTCTGTGTATAGAATGCGAGATAGGTAGTCGGACGGACGTGTACTGACGAGGATAACGATACCTTATCGCGCTCAATATAAAGAACTTGAACAAATAACTTCAAACACAAAGTAGTAGTATAAACTAAACATGTGGTTGTACAGTCCGTAGAGGTAGGTAGCCGACTTCGTACGTGCGGACGAGAAATGTAGCAGCCTTGCTGTCTACGGCATCTATCTAGATCAACAATGAGTCAATAACTGTGGACTGTGGAGGCATGCGTGAAGCTTGCGACCAATGGTGAGAAAAGCGGGTGGGCTTTTGACGCCGTGGCTTAGTTCCCCCGTCAGCTGGTTTGTTGAGTATAGCCACCATTGGGTCGCGCACCATGTCGCCCAGGGCAAGCCCCTGCCTACAGAGCATGCTCACCAGGTCAAAGTGGTAGTATGTAGGCAGTGTAGGCAGTGTAGGTAGTGTAGCTCAGGTGGTGGCGCTTGTTCTCGGGGAAAATATGAGCAACGTGCCGAATGATATTGACTTACTTTTTTTTTTTTTTTTTGTTCTTTCGTTCCTTCCCGGATTTTTGACGTTTGGGTCATATAAAATACACCTTAGTCTTGGCAGACTTCAATTTCATCGAAACGTCGCATCACTCATTTCATCCACGAATAAGTTCTCTTCGGCACACCTTCCCATAGTTTCATCGACGATGGCATCAGCTTCGTCGTCGTCGGCGCAATCCGGTAGTCTGGCCGTCAAGTTCGAGGACTTTGACCTTGACGAGGTTTTTGAAAAGGCTAAGCACCACGCAGCTGAGTCTTCGAGCCACAACTTTATAGTAGAGTTTGGATTCGCACGGGCGCGCATCGCTTTTGATCTCGAACCTGGTGATATCAAGGAACTCCTCGAGGGTGAACGAGACGTACAGAATTATCCGATTCGATGGATGTATGATGACCCGAATTATCTCTTATGTGAATACACACTGACTTGCGTCTTAAGCAATATCTGGGATCCGAGTTCTCGGCGGGGGGCTGTGGCGGCCGTTGGAAATCACTATGAGTTCTCCGAGAGATTGGTCCGTATCATGCAGATGCCGCCACGGTCACCAAGTTCCTCAAGTCACCACAGACACCGGCACGGCTTCGTGGCTAGATACCGCCGTCGTCTTGCAGATGTTGAGTCCGGGGATCTTGATAGGACCACAACTAATAGCTATGCGCTGGAGTCACGTTCGAATACCCTGCTTCAGAAGGATGACGCCGAGTCGGCGGATAGCGTGGACGATGACAGCATGGACTTCTATCTGCAGCTCAAGAATACCGTGTATTATTGCTCGACAGATCACACGCGAAGAGGTGCGTACCATTCTTCACGGACTGGGAAAAGCCGCAGGCTAACACTTTGCAAAAGCCCTGTGTATTGGAGCACATTGGCTGCATAAACGGCCGATAGGCGAGCAGGAATATTCCGGCAAAAGCATGATGCCGCCCAAGCATTGGCAATGGCTGTCTCTCTGCGATGATCGTAAGATATGATGAGTTCCACCGACAAGTCATCGCACTCGATACTAACGGCATCACCAGATACTGTGGTATCGATACACGAGCAGCCGACATTTGAGCCCGTGCCGGAGAGAGAAAGCCCAGACAAGTGGAGGGAGGCCGAGCTGAAGAATATGAGGGCCAACACTCTTGAAGTACTTCTGCAACTCTCTAAGAAGGGCTTCGACTTGTATAAGAGAAAACCTCTATCGCTCAATTCGGTTCGGCCACCTCTGAGCAAATGGCATCACCACAATAAGCCACCGAACACCGACCAGCGGAAAATAGACACTTCCGTCGATGACGAAAGCCTAGCTGACGAAGGTACCAGTAACCTCTTTTACTACTTATTCGAAGACTACGTGGCGGCGGAGCCTTTGAAGTTTGCCGAGAAAAAGCTAGAGCAAATGGTAAGTTAGAGCCGACGTACGTGACGAACGCGGGGTACTAACAGCGAGCCAGACAAACAAGGTGCTTGATAGTGCAGTAAGTTCTCGATTTCTCCTTTTCGACGGATTTTCAAGACGAGGACACTGACGGGTATCATAGCGGCCTCAAATCCGGAGAAGGAGCGTCGATATCATTCCCACCTTGCACTATCTGAGCAAAGATCTTCGAGAAATGAAGCACTTGTTTGAGAATTACCGAAACATCATTCGCAAGATTACAACCCTTGCCGTATCCGATGCTCACTCACCCAACGGCCGAGTCAAGAACGCCGGCAAAGTCATGTTGACGGATAGTGCCTTCACTCGGTTCGAGAGGCTAGGCGATCGGCTGCAATACTTGATGGTGAACTCGATCCAGGGATACCTAGAAGACATCAGCGCACTTTCGAGCACGGTAAGTCCCTCAACCTCTCGTTTATGGATTTGCCTTCTCGGATAGCACGGCAAACTAACGAGGCGAAAGTACTTCAACTTGACCCAACAGAAAGACTCCGAGGCGACAGCTCGACTCACCAGAAGCGCCACTCTCCTGGCCAAGCTGAGCGTCTTCTTTCTGCCCATCAGCTTCCTCACGAGTTACTTCTCCGTACAGATCGAGGATCTGTATAAATACTGGCACGGCACGGACTATTGGTATTCATTCGCCGTGATTGCAAGCGTATCCTTTGTCTGCCTCTTCTTTTTCAGTCGGCTGCTCATGTTCTTCAGCGACACGCTGGATGAGTGGGCTGCTCAGATCATGGCGTCGTTTCGCAGGCTCGTGCGAAGATTGGGATACGATATATCGGATGATGATGATTGATCCCTTATATCCCTTATATCCCTGATTTCCCTGATTTCCCTGATTTCCCTGATTTCCCTTACATCTCTTTCTCACTTGCTCTTTTTTCTTCTCTTTCATACCAGGATGCTCACACCAGGATTCTCTGTATCAATACCAGAAGCGTAATATTCACCTCATCATTCATGACGAGCATGTCCCGATCTCGTCTTCGGAGATAATCATAGCGAAAGAACCGCATGTAACATGCCGGTATTACCACCGGCATTGGGAGGATTGGGGAATAAGTCGATGGAGGACTCCAAACCAAAATCTTGTGGTCCCAAACACCCGACGGGAGGGAGCAGGCAGTCAGAGACAGAATAAGGGGCCGGTGAGGAAAGAGAGGACAAGAGGAAATGCCCGCGTGCTACTATGAAAGCTGCTAGTTATCATCGTGAAACCGTGTAACCTACACTACCATAATTGAAGTCTCCCGTACCCGCGATCTAGACCTAGACGGGGACTAAATTGGTTTCATGATATCACGTAACCGTTACTATTTTTCGAATTCAGATCGTGACCTCCCCAAACAATACATACATGACTCTTATCTAGCAGATACCTAAAACTCTAACGAGATTGGGATGTCCACTTTCACGTGTCGCCCCATCAAGGTTGAACCTCCCAAGTTGAACCTCCCAAGTTTTCCAGCAAATGGACTTCGTACGTCGGGCGTTTCATACAATGTTCAAGAATTTGCATACTGTGTCCAACGCAGGAATTTACGGTCAGGAATGAAAGCTGTACAGTCGGTGTTACCAACTTGGGATCTTCGTAAGTGGGTTGATGATGGACTTTTGTACAGTAATTAGGTATCTAGATAGACGCGATGCATACCTACCTTAGATAGGTGGTTAGTCCGAATGAGGTAAGTGATCGCGCGACAATGCGCCGGTAAGCGGATAAGGGTCGCCCTTATCTGAACTAAAAGCATCAATACTTTTTTGCATCTTTACCGTGTAAAGACAGAGAAGGCGATGAAGCAAGCCAATTCTCATTCTAGCCGTCGGGGTAAAACCACCTCTTCTTCGCTTGAGTGACGACTGCTTGACCGCGCATTCATGATCCCCATCAGCAGAACAACGACACGACAACGACAACGACAACTGCACACTCATCACTTATCACTGTACATCAGCGGGCCCGAACGAGACCTGAAGGTACCACTTTCAGGGGGGTTTGAATACCGGTGACACGGAGCAATTGTGGGCTAACACAGGATCCTCCTTCCCGCATCCCGGATTTGACGAGCTTTGACTGGTACATAGGGTCCTCCTTCCTTCCTGTCACTGTCAAGTGCCGACCCTACTATTGATTGATCGGCTTGTGTCGTCACAATCCCTCCCTTTTGCCAAAAAAGACATAAATCTCCAGTGGATTACCTATGACGTTGATTCCGATTCGGGACGAGTGAAACGGAAAAGCAATAACAGGACACGACGAACCTGCGCGTCGTTCTGTACATAAATTTGCAATCCGCCTTGTTTTTCTTTTTAATTACTAGCTTCCTTTTTTTGCTATCTAAAATCTGAGAAAAAAAAGAAAAAAAAGAATCACATTCGTCTCGGTTCTTATCGCTTGGTCTCGGGGGAACATGCACATCTAGGATATCCGCGCGCCTTGGCATTTTAAAGACAGAAACCTCGAAGCAACATCTCTGTTCTGTATTTACAATTGTAAAGTGCCCCTTGGTCTCGTGACGGGTTTCTTTCATAACTGACATATACAGTTTCACTCTCGCGCATTTCCAGCACAGCTGTCGCTCCCTTGCTTTGCATTTAGCAGACACGCCAGGAACACGTGCCACTACATAACGAGATCGAAGATTTTCGAAAAGACGAAACGAAACGAAACGAAACAAAACGCAGCCATGCCTTCACACGCGGCAGAAGGGGCTACGAATGGCGATTGTGCAGTCCACTACATCCCCCTATCCTACGATGCCACGAACAGCGAATCCTCAGCTCTCCAGCTAATCCTCGCCCTTCGACCCGACTGGTCCAGTCCAGACTCGAACATCGAATTCGTGCGTTTTACCGAGGGCATCACAAACACGCTGCTGAAAGCCGTCAATCGCAAAAAGGGCTTATGCCAGGAACGAATCGACCGCGAGGCCATCCTGCTGCGCGCCTACGGCCACGGCACCGACGTCATCATAGACCGACACCGGGAAACACAAAACCATGAATTACTCATGAAGCACGGCTTAGCACCGACGTTGTTGGCAAGATTCGAGAATGGGATGATGTACCGCTATATCGAGGGCAAAGTATGCCAGCCTGCTGATCTGCGGAAACCGGCTATATATCTGGCTGTGGCGAGGCGCATTGCGCAGTGGCATGCGACCATGCCGTGTATACATGAGGAGGCTAAAAGGAATGGTCATGATTCTTCGTCTAGTAGTCTTCTCGCAAGTGGGAAACCGGCGCCGAATACGTGGACGGTCATGCAGAAGTGGATAAACGCGCTGCCTACTAAGACGGAGACGCAACGCGTGAGGCAATCCGAACTTCAGAAGGAGCTTTCGTGGCTGATTGAGACGCTGAGTCAACGCCCTGGGTTAGGGGAGAATGGCGTAAGTTGCTTCCTCTCAAGTGTGTGTATGGGATTATGGGATTGAAGAGAAAGGAGTCTAGTGTCTCCTTGCCCTTCCCCTTCCCCTTCTCCTTTTCCTTTTACCTGGGACCCTCCTTAACAACAAATGCTAACTACCGTGCCCTCCCTACGCAGCTCGTGTTTGCGCACTGCGATCTCTTATGCGGAAACGTCATTGTCGAGCCAAAAAGACCAGGGACAAACGGGACCACTAGCGAAATAAACGGACACGGCTCGTGTAAAAATCAACCTCAGCACTCAGTGAACTTCATCGACTACGAATATGCCACCCCCTCGCCCGCAGCTTTCGATCTCGCGAACCACTTTGCGGAATGGGGAGGTTTCGACTGCGATTACAGCGTGTTACCGACTCGCGCGCAGAGAGTCGAGTTCATCCGCGAGTACATACATACGTATTTCAGCCTGGCAGGCACGTCAAGAAGTCGCGAGGAAAAGATGGTGGACGAGGAATTAGAAGTAGAGAAACTACTGGCCGAAGTGGATATGTTCAGAGGGGTACCGGGTTTTTACTGGGGGGTTTGGTCGCTCATTCAGGCGACAATTTCGCATATTGATTTCGATTATGCGCAGTATGCGGAGGTACGACTGGGGGAGTATTCGGCGTGGAGGAGGGAGCTGGATGGGACGAGGGAGGGGGAAGGGAGGGAGATGTCGGCGAGGGAGAAGAGGTGGGCGCAGTTGGAATGAAACGAAATAGATGGTATGGAGTTGAAGCACGATACTGACGCGTCTATTGCTTGAGAGATATTAATATGCTGGGGGAGGGGGAAGCAGAGTTGAATGATTCTAGGCAAGCAAGCGAGCGAAAGAAAGAAAGAAAGGGATAGATGTCCTGTTGGTCCTGGGCTACCTATCTACCTACATATCTATCTACCTACCCAACCTACCTCATCTTACTAGAGAGGGGCATTGCGGTTAGAAGAAAGACGGCAGAACGAAGGTTTTTTTTTTTTTTTTTTTTTTTTTTTTGGTTCGGGAAGTTGGAGCTCGGAAGACTCTCGACAGGGTTTTTTATTTTTTATTTTTATATTTTTTATAATAAGTTTTAATTTCTAGAGGTTAATGTATATCCACATACCTTACCTACCTAGGTACCTAGCGATGATGATTTGATGTTGTTGGAGTTTACACGTAAGTATAACTTACTTTCTGTGTTTCATCTTCATTTTTCATTTTCATTTTCCTTTTCATACCTACTTATTAACTCGCTTGCATTAGATGTGGTAACTATTTACTAATAGTGTGTGTCTTGGAGGCGTAAGTAATATACAGTTCACAAGAGAGTCTAGAGAAAAAAAGAGGAACACACAAAAAAAAGTCTGTTACAGAAGCACTGACGGAGACTGCGGACGCAGGGCAGATAGATATAGAAGAAAGAAGTTAATAAAAAAAAATAAAAAAAAAAAACAGACTGAAGAGAGGCTCAGAGGGCATGGATTACAGATAAACGAGAGAGAGAGAGAGAGAGAGAGAGAGAGAGAGATGGAATTTTATATATATATCCATCTACTAATTATCTAGATATCTATGATATTCCTAACCCTAACATCAAAAACCCAGGTTTCCCTACAAACTTTTTTGCGCGAAAGCTAGGTTCCGCGACCTCCTCTTGAGCGAGATTTGATAACCATCCCTCCGGCTGGACTCGAAATAGAATTGTTGTCCCTGATATTTCTTTCGAGCTTTCTCCCTCCCCCTCCTCCTCTCTACAAGCTGCGGCGCGGTGTGATGCGAGCCTCGCGATAAAGCGTGTCACTCGTCGGCTACCCAGGTAGGTACGTAATAGGTGATAAGATAATCAGGCCTACCGTAGGTTTATCAGGTAGATCAGATCCCGCCGATTACTATCTATCTAGCTTCAGACTGACCTTGAGTCTCTCGGAGCCTGTCAGTTGGGCCTGAGGAGGAAAACCATAAGTCAGTCGACCTCGTCTTTATTAGAGATTTCGGTTTTTTTTTTTTTTTTTTAACTTTTATTATTTTTTTTTTTTTAAAAAAAAAGAAAAAAAAAAAATCTGGGTCTAAGAATTTGAGTCTCTGATTACATACTAGGCCTGTCGGATCCGAGCTATAGTTCCTCGACGCATTGTTTTCATCTCCATACGCCTGCCCTTTTTTGCATAATGGTATGATGGCGAGGCACTAAACGAGATTTCGAAACGACCAGCCAATTCATATCGAACAATGGGATTGTTCCCTGGAAACGGATTCCAAGAAAACGTCGATGAAGTTGTGGTTTGTCATGTTAAGGGATACTGCACCATTTACCTCATAGAAGCCATTTGATGTATGCCGGGACACACGTAGTTTCAAGCCGCCTCAACCATAAGAGCCAACTCGTGTCACTATAGCCATAGCTTCGTGGTATGTAATAAACTCAAGGCAACCGTCCCTGAGGATCCGGCGGGAAGGAGACCTAGCTGGCCTCGGTTCCTACGTAAGCCTTAACACACATGTAGTGTAAGCAATACAATATACACTGCAAGAGAGAATTATCCAGGGGCCCCTTGAAATAAACGCATCAGCTCTCGTTTGTTCAAACTCTTTGTTCCTCTCCGCCTCTCCGCCTCTCCGCCTCTTCGCCTCCCCGGGAGATGTCATACTTATGCCATGGGAGGCAGAATCTAGCGACCGGTACTTTGACTCATAAGCCTGCGTACGCGAGGTATTCGGTTAAAAGAAAAAGCCCACAAAGATGCAACTTTGGCGGGCCTCCCTTGTCTTCAACCCAGCTTTCGAGGGAAGCTTGGGGTAACAGGGTAGTCTAATCTTGTAGGTAGGTAGGTACCTAGTTGGGGAATTATCCGGTAAAGCTGTTGCCGGCCCGGTCCATCTTCCCGTCTCTGTTCTCGTAGGGCCAACCCATCCCGAAGACGGATGGGACACCTACTAGGCGGGTACTAGTCACCACGGTAGTAGGTATTATCTATTCCTACTTAGATATATTGGTATGATATTCCGTGATACCTACTTGGGGTATCATCACTCGAAAGATATCGGAGCCTTCGCCTTCGCCTTCGCCTTCTCGAAGGTATACCTAATGCACTTGTATAAGCATACTACGTAAGTAGGCAAGAATTAATTAACCGCCGCCGTTGTTCTACTTAGCGGTATTCTTTCGGCCTTCGCTTCGGGGATAAATGATATCCGGCTTAGATAGTCTATAGACTCACCTGCGGCCACGTCTCATCATCCCATGGGGCTATAGGTTAGGTACCAGGTAGGTATTGGGTGCGTGTGTCAGCCATCAGCCAAAGAATGTTACCCATTCCGTACTTGTCGTATTACTGGCGGCGTCGCAATAGTAGGTCTAGACAAAGACAGGGAATCATTCCCCACACAGCGCCGCCTCAACGGCCCGATGCCGTAGCTATCCATTCAAAATCATGTGCACTCCTACGACCCAGACCTTTCCCCAAGATACCACAAGTGCGGGCGGTGCCCGTAAATATCAGAGTGCCGATACGGAGATGCTTCGCCCACTGAGGTTCAGAGACAGAGCGCGGCGGCTGGGGGCAAGGCAAGGAAAGAAGAGACCGTGCCGTACTCGGAGGGGCGGAGGCACCGGCTACACAAAGCGCCCCCAGATAGTCCCAGGGTCGAAGCTGGATAGATCGACGAGTGTAACGTGCCACCTTTTCCCTGTGCACTAAAGAGCGGTCCAATGGCGGGCGGCGGGCGGCGGGCAGGCGGGCAGGCGGGCAGGCCAACACATGAAAGAGTTGCGCGGGAAGCGAGTTACTTATGTAATGCCAGTTGACAACTCGACGGAGGCATTGTGCGACGTAGTATACGTAGTAGGCATCTACACCATGTAGGCAGTCCGTGGAGGAGTGCTGGTCGAGCGTAGTGTAGTCCGCCCGTTGGTACAGATTACAGACGTATACGCTGCGGTGCACACTGTTTCTTGGCGACGCATAATCCCAGACTGTGACGAGCTGACTCCCGGACGTTGATTCGAAGGGAGATGTTGCAACTGGCGAGAGGCACGAGCCGTCTGCGCCGGGTACCTATTGTCCTTCAAGTGTGTCGACTTCGTTGCCGCCGGAGCATGGGATGAAGTCCCTGCGGGAGTGATTCCGTCCGAAGTATCTATCTGTCCGCTGAAGTATCCGTACGCAGTACTTGCCCAGCTTAGGCGGGTGTATTGGCATTTATAGCGCCACAGTATGGATACTGGGGTAGAGCTATAGATTGATGTCGTAGACAGCTGACTGTAGTAGAGAGATTAGGGGACTTCAGATATCTATTTCGTAGACACCTCGACAGTATGCTTGCACATTTTACGCCGAACATACTGTGTGTCTGCGCAGTCTCTCGTAGAGGCTGTAGAGGCTGTTGATACACGTAACCACCACGTAATTGGTTACGAGCATAGGATTCCTGACGCTTGACCGCCTTTAACCTTCACATCAACTAGATATTCCGTCTTCTGGTGGTCCCTACACTACTGCACGTAAATCTGCGCTGACTATAAGCTCAGTTACGAATCACGATACGCGGCCGGGAGTGGACTTAGTAGTGTAGACTACATACCTAGTGCGGTTAGGCGAGACTATGCCCGGCATCCTTGGTGCTGAAGGTAGTGTGGTAATATACTTAAGTAAGTACGGACGTAGGTATCGACGAAGTAGGACGTACGTAGGCAGATTCGACTCCCCGCGTGTTTGTTTCTGCAGCGGACTCTGCCCATGCAGGCATAAAAGTGTGATTGTGACATACGCTACCCACTGCGAATGGTAAACCACATCCATAACGCATGCTACGGAATAGCACCTGGTAGCATTTGCTGCATGCTGCCACATTATCCGGTGGTATGAAATGACGAGAGATCAGCTGTCCAACCTCTAGCCTGGTCCGGTGTCTGGTGGAGATACCTACATGGTTAGTCGATGGGATGATGGGATGATGGATCTCGGTTGGAGTACCTACCGTACCAAGGAAGCAGGTGTGGAGCTGAAGCAGCTGAAAAGCAGCATTAATCTCCGGGTAGCGATAGCCACGTACCTATACTTGCGTCGAAGGGGCTGTTAACATAAGTAAAGCAAGGCATTGGTCCTTCACACGTAGTCTATATGTAGACGTTGGACAGATACGGTATGGGTAGAATGGAACGACCTCTACTTAGGTATGTATACACTACTCCGAGTCTTTACCATCGTTCACGATGGGAGTGAGGGTGCTGCATGCTGATGTACGCGTTGAGTGAGGGGAAAAAGAATGGAGAAGGGAGGGTCATGGAGGGGTGGGAAGAAGGACAGGAAGGGAAGCAAAGAGAAACAAAGGGAAACGGAACGAAACGGAGAGGAACGGAGAACAGGACAGAACGATATGAAAAAAGGCAGGAAGGCTCGCCCTGCCCTTTGCCTTGCGCTGTACTATCATACATACAGTAGTAGGTACAGACTGTACTTAGGTAGGTGCACCTTTCGGACAGGACCTTCCCCAAGAAGACGGAGACGCTGATCTCGAGTAGGGCCGTAGTAGATAGGCTCGGCACTTTAGGTTTATCAGTGCCGCTGTGAAAACTGCGGGGCTCCCTAACAGGGCAAGGATCGTCCCCAGTCAGAATGGTTCAGCGTCTTCTGCCCAGTGCCGGCACCAGGCCAGGACCTCAGTGCAACGCACACAACACTCACCCACCATTCGCTTCCCCCGCCATTCATCAAGCTGGGTGGGTAGCGATCAACACATGCACAGCTGAGCTGATGGGCATCGCCGTGGATAGATGACTTGGGCCGGCGGAGGCAGGGCAGCATGGGAAACAAATGTTGGGCTGTTCTGGCACCTACACTGACCGGCTGGCTGGCCTGTCCAACTGCCGCGCCGTGCCGCAGTGTGTCGCTGTGTTGCTGTGTTATGCTGAGATGGCATGATGTGGTAGCTACAGACTCCAGCTGCTCGTCAACGTGTCCACACTCGTTGCCCATCCGTGGAAGTTATCGGAGGGCCTGGCGACATCAGCTTTGGCAGATACGAGACAAACGTCTATAGTCAGGCCAGAGACGTACCGCACCGCATGGTAATTTCTTGCCTACTTCGGCCTGGTTTTAATGTCAGTCCCGGCGGTTAGGCTGATGTCACATGGGCAATATTGTCTGTCCTGCTTGGAACGACAGGAACAACGAATGCGGCACCTAGTGCCGGTGCAACCCCGTCTTGGTCTTCTGCTGCTGCTGCTGCTGCTGCTGCTGCTGCTGCATACAGGAACAAAATAGGCGGCAGGCTGGACTTTGAGGTGCGTAATTCGTACTCGCTACATTGTAACTGTATAAGCAATTGTCATTTTCACAGTCTAAGTGACGACGAAGTACTTTGATATCTGCACGGATAGGATTTTGTCGGGCCTGACAAACTCAAATGCAGCGCAAGATACTTCTTCCGACGGTATCTTCCGGTCAGTCAGCCCATACGTGCCGAGCTGATGCGCACCTGACGATAGTAGGCGAGCACATTCTTGGTCCTTATCAGTCCAATGAGATGCTGGCGTACACCAGGCAGTGGCTATCTCCCTGGAGTCCCTGCACTAGCCTCTGGGTAGGCGACATAAACACCACCCACTATCTAACCTAACTGGGCACGGACTTCGTGTGTCCAATAGGCAGCTCACGATGATGTGTATGGGCACCAAGGTACCGTGTTCGCTTCTTCAGCCCATGCGAGCGTCAAATCAAAGTTGTCACTAGACCCCCCTACATGAGGAGTCTGCGAGCCGTTATAAGGCCGAGCGGGTGGACATCTGTACTGGAAAAGCATTGAGCAGCCTCGACCTATTCTTGTGATCTGGATATCACAGGACGAAGTAATTCAACGGTTCATACTGGCCGTGGACAATTATATCCGCAGGTATTGCCGGCGCAATATCCAAGGTGCTTTACTTAGGCATCGTAACAAGCCTACCCGGCCCTAGTGTATCTACTTAGGTAGATAGGATTAGTAATTATTTAATGCCTAAGTTGGTGCGTGCAGAACCTCCACCTGCATATAAAGAGGTATTCTGTCTGCTTGTGGTCGGTGTTCCGTCCTTCTACTATTAGAGATACCGACAGCATATAGACAAGTTGTGCAAACAAACTTTTCCTTAATTAGCTACCAAGAAGAATTACTGACCCTCTATCATGTTAAATTGAGATGGACTACCTATATCTAAAGAGACCAGTTGTACTACTGGGGTCTGGAGTATGCATCTCATCGGCGGGGTCGACGCCCTAAGTAGATACCTAGATACTTTATATCCATCCCCACCACCGATCCAGCTGCTGGACCCCCACAATACCGTTCAACGGACTGGACAGCCCGCCCCGAAAGTCGATGGGACTCCTACCCCTCTGCGACGCCATTTCTTGAGGTAATTGGTACTACCTTACAGATCGTACACTGACAGACAGAAAGCAAGGACAGAAGATTGCAATTGATTAGGTCGTTTCGAAAATATAGATACATTATGTACCTATGCGTTTTGCATCTCTGGAACTGCCAAGCTTTTACCAGTCCTTTACCGTTCGACGGTTCCTCGGCCTCCATCGCAGTCCATATAGGTAGCTTAACCTACCTACATAGCTACCTACTATGTATGCGTCATACATATAGCACTTACATCATGCAAATATACTACCTACTCAGCTTTAAGCTGCCGGCTAGAGCAGATGAATAACGAGTGCCGATAACATTACAATATGTGAAGAAGGACCAGAAGGTTTGTTTCCCGGCAGCAGCTAGCTTCCGTAAATATACGGTGTTTACAGAAGACTGTAAAATGTGTTTATAGACGGAGTCACGTGTGCTCCATACTTATAGTGAGCAGGTGTAATCGACTAGTGTAATGCACAGTACCTAATTCTGCTCGGCACACGGGCAATTATTTCCACCCCCCCAGAGGCCAGGACTACACACACGCAATGAACCTACCTGCCTGATGTGTACAAGCTCAAGGTTATCCAAAAATCTAATTAAAAACCGCCGGAAAAGTTTAGGTGTCTGATTTCCTCTGTACTTACATAGTAGGGAATTCCTCCAGGGCTCCAGCACAGTAGCTGGTAAAGTACCTACCTACATAGTAGTTGTACTTACTAGTCCCGTCCAGGCATGCCGCACGATAATATAATATAGCTACCTACCTACCTAGGTAGGTACCTAGGTAGGTAGGGCACAGTCTGTGTAGTCCGTACAGACTAGATACATGCCTACCACGGCCATGTACACTACACGGACAGTCGCACTATAGCAGCCCTGCCACCTCCCAGCCCGCCCTTGCCCTGTCCTGCCCTATCCTGCCCTGCGCAGGTGCCCTGTCTCTGCTACAGCTGCTCAATTCGTGGGAGACTCATGGAGCTCCATCCCACCTGCAAAGTGACCTGAAGAGGAGCTAACTTGGATAGTCCTCTAGCCCGCTTGGTCGGATTGGCGTTTTCGCGATGTCATCTACCATCAATCACGGCGATGATTTATCCAGTCCACTACACTACCTATACCGGTACACTACCACCTGCCTACGCTAGATACATGTCAAGTACAGGCTGTAGGTGTTTGGCACTATGCTCTGTTGATCCATCTTCGCCGGCATTGACCCACCATCTAGCTGCTGGTCTGAGATCTCCTGCCTATGCCCTCATCAGTCACGACGGCCGAAGCATTAGCAATTAGCCAATTCCAATTTGCTGCTATCTGCTGTCTGCTGTCTGCCGTCTGCTGTCCGCCTCGCCCGTCTCTTTCCTCCTTCCCTCTTCTTAGTCGCCAGAAGGACCTTGCAACTGAACCACCCCCCAAACCAAAGAGAAAAACCCAACCCCAACCCCAGCCAAACTCCTGAGACCGGAAGTCACATCAAAAACTGCGCTTATCCTATTGTCCATTCAGCCCGGCCTTTCCACAACCGGGATAACCCAGCTGGTCTAAGTTCACCTTCCACCCGTCTCCTCCTACATCCAAAACCTAGACGAACCGGGCGCTCCCACCTGCCGTCATTGGCTCATGTTGGGAGAAGGAATCGTTTAATCCAAGAGACAATTTTTTTTTTCTTCTTCGTTACCTCTGCAATTTTGTTTTTGTTTGTTTCCTTACTTTTCGCTTTTTAACTTGTTCCCTCCAACATTTGGTGTTTTTAGACGCCAACCTTTATTTTTCGATATAGCGGTGGTTTCCTCGTTACCCTCATAAAGCGCATTTGATGTCGTCTTTAGTTACAGGGTATATAAGACGCGAGAGTGAGTGTGAGCTCAGCGAGGTGGAAAGCCTGTCCGCATCAGCGTCTCCGTCTACGAGTGTACCAGCACCTGGGGCATCAATACCGGCCTAAACATTGCCACTTCACAGATCATTGGTGAAGGTTGTCTTCAGCTCCGCTTAGACGAATCTGTTAGGGTCCGCAACAACAAGGGCTGAAGAGTCGAAGAAGGAACAGGAGGAACAAAAACCGGGGTTGAAAAAAGGTTTAAAAAAGAAAAACGATCGAGGATCCGGAAAAGGATGGCTGCCGACCCTTTTGAGCCGCGACATGATCGCCGCGGCTCCATCATGGATGCCCGGGAGCCTTCGGTGGCGGCGCCCGGCTTCCACTCAAATCCGGACACCACGATCCGACGGCTGTTTGAGCTGCAAGCTGACATCCACGCACAACTGAACACCCTTCTTCCAAATAGATATAATTCGGTTGAGCTGGATATGCTGCGATATAAACTGCGTGCTCTGGAGACATATGCGCGTAACCAACGTATGTTCATATGTTTGTTGATCTCGATTTCTCCCCTGGTTGTGCTGATAAGATACGTATTGCTGGCTCCCGAATGCTGATGAGAAAACCTTGCTCAGACTTATCGGGCAATATGCCTGTTCTTTCAGAAATCGAGGAAGCCCGATCACTTCAGTACAGATGCGAATGCATTGAAAGCTACTTGCTAGATGAAGGTATGGAACCGTGAACGTTGAAGTCTTGTTTTGCTAGTCACATGGTCTCACATTGCACACATAGGCCATGATCTGTATGACCCTAGGATCTTGGACGCCTTAATGCCTCCTGTTCCAGGCGAAGCTCCCGCTGGTTATACTCTGTGGTTGGAGCAGAATATTTCGTTCTACGACCCTGTCTTCCGCGGATGGAGAGCCAGAGGGTCCGCGCCTGCAATCACAAGACGTCCAGTGTCTTTTAAATGCTGGGTTGATCACTGCATTTACCAGATCTACGGGTTTTCGAAGGCCGAAGATCGAGATGAGCATATGAAGCAGCATGCGAACGCTATCATGGGGGAACCGGGGCGATCGACGAAAAACGTGTTACCGCCTACATTTCCGGATCAAGCGCAGCCCAGGAGTTTCGCTGCGGGCCACTTTAAACGGAGTTTACCGGCAGCTTTGCCACGACTATCGGTGCCGTCCGGGCTGCCAGGCTTGATTAATCAGTCTAGTGATCGCCGAAGTTCAGTCTCGGGATATCCTACTGCGAGCGAATTCACTCCACAGCGTCGGGGTTCACTGCAAGTCGAACCTGATGTCGACCCTATGCTTCCGCCACTTAAACGCAGTAGAGTTGGCCATTCCAGGCTAGAGTCTATAGGTGAACTGAGACTACCTCGCGATGCAGGACCTTGTCTACGTTGTAAGGTCCTGGGCAAGCCAGTAAGCCGAATTTTATATACTACCGAAGCTGCCAGACAGTGAACTAACAGACAGCAGTGTGACTCAAGGGACAATTGTGTATTCTGCCGCGAGGAATCAATCGCTGTTGGCGATGAACTTTGGGCTGCTCTTGGATGCCACCGCGGACCCCTTGCCAATTTGGCCGATTATATGCTGCCGGGTAGGCTTCCTATCTCATATGTCAATCCGAACGTACTTCCTAACTATGACGCAGAAGCCCTTTCACCTAGGCAAACGCATACACCCGTAACATCCCCGATGGCAAGACGGCGTGACATGAACGAGTACCTTGAAAGAACGTACCTTTTTACTCAAAGTGTGGCGGACTTTGTAAAAGGGCATCTCGACTTCAATGATGGTTTCTGGTGGACGGAGGACTTAGCGACCTTACCCATACCAAACCCTACCCAGGCAACCTATTCGAAAGAGCCAAGGGATAATCCGCCACCTGTGCTCAAAGTACTTGCTGCAAGTTGGAATACCGAAGGGGTTCCCTTCCAGTTTTGGGAACTGTTCAGACTAACCGGCTTCATGTCCGAGAGCAGGGAGTCCGAGGCTGTTCAATATCCAATTTTGTATCGCGCTAAACTTCTTCTACGAGAGATTCTTTTCTACGATCTACAACAGTCAGAGCCGTCGACACGGACAGAGGTCAATCTCTCTAACGCCCAGCTTCTTCCAGACGATATGGATTACGATAGCCGTAACCGACTAATCTATAACTGTATGGTCCAATTTTTGCAGGCATTTGAGGGTGTGACTATGCGAAGAATCGTATTGGAACCCAAAAACTGGCTCGCGATTTTCATTTCACTCTGCATATTTAGCATTGTGAGAACAATTCTAGCCGATCTAATTTCGACATCGTCACGGACTATTCCTGCCCAGGCCCAAACTAGTCTGCCTATCTCCGGGGGAGCCGCGGCAATGCATAGCGTTTACAAGGCACTCGTTCAGGTGTTTGCATGGTCCACTCCAATGGTCCTTGATAGTCCATTCATGGAGATGGATGGAAGTGATCGAGCTCTGTTTAACACAACATCTTCGGCAATCCGACAGGGGGACTGGCTTGCATGGGGGATTCACTCGACCAAAGACTTTTTGCTAGGACTGGGGAGTGGATATTTGGTTGACAATGCCGGGTTCAATGGCTTCGTCAGGCAGCGGACGCCGATTTATCGCCATGTTTCCTATACCCAGCCGGCTGCCGGTGAATCAGGAGCCCCTCGCAGGTCTATCTCTGAATGGCGGCCGATAGATCCCTGGGCGAACAGAAGCGATCAAAATGCGCAATATCCTTCGTATGGCATGTCACAGGAAAGGAGACACACCGTGGCAGGACCCCCTGGCTCGCGAACCATTGCACGAAGCCTTGGATCACCCACGAAGCTGAGGGCCCCCTATCAGCGCCCGCCGCTCCGGCGGGTCTTCTGCGCAAAATGTAACGAATACCCCGAAGGCTTCCGCGGCGAACATGAGCTCCGAAGGCATACCGATGCGAAGCACGCCGCTCTGGTGAGGCGATGGGTCTGCACCGAACCATCCAACCCGGGCCCAAACGCACCCCAGCCCCTCATTCCCTTATCCAAGTGCAAGGCTTGTGTAAATCAGAAAAAGTATGGTGCGTATTATAACGCGGCTGCACATTTACGACGAACACACTTTCATCCACACAGGAGCGGTAAGGCCAGTGGCGATTGGCCTCCCATGGCTACCCTGAAGGACTGGATGCGAGAGGTGCGGCAATCGATTGATGCGAACGAGAACGATGATTCGAGTGGCGAGGACGAGTGTGACGCGCAGATGTCGGAAGAATACACAATGCCTCGCCAGGGTTCAGTTTTAGAAGGGCCGAGACTTGCTCCAGCACCAACTCAGGGACCCTTACTAGCACCGTCGATCCCGTCATCGTTAGAAAGTACAGTTAGCAATAGTCCAAATACATCTAAAGTCGAGGACAGTCGAAACCGATGCCCGATCCCGGACTGCGGTCGCGTCTTCAAGGACCTAGTGGCACATATGCTCACGCATCAGGAAGAGCGACCAGAAAAGTGTCCAATAGAGACATGCGAATACCATACGAAAGGATTTGCTCGCAAGTACGACAAAAATAGGCATGCTCTTACACATTACAAAGGGTCGATGGTTTGCCCGTTTTGCCCAGGGTCGGGTACCGTTTATGAAAAGGCGTTCAACAGAGCAGACGTTTTCAAGAGGCATTTGACTGCCGTACACAATGTCGAACAGACGCCACCTAATAGTCGGAAGATGACAATTTCCGAAAGCGGCTCTCGTGGCGGTGGTGATGCGAAATGCTCCATCTGCCAAACGCGATTTTCTTCGGCGCAGGAGTTTTACGAGCATCTTGATGACTGCGTTTTAAATGTCATCGGATCAACGCCGAAAGTCCCGAGGGAGCAAACCTCGACACCGCAAAAGTTCGACCAGAAGAACTTGCAGGCCAAATCGAGGGAAGGTAGCGAGAGGGGCGATCCCCTTGACATCCACTCAATGAGGAGTACAGAAGTGAACTCAATAACAGGCTCAGTTGAACATGGAAGGGAAACAAAAAGCATGGAAAATATGGACGTGGATTCGGATAGAGGGGAGTGATGAGAAGGTGGACGATTAGGGGGGGGGGGGGGGGTTCCTTTTGGCGATACGGAAAGAAAAAAGGTACGGTGTATACATATACACCTATTATGAGGGAAGAGGGATGGATGGATGCGATGCATTGAACGAGACGAAACGAAACGAAACGAACGAACAAGCCAAACGAGCAAGCCAGCTGGCTACAACTACGATCTACCACATATCCTCTGCTACATAGAAAGCGGAGGAAGACCACGCGCTACACACGAAAACCTTCTTATTCTTACGAACGAAAAAGCCCTTGCTGGCTATGATGGCTTGTTTATTTTCTCTTAAAAAAAAAAAAAAAAAAAAAAAAACCTTGAACAAGAGAACGAGGGTAACTTTTGTTCAAGTCGTGTATATACTTAAGTACCTATCTATAGGGATCTTACATTACCTTACTTAGAAGTTTATACTTTTTTTTTTTATCTTTCTAGGTATCTTCCTCTTTTTTAGTACACTCACTCATCGGCTATATATCATTCTTCGAAAACAATGGGATGAGGAGGAGGATTTCTTTTTTTTTCAAAAAAAAAAAAAATTCTCAGGAAAAAAGAAATATGAAACAAGAAAAGAATATAAAAGAATATTTTTAGTACGAAAGTATGTTTAGATGGCTTTTGGTGTTCTTTTTTGGTTGCGTAGAATTTCTGAAACTGTTTCTCTCGGTGTTTTTGGGGAAAGGAGGAGTGGGAAGGAGAAATGGTGATTAAGGTAGGTACCTACCTGCCTAGGTTAGGTTAGGTTAGGTTAGGTATAGTTGAATGTAGGTTTCGGGATGAGGGTTTGGGTTTAGGGTTGGGGTCAGTGTCAGGGTTAGGGTTGGAGTCAAGGTCAGGGTTAAGAGAGTAGGGACTCTGGCGGGTAAGTTGAATTGAGAGTTTGGGTTGAGCTGGGTTGAGTTGAGTTGGGGTAGGTATGGTATGGTATTCATATCGTTTTATTCCGCGCTGGGAATGAGGCCTAGACGGTTAGGATGGTTGATGTTGATCAGTATATTGATATCGTGGATTTGCTTGGGGTTGGGTTGGGTTGGGTTGAATTGGGCGATTGGTTTTGGGTGGAGATTAGTTAAAAAAAAAAGAGAGAAAAAAAAAAAAGAAAAAACGAGGACTGCTCGCGAGTTGAGTAGATAGATAACTAGTGAAGCGGAGTGATGTGAATGTCGGGAGGAAAAAAAAACACACACACATTACTTACTACCTATCTAGGTCTGGACTTCCGGGAGGGGGGGGGAAGAGGTTAGCCTTTTTTTTTTTTTTTGATGATAATAAGCCGGGGTGGCAAGAGAGGTTACGGGGTAAGCTAAGTTATTGAAGAAGGGGGGTAGGTAGGTAGGTATCTAAGATGGTTCGGCAGAGGACAGAGACGGAGAGTGTCTGTTATGTGGTATTATATCAGCGGGGACAAGGAAGAGTCGGTAAGGAGACGAGACGCGGTAAATAAAGCGCATACGACGACGCGGGAACCTGAGAAGAGTACGGATTATTGATGAGGAAGCGAAGAGGTGAACGATGAGGTTTCATACTGCACGCTGGGTTTTTTTTTTTTTTTTTTTTTTTTATAAATTCTAAAAACCCTTCGCGCGCGACTATGAATGAGTGTGTTTGTGTGGCTTTTTTTTCTAATCGACATCATTAGTATGTAAAAAACCCCTCTCTTTCTCTTTCTCTTCATCTTTTTTTTTTATTTTTCAATCTTGGTCTATGCATTGTATAAAGCCTCGTTTCATTTCAAACATAAGTCAACATCAAAAACATCATACCGAGCAAAAAAAATATATAAAAGGAATCATTTGGAAAAAAAAGGTTCCAGGCATTTAATTCTTGGTTCTCATTGTCAACTTTCACTTCAGTTCACTTCCGTAACCTAACCCTCTTTACTCAAACATCCCCTTCCCCCCCTTCTCTTCTCTTCTCCCAGCTTCCTCTTCTCTACTCTCCCCCTTCTTCTTCTCCTCCCTCCTCTAGATACACTTGAAAATGTACGTGACGTAGGGGGGGTATGTAAGGTCGACCGGTAAGGCATACAATACATACATACGTACAAACATAAACTATGCGTTCGTTCCACGTCAAGATAAAAAGACAAGAAAAGATAACAGGGAAACCAAGAGGTCCAAGAAGATGAAGAAGTTTTGAAGACGAGAGGGGAAAGAACAAAAAAAAAACAAAAAACAAAAAAAGAATATAAGAAGAAACCATTGGGCAGTGATGCCCTCTTTATCGCATTAAACCCATCTCTCCAGGTTTCTCTCGTTTCGTTTTCTGTGTCATCTATGGGAAACACGGACACGTTTCTTCATGCTCTACATTTCATTTCTCTTCCCTCTTCTGTCACCTCCCCTTGCCTTCGTTGCGAAAAGAAAACACACAGATACCAGGGCTGTCTGTTCTGTCTAGAAAACTGTGTCTTTAAGGTCTTGTCTGTCTTTCATATCTTACCTTGCCGTTTTTAGACGAGTCGAGTAAAAGCACCCGATAACTTCGCCAGGCAAGAGAACAAAAAAACAATTCTCCTGTCGTCGATTCTAATGTGCGAAAGAAGGAGAAGATATGAAGCAGCAGCGAATTTATATTCCCAGGAACGATACGCCGGCTCTATCCCAGGTGACTCCCAGGGGACCTTTTATGATTTCTGGAAGAACCAACTGCTTCTCTTACCCGTAGTCGCGGGGGTTTCGTTTTGTAGACTTGAGATCGTAGGAACCTGAGCGGGCGCTTCACCGCCGCCACCGCGAAGCGGCTTCGCGATACGGCTGCCAGCATTGGCAAAGCTGAAGCTACCAGCGCCGGCTGGCGTGTTCAAGCCACGAGTTGAGCCTGCCTTGGCGGCCTCCAAGCGTTCCTTGACAGCTGTAAGCTGGGCTTCAAATCTATAAACACGACACTGTTAGCACGGCGTTCTTCTTTCATCAGAGTTGCATCAGAGTTGAAGCAAATGTAGGTAGGCAAGGGAGAACAAACCGGTGGTTCGCCGCAGTCAATTTCTCTTGGCTGTCCTGCAACAAGCTTTCTAAGCTGGAGATACGTTCGTTTCTGGCAATGAGTTTTCTCTCCGCAATCGCCACCTCTTTCTTGAGACTGCTATTTTGCTCTACGAGCTGACGCTGAACCTGAGTCAGCTGCTCGAGGTTGCGCTCGAGGAAGGCCATCTTCTTTTGTTGCGCGCGGTTGTTGGATGACCGAAGCACATTATTATATTGCTCGCGAGTCTCATCGAGCGAAATCTCGAGCTCAACTACACGCTCGCAACGGTTTTGTAGGTCGCGCATGAGACTCTTCTTCATGACGTCAAATTCGGCAATCTGCTGCTCAATGGTCTTGCCATTAGCAAGGCCAGGGGCGGCCGCAGCGCCTGACTTGAGACGGGACTGTAGCTCCTCAATAAGGGTCTTCATCCTTGCGTTTTCGGCAGACTTTTGCGCGATATCGGCCTTGAGTTCATCTGCTAGCTCCATCTGTGTGGTTTGCTTGCTGGCGTATGCCTTCTGTAGTCGCTCTTTAACATCCTCAATATCAGCGTCGCCGAGGTTGCGGGTGAGGAGATCCTCATAGTCCTGCTGTAATGTTTCTAAGCGGGCCTCTAGTTCTGCCCGGCGGCGTGCGTCAGAATCGCCAGGCACTCCACTGTAGAGCGAGAGCTCGGCTTGCCGAACAATACCCTGCGTCTCGACGAGTTTCGCCTTGAGCCCCTGTATATCTTCTGAGGGGATAATGTTTCCTTCGTAGCTCAGCTGGTAGAAAGCCTCAACTTGCTCTATAGCGTTGGCGATGGACTGCTCATTGGCGCTGAACACGTCACTTCCCAGGTCGAAGCCAGCCATCATCTTCGCCATTTTTTCTGCCTTTTTCCGTTCCTTCTCGTCAAGGACGGCGCTTGTTTCCTTCGCACTCATCTTTACATCCAGAAGCTGTTGCTTGACTTCGTCTAGTTCTGAGGTGAGCTCGGAGTTAGCTTCTTTCAGGGCATCCATAGTGATCTGAGCCTCTTTGCTCTCAAAGGTTAGACGCTCGAGTTGCATTTTAGCCTCGTTGACTTCTGTAGTTAACCTCTCGTTTTCTTTTCCGACTTTGCTGTCATGTTCCTTGAGGAAAGCTAGCTCGTCCTTGGATCCCTGAAGACTCTTCTCGGCGGCTACAATAGCAGATTCCTTTTCTGCCAACTGGTCATGAAGTTCATTTTCTCTTCGCAGAAACTCTTCTCTCTCGTCCTTATCCATAGGGAGACTCGGAGTCCCGGCCCGATCGGTCAACGCGGGGGTTTCCGCGCGGCTTTCAGAAATGAGACGTGATGGCGTTGACGGTCGCACGCCCTTTGCATTGGACTTTTCGATAGGTGAGCCCTCTGATAATGGCGGAACCCACCGATCTTTTGGAACCGACTCGCCTGCACGCCATAGCTGGACCTCGCCCTCCAAGGATGCAATGTAGTTTTGGAAGTTCGTCATGTTGGTCTTTGCCTTGGTCAACATGGCCTTGAGCTCGGCCGGACTGAGTTCGGCATTGACCTTTGCTTTGTTCTTGATCGACTTGGCTCTCATACCGAATCGTAAGGTACTCAACGTCTCTGCATCATTGTAACTACTAGGCGAACAGTTGATAATCAGCGTCGTTCGACTGTTACCTCCCAGAGACTCTTGCAAAATTCTCGTCAATTTGGAGTCGCGGTACGGGACGTGCGAGGATTTGCCGTCTGTGAGGGCATTGATGACCATGCCCAGCGCACTTAAACTCTTGTTGATTTTCTTTGCTTCCTCGAGCGTCTGACCACTCGCGCCGGTCTTGCCGACTTTCTCACTACCAGCAAGATCGACTAGGAAGAGCTGTCCGCTTTTCATCGAGCCAGTTTCGAGGTTCTTCTGGGTAACGGTGATGACGAAGATGGAGTGCGAGCGCGAGGACTCTTGGTTCATGTTGGTTGCTGCGACAGCACGAGCGTTACCACCCCTCTTCATGACTTCGAAGACTTCTTCTACACTTGAGACATATATCTCCAGGAGACCCTTGACGTATACTCCCCTGTTCTTCTCCTCGTGGACGGGTAGGTTGTCGTTCTGCGGCGCCAGCAGATCACGAATACGCTCCATGTATATTTCCATGTAACTGACTCGAACGGTATACTCAATCGTCGGCGGACTGGAGAGGATACTGGTGAATATCTGTTCGACGATACGGGGGGTGATTCCTTTGCCGTCGGCATCTTCTATACTAGTTCCCATCATGGTGTAGGATTTTCCGGCACCGGTCTGGCCGTAGGCGAAAACAGTTCCATTGTAGCCGTTGAGAATGTCGTCGACGGTGGGCTTGATGGAATAGTCAAAGATTTGGTACTGCTTTACTTTCATATCAAACACTCGGTCGAAGGTAAATGAACCGGCAGCCTCGGTCGACTAGAACGAGCACGGGTGAGTAAGCGATCACGTACAGTCGATTAGGTGTAATGCGTGACATGGATAAGGGTCGGGCAGAATCAGAAAAGCATGGGACTGGGGATGAGCGCACGTTGATAGAGCAGGTATCGTCACCATCAAAGGAGACTATGGGCTCACCGCCCGACTCAAGTTCTACCCTGTTTTGCGGGCGAAAACGGGCCACGACCTTGATACTGTTTGCGCCCGACATGGTGGAAGCGCGACACGGTACAGACGGTTGCGTGCAGGCGTCGTCGGTTGAGCAGAAGAGGGCGGTGATGGCGGCGTTTGGTCGTGGGTCGTGGGTCGTGGTTCTTGGTTCGTGGTGGTCGAGGGCAGGCAGAGAGAATAGAAAGAACGGCAATGAGTAGATCTGCTAGCTCATAGTACACAAAAGCCGGCGATAAAAAGAAACTATTTGCTTAATGTTCTGACGCAGCTCGACCGCCTGGACGGCGAACAGGCCAAAAGAGGGAATGTTGATCAGTGTATGCAGCGAAGGAGTGATATGGAGACGACAAGCCCGATTATCTTGAATCGCGTTTTTAAGTTCAGGGCAGCGTGTGAATATGATACGATAAGCTGAGGGTCACACCTAAGCATGTATCTAGTGAGTGACCTGGCCAGCGGGGGGCGGGGACAACGTGCCGGCGAGAAATACCTGCACTTGGCTACATAACAGGCTGACCTAGGGCCCTAACCTACTAGGGCATCCGGGACACAGTAAGTACACCGTTACCTTACGGTGCGAGACACAGGGTTTGGCCCAGAGCTAGCAGGTTGATCGAAAGAACGGTTACTTGGGCGACGAGGTAGGCACCTCGGTCATGGGGGTGTTTCAACGGTGCCTTTATGAAGGAAGCGGGTGCTGAAGGTGCCCCGTAGAAGTAGGTACCTAGGTACACTCTAGTTGGCATACCCACCTATAGTTAGTGCCTAACCTAGTTAGTTAGTGGCGGATATTGCCATCAATGCCTGCCTTTACTTACTTTGCCAGAGCCCGAGCCAAGATAGTACCTAGGTACGTATTTGGTAACCTCATTGTTTTGTTCCAGGACGGTGTCTCGATGCATTGTGAGTAATAAAGTGAAGCATGCCATGACTGAGACCTTGATCATCCAAGTATACACTCTGATCAATCAATCTAATCAACAGAACAACAGTATGTGAGAATGTCACAACGACCAAGTTAAAACCAATACATACCTAGATAGGGCATGGGTAAGTTATGTAATCATTAATTATACCTATGCGTAGTTATAACATGAGGCAAAAACGTTGAAGATAGAAGATGAAGACGAGGGACCATGTCGCCATATTTATGCCTAGGTAGGTTAGGTAGGTTAGAAGCGTCAAGGTTCACGTACGGAATGAGACGGCAATAACCACGGGCCATAGTTACTTACAGACCGGAGGACAGCTTCTAAATGTTTTGCGTCGCATACCCACCGCTACAGTGCATCTTTTAGCAGTCCTAGCAGCGCAAGACATTTTGTATCCGAATCCCGAACGTCTTACGGATTTAGATACAGTGTTGCAATATCTACTTAATTAAGGCCGTCTTGGCGGGTCTCTATTCTTTTGTCATCAAACTTCCATACAGCATCTGTTATTTTGTGAAGTTCATGTGCACCAAGAGGGTGACTACGTTCTTAGCCACGGCGCAGATTAGGTATCTATCGTATATCGTGCATCCCTAGAGGCTGGACCAAATTACTGGTATGCAGCCTACATGCGTTGGCGGATGGATCCAGATATGGGGACAAGTCCCAATGAGCACGCAGTAGGCACGCACCTGCGCAACAGTAGGTGTTGTCAATTGAATAGAGTCTCTTGAAAGGCTGATATAGATGAAATGACTATAGAGGAATACCGCTGTCATATGAAGAGAGAGCTGAGCAACAGCTCAAGTAAAGCTCATCTGATTCCTGGACCACATCCATATGGGCTCCATATGGGCTCCATATGGGCATACACTACCTGTCGTGAACGCCGGCCTAACATCTACTTAAATACCCCACTGTTATCATCTGCTGTTTAAGTCAAATATGTAAACGTTGCCTCATCGCCACGACGCCCTCTCGGGTTGCTGCCATAAACATGCTCTCCCTCTTACCCAGCAGAAACGCCAACGCCGGTAGTGAACGCCCGCTCCTACGCAGTGACCCGTCCATCTAATGGTGGCGAATTTAATCTTCCCAACTCTTCTCCACCGTCTCGCGTACCCGTTTTGTATACTCTTTCCTATTATCCTTATAAAGGTTCGATGCTTCCACATTGGCCGGAGATCCAGTGTTAGGATCGTTTAACAAGCTAGGCAAGAAAGGCTTGGAGTCAGCATAACTTATATAGGGTAGTCGATGCTGGCCGCATGTACCTTTGTATACTCGTCAGGATGGCAGCCACATCGTAGGTGGGGCTCCACCGATTCTGTAGAATGTCTAAACAGAGCTCTCCCGTGGCATATACGTTGGGGTGGAACATCTGGCTGATGAACTTTACGGCGGGTGGTTTATTCGGATACTGCTCCTCGAAGTGCATCACTAGGCGAAACGTGCCATCTTCAAATGGGGTGTCGGCAGGACCGATGATAACGGCATTCCTTAGAAGCCGACGTTAGTTTGGGGCCGTTGCTTGTTTATGGGACTTTGGGCACCACTCTCACCAGGTCATAACGTTGTCCGGAACAGGAGATGCAGAGACACCCGCAGGCGGATCTGTTTGCATGCGCTACACATGCCAGTCTCGTTAGCTAGTGTACTGGAAATCCGATGACTCCGGATTGTGTGCCATACCTTGAAGTCTCGCATGAGACGACGGCGGGCGGCGGTCGACATAGTGACGACTTAGAAAGACCTGGCTGGTCGTGCCTATGTACAACTGATGATGGCTGGAGTGCTCGGGTAGAGCAACCGAGAAAATTTAGTCGTCAGGAAGAGCCGGAAGATCTAGACAGACGATATTGGGAGTTTAGACGGGTAGAAGACGGTAGATGAACTTGGATGGTGATTCTTTGATGTGTTAGGTAGAGAGGATGATGAGGTGACGAGGCGGGCGACATTGGATGTGTTATCCGTTAAGTGGCTCGGATTAGTCAATCAAAGTAACTTACGGATAAGTGCATCCCTAAATGAGGAGGGGCACCGACCATATGGTATAGTTACATACGACGTTAATTCTGATATCCATACCCGATGGTTCCGCTCCTGGCCGTGATCTTCCGCTAGAAGCCGAGGTGTTGATGTTGGGGGGGGAAGGTGTAGACTAGGTAAGGCAGATAGCCTACGTATCGCAAATAGTAAGGGTGTCGTTTGCCACTGATTCATCGAGACGGGGTTAAAATCTCCTTCCATCCTTCATTGAATCATTCCCGGCTCTTTCAAGAGCCCTCCAAACTCCAATCAACTCCAATCAACAAACGACTCCCTTTCACTCTTCGGACGACAGATTACCAATATGGTACCACAGGCAGCCGCACGGCCACTGGCGCGATGCGCTTGGCATACTGGACCTCGGCATACACTGACTCGTCATTTCTCAGTGCAAACTACGCTTCGGCGTGAAATCCAAGATGCCTACATCTTAAGTGCTTCCAGAACACCGACAACTAAGGTGAGATTCAACGTTTGAGGTATTGCTCGTCTTCATAATGGCAGTACTAATCACTCCGTCTCTCACAGTTCAATGGCTCATTTCTTAGTGTATCTGCGCCGAAGCTGGCTGCTGTTGCTATAAAATCCGCCATTGAGAAGTCCAAGGTTCCCGTTGAAAAAATCACAGATGTTTACATGGGAAATGTTTTGCAAGCCTCCGTCGGCCAAGCGCCCGCTAGACAGGCAGCCCTATTCGCCGGGTTGTCCAACAGCGTTGAAGCCGTCACGATCAATAAAGTTTGCGCTTCTGGCTTGAAAGCAGTTGTTTTCGCCGCCCAGAACATTCAACTAGGCCTGACAGAAGTTCAGGTGGCCGGTGGAATGGAAAACATGTCACAAGTCCCGTACTACATGCCCCGAGCAAGCGGTTTGCCGGCTTTCGGCCACGTCAGTATGGAAGATGGTCTCATTAAAGATGGTTTGACCGATGTCTATGGCCAGTTCCACATGGGAATATGTGCCGAAACAACTGCGAAAAAGTTCGAGATCACCCGCCAAATGCAAGATGACTACACAATTCAATCATACGAACGTGCGCAAGCCGCTTGGAAAGCCAAGGCTTTTGCGGATGAGATTGCCCCCGTTACCGTCAAGGGCAAGAAGGGAGACACCGTCGTTGACACCGATGAGGGATACTTGGACATTAAAGTCGAGCGTGTCCCAACTCTCAAGCCGGCATTCTTGCGGGACGGCACAGGCACAGTTACGGCAGCTAGCTCTTCTACGCTGAATGACGGCGCCAGCGCCTTGGTTATCGGAAGCAAGTCTATTGCCCAGGAATTCGGGTCGGGCTCAAGGGTATTAGCCCGTATATGCAGTTCGGCAGACGCGGCTGTAGACCCTATCGACTTCCCCATCGCCCCCTCCAAAGCCGTTCCTGTTGCGCTCGAGCGCGCTAGAATAACAAAAGACCAGGTTGCTGTGTGGGAGTTCAATGAGGCCTTTGCAGCTGTTATCAAGGCCAATGCAAAGGTACCTATTTCTTTCCTCGGTCATCTCGCAAAGCGACATCAGAACATTGCTAACAAAACGTGACAGATCCTGGGTCTTGAAAATGCAAGGGTCAACCCATTAGGTGGAGCCATATCCCTGGGCCATGCTCTAGGTAGCTCAGGGTCCCGGATCCTAACCACGCTGCTTCATCAACTCAAACCCGGCGAGTATGGAGTTGCCGCCATCTGCAACGGTGGTGGCGCGGCAACAGCGATGGTTGTCCAGCGTATTGAAAGAGTATGAACTCGAATATTGTATAGATAAATGGGGAATCCTGTATGTTTACGTATAGACGAAGCGCTCATCATGGCACTCTCGGCCACTGGCGAGCGGGAAGCCGAGGGTCCCGTATGATGTCACTCATGCGTTTATTGAGGCACCTCGGTCCAGCGCCCCGAGATTTCAATTACCTTTCTATCTACATATAGTCATATACTCTATATACGCATTACGTAGGTTAAAGTGGTATAGAGAACCTTTTTGATAACCCATTTGTTGCATACCTGTATATACCTACTTACGTCTAGATATGGACCTACCTATGGACAGCCGCGTCCTTGACGTAGCTCAACGCGTACGGAATTATTCAGACCAACCACAACGACTCTCCTTCAACAACACTTGAGTCCCGGACCGCTCACCTCCGCAATTGGATACAGCTGGTATTTTGAGAAAGCGT
The DNA here is from genome assembly GCA_028637585.1 of Xylariaceae sp. X187. Taxonomy (NCBI): domain Eukaryota; kingdom Fungi; phylum Ascomycota; class Sordariomycetes; order Xylariales; family Xylariaceae; species Xylariaceae sp. X187. The sequence goes on along the minus strand of JAJIZN010000001.1, from coordinate 3,506,359 downwards.
ATTCATCTTTACCAACCGCCGCTTCGGGAATCTGACTCGTCCTGCGCCTACCTTGCCGATCCGATCGAAACCCCCCCCCCCCCTCATCCCCGATTCCATTCGCATTTTCTCATTTTCACATTTTCGCATTCGCTCGCATTGGTCCGTCCATGCCATGAAATGCGCCGACCTTGGAGATAGAGTTGTTTTCGAGGTCTTCTGCCCTCGATTTGGCCCACCATGTCCTTGGCGATTCAGTTCTTGACTAGCATTCGAGGATTCCTGAAGAAACGGGATGGTGTTGCGCTTCGCGACTGGCTTCGAGTTGAGCCGCCTCTGCCTCAAGAGTACCTTAATTTAGCGACCGAGCTTAAGAAGGGCTATCGGAACGCCAATGCCGTGGCGAAGCTTGTTGAGAAGTGTCTGCCGGAGGAGGATGATATTGCGGACGATCAGGGCACTGCCTGGCCTGGATTCATCGCCTTTATGAAGGATTACTTCGAATACTGGCGCGATGTTAACTTTGATGACCTTCTGAGTGCCCATCAGTTGCTTATGGCCCTGACGAAGTGAGTTTGCCAGCTACCCTCCAAGCTCTTCAGCTATTCGGACTCCACAGAAGCCTAATGGGATGCGATAGCTCATGCACGACCGCGCTGAACCACCCGACCTACGGCACGATCATGCTCCAGACGTGCATATCGCTTTGCGGCTCCTTATCCAAACTATCGATGACCCTGAATAGGCGTCCCGACTTGACGAAGAAATTGAACAAGGTCGACAGAGGCGACGACGACCAGGCCTCGATCGTCGGCACGACGGCAGAAGTCATACAGAAAATATTCACAACATGTCTAACAGACCGATCTAGTCAGCGGAATGCGCAGCCAGAGGGCAAAAAGACTGGCATTTACATCTTTGCGAACCTAACGTTGAAGCTGTTATTCGTCGTACGTATCTTTCTTGCACGTGTATGGGTTGCCTGGTCTACTATACTGACGACGTGATCAAGTGTCGCAAGACTCATCTAGCAAAGCAGCTTTTCACCAACGTCAGTGCTAAAGCGCCGCCATTGTCCTTCTACCCGGCTGCTCAACGAGTCACATATCTATATTACCTAGGACGCTTCCACTTCATCAACAATCACTTTAAAAGAGCTTCGTTGTGCCTTGAAGCCGCTTATTTCCAGGTCCCACCCAGTTTTCAGAAGCACCGTCAGCTTATCCTGACTTACTTAGTGCCATGCAACCTGCTGCTTGGACGTCTCCCTTCCCAGACCCTCTTACAACGACCCGAGGCATCGTCGATAGGTCAAATCTTCCAGCCGTTCGCCCAAGCCGTCCACACGGGAAACTACCTTCTATTCCAACACGCGCTCGAGGCGAACGAAGCCTGGTTGCTGCAGAAGGGATTATTGCTCACTCTCACCTATCGTCTGCGTCCACTGCTTTGGCGCTCGCTCTCTCGGCGGACATTCCTACTCACGTACGTCGCACCTACAGAAGCGGATTCGCGCAAAGCCGCGACGTTAGAGCTATCACACCTCCTAATCACCGCGTCCTACGTGCAAAAGCGACTGGAAGGGTACCTACCAGCCAAACCGGCAGCTAAACCAAGACAACCACACATCAACAGCATGTTCCTGAAAGCCGTCTCGAACAGCGCAGATACCGGGGGTCCGTCAACGCTTGCCCCTCCACCCGGAGGCGCGAAGATCCTTCGGCCGAATGAAGGATTGGTATGGGGGAATATGCAAATCACCAAAGAGCACGTGGAAGGCATGGTGGCTTCCATGTGTGCGCAGGGCTTGCTTCATGGATATATTGCACATTCGCTGGGCCGATTTGCTATTATGGGTGCGAAGCAGAAGGGCAGCGCGGTAGTGGCGGGTTGGCCTCCTGTTTATGAGGTTCTTGGCCAGGCGGAGCACGAGATTATACCTGGTTGGGTCAGAGAATAAATAACAGCAAAAGGCGCCGTCACCCTACTGCGTCAATTTGAGGTCATCTCCACGTAGCGAGAGACCCTACGATGTCGGGTAGGCGGGCGGATATTATAGAGCATGACCCCTACTGATCCGGGCAGATTGATATGGTCTGTACAAGAGGATGAATGATACGATACCCTGGCATTGTAACAGTGTCTACTGATTATTATATTTTGTTTGCACGTCCAAATTGAGAATAAATTGCACATGAAGCAAGCAAAATGAGAATGTAATTGTGGACATGATTGACAAAAAGGCACGAGGATCTTTTTCCTTGCGAACGTTTTGGAGTTTGGAAGCTTTAGATACAACTTACAAGGTAACCTAGATAGATGGTTAAGTAACTGGCTATCTATCTAGACTCTGGCCGCGAGAAGCTTGTTTTCAATAGTTTGGTTCAAATAACTATGAATAGCGTTTCCTGACGTAATTTTTTTTCTCCTTTTGTTTGTTTGTTTGTTTGTTTGTTTGTTTATCAACATGGAGAAGTTGTTTTCTCCCACTACCATCGCTACTACCATGGCCCTTCCGCATGAGTTCGACACATGCCCAAGATGTAGATAGACCATTTGCTTTCATCCGAATCATCATTGATGAGCCCCTCCGACTCGACGGATTGACTAGACTAGACTTAGAACTATCTAGTATACCGGAATGATAGTTAGAGAGAATGAAGAAGAAACAGCTCAGGGGCCGATGTGTCATCCCTAGATAACTATCCAGAGCTTTTCCGGAAACTAGTTAACTCATCGTTACAAATCTCCCACAGCGAATTGGAGGAAGTTGAAATAATGAGAAGAAGGGGGTGGGGGGTGGGAGGCTTCACAAGGGATGAATTTGATGTCCGTCCCCATATCACCCTCACCTATCTAGGTTTTCTTCTTTTCCACTTCTTTTGAATGAGTGAATGAATGAATGAATAAATTAGCTACGAGCATTGCATGTCGTCGAATAAGCTACGGACTGGAATATTCATGCCAATCGCGCGCCGTCCAGGCTTCCGTCTGTTTATATTTAATGATTTTTATCTATCTAGGATTAAAAATTACACCCATGCCCTCTACATTAGATATCTTCACCAAAAAAAAAAAAAAAAAAAAGACCCCCACTAACCACTCACTATTACCTACACATATCTTCTCAAAAGAATATAGTTAGTTATAAACCATCGTGAAACTCCTTCCTTATACGTCTCCCTCCCTTCATCCCTCGTCCTCCTACCCCATCTCATCCTCATCCTAACCCTAATCCCAACCCTAACCCCAAGAATATAAATCCCAACTATCCATCCATCCATCCATCCATCCACTCCCCCCATCCCTTCTTTCTTTCCCATCTCTCTTTCCATTTTTCCATCTTCCTTATTCTGCCCCCACGAAATCGCCCAAACCAAAACTACCTACCTCCTACGCTCTTAAAACCCCCCCTTCAATAAATCAACCGAAGCCAGCTTGTAGGACATCTCCACTGACCGTTCATAACGAACATCTCCCACGCCAACACCTGCTGACGCAAAGTACCAACCCCCGCGTATCCGCCCTGATACTCGATAACCCTCAATTTCCTCCCCCACCCCACTTCTTCCCTGTCATCAGAGACACTACTTAATCGAGATACCTACGGTCGGTCCTCGGCTCTCGGATACCTACCTAACCGTGAGGACCCACTTTTGCACAGGGCCCCCTTTTGCAACAGTGATTCAACACACTTACCGGCTTCGCTTCAATCCCAATTCAACCACGTTTACCACTTTCAATAACCGCGATTTCTATTCAAGATGGGTAGACTGATGATGGTAGAGACGGACGCATAGTATGGACAATAACTCGCGTTTCACGAAGGGCACTTTACACATTCTTCCGCACTCCTTTATGATATACCACCTTCAACCCTCTCTCGACGCCTTCATGGGACCCAACCGCACACCGAAAGCGCTGCTTCGCTTCAACAATTATCTCCAGATCAAGATTAGCTTGTAATTGACTGTATTTTACTCGGAGAGCAGTGTGGTCACACGCTTTCATGTAGTGGGATATCTGGTTTGCTTCAGAAATACCCCCCGATCAAGGGGAAAACAACCCACTTGGATTCCAATGGATTGACGCGTTTATTAACTAAAATAAAGCCATAAACGCCCAGAAACGTAAGTTAACACTCGAAAGAAAGCTACCGACATTGCTTATGCAATTTTGAAAAAAAAACACTCATTGCCCATCTTTCTCGACACCCATATGATACTCAATAAGGCTGGCAAATCTATCGCCCTTTTAACCGCTCAACTCGCAAGCAAATGTACAACTAATACTCAATTACGAAAGGAACTTGAGAAACACGTACCTGATAAACGTTGAAAGAAAAAAAAACCCCAAACAAGGTGTTTTCAAGCTTACCGGAGATTCGTACCGCCCAGGAGAAAAGAAACGAAAGGTTACAATCACTTGGGGAGAATAGACAAACGGAAATCAATAAATTCAAAGAACACCGCACACCCAGGTCAAGTAAGCGGCGGCGAACAAGAAAATGATTTTTTTGTATTTTTAGCTATAACGGTTGGTCTTCTACGGTTGATTGAAGGTAGCGTGGTAGAATCTACGGCTTCTGTTGCAAAAGGGGGCCCTGTGCAAAAGTGGGTCCTCACGGTTAGGGTAACTACCTACCTACCCCTATACTAACTAACTAACTATACGAACACCGGGTTGGCTAGGTATCTAGCTATGTAGTCAGCTAATTATGTACATATCCCAATTAACTTGGGTAGGTAGGTAGTTATATAAACTTACCTTGGATACTCTGCCCATCCTTATCTAGTTATCCATCTATCTACGTACGTATCTATCCATCTATCCATCTATCTATATATCCTTCCCCCTCAGAGCGTGCACGGTAATTATCTAAATTATATCTTTTTTTTTTTTCTTTCTTTCTTTCTTTCTTCTTTTTTTTCCTTTTCAAAAAAAAAAGCAAAATTCAATTCATCTCCTCTGTCATGTCATGACATCAAACGCGTCTAAGGCCATCTACCTAGTATCAATTAACCTATGTACATACCTAACCTAGATACATATGTCTCTGAAGTGTGGGGGATTTGCGTGTGGTGTACGGACTATGTAAGCAGATAGGTTACTTACTTAACTTATGTATCTAGATAGATAGATAGTTCGTGAAAGCGGTGTGGCTTGGCGTACATAAGAGGTAATCTCTCGAACCAAAAAGCAGGGTTTTCCTTTATAAATTACACTTTCAATAACTAACTACCGGCTGCCCTATGAACATCCATCATCAAGCTGAGTGAATTCGATGCAGACAATCTAATGCTCGTAGTAGTGGTAGCAGTAGCAGTAGTAGCAGTAGTAGTAGCAGTAGTAATGTAGTCATAGGTACGGACGAGCGTTGTCTGAATGCGCATGCTGCCAGCCATCGACGGACTCCGAAAGGGCGCGATGTAACTAATGAAAACATACTTAGACAAACATCTTTTCTTTGTTTACATACAACCATGTCTTCGCCTTATCTTACCGCTTACACTACATATGTATGCGGTTATCTGGCCCGGGTGGCTATCGGCAAAGGTTCTAGATGTCGTAGATCATGATATTAATTAACCACCGTAGATCTGCTCATCCCTGTAAGGGGCTGACAGCTCTCCGCCAATATGTTGATTTGACTTGTCTTCATTGGCCAGATGTTCACGTCTCTTCCCCCCCCCTTTCTTGACTTTTTTTTTTTTCGGTCCTAAGCCACGCCTCAAGGCATCTTGATAATAAACAACTTCTCAGTCCAACGCTGCGGAAGGTGGAAGAGCCGTCGTCGCGTTGCGGTGTTCGTTTTCTTCTGTCACTCGTTTCGATGCCCTAATCACACTCTCTAGTTTTTGGAGATCTTCTCCTAGTCCACTCGTTTTTTTCTATTTTTTGACATTATTCACGACGAAAAAGCTCGGCTGCTCGCGTCAACGGAGAGAGGAACCCAAGAGCTAGGATCTCCCTTTGTCATCAAACTGCTGGTACCGAAAACAAGTCTGTGGCCGCCATTGTCGCTGCGCTGCTGATTGCCAGACGCGCTAAATTTATTAGCACTCTGCATGATCCAAGCAAGACGACACGGCTCGCCTTCATAATGAAGACCATAACGTTGCCGACGGCCATGGGGTCGGCTCTCTTGCTACTAGCCGCCCACCCATGCTTTGCCAACAACCAGCAGCATTTGCGACATCGACATCACCATCACCATCACCATCACCATCACCATACAAACCAACACCGTCAGCAAAGTAGCACAATAAGTCACAAGAGGGACAGTTTCTCCTCCAGTAATGCTACGGTCAACCCACGATATGAAGCTCGTCGATCCGACAAGCAAGTGCAGGCCCGAGACGGCGCCAGTTGCGAATTCCCTTTGGATAAGGGGGCTTTCGCCGTCACCCCTGGTTTGTTGAACGGTGGTTGGGCCTTGTCGCCCGATATGCAATGTACTGATGGCATGTGGTGTCCTATTGCTTGTCCGCCGGGTCAGTTGATGGCCCAATGGAAACCAGATACTCACTATGCTTACCCCGAGTCCACGGTTTGTTCATCTGTCCTTGACCAGTGTGCACCGGAGATTGATTGACTGTCATATAGTACGGCGGTATATACTGCGACGGCGGCGAGATCAGTGTTCCCTTCGAAGACCAGCCCTGGTGCGTCGACGGTACCGGCACCGTTACGGCCGAGAACAAGGCCGGTGGCATCGTCTCGTTTTGCCAGACCGTGCTCCCCGGTTACGAGGATATGCTTATCCCCACCGACGTCCTACTTACGGCTACCTTGGCCGTTCCGGATCCTTCATATTGGGACTCCACAGCAGCCCAGTAAGTCTTTCCGTAGCGAAAACCGAGACGCCTGGAGTAAGCTTCTGACCTTAGCAGCTTCTATGTCAACGCCCCCGGCATTGACTCTGCGGAGGGATGCATATGGGGTGACGAGTCAAGACCTATTGGCAACTGGGCCCCATACGTTGCCGGGGCCAACATGGATGAAAGTGGCGAGACTTTTGTGAAGGTCGGTATCAACCCGGTATGGGAAAGCAGCGCCTTGTCTGCCGACAAGCCCTCGTTCGGTCTGAAGATCGAATGCGACGGTGACTGTAACGGTCTGCCTTGCCAGGTCGATGGTGATGGTGTCGTCAGCGACAACAAAGCAACCGGCGCTGGTGGTTCTGACTTTTGGTAAGCATCTTTCTCGACTTGCGCTTTTCAGTATCGTCTGGAACGTCACAATATTCTGTATCGAGCTCAAGACCGATTACTGACGACTTTGCAGTGTTGTTACCGTCCCCAAAGGTGGGCAGGCCAGCATCGTCGTCTATAATGTAGACGGCGGAATATCAGTGGGATATGGCATTGGCGTTGGCGTTGAAGGTGATGACGAAGGTGATGATGAGGTCAGCACCTCAAGTTCTGCACCGGCGTCGACTTCGGAATCAATTTCATCAACTTCATCACCATCATCAACGCCATCACCAAGTTCGACTTCGACAACTTCTTCCTCTGTACCAGCCCTTTCATCCACCACCATAAGCATCCCAGCATCTAGTTCCTCTTTATCAAGGACACCAACCACGTCGTCCACTCCTGTTTCGTCAACTTCTACGTTTATCCCAACGGCTACCTCACCCGCCACACCATCAACTTCATCGTACGAGCCTAAAACAACGTCGAGCGCCAGCCTTGCCTCCACGTCCGTATATTTCGTAAGTCCCAGCTCAAGCAGCAGCAAGACGCCGTTCTGGGGCGGCGTATATCGCCAAAATGGAACCGTCCCCGACATGGACGATCTGTTGAGTGACCCGACGCCAACGTCCGAACCCGCCGCCGTCAACACAGGCGAGAGTGAAAGAGAAAGCGAGAGCAAGAGTGACAACGGAAGCGGGGCCGAGTATGTGAGCAAGAGCCAGAGCGACGTCCAGGATGAAGGTCAAGCTCAGGGGCAAAGTCAAAGTCAAGGTCAGGTCCCGGGCGAGATTGTTTCCATGGTTCACGGTCATACTGAGAATTCTGGCCGACGCCAAGACGGGGCTGCCGTTGCCGGTCTCGTCGTAGCATTCGTGGCCGCCGTATATCTGCTTTAAGACCATATCTCTATCTGTTAATTCCTTCCCGACGCAAAGGACGGCAACCCCTTTGCGGATTCGAGTCATCTCCGGCCCGACATCCCCCTTCAGTTGCCCCGGCTTCGGTGTAATTCATAAAGTAGTACGATCATAAGATCACCTGCAACAAGACGACGCGTACAGCAGGGATTGCTGTCTTATTGTACCTATTCTACATACCTTCACACGCCGGAGCTTATTCACCCTGGGGTCTCAAATTTATATCGAGCCTTGAACAATGCTGTTTCTATTGATGATGTGAGACTGGCTTTTGCTTCTCTGCTTTTCTGTTTGTGGTTTGTATTCTTGGAACATACCTATTCTACATATATGTGTGCGCATTTCGGACGTTGACAGGGCGAAGGGGATGGTTTTTAATGAGCTCCTGTTAGGGCTTTGGATTCTCTCTTGGTTGTCTTGTTTTCTCTAGTATTTAAGTAATCCGAGTAAAATTCGGGGGTTCAAAATGTTGAAAGGGAGGATAGGAGGAGTAAATGAGTTCGTTTTATTTATTTGTTTTTGCTCGGCATTTTAGGTAAAGAAAATGTCGATATGCAAAGAACGGGTTAAAGATGAAACGACGTAATTCTGGAAGCGATTCTGTTTTTTCTTTTCTTCTTTTACCTCAGCTCGATAGATAGCTTCCAGCTGATTTATTGAACTGGGTAAGGCGAAGGCTAGGTGGTTGGGTTTGGTATCACCCGTATCGATTCTTTTGCATCTTGGAAGCAGAGGCTAGTCTGAGCTCGGGTCGATACGAAAATATCCCGTTTGCAGGCCTCGCCAGGTTTCGAATTCATGGTTTGAGATGGTTATGAGGCCGTTGAACTCCGAGCATGATCTGCCTCTATTTGACTGGCGTACATACCCTGAGCACTATAAGTATCGACCCCCGCTGAAAAGTGACCTGCTGGCCTGGGTTCTTCCTGTCATTCACATAAGATGAAGCGAGATGGTCAAGGAGGCAATCGAATTTCGCAGTACCGGCTTAAGACGACGAAAGCGTTATCGGGTGACTCTGTCCTGTTTGCTGCTCCGTATTAGGCGTGAGAGCCATTCCAAGCTTGTCTGAAACGGAGTCAGAGCGCGACATTACGAGAGAGCCCGTGGAGTGGATTCGCGTATCATTAAGCTGAAGTCAGGGAACTCAATAAGACTGAGGTCCAGTTAAGACTCGTGGGGGAGACTCGGGCTCAAGCGGGGCTAACAGACTCCTCGGGGAAGAAGCTTGACGAGCCAACTGTGAGTCTTTGCGCGATCTCGTGGAGAACTCGGAAGCGACTGATCACAGCCATGTGGTAAGTTTCAGGGAAGCCGCGAGGAGACTCACCACTCACTGAGGTAGGAGTGAGGGAGTGTGAGTCATTTAGCTGTTTCATACTTGCTAGAGAAGTTACATCCCACTCATGACCTCATCCATATCCCAAGAGACTCATCCTTCCTTCCTTCAATCCGTGAGCTCATATCCGGAAACTTACATCCTTCCATCCTCTCATGATGAAGCTCATTATGTCACAAGCGACACACCGATACTTTAGCATGGAGCATGTCGGCATCAACTGTGTCTTTGTCTTTCAGGGGCACCGTGCTTTACTTGGGTTTCGTACGCGCTATTGCTGTAAGCCTAAGGCGATTCAACTAGGTACGGGCCGGAATCGCAGCCATGGATCCCGGAGTCGAGCTCCGTACAAAGCTAATCGGACCGGCTTTAGATGAGATAGATTATCGAGTAAGACGGAGGTAATGATGCACCGGTGGTACGCGTTGCTCGACCTAATCAAGCCCCTGTTTTGTCGCTGGATGGGATGGATCTAGACCAGGAGTCGGGCGATATCATGACAATGACTTGGATTATTTGTCGAGACGGATGGACGGGATTGTCGAGCGCAGAGGTCGAGATAGATGGACGGACAAGGGTTTCTAAGTGCGGGCTGAGCACGTTATTAATCCGCAGCGTCGGCATGATTGCTTATGCTCAATTGAGCATGGCCATGCGATGGTCCTTTTTCCCCCTTTTCACTCGCTTTTTCGTACCTTTACCCCAAGATACACCACATACGCATCTCAGACAGTGACTTCCAGGCATGCTCTGAATGTGTTCATGTCCCTCGGAGTCACGGAATTAGCACGATGAGGAACGCCCTCTTGCTGAATGGAAACACGATAATAATACAGTATTACAACCCGGTCTAGTTAGTCTGTTCTACACTACAATAATAAACTTACGGTCCACGGAAATCTTATTAAAGATGACTCCTCCGCGTAACACCCGCTCAACATACCGGCACGGTACGGTACGGTACCTCACGTAATAATAAAGGACGACAGGGGACGAGAAAATCTCGTCAAACGGCGCTCGTCATGTCATGTCAGGGGGTTACGACCTACCTACCTGTACGTAAGTAGGACTCGACTCCCTACTGTGCATCTTTTTACCTAATAGTCCATCTTCGACTTACCCTTCGCAGTAACGCCACATTTCAGGGTTACCTTATGAAACGAGTCGAACAATTAAGTTAGTCACGTCAAACCCACCTACCTACCTATTTGATCGCCGGCGCACGTGTCTTTTGTCAGTTCGGGGAGCGGAGACTGGCCTTCCCCGTCCGCGGGGTCTCCATGTGACTTCAACCTCAATGGGGGATTCTATGGGGAATACAGGAAGGAAGCGTAAGTAAGTCACCTAGGTAAGTGGCTACCTTAGCCTCGGGGTAAGTTACTATAGAGAGTGTACACCCACTACTACCTACCTACCTACTGAGGGAGGGGAGGGAAGGTGAGAAAAGTTGGGCATTTAGATTTGGTTGGTCAGTCAGTCGGTTGGTCAGTGAGGTAGGGTAGGGCACCTCATATTCAGTACCTAGGTATCTAGAAACTGAAAATGTAACCCATACCATTTGCCGCAGGGAATCGGATCCTTCCGAGGAAAAAGCCGATGGATGGAGGGGGAAGGGGGTATTTGACCAATACCTACCCACCTACCTGCCTGACATGATGCTGTTTTCCGGGTTCCCTTACCCTTACGCGGACATACCATGAATGATATGGTCGGATTACCTACTTAGTAGAACAAACCTACCTAAGTAGAAAGAAAGAAGGAAGGAAAGAAGGGAAGAAGACTGGCTTTGGTTGGCTGGGGACACATGCGCGAATGGTGGCGATGAATACCTCCCTCCCTACCCAACCTATCTGCTACCGACCGAACCAGACATACATACATATTGACTTTCCATCTGTCAGAAAAGTAAAGCCGTCAGACCGCATAAATACCTAAATACCTACCTAGGTAACCAATTTGGCTCTCGAAACGTCCATAATCCCGCTTGTTTTTAAACCCTCATCTGGGCGAATTGATCAATACCAGCCAGTATAAGTAAAAAGGAAAAAAAAGGAAAAAAGAAAAAAAAGAAAAAGGGCAACGAACGCTACACTTACCTTACCTTACACCTACGCTGCATGTCCTGTCTTACCTCAGACAAATCACACAAAAAAAGGGTTGCCCCTTTCTTCTTTCTTCTTTCTTTCTTTCTTTTTTTTGGGGTTCCTTTTGTGTGTCTGCCTCGGGCGGGTGAGGGGTGGGTGTCGTGTAATTAATGTCGAGATTGAGTGAGAGTGGGAGTGAGGGATGGATGGATGGTAATGTAAAAATGTCTCAAGCACAGCAGCTTCTTGAACCTGGAAGAAAATATCTGAATCGAAATTGTTGTGTTTCAGCCGGTCGCGGTGATACCTTGCACAAAGAGACATGAAAGATATACTACCCATCTCGGTGAGCTTTCTTTTTTTTTTTTTTTTTTTTTGGTTGGTTGAAACGTACTCTTGGTAAATTTAGCATCGTGGGACAGGCAATTGCTCTACTTAACCTACATTACTTCACATGGACTCGGGAGTGTTTATAATGAATTGAATTATGTGTATTTGGGCTTACTCTTAGCAAGTAGAAACCCGGGATATCATTGGAGGTATCATAAATGACATTTGCGTATAAAAATGGTATAAGACTTTTTTTTTTTTTCTTCTTTTGAGCAAGGGCTTTGGAAAGAAATAAAAAAAAAATAAAAATAAATGCCACTCTTTTTATTTTTTTTCCAACCCCCCAGGGGTTCATTAGGAATCTTTGACACGCACGTGTTGCCATGTAAAAATGATAAGCATCCGTACGGGGGAAGTTCGGCGCCATTGAGTCGATGCTCTATCACAAAAGGATGAACCATCTACAGAAACCACGTCGTCATCATCGTCATTATCGTCAAAGTGTAGTAGTAGGAGTAGTAGCTTCAGCGCGCCCGCTTCTTTCTTAAATTTAAACCTTCTCCTCGGTCGCGAGGGCCTTCTCTTCGCTGCCCGGGTGCATCTCGGAGGCAAAGGTGTGGTCGGGTCTCCACTTGGCGGACTGGCGAGGCGTCACCGAGGACATGCACATGTCGGCCTGCTCGAGGGACAATCCCTTGAGCTCGTAGACTAGGAAGTAGGCGAAGAGGGTACTCAAGATGCAAAGGGAACCCCATAGGAAGAAGACCTTGGGGCCAAGGTTGGCCTTATCCGTGTTGACAAGGTAAGGGGTGATGACAGCTATGAGGAGATTCAGGTTAGCAAAAGATCGAAACAATAAACGGAAATTGGCCCAAAGATATCGGCGTGACATACCAATGATGGTGTTCCAGAACCAGTTGGAGGCAGTGGAGATACCCACACCACGGGAACGGATGGGAAGAGGGAAGATTTCACCAACAACGACCCAGGCGGTAGGACCCCAGGTAGAGGCGAAGCAGGCGATGTTGAGGCAGATGAAAGCAATCATAGCCGAGACGGCCTTGTCGTTGTGAAGCTCCAGTCTGCCAGCAGTCACACCAACAATGGCAATGATGAATTGGGAGATGGCCATGGCAGCACCACCCCAAATGAGAATGGCACGACGACCAAGCTTCTCAACAACGATGAAAGAGACAGGCGTAGAGACAACGTTCACCAGCGTGGTGATGAGGGTGATGAGGAAGGGGTTGCTGATCGTTCCGAGTTGAGAGAAGAACTGAGTTCCGAAGTAGAGGATGAAGTTAATACCAGTGAACTGCTGAGCGCACTGAAGACCGGCACCGAGGAGAGTGCGGCGGAGGGGACTGCCACCCTCCATAACGGAACCCTTGAGACAGGCTAGCCATGACTGAACGTAGGACATCTGAGGAATGTGGGCGACTTCGAACTCGTGGTTGGCGATGATCTCCGTCAGCTCATCCTTGATGTAGTCCGATTCCTCAGACTGGCCACGGACGTAAGCGAGAGCCTTGGCGGCCTCGTCTAGACGACCCTTCTTGACGAAGAAACGAGGCGACTCCGGGAGGATGAAGAGACCAACGGCAAGGATAATGGCCCATAGGAACTGGACACCAATGGGGATACGGTAGGAGCCAGTGTCGTCTCGGTGCTGCGTCGTGTAGACGACCACGTTGGCGAGCAAGATACCGATAGTAATGCAGAACTGGTAGCCGGCGACCATGGCACCACGGACCTTCCTAGGGGCGATCTCGGACATGTAGAGAATGACGACGGTAGAGATGAAACCGACACCACCACCGGCAATCAGACGACCGAAGACGAAGAGGACTTCCTGGTTGGTGCTGGCAATCTCGAGAATGCAGCCAATGGTGAAGACAAAGCAACCACCGATAATGGTGGGCCGACGACCGATGACGTCGGCGATATCACCACCTACCAGGGCACCGAGGAATGTACCGAGAGACAGAATCGAGGTGAAGAGAGACGAGAGAGGAGACGGAAGGATGAAGTCCCTGGGGTCTACGCCAATGGGCGTCCGGGTGCTGTAGTCGTAGGGAACTCCAGTGTAGAGGGTGATGAAGTAGGGCATGGCGAGGACACCACCCATCCAACCTGCCAGGAGTGGTCAGCGCTCTGCAGGGAAACATGGCATCTACTGTTTTCAGTACGAAGGGGTAATAGTTACCGGTATCATAACCGAAGAAGATACCACCAAAGGCGGCAAAGGCACAGATAATGTAGGCCTTAATGGTGACGGGCGCCTCGACACGCTCGAGCGAGACGCCACCCTGACCAACCACACCGCCAGCCATTGTTGCGGTGCCAATTGCTTTTTGCGTCGGTCTTTTTCCTTTAGATCTTGGGTTGAAGTGATCACCGTTCTGAGGAGATCCGAGGGCTCGTTGGCTGTCCCTTGGCGTTGACTGAGTTTCCCTGGAGTCCGGGGGAGGTTTGGGACTGCAGAGACGATGTACCTAGCCGACAAGGTAGAAAAGATCTCTCTGGGGAAGGGGGGGGAAGGGGAACAACTCCTATTATATACAGGAAGTGTATTCCTAGCGTGTCTGGAGACTCCGGGGGGAGCTAGGAGCAAGACTCACGACAAAGAGACCTCGAGGCGAGGATAGTGAAAGGGTAGTAAGGGTAGTAAGAGTAGTAAGGGTAGTAAGAGTAAGTAGTAGGGGTAGTAGTAGGGGTAGTAGGTACCTACTCCTACATGGCGTGGTCGCATCGGCACACCCCGGCCCATGGCGGCGGCATGGCAGCATGGAGCATGGCGCTGCAGGCTGCAAGCGTGGAGCTACACTTGGTACTAAGTATGGTGAATAGTAGGTAGGTATACCATAGTCCGTACCATCTCTCCACTTCCTCCACCTCCAGATGGGATGGATGTACTTATGGACTGTACTTTGTATACAAAGAGAGGTGAAGACGGTTACACCTCCGGGATTGGCGCAGAGGACTCTGTCCAGCTCTCTCGCTCTCTCTCTCTCTGTGTCTTTCTGTCTCTCTGTCACTCTCTCTCTCTCTGTGTCTTTCTGTCTCTCTGTCACTCTCTCTCTCTCTCTCTCTCGGTCAGCCGTAGTATACCCTACATTAGCACATGTGTTTCAATGGTCCTCGGACCGGTTGTGATAAGCCTCACGATGAAGCACGCCTACACGACTTACCAGTGACATGGAACCCACGTCCCAACCTCGACAACAAGTACCTGGATACCTCCCTACCAAGTACGTACTCGACGCCGACGGAGCTGACCAAGCTTAGTGTAGGCTGAGGTTGTTGGGTGTGTCGCGAAGTCTCTCGCCGGGCTGTGGGCTGTGATTGGGCTGGCCAAAGTCCAGCGCGGACTATGATTCTATGAACAGGGGTTAAGAAAAAGGGCCGTCTCTTCTCCTGGTGGGGAGAGATCCTTTGGTTTGACCGAGAAGTACATAGGTAGTAAGTAAAGAAGAGGGCTCCACAAAGGCAACATTCCCCCATCTCGGAGTGCAGGTCCAGATGAAGGACCCCAATTCAATTTCGAGCTGGAGTTGGGGAACGACGCTACGGTAGCGCCATGGAGTCTGGAGAAAGATGGGGGATTTGGGGGGGGGATGTGGGATGTGGGATGTGGGCACTGGGATGGGGTGGATGGGGTGGATGGGGGAAGGATCTCGGGGACTGTAGGGACGGAATGGGGCAAAATAGGGCCCAAAATAGGATTCCCCCTGACTACACAGACTGGAACACTACACGACACAGTGTTGGTGGTATGACTAGGTATGACCGATCTTGCTAGGCCTAAAACTCCATAGTAGCAGGTGCCAGGAAAAACTGCGTCGTGCCTGATGACTGACTTACATTAACGGTCTTCCGCCGGTGCAGCACTTAATTCCTACCGTCGGTCGGCCTCCAACCCACACTGAGCATTCACCGCCCGGTGAGCGACGGTAGCACTGTGCCGCGTACATGTCTGCATCTTTCACAGCGTGTCGGGACCCCTCACTTCACAGTGCATCAAAGTCATCACGGCTTAGATACCGTGGCAAGACGTTTTTTTTTTTTTTTTCACTTCCCATCTAACTAACCAACTAAGTAACCCTCAAACATCTGTTACGGATACGTACACACACGTCTGGCTACCACATCCGTAGATAGCGTAGGTACTACGCACACGTACTTATACTGTACGCGCCTACAACAACACAATGGTAGGTAGGTACAGACTGTAAGTACAGGCATCCGGGAGATACAGCCGCGATGGTAATCGGGCCTGCTCAAGTGAGGCGCGACTCACTGTCTCTCTCGTTCTTACCCGATAGGTAGAGCAGCCCCAAAACGCCCTCGTTAACGAATAAAATATAGAACATTGACTGACGTTCGTCAGACGCGAAAGGGAAAGAAAGAAAACAAATGAAGACGCGCCGTCAGGCGACTGAGTCTGATGCTCTACCTATCTAACCTAGCAAGTAATACCTAGGTAGGTACTCAACCTACCCAATGAAGGCGGTTAGCCGTCTGTCTACCGCTGCAATTCCGCCGGCCATGTTTGATGTCGGTACCCTGTGACAATGCACAGTTCACAAAATACAGTGTAGTACATATTATGCACTGTATCGACGGGTAGCAACGGTATAGGATACCTACAGTAGATACAGTATTACGTAGATAGGTATCTACTATGGTCTAGGCCGATGTCGTTGATTTCCACGAAGCAAGGTGACTATTAAAACAGAGGTG
The DNA here is from genome assembly GCA_028637585.1 of Xylariaceae sp. X187. Classification (NCBI taxonomy): domain Eukaryota; kingdom Fungi; phylum Ascomycota; class Sordariomycetes; order Xylariales; family Xylariaceae; species Xylariaceae sp. X187. The sequence continues at coordinate 3,489,768 of JAJIZN010000001.1, read as the reverse complement.
AAAAAAGTCCCCTGCAAAACAAAGACAACACGGCATGGAAATCTCCCATTTCAGGGGAATTTTGACAGCTGTCCCGCCATTTTGAAGCTTTTTCCGACTTTTCGACTTTTCGACTTTTCGGATCGGAAGAGCCAGCAAACGGGTGGCGTCTGCGCGAAGCTGCTATCCACCAACTAGACAATACCTACCTACCTACCTACCATGACCGGCGTCTAGCTAGATATACTTTCGTCACCTATTGCCAGACCGGGTTGCCTGCCGCTTCCCCCGCACCGCTAGATAAATACTGATAACTATCTAACTACTAGATAGGTATGTGTGTGGTATGTATCTAGGTAGGTATACCTATTCGAGTCTCTCTTCAGAGACATCCGTTAGGTTAGGTTAGGTTAGGTGTCTTTCACCTCTTGCATGGATATTCCAAATTGGACTGCACGGTATGGACTTACTCCTTACAATTTACACTACGGACTACAATCCACTCGACTCAAAAAGTCCCCCCCTTCATATCAGGTCTCAGGGTCTCATTGGCTGGCGGCGGGCTGCGGGCTGCGGGTTGCGGCGAGAGGGAATACGACCGGCCGAACGACAGAACGACAGAACGACAGAACGACAGAACGACAGAACGACAGAACGTGCATTGTGTCTTGATCTTGACATCGTATGAACACAAAGGCGGCTTGCAGACAAAGCAAAGTCCTCAGCGCAACCCTCGATCACGGGAACATGAGGTCTTGAATGGAGTAAGTAGGTATCGTTTTGGGCCGGACTATCTACTTAGGGGAGGCTTTCGGCGGTGTGCTGGTAACATTTCAAATTTCAATCAAGACGTGGTATGTATGTGTAGTGTGGTGTACGTAGGTATTATTACTTGTCCCGGCTTTTTACAATACGGGAGAGTCTAACATGGGAAGCAGGTTACGGACTTATTAATTGCTGCGCTCGGAGATTGATGAGGTGACAGACTGCTGCCATCTAGCGAGATGGGCAATACCTACCTATACACTACGCCTACCGTACTATGTATGTATGGGATAACTATGGGTTATGAGTTAACTATGGGTTATACGAATTCATCAATCCTGGGGTCGGTCACAGGTATTAGAGGAAAATACTTAGGAGGCAAGTAGGCATTCCGTACCTTCATACCTTCATACCTTCATACCTTCATACCTTCACGTACGAAAGAGGTAACACTCCCTTTTCCCCCAGTTTCTTCCCCTCAAGATCCCCAGACCTCTTAAAGAACACGCTAAAGTTAGTTCGCCCCGGCTCCAAGGCGAAACGATGTGCTAGCCTTCATGTAGGGTAGTGTATGTCATCGGCCCGACTCTCTCCACGACATCAAAAAAACGACGGGCCCATGTACTAATGTAGTGTAGAGTGAAAGGGAATGGGAAAAGCGAAAGGGCCAAGGCAATGGCAAACACCCTTCTTTTCCCAAACAAACATGACTAGCAGATGCTTGGCACAAACCAGACAATCCAGAAAATCCAGAAAATCCAGAAAATCCAGAACTTCGCAAGCTTCGCAAGCTTCGCCTCATCGTCGCCAGGCTGGCTAGCTAGCTGGCTGGTGGACGGGGCAAGACTTAAGACGACACCCCTCTTGCCCCGGTTGCCCGGCTTTGTCGCAAGCTCCCCCTGCGTGCTTCAATCCAATAATGGCCTGTTGTTTCTGCCTGCATAGCTGGAAACCCATGGGCCAGACGGGTACGGGTAGGACAGAGGGAGAGGCACAGTAACCACCTACCAGGTAGATTGCCCGAGGCCAAGACAGCCGCTTCCCAGTGATACCTACCCTAGACTACCTACCTTTTCTTCTTTTTCTACATAGTACCTAAACTATCTACCCCGTCTTTTCCCTTTCCTTCATTTCTCCCTGCATCGGAAAGGGTCCAGGCCGGCGCTACGGTGCAGACGCGGACATTGTCGCGCGGGCCATTATTTATCACTACTACGTACATAGTCGGTATGTAAATCACCTGTCATACACGTACTTATACTACTTACCTATCCTATTCCGAGCCAACATTCCATTCCACTAAAGGTTTTTTTTTTTTTTTTTTTTTTTTTTTCTCTCTCTCTTTTGTGGCGATATTACTGACCTTGAATAGGTACGTGGATTTATTACGGTACTATGGAAATAGTTTCCGGATCACCTTAATCTAATCAGGCAGTCTCTCCCGCTTTTAGCGTTGAGGCCGTGACCAGATGGAGGAATGATGTTGTCGTCATGGAGATTGATACGATACGGTACCTGTTTACATACATTCTTACCTTAGGTACCTACTTACGCTCATCTCAGTCAGCTTCAGCATTGTCGCGACATAAGCCTGGCGCTTACCCTCCATGTGATCTGCAAATGATACGAGGGCAGACACACATACGGATATGTACGCAAAAGAAAAAAAAAGAAAAAAAAAAAAGGATGAGCGGGAAGCTACCGAGCGTTCGGATTCTTACCATGCAGTGTGGTATGAAAGAATGAAAGAGGGAGGTCCACAACCAACAACAACGTGACTCTCGGCCCTTGATTCCCAATGCCAACGGTCATTGGGTCTCATGACCATATATGACCATATATATTTCCGGTGAGAGCTTACCTGCTAAGGTTACCTACCTACCTAGCCTACTAACATCCAACTACCGCGGACCACCCATGGGACCGTCTCGGTCTGTCAGCTTTTGGCAAAGAGAGGCAACCCGGTAGCATCACTACCACATCATGCCCATCACGTGGTTTTCGATCCATATCTGACTTCGGCGTTGCGTCTACTTACATAGTATCTAGGACGGAAACTAGATACCTACTTAGGTAAAGTCCCTTGTTCTTCTTGTTTTAAACCCTTCCAATACATAGTATTATTAGGCCTTTCCTTTTTTTTTCCCCTCCCTCTTGACATTCCCGCTCATCATGTGGACTTTTATTTTTTGACATGCCTGTCTGGCTAGCCTTATGAACGGGTCTCGACTTAGATAGCGCGTGCTGCCCAATTCTCAAATCATGGTCGGCCCTTTGTCAGGCTCGCCATCGAGTCGCCACGTCGTCACTGAAGTGTTCTTCTGCTCTATTTAAGGGCAAAGTAGGGGTTTTGGATAGCGCGTTTTACGTAAGGCGTGCCGGTGCTGAGAACATTCTCCTCTTATGATCTTCTTCACCTTTTGCCTAGATACTTACACGGTAGGTAGTTAGTCTAGATAGGTATCTATCTAGATACTTGACACTTTTGTGCGGGTCCGTCATAGTCCGGAATTGAAACTGAACTATCTAATTATCTGCTTACAAAATACCATCTACTTACTTAGTACGTCGGAAACTACGTCGAAAACTACCTATCTACTTACACTACCGGCTGTCGATTACCGAGGGAGGAGAACAAAATAACAAACAACAACAACAACAACACGAAATGCAAGCGAACCGCGGCAAGCCCAGGAAAAAAAAAAAAAAAAAAAGTCTAGTGGCGGAAACCCACAAAACGGAGCGATACGTATACACCCTCGGAAGGACAATACCTATGGTATAGTCCACTTGTTGTTGTTTATAAGTATTCTTTTTATTTTTATTTTTTTTATTTTTTTGTGTTCCATTTCTCCAGTCCTTTCCAGGGTCCTCTCGCCTCGTGATTCGCCTTAATTAAGCCTTGTTGTTACATACTTCCTTGGGAATTCGTCTACTTACTTACAGTGTATACATACCTACATGTCATGTCATGTCATGTCGTGGAGTTTTCTCACGGTTACGTATTAATACCTACAGTAAGTATGCGTAGGCGCCATTCTCAAGCTCATGGTTTCGGGGGCAAACATACCTAAGCTTGGGTACCTACTTGCGATGCCTATCTAGGTAGGTAGGTATGACTCCTTTTGATTGCCACTCACGCTTCTTTTCTCTTCTTTCCTTTCTTTCTATCTTTCGCTTCGATTTCTCAAACTAGGAAAGTTCGAGTCACCTGATCATCTGAGCTGACAAGAGAGAGAGAGAGAGAGAGAGAGAGAAAAAAGGGTAAAGTCGAGTCATGCGACCGAAATGAAGACCTCTTTTTTTTTTCATTTAGACTAGATAGCTCTCTAAATTTCAAAACCTGGGGCAGAAGCGAAAGAACAGAACAGGCAGGGGGGGGCGGTTTTCCCATCTTTTTTATTTTTTGTGTTTTCCACGTGCCGGGTAGGTATATACCTTACTTAGGTACCTATTCCCATTGCCTTTTCTTTTCCAGAGGGATTCAAAAGCACGAGAAGGTCCTCACCTCCCCCGGCTTCTCGTCTCGCATCTCTCTCTCTCTCTCTTTCTCGTCCCTTATTTCCTTAGCTTGGTAAGTTTCGCGTGCGTGCGGTGTCTGTACCGGTAGGTATTAACACACTAGGCCTAGTATACTATATAAGTAGTGTAGATAGTGCAAGTAGGCACACGCACACTACGTATTACTTACTTAAGTAAGTAAGTATACTAACCTAAGTAGGTAATGTTAGCACGAGGTTTGTCAAAGGTCGGTTTACTTACTTACAAGCATGTAGCCTGGCGGTTTTCAGCGTAAACTAAGCAGGTAGTTAGTTGGTTATCTAGATGCAACGAGGAAAAGAACCCACCTAAGTAAGGTTAGTTACTTACTTAGTTAGTTACTTAATCTATCTAGTGTCTGGGTTCGTTTTGGGGAGAATCCTGCGAGTTTGCGCTAAAAAGTTTTAATGACCGTTGCGATGTACATTACATTACTTACATGGACTAAGAAACCTGTTGGGGGGGGGGGGGGCCTTTCCCATGAGAATTGGAGGAGAGGGCGGGGAGAAAAAGCGAGAATGAAAAAGGTGGGGATGGTACTGTTACTGTCACTGTTTCTCTAAGTATTGTGTAGTGTAGTGTGTAGATAGTGTAATTTCCCCCAGGTTTTTTTTTTTTTTTTTCTCTCTTTTTTCGTACCCGGTAAGTTAATTAAAGTGTACACTACACTACGGACTACACTTACCTATAGTATGCATCCAAACCTGGGGAATAGGTAGTGTAGTGTAGTGTAGTGTAGCGTAGATGTAAGTAGGTAGATGGACGAAAAGAAGGCAATCCGAAATCCCAATCCCAATCCCAATCCCAATCCCAATCCCCGTCGTAAGGCATGATACCTTACCTTACCGTTACCTAACCGTTACCTAACCGTTACCGTATTTGACAGTTACTAGGTATAGGTAGCCTTTGTCTTTGCCTTGTTCTTTTTACCCCGAGATCTCTCGGCTCCGAAAGAGATCTCTGGGGAAATGTTTTTTTTTTTTTTTAAAAAAAAAAAAAAAACTTTTTAACTAGATAACTAACTAACCCACAACCTATCTATCTATCTATCTATCTACCTACGTAGTTACTTAAATAACGATTCAGGAAACAAGAGCCAACCCTAACTTCCATCCGGGCAATCGCATGTAGGTAATTAGGTATGTACACTATGTTACTAGAGGTATACGAATAGAGCGGATATCTACATACCGTAGGTACCTATTCCTCATTCCCGTCCCGCTGCCCGCTGCCCGCTGTCCGCTGCCCGCCAATCGACACCTCGCTGCACTTGCTTTGTAAAATCTACACTTCTCTATAACAAACCTCTTCTTTTTTTTTGGTTTTGGTCGTCGGTCGGGAAGGCGTTCGTTATGTAGACCCTTAACTATATGAACGAAAAAAAAAACCAAAAAATCATCAAAGAAAGGTCAGGTTAGTGGATTACTTATCCCCACGATTAACTTCTGTTTTATTTTGTGGAAGAGAGAGGGGGGCGCGGAGGGGCATTTTTTAAAAACTAACTAACCTAGTTAACTAACACGACGCATTCCGGATGAGATCGTCCACGAAAATCTCCCTTACTTATGTAAGTAGTTTACCTATCTACCTACTTAGGTAGTCCCGGGAAAAGGATTCCTCTTTTCTAAGTATCTAGATAGTGTAAGTAAGTAAGTAAATATGTAAGTAAGTAAGCATATAAGTAATCCCTAAATGATCGACTCGGTTCGGCTCCTTCTCTTCGTCACTTTACTTTTTACTTTACTTTTTAACTCTACCCGGGATACGCGCCGGAAAAGGCCTTTTTTTTTCCCCTCTCCTTTCTTTCTCTACTTAAAACACTAGATAATTAACTATGCAAGTAGAGTACTTAGTCTATTCTATTCTATACTCCAAAGTAAGTAATATCTACTTACTTACTACCTACTTAACACTACTTACTTACTTATTTCCCCTCTCGTTCCTTGTTTTCCCGATGAACTTGTACAAGGTAGGGTAAGAAAGGGTAAGGAAGGGTAGGAGGGTAGCATATCTACTTACCTAACCTAACCTATGCTTCTCCCGGTAGACACTATTATTTACCTATCATCATCGTCGTCGTCATCATCGTCGTCTATCTAGTGTAGGTAGGTAGGTAGACAGACAGACAGACCATGGAAACCAAATTACCTATAACATGGTCTCTTTTTTTTTTCTTGTATTCTTCACACTTTCTCGTCTGGTCAATCATGTAAGTGTGCCTTGCCTGTATGTGTATGTGTATGTGTGTGTGTGTGTACACACGCAAGAGCAAAACCACACTAGGTATCTACATCTACCCAACTTACGTGTTCGTCCGAAGCGGACACATACATACACATACACGCTTCCGGGACTCAATAACCGGGCGGAGACGGGTGACGGGTGACGGGTAACGGGTAACGGAACTTCTTCTCTTCACGGGTATCATTATACCGGCGTATCGAAGGGGGAAAAATAAAAAAACAGATTCAGGTGGAACCAACACAAGATGGTTAGCTTCGCCCAAAGACAAGACAAGGACAAGAACAAGAACAAGACGAGACGAATGGACAAGGCCCCCGAAAGAAAGAAAAGAAGAAAAAAAAAAAAAAAAAAAAAAAAGCTGGGGTCAAGGTTTGGATCCGTCTTGCTTCCGGGTCTTTTTTAGCAAATGTTGTAGTCAAACAGGCCGACCGTACTTAAGAGATCTAGTGTGCACTAGATAGGATATCTTACATAGTAATATGTACAGACAAATCCCATTCCATGACTCAGCCAAGTCCGGCCGGCGCTTCCCCCATGATCAATGCCACCCCCCTTTTTTCTTGGGGGTTTTTTGTTTTTGTTTTTGTTTTCAGTTCGAACAATGTTCCTCCCCCCCCTCCCACCTTGAGAATCATGAAGACTTGAGACTGAGACATATGATACATCATCGGCGGCTCAACGCTCAGTGACGTAGATCTGCGACTCTTTGGCCGTGTGCGTGCCCCCTCCCCGCCCAAGAAAAAAACAAAAGCAAGACAGACAGACAGATAGAGAGAGAGAGAGAGAGAGCATCTCAGACAAAATGCCCGGTTTCATGAGTCCATAAGTTTACCGACTCTTTTCTCCAGGCTTGCTTCGAATTGCTGCACGCCACCAGCCAACGCACGCATTTCGCCGGCCCGGAGGCGGTAAACCAATCTTCGTCTGGGTGTCTCTCTTTCCTCGTCCGAGAGACCGCTTTCGTCGTTGTTGTCGTTGTCGTTGCCGTTGCCGTTGCTGTTGTTATTGTCATGAACGCGGCCTTCCACTACACCACGCATGAACCATCGGTCGTGGCTTACGACGACGACGGCCCCCTCCCAGTTGTGAAGTGCTTCTCGCATCGCTGTTACGGTCTCGTAGTCTAAATGTGTCGTCGCTTCATCCAGGACGAGGCAATGCGGGTGAGCCCACAAGATTCGAGCCACTGTAAAAAAAAGCAAAAACATTGGCGTTAATTTTCATCCTCACAATTATTGCGTAGTTCATAAGCACTGATGAGATCCATCCCTCAAAGTAGCCATTAATTCAAAAGAAACAACACAAGAAATTTAATCACTTACTCTCAAGCCTCACCAGTTGTCCGCCTGATAACTTGCAAACGGGCACATCGGATGCAAGTCCACCAGGCAGGCCAAGCGAAGCCAATAGGCGACGCACACGGCCCTCGTCCTGTTCAGTAGATCCCGTCTCCTTCATAAGCAGCGAAAGGGCCGTCATGTCCGGTTCTAATACCGCCGACTTCTGGAGTCGCTCTACCGCATGTTGAGAGTAATACCCTACTTTCAAGCGCGGGTGAACGCTCACCGTTCCTGAAGTGGGCTTCGTCTCGTCGACGAGTAACTTGGTGAGTGTTGATTTACCGCTGCCGTTTAATCCTAGGACTCCGATCCGGTCGCCCATGTGGATGGAGAGCGTCACGTCTGATAAGACTGCGGGAGGTACGGTTCTTGTCTTTGGGTCCTTGGGGTAGCGGAAGGATACCTTTTCCAGTGACTTGTTGAATGTATAAGTTATCAGTAAAAAGCGTCAAAAGGTTTATATAAGTCCAGGTTACTAACAACCAATGCACCCGGAAATCGTAGATCAGGCGGCTGGGGTAGAACAAAGTGTACAGGCTTCTCGTTTTGCATCACTTCGATCTCGGCGCGGCTCGTGAGGTGATAGCCGGCGAGGTCACGGTTCAGCTTAAATCGACCACCGCGGGCGCTCGTCTCCAGACCCCAACGGTCGTCTAGTTTCTTCTGACGTGACTTTGCTTGCCGGATCCTATTCTGGTCGTCTTTGGCTTTTCCTTCTCGCAAGTTCTTCTGTATACTTTCAAACGGGGAGTTAGTTGCTTCAATCCCACGATGGAATCTGCACTCTTATCGACGGGAAAGGGGTCACTCACGTTTGCTGAATATGATCCTTCTGTTTGTCTTGAGCCTCCTTCAACTTAGTCAGATGAATCTTTTTTTCCGCCTGTGCCGACTCGTACGTCGGTAGATCACCATGGAAATACGTAATCCCCTTATCGCGAATGATGAGAAGGTCTGTACAGAGAGATATAAAGTCGCGATCGTGTGAGACGAGAATAAGTGTAGGCGGATCTGTCGACTCGCCCAGTGTCGTCTCAAGATACTTTTGTAGCCAAAGGATACCCAGCAAATCTAGAAAGTTGGTCGGCTCATCGAGGATCAATATATCCGTCTCCTGAAGCAAGGCTGCCGCCAACGAGCTTCTCATCCTCCAGCCCCCTGATAAAGTCGAGACTGGCTTTTGCATGGAGTCCTCCGTGAAGGCGAGACCGGAGAGCAGCCTTTTCGCTCGTGACTCGACCTCAGCCAGTTTTGATGGCTCTATTGAGAGTTGTAGGTCTGCTAGCATTTCTGCTGCTTCGCTTGTCTCCTTAGACAGGGTCTCGGGTGATATTTGATCATCGGTTTGTTCATATCTGCAGAATGGATTAATCAAAGTTGACGACATGTCGCGGGAACAGGATGTACAATATCTCAAACTCGGCGACTGCCTTTTCCATCGCTATCAGGTTTTTCCGCGCCTGTATGCCTCTCGCACCACTCCTCAGCTTCGCGTCTTTAGCCTTCAGAAATAGATTCCTTTGCAGACGTTCGCGCCGAATCTTTCGTAGGCTTCTTACGGCATCAAAGGAATTGGTGCTCTCGATACCGCGGGATAAGACTAAGCGCGTCATCGATCGTATCAAAGGCTTCGTATTCATAGCTTGAAGGAGTGTACTTACTCTCCATTTCCCTTTGCGCTTCATGTTTGGATGTGGCACGCTCGATGACCTCTTCCAGCACGCTCCGACCGTTCGCAGTCGATGAAGTTGTGGAGGTTTGGTCTGGAATTGCTCCTACGTTGGCATCTTCGGTGTTGGTCTGCTGTAAAATGACTATGCGTGTTTCCTCCGGTACTGTCGGAACTGAAGTCAGCAGGCTCTTCACGACCGTCGATTACTCGGTGCTTTTATGACATAAAGCTTCCCCCTTTTCTGCTTCATGGCAACTCTCTTTTCCATGTGCTTTTGCTCTCATACCCATCCAGCACAGGGGGAAATATGCATTTCTTTTGAATATTGCTTACTTCCGGGAATCAGCTTCTGAGCGATAGCCTTGAGCAGCGCTGTGATGGACCGACACGTTAGCCCTTATTTCCCTTCCCCGAATGAGCAGTACTTGAAGCAGGGCCGGCTCACTTGATTTGCCTGAACCATTCCGTCCAACAAGCGCGTATCGCTGGCCAGCTTTCAGACGAAGAGTGGCATCATCGAGAATCTCGGTGCCCTCAGCTCGAGCGGCCTTACCCTTCGCTGGTTTCTTGCTACTGCTGTTGCCCTTGTTTTTGGCCGAAGGACCGGACGTGACAGTGATGCTTAAACCTTCAATGTCCAGCTTTGTCTATAAGTCAGCATGAAGCTCGTGATAAGGGCATGTACATTCGAAACGAGCTCACCTCACGGTAGTTCGGCGTCGCAATGTTGAACCTCGTTTGTTTCGAAGTACAGTGTATGGAGGCGACGCTTTCCGTTTCCATAGAAGTCATGATGTTGACTGACAAGCACGACTACCTGGCTAACTGCTTTGTTTGTTTGGATTGCTCGCCGACGAATGGCTGAGGATGTGTTCATATCGAAGTTCATTTTTTACAGCTGATCAGTAAGATCTGTTAGTAGTTTATATGTATTTATATGACATAACACAGATCTGTAATAATCAACGTACAAACCGTAAACTGCTCTCTTGGTGAAGTTCATCGAAAACATGGAGCAGTGCGCAGTATGGCTGGATATGAATCATTATGATCTCCAAGTCCACGCGGCGCCTTGATTGGCCCGTGACGTAGCTGAGCTGGCTTGGTATACTAGGATAGGAACGGGGCTCAGACCATGGCTCGGCAAGATCGATTGATGAATGAGTTGACTGCTTTGCCTCGAGGGGGGAAGATGTTGAGAGATTCTATTCAAGAACAGTTGCGGCCGAGGAAAGCAGGCGCCACGACACCGGCAATAGTATCTTACAGTGTACAGGTATGATGTTTTATACGGTAATGGAGGGCATTATAGGGGGTCTAGCGACTTGAACGATCGCTATCTATCTAGGGGTAGACAACTGGGAAATACAGTTTTATTACTGTACATGAGGCCCCGTCGTTCTGGTAATCTTTGGCCGCACCTGGATAGTTTATCTAGATAGATACCTGGCCAATCAATGGTAAGAATTACTAATTAATATCTATCTACGTGCTTCGACCGATTATATCCGGCTTATCTCATTTCTTACGTAAAAAGGGGAGTCGCGACGGACACATGTCGTCGGTCCCGAAGCCTTTTTTGTCAAACTATGAACATCTCAAGCTTCTGAAGTCACGATTCTGCAAAGGCAACCGCGGTCACGATGTGATGTCCTCTGTGGAGTCATCCACGACAGTCCACGACAGGTCCGTTGGTATTATATCTGCAAATCTGCCAAGTATGGCCTCCAATAGCCGAACTTGACGGTCAACGGTGGTATGAGGGCATACGACGAGTGGTCAATGGGATGAGCTTGGTACCAGGCTCCTATCTCTCGTCAGATTGCCGCGGTCTCTTGGGCCAACTCGGCATCAAATGTTAGGATTGATGTTTTCTTGCGCTTGGTCATTTCGCGCTGCGTCGTGACTTGTTTTGCTGTATTAGGCTGTGCCGTGGTCCGCTTCGACGGCGTCCGCTTTTTGTCGAGGTTCTCGGCGTCGTGTGCTCAGAAGAGGTAGAAGCAGGATCCCTCGTGAGAAGATGAAGCAGAACCAGGGGTAGAATTTGAAACCGAGCAGCGTGGAAGAGCCGTCCCTTGGAATGTTTCCCGTCGACCTTTGCGCCAATGATGGCCGGTAGGGTTTTCAGAAAGGCTTATATCCGGGGTAGCTTACCAAGGGCGACGGCGCAACCCAAATCCCTAACCCTTCATGAAATGGTTCCTCGATTACGGCGCGGACCCGAATCTTATCAGTAAATACGCACAGACTCCGCTCGATTGCGCCGTCTGATCACATCACGCCCGATAACACTGCGATAATGGACTTGTTACTATCATCCCGGGCGTTACCAGAATGCAGTAACGCATTACGTATCCATCAAGTCAGACATCAGACTAAAAGGCGGGGACAGAAGGATATGCTGCGGAGAGTTAGATGGTTACTCGAGCATGGGGCGGACGTGAGGGTTAGGGATTCGGAGGGAAAAACGCCTGTTGAAAAGGCTGAGGATGAGGCTTTGGTCAGGCTTTTGAATGGCGGGATGGATGGTGCTGGTGCTGGTGCTGGCTGGTGTTGGGAAAGTGTGTGTGTGAGTGAGTAGTAGAGTGCAGTGAAGAAGGGATATTTGTTGAAATATATAGATGAAGTCTACAATTGATTCGAAGTTGAGAGAATGGGGGTTAGGGTTCAGCTGGTTGGACTTGGGGTTGGATTTAGATAGGGGTTGACTTAGGGTTAGGGTCGGGGTGTATTGTATAATGAACCATACCCGCGTAACCCGCTTGACAAACCATTTTACCAGCTTGCAAGCTTTGGCTGCGAGCTGGCTAGTTAGAACAGACCTACATCATACGAAGCACTCTTGTTATTCCCGGACGCCCAGCCAACCCGCTCCTCGATCAAACCAAGTGGTAAGTAGTAAAAAGCTTCCATGACGACTGTCGTAGCTTTTATACCGTGATGCCATCTATAAGTGAACACGCCTATCCACCAGAACGCTCAAATGTCGTCTGGTATCCGTTCTAACAACCATACGCCCTCCAGCTGGAATCTCAACAATAGTCCCATCAATACAGACCTTTCTCCACCTCGAATCTTCCTCGTGCGTCGTGATTCTAATTTCGTTAATCTCCTCATATCCCACTCCACCCTCTTCTTCTTTTTCTCCTAATCGCATACCTACATGTTTGCCCCCGTCATACGCCGCATTCATAACCGCCATGGTCTTGAGCCCATCCACAGGGGCGAAATGCACGAGACGGAGCTGTCCATCAAGAGGTTCACTAGCGGGGGAAATGCAGAATGTCTTTTCGAGATTGGATACGAGGGTAGCGAGGATGTAGCCGTGTTCATCTCGATCTAACCTTCTCGTGCTGGAATCTTTGGTATTGGTAGAGGACAAGTCAAGTTCAACCGTCGCTTTATAAGCATGGCTTTCGCGGAGTAATTCTGCGGCGACCATGTGAAAGCGCTTGGCGCCGTGTTGGCGGTATTCGGGCGTGTCGCTCTCCCAGACCAATTGGCTGTGGAAGCCGTAGCTGGCGACGACTACGCCGTAGAGATGGGTTATGGATTGTGTCTGTTCTTCCGCGGCTGACCCCGTAGAGTTTCCTGGATCCGTAGAAGTGTGAATGGGAGATGATGGTTCTGAATATGTAATTGTGCGCGAACCTGTCGGGAAGAGGGCTTGGAATGAGGGTAGCGGTGCTGCTTTCCCGCGCAATAAAGTGCGTAAGCCCCGGACTAGATCCGAGGCCGCAGCGGGTGTCTCGATGGGTTTATGGAGGGAGCTGAAGAGCGCGTTTCCTGTCCCAAGCGGTAAGATCGCGATGAGTGGGAGGTTTGGGAGCTCGGTGTTGGGGCTGAGGGTGGCCGTTTTGTCCACGGCGGATGCGTAGCCGTTCAACATGTCTACTACGCCGCCATCACCGCTGAGTAATACGATTGTGTGCTCGGTGCCAGTCTCAGAGACGGTGATATCGCCGTTGGACTCATTTGCAGTGACGTAACTCGCTTCACCGAGTTCCCTGGCGAATGTCCTTACGCTCGACGCATCTTGGGTGATGAGGAGGTGATAGGAACCGTTTTGCGCAGGCTCACTTGAGGCAGAGAGGCCCAGCTCCTCTAGTAAGGGTGCAAAAACATTGTTATAGAACTGCTCACTGAGTCCCGTGCCTGAGTGCGTGGAGACTAGGACATGGACGTGGCGCCGAGGACCCGGTTGGAGGTGTGCAGGCGGGCCGTTTATCAAGAACTCATCGAGCTGGGGTTGCAGGTCATTCTCATCGTCATTGCTAAGATTCCAAGACGATCGAGATAATGTGAATAACGGCTCCGCATCCGTATCCGTATCCGTATCCGGTTGTCCCTGTTTCAAGGACAGGATCGTATAGGCATCCTCCTCCTTCAAAATGCAGATAATGTCCTCTGGACTAGGGAGTTTCCCATTGCTGGTGTTTCCGACTGAGTTGTTATTTGCCGACATGTTGGCTGGGTGTGAGAAGTCTGGAATACATGTGTAGGCGGGTTTGGGTCAAGCTGATGATGGAAGTTGGTGGAATCTCATGTGAGAGAGCGTGACACTCGAGTCTGGCCAGAACCTCTGACAACGCTCATTACATAAGCCAATTGAGCGGGCATGTGATGGAGTTTCAAATGAGCAAGTAATAATTACTGTGAATCTTCGTGCCTCAAAATATAAGGGAAGTCCATATCCGAGATCCTAATGTCAAAGATCTATCCAGCCATCTTATATAGTAACTATGAAAATAAGACGCAAGACAAAAGAAAAGGAAAGGCGCTCTCTGCTTCCATTCTGTAGATGGGGTACTGATTTTCAAAGGGGTTGTTATAGTTTCGATTTACGCTTCTTTTTAATAAGATAGGTAACTTCGGGGCTGGGAGGAAGTATCTAACCCATTGCGTGATCTGCCTACCTTACCAGTCTGCGGAGTGACTTTCAGACTTTCAAACTCGATCAAGTTCACAGCTGTCGGAATGGCGCGGCCGACATCGGCATTGTCTGCAGCAGCTCTTACTGTGGTAGTAGATAGGTATTGCCCTGAAGAGGGCAAGATCGAGCTTCATCTTCAGGTAACAACAGAGCTGGCTGTGCAACTGGCACTTTCGATGTTGAAATTAAAAAAATGGGCGTCTGGTTCTCGTCGTACCGAATTGGAAGCTCCAGCCGTCTGTCTCATTGCAGAATCTCCTCGAGGAATGACCTGAGAGGAGCTCACCCCCATATTGAGCAGTTGCCAGCCCTGTTCAAACAAATACCCAGGACAGAACCAGGAGTCGAACAGAAGATGAGAATTGTCTGCTGCGTTCGTTTCGGGATCCATAGAAGTTGTCTCGTGAAAGGCGATGTGAAAGGTGATGTGAAAGATGAGGATTGAGACGACGCGGTTAACCGCGGGCGACAGTCGACAGCTTGGTATCTAAATCTCACAGTATGACGCACGGCTCTGGATGGGCTATAGACATAGAACAGTATGCAATAGGGCCATACTATTCAATTAATGTATTCACGGAACCCCGCGATGACGAGGGGCCCCACCTCAGATTAAAGAATCAATGTTCAACAAGGGAAAGGGAGTGTACCTAGCCCAGCTATCTGCTTCCTCAACACCTTACCTTACCCATATCCATCAATTACCTACCTTAGTTGATAGGTATCTATTGGTTCGCCAAATCGTTAAACACCTACTACGCAGTTTCAACGGAGACACCCGCGCTCGAGGCTCATAAATCAGATTTCCAACGATGGCCGGAAAGAAAGGTGGAGGGGGTGGTGGTGGCGAGAACAGCAAAAAGGCTTCTGGCCAGGCTCGGAAGGCCGAGGCTGCTGCTGCTAAATCTGCGGCAGAGGAAGCAAAGAAAGCTGCCGCCGAAGAGCAGGATTGGCAAAAAGGTGCTAAGAATAGTGCCAGAAAGTATGTTCTTGTTGGTTCCGTTGCACCTCTTAGTATTGATATATTTCTCTCGCCAATGGAAGCCGGAGCCTGTACCTGTCGGACAGGCATGCGCTTATCCAACGTCATAACGATACTAACACATAGCACAGAGAGGCCGAGGCCGCCAAAAAGGCCGAACAAGCACGAAAGAAGGCAGAGAAAGACGCCCTGCTTGCCGAAGAGGAAAAGAATACTCCGGGTCGAGCTGTTCCCAAGAAATCCAAAACAGCTCAGCCAAAACCATCTCGTGGCCTCGACGCCGCGTTATCGCAGCTTAATGTAACCGACGATAAAAAGGAGGCACCCATGTATGCCAGCGGTATCGACGCCGGTCTGGACCTCTTCATGGCTCTCGACCCTTCCAAGAACATCAAACTGGATCAACACCCCGAGAGGAGATTCCCGCAAGCTTTCGCCGCCTTCAGGGAGCGAAGAGAGGAAGAGATGAAGAAAGAGGGAATCAGACTGAATCACAGCCAGAGACTGGAGCGCATTAGAAAAGAGTTCGAGAAGAGTCCCGAAAACCCGTTCGTACAGGCCCATCTCAACCACAATGCCACCCAAGAGGAGAGACAAGCGGCCTTGGCGGCCGAGAAGGAAAGGATAGAGGCCAATCTCACCAAGAAATAAGGCGCCGGACGCTCTTTTTGTCGTGACAAGGTTCGCCTTAGGGAATACAGGATGCCAAGCGAGAGTTTCTGGGTGTTCAAGGGAATACACATACAGCTGGCCTTGCCGTTGGTCTATTCAAGATTGAATAAGACTCACTATGTCGTCAATCGCATAAGGTGATGAGGCGATAGAAATTTCATGCACAATGACGAGGCCGCCCTCTCTCATGGTTGGATGGGAATATTCTATCAAGCTTTGGGCATTACTATGCCATGAAAAATCACGAGACCCTAAGAAATGAGTTTTAGATGCTGCAACTGCCATTATTCGGAAAGATGACCGGACACTACTCAGCGGCTACTGATTCAGGGCACTCTTGTGTACATTACATGGGTTAGTAACTTAGTATGGGTACTTTGTTGTAGAGCTAAACAGCAGGATTGCACATTGAGTTGGCTTGTCAGACTGATGTCTACCAACGGATTCCGTAATTGCTTACTCAACAAAAAAGACTGAATCGTCTTAGAAGAGAATGCAGCTACTACGTACGTCTGTAGTAGTGAAGGGGTTGTAGTTGCCGGCGCTGTCAAGTTGATCAGACGATGATGTCTCGTGACACAAAAGGCGCAACTTGGCAACGGGTATATCGGGGCTGATTAGTAATTACCGCCGTCACCGACACGCTATCTAACTAACCCGATCAATGATTCGGCAAGCTTCGGCTTGGGGGGGAGTTTGTCGGAAACATGGAGAACGCAAAAGCCGAGAGGTACATTTTTCATGACGTTCGCGGCTTCTTCTACTTCTTCCTTTGCATTCGCGCAACTTACTTATCTACATTCCACCTACACACAGATCCACAATCCGGTTTACCCACTTCATCGCAACCTCTCCCGTCCTCTTCATTTACACATACATGACCCCCACAGTCCTCTGGCCGTAAACGAAGCTTAGACGCAACTGCACGCAACTGCCTACCTACCTGCCTACCTATATACTTGCGCGGCATTTACGTCTTTCCCCTCGGCGCCCCTCTCCACTCTTTTTCGTCTGACTGCCGCCGCATAAACCTTTGACACGACCTCCTCGCGTGTGCGTGTGTGAAAAGACTCGGCGGAGTCGGTGGCGCAGGAATGCCATCGGCGCTCGCAGACCACGGCTCGATCGCCGAGCCCCCGTTCCAACGAGATGGCAACGCAGATAATAATATCTCTACTATCGGCAGAAGGGACGGGGCTCACAATACTACAACTAAGAGAGGGGTTGGTGCCGCGACCGCGACCGCGACCGCGACCACAGGCGCCAGCGACGGTAGTTCGGATTCACCGCTTTTCGCCGAGAATCGCTCGGTAGCAGAAGCGATAAAAGAGGACGAGGACCAAACGAAGAAGAATCCTGACAGGCATAGCATGCATTATATAATGCGCTCATTTGTGGCTGGCGGTCTGGCCGGATGTACGGTACGCAGCAGAGAAATCATCCCAAGCTGGTCAAGGACTGTGATCGGACTAACGGGCTGACTTATCTGTCTGCTGTAGGCCAAGACGACTGTTGCGCCGCTCGACCGAGTTAAGATTCTCTTCCAAACGAGTAACCCACAGTTCACGAAATACGCTGGCTCCTGGGCGGGGCTTGGGCGCGCGTTGAGTGATATCTACAAGAATAACGGCGTGACCGGCTTGTTCCGAGGACACTCGGCCACCTTGCTGAAAATCTATCCCTACGCAGCTATCAAATTCGTCGCATACGAGCAATACCGCACTCTTCTCATCAGCGCAAACAACCAAGAAACATGGATCCGGCGATTCTCGGCCGGTGCACTAGCCGGCGTGACGTCGGTCTTCTTTACATATCCGCTGGAGATGATCCGCGTGCGGTTGGCATTCGAGACCAAGGTTAGAAGCCCGTCTTTAATAGACCTCTGCAAGAAGATCTACCACGAACACCCGCTCCCCAAATCCCCGCCAGCTGCGGCCCACTCTGGCTCAGCCGTTGTAAGAGGTGTTGCGGAAGCAGCCGTGACAACCGCGCAAGCTGTGGCCCCGCGCTCGGGTATAATCAACTTTTACAGAGGATTTTCGACGACCATGCTCGGCATGATTCCGTACGCCGGTGTATCTTTCTTAACGCATGACACCATAGGCGATATCTTCCGATCCCCCTTACTCCGGAATATCTCGACTCTCCCGCAGCCCGCGAATGCGCCGGCAAACAAAGCCCAGCCCCTCCAGGCGTGGGCCGAATTAACTGCCGGCGGTATCTCGGGCGCCGTTTCGCAGACGGTGTCATACCCTCTCGAAATCATCAGGAGGCGCATGCAAGTAGCTGGCGCCGTGGGCGACGGGCACAGGCTGCGGATAGCGGAGACGGCGATGATGATATTCAAAGAGCGCGGATTCCGTGGGTTTTTCGTCGGGCTGACGATTGGGTATATCAAAATCGTGCCGATGAGTGCTGTGGGGTTTTATACGTATGAACGTATGAAGACGATTTTGGGCATATAAGAACGGGAGGAGGGGAATGGCTGTTTATATGACCGGAGGATAAGGATGCTTGACCTGATCCGACCTTCTCTGTAGATAGGGTTGAGGAAGATTCTTGTGATCTTGCATTGTTGGCGTATTGGGCGTTTTTTTTTTCTTTTTTTTGAACTTTGGAAATACCATGATGGCATTGCATGGCGATTGATGAAAAGGCACACAATCGCTCCGCGGGGTTCATTTTCGGTTGGGGTGGGGGGTGGGGGGATTGAGGAGAGAGAGGGGCAGGAAGGGTGCCTGGCAAATGTTTATATTCTTTTGAGAGAGTCAGTCAGAGAGAGAGTCAGAGAGAAGAGATAGGGGGTACCTAGTTTCGTCGATAGGGTTTTTTTTTTGTTGAAAGAGAAACGCAGCATTATTCACGGCGTTTTTTTAATTATCTATCTAGAGCGGGAGGGAAAGAGAGAAAGAGAAAAAGAGAGAGAGAGGAGGGATGATATTTCCCATGACATGTCACATGACCAAAGTACTTCGTCGAGATGCCCCAGATCTGAAAGATGACTTTCGTGAAAGTCATATATACTAAAGTGGTGTGTGTCTATTGGAATTTGATGCACATCGTAAGTCATTAACCTAGGTAGATAGATAGATAGGTAGTTAACTACCTACCTAGGTTTCATCATTGACACCTATTGAGATATTAGCGGTTTTTTTTTTCTTTTTTTTTCTTTTTCTTTTTCTTTTCTTTTCTTTTCATATTCGCTCATAATTCAGCGCAAAGATCTAACCTACAACTCTCTCCCGGTCTCTTTTCCAAGGTTAGGATAAAGATAAAAGGTAAAGGTAAAAAGGTAAAAAGTTATGCTTAAAACCGTCCTTGTATTTTCTTTTTTTTCTTTTTATTTTTTTTTTTTTTATACATCATCAGTCTATCTTGATGGCACTATTAATCAAAAGTTAGCAAGAGATCCCTTCTCATAACATGCGAGAATTCCAATGATAAAACCCACAATAAAACTGTGGGAAAAACGGGGAGATGAGAAAAAGAAAAAGGAAAAGAAAGAAAGAAAGAAAAAAAAAAATAAAAAAAACCCTTACCCATAAAGTCTCCGAATAAAAGCATACGCCGCCAAAAATCCCACCGTGCCCGTAAGCAAGCCATAAACACAACAAGCCATCGCACTATACACGAAGAACAGCACGGAGCTAAGGACCCCCGTGATGTGCAGTTTAAACCTATAGTACCAGATGCTATACAGGAACACCCAGAGGGCGCTACCGCCGCCCACGGCGAACGATTGCCACCACCAGTGGTAGTTCTCCGCGCAGAGCTGGATGTAGACGGTCACTATCGTGACTTCGGCAATGGTGATTATGAGGATGAGGGATACGACGGCCAGAAAGCCGAAGACGTAGTAGTACCCGCTTTTGTCCTGCCAGACGGACTGGAAGACGAAGAGGAGTTCGATGAAGATGACGGTGAAAGGGATTAAGCCGGCGAGGAGGATTGCTTGGAGGGATTTGATGTACCAGGCCTGCGGGGGGATTTGGCGCGCCACGGGGGATGTTTTGGTTGGGTTTTCCCAGGGACGGGAGCGTGCGTGGCCGTACCAGGAGCCGAGGTATACGAGGGGAACCTGGATGCCGAGCCAGAGGAGGGCGATGCCGAGGAGTGTGCCGAAGGGGATGGCAGTGGTGGAAGCCTGTGCCCAAACGAACAGATTCAATATGAAGACGAGGGCGAAGAGAAGTCCAGGAAAAAAGCACGCTGTTATCAGAGCGTTCTTCCCGAAATTCACACCGCCGAACCCTTTGTAGACTTTAGCGGAGAAGAAGCCGGAAAAGACGCCGGCGAAGACGAAGAGACCGAATCCGAAACTGAGGAATCCGCCTCGGAAACTTGGATTGAGGATTCCGATGGCGCTTAGGAATATCAAGCCGATGGCCATAAATAAGAATTGCATGCCTGAACCAACCAAGGGAGCGAGCAAATGTCCGTATTTCGGTCTTCGGAAAACATCGCCGTGTAGTAATTTCCACCCTGACACGTCCTCTAGAGCCTCTTCGTCAGACAAATCGTCGAGTGGGTTATCTCCTTCATTCTCTTGATCGAGGAGACCGGAATAGGGTTTCTCGGATTTGAGAGAATTCGGACGCTTCAACTTCCGTCCGGCTTCCAGAGATCCCTCTTTATACCCCTTGAGATCAGTTCGGATTGTCTTGGACAGAATGGTAATGACGATCCCGCTCAAGAGACCGCATATAATCAAGGAGTTGAAGATGGCGAGCCAATGGATTTTCAAGCCTTCTTCCTGATTCACGAAGTATAAATCCCACCGTCTTTCCCATTCAATCGATTGATCCTCGCGGAAATAGACCGAGTAGGAATAAGGGATGGCTATCGTTTCTTCGTCGTCGCCGTCGTCTAGGTAGTCGTCTTGTGTCGAAAGTCCATTGCTCGGAGGCATAGCTATTTCAAAGTTTTCCTCAATCTCCTGCAGCTCAGTTGGACAGCCGTTTTCCCGCCGGTTATGTGAACCGATGCTCTTAGGGTAAACCTCGAACCCCACGACTACTTTTCCCCCGTTGTCGCCGGCACGTCCTGGCGCAGGTCGGTAGCGGATGACGATAGTGTGGTGGTTGTTCAAGTAATAACGGGGCTTGCCGGTGCTCGAATCGTACTTGGTGAAGCCCAACTTGAAGCCGGCAGCCCAGTATTTCCGCATCTTATCGACAGTGACGAAACTCGTGGCGCCAGGTAAATTGTCCACGATCCATTCCACCACATACCCGTCATTGACAAGCGTTCTGGCACGTCGCAGGTCTTTTCTCGTAACCTGTTGATCGCATAGAAATCTGCATTCGGTGTCGCGGCCGACGGTCAGATCAATATCGGAAATCGTGATGCGGTCGCCGCGGAGAACTTCGCCGAGGTTTAGCGATATACTCTGGCCGCTGAGGAGACCTGATCTGTAGGTCTTGCCGGTGGGCGGGCAGACGAAGGGCAGATCGTAGTATGCGTATTGTAATTGCGTATTGTCGGAATATACTTTGTTGACCATCAACGGGATCTGTTCGCCTTCTCGATAACTCTTGATCGACCATCCTGGACACCAGGCATTCCGTCAGAAGAGCGGCGTCGAAAGCAGAGATCCTCCAGGACATAAAAAGACTTACCCGGGATATAAAACGCCTGCGCGCTGGAGAGGATTAAAGATGACAACAGCCACGCCAGAAGGCCGTTTCGAGCCATTCCGACCATCTTTCTACCATGCGCCGCCTAGGGTCGTTCGTCTTATCACATTCAAAGGTTCGTTTTTTTAGTATATTAAATGGAGTATACGTCTAGACGTAACCCCGCTGTGCTTGCGGGAATCGAGCCAGAGCGACGCCTACGCCTATCGCGCAAGTTTGTTTTTGCAATACGTTCGTAGAGATTCTAGAGTGGCGCAATCATCAGAGATTGACGCGCGATCGCTTGAAGGGGAGAGAATGGCGCTTACGTTGAGCTTCGTTCGAGACTCGAGTCACTCTATACGGATTTACGGGTGATTAGTGGTAGGTCATCATCAAGCGCATAATGAGTACGGCCAAAGCCGAATATTGGAGATCTATAACACGTCGGTTAGGTTAATTCCAAGACGACGGTGAGGACATGGCAACTCTGGGGTTGACATCATGGGCATCAGGGAAGCGACTCGTCGATGAGGGGCATATCAACTTACAAGAGACACGTGAGAGCAGAGTGGTAATGTGCCTGGGTAAGAAGTGAAGATTACTGTGGATTAGAATTGTCGTAGTGAAGTTGTCCAAAAACCGAGCTTGACGATCTGGACTGAGAAGATAATGTAGGTAGCTTGACTTGTTGTCGTTTTGTTTGTCGCAAGGCGTATAAGGAAGCAGGAGAAAGTCAAGGTGGAGAAAGGAAAGGTCCGAGGTCGAGCTCGCTACGAGAGGTTAGCCTAGATAAAGTTTAGCTTGCTTGGGGATCTCACAGTGTTATACAGTGTATTCCCCACACTATAACACTGTCTACAGGACCCCGCTGCCTACATACCTTAGCTTTGCATAACTAGTCGATCCTATCCAGGATTTGTGCAAATACCGACCTCAATTTGTGCATTTGTGCACAATCTGAAGCAAATCAAACTTCGGCAGCTGACTGACAGCATTCAAACACTTTTCGGGATTCTCAACCCGTAAGGTAATGTATGCAATACATACCGTTTACTAATCCTTGTCCTTATTGAGATCCCGTAATTAACGGCGGGGTTGAACCGGTGTTGCGTTCGTTGGTTTTCATCTCTGTGCCTTAACTAATTAATTACAGATCTATCAATCTACGGATGTATACCGACCGGACTATACATGTTCATCTACTGCCACAACCCCCAACGATATTGAACATATTCGTGTGTGTCCGTATTCCGCTTTTTCTCGTCAGGCCCTACCCAAAGGTAGCATATATCATGGGAATCAAAGTCTCAACCCTGTAATGGAAGTTATCGCCAAGATCGCTTAGATAGGTAGATTGCATATTAAATCTCCGTGGCCGTAACCTACTCACTCACCCACTCACTCACTCACTCACCGTACACGACCAGAAGTCAACACAGGGGAAAAGTCAACATAACTACCCTAACCCGGTTGAGTTCCATCCGCATTCTCTTCCTCACATTTTTTTTCGTTCTTATTCTTCAACAGCACATCACACTAGGTTAGATAACTATTAGGTAATCAAATCCAATTCTCTTACAACCAATGTCAAGGCCACGATCGACATCAGAAAAATAATTACCACGAATCTACTTACCCACCTACCTAGGTTAGATTCACAACCACGGCCCATCCATCACAAGGGTGAAACTCATAGTTAGCGAGGCCAGAAACTCTTCAGAATTCTCGAGCGTTTCTTCACAACTAGAAGCTATGATAAAACCTGGTAGAATTAAACTAATAGCCAGCACCTACCTAGTGTATCTAAGGTCCTTTAAGGTACTTATGCAACACGGTCTTGTGAATACACTTCCAAGTCCATCCACCTTCTCATTCTCATTCTCACTCTCACTCTCAATCTCACTCCCTTGAAACTCCTAGCCTGTAGCCAAACCTCGGTAGGTGAATGGGTAGACAGGTATGCAACGAGTAAGAAAAGATGTCGAACAGGAACGAAAAGTCAGCGAAGCAAAGGCAAGAACACAAGACGCCACCGGCTATGCGACCAAATTTGTTTTTTTTTTCTTTTTTTCATCATTGTTTTTCATTATTATCGAATCGAATCGGATTGAGTTTCTTTGTTTTTGTTTTACAACTGGATGATATCCAGCTCCGAAAAGTCAGGCGGCGCCCTTCCATACACGACCCGCACTTTACTATCCAGTGCCGTCCCCTCGTTCGATATCCAGATATGTTCGCTCAGCTGCCTCGTACGCAGAATCTCGTCATCACTGACGCCGATATCATCTCTGGGAATCCACAGCGTAGGCCGTCTCGCCCGTAACGCAGAATGCATGAACGCGCGATGAACAAGGATATCTCGTTCCTCGGGTGTCAAATCCTCGATTTCATCATGGAATCCACCGTATAGAGCTTCTCCTATAGCCCGTTGTGCTTCCAAATCCCGCTTTTTCCGTTCATTTCTGAACTGCGTGGCGTTCTTGATTCCCTTTTCTGCTCTGCCTAGTGTGTGATCATATGTCATTTTCCCACTGCGCATGGCCCATGCCCCGGCTGTTACTATCCCCTTGACCGGGTTGAAGTGGCTGCGTTTATTATGGGGATGGTCACCTTTCTCTGCCGGCGAGTCGGATCTACCGTCTCCGCTACGGTGGCGGGAGGGCCGGTCCCCTTCGAAGGCTTTCACTTCGTCCTCGTCAATTAGGCCCAGGCGATGGTCCTGGGCCCGCTGGAACGCTTCGTCACGAAGGACGGCCTCGTCTTCGAATGTTATAGGAAGGTACCGAAACATCGGCCCGAATGACCAGTTCAATAACAGCTGATATAGGACTGTCAAGATGGTCACGACGATCATGATAGTAGCGTGGGGTGTGCAGGGGTGATTGCCACGACCGTCTTCTTGAATAAAGAAAAGACCGATGAGGGCAATTTCCATCACATACAGACCCGTGAAGGTCTGATTGAGGGCTCGGGGATATAGAACGCCGCCAGTGTCGCTGGAAAGACGGTTGACATAGAGCATGCTGTACCTATTCGCGATCCAGAGTAAACTGAATGTGATGATGGCAAATATCGAGATTATCGGGGCGATAATCGAGTACACGAGCGCAATGCACGCGAAATTAGTATATACGGGAAAGTAGCTGCCCCATTTGACATCGGGCAGAGTCGTGTTCGTTGTCCACTTGTTCCGCGCCGTACTGTTCAGTACTCTTGAGACGACGTACCAATTGACCAGGGCTCCGATCTGCAAGAGAGTACCCGAACTGGCGCTGAGTGCCTGGAGTATCATGTACGAGAAAAAATAGTTAGCAGCCGAAGGCAGTTTCGACGCCAACGTATCGGCAATACTCGTAGGGTTGTTCAGCAATCCCTCGATGATGGCCACTGCGCCGGATGCCAAGGACACGATGAGGAAGACTTGGACGAAGAGGAAGGCAAAGTAGAACTGCTGGACGGTTTCGGATTTCTGAGTTCCTGTCTTGGCACCCTTAAGGCCAGCCAGGAAATCCATCACAATCGGCACCAGCCAGAGCAACAGAGCCAGCAAAACAGCTGGTAGGACACCGGCGACGGCCGTTGCCACTTTCCAGACGGTAGGGCTCTTGGCGAGAAATCCTAGCCAGGGAAACGTGTGTATCAAGCTACTCAGTTGAGAAATCGACCCCGTGAAAGCGACGGGAAACGCCCAGAGAATGATC
The DNA here is from genome assembly GCA_028637585.1 of Xylariaceae sp. X187. Lineage (NCBI taxonomy): Eukaryota > Fungi > Ascomycota > Sordariomycetes > Xylariales > Xylariaceae > Xylariaceae sp. X187. The sequence continues at coordinate 3,464,322 of JAJIZN010000001.1, read as the reverse complement.
ATGCCCGCTACAATAACTATCGCGATAGCAGTTCGTAGCCATTCAGACCACCAACTAATAGCCATATTATCCCAGATCACGTCATTCGGCGATATCTCGACGATTCGGGGAGCCATTTGCTTCGGAACGTGATGGATGATACTTTGACAAGCCATGTGCGCGGCAACCTGGTGATTAAACTGGATGAACGCAGATTTCATGAGCGGGTATCTCTCGGGGGCCATCTGGTCCGTCTCAATCTCAACGTTGAGGCGTGCCAGTTCCTTTCTGCACCAAAAGATTGTATCGACCTTCTTGTTAATAAACGGCAACCCCGGAAGCCAGCTTGGCGTCCACTCGAAATTGGGTAATCGATGGGTTGGTCTCTTAGACCTTCTAACCCATTTCTCCCATTCGGCTCCGCCATCTAAGTCCTCCGCGTTCTCGTCGTTATAGGCCTTCGGGTATGAGATTGGTGCTACGTGTTCGCCCCCAACAAACGGTATAGCAGACATGACCGCCCGGCCGAACTTGTTCTTTTGCTGGAAGAGGAATTCATTTTCCTTGAATCCTTGAGGGACAGGCGAAGCAAAGCCGCCAGATGGGGGCTTCCAGAACTGGTACCACTTAGTCTGTTCATTGTTATACATTTCGCCCATGTCGTCCAATTTACGAGTAGTATTTCCATATTGTCGCAACTCGATGCTGTCCTTATTGAGCCCTTCGGAGTCTGACGCTACAGAGGCGTTTTTGTAGTGCCTCGGCTGGATACCGGATGTGCCCATCACTCGATCGTCGACTTCAGAAAACTTGCGCCGGACAGAACTCTGCATAGAGGGTCTAGGCGAATCGAATCCATCGTGGAGCCAGGGCCGATCTTCTGACATGCGACCCGCCATTCGACCTTGCGGTGTTCCTATCGCCACAAATCCATTGGCAGTCTCGATTTGCTCGTCGATGTCATGCGTGATATTCTTTGCGCCACCGACAAGGCCTCCAACGCCTTTACCTAGACCGCCAGTTATCTTGGAAAGGCCAGTCTTGACCCCCTTTAGTGGAGCAAGCCCGCCCCCTCGTTGATGCCGAACTTCATCTTCGGCATCCTTAATGTCGTGAGGTACATCGTGCTGGTCGCCGCTGCTAACACCTTGGCCGTTCTCGGCCTGCAGTTTCGCCGCGTCGTCTTCCTGTTTCTTACGCTCCAACTTCTCGCTCTTTGTTGGCCGTTGGGATTTCGATGCCTTGCGCGCTTGCTTTTCGTCCTTGTCTCTTTTCTCCAATTGTCTCTTTTTCGCCAATCTGATAAGCTCGGTCTGGGCTGCCTCTAGTTGCTTGTGGATCGCGTCTCTCTGCTTAATCTTCTCCAGAAGGACGGTAAGATCCCGAGTAAGCCACACGTTCCGTATACCACCGGGGAACACATCGAATAGGCCCCTGAGAGCTTCCTCGCTCAGCCATTTGTCGGGAATGCCACTGACTAGGACTGTGGTTGCCGAAGCTCGCAAACGATGCTCGGCAGTGGTAAGCCAGTCCTGCCGAACCTTGATATATACCCTTAGTTCGGCGAAAATGACACCGCAAACCCATATGACTACTAGTATAGCGAGAACGAGGTGGGCCCAGTATCTTCGGTAGTTCTCATCTTTTACGTTACCCCACGCAAGGGTATCGAGTCCAGTGATAGCGTTGCCTTGGTTGTCCCTGGCTTCAGACATGTCCGTACTGTTCGTGCTGTTGCCTGGGGAAAAATTGTGACTTCTGCCATCGATGTAGTTCATCGGTACGAGAATAGGTATGATAACGGTAGCCATGGGAATAAAGATGACAAGCATAGTCTGCAAGTATCGCAGGAAGAAATACGAGTCGAGGCCGCATTTCTTTATGATCTCGCGATCTCGAAACCGAAACAAGGATATAAGTAAACCCCACGGGCTACTCGGCGGCGGCTCGGTTCGTTCGCGCTCGGGTACGAGATATGTCTTCGGCTTGCTGTCGCGGCCATTGTCAGTGCGAATGCGGCAATGAGGACCTAGTTATGAGGATAGCCCGTATGGGTCGTAAAGATTAACCTACAAAATTCTAGCCAGCTTGTTCCGCAATAGCAAGAACAAGCTTATTTGGACACCGAAAACTACCAACGAGGTAGCAAGCGCGGTGACGAAACCCACGAGGCTAATGCCTCGGTCGCCGAGGGCTTTGTTAGGATCACCTATCATCGTCAGTATTGGCGTGAGGTGCTACGGCTAAGGATGTCGAGGCATAGGTCTTGAAGCATACCGTCAGGGTCTGCCATGATGCTCAAATATAACTATTCAACCAGTCCAGGGTTGATGGGGTGGGAGCATCGAGGCGGTCAGAATAAAGAAGAAGAGAAAAAAAAAAAAAAAAAAAAAAAAAAAGGTAAAAAAGGTAGGTATAATCTTTAGGTGGAGAGGTAATAAGGATAAGGATGGGTAGGTAGGGAGAGACATTCACTGTTCGCGGATGGAGTGCACGTATACGGCAATGGTCGTCCGTAGAATCTTGGCCCCATGAGATATCACATATAACGGGAGGAGCATGACTGACAAGGTGTTTTCAAGAGGGTGAACACAAAGGAAAAAAGTTGAAACAAGAAATGTTCTTGGGACATGGGTGAGTATATATGGGTCCCGTCCCTGGTAAATGTACCTACCAGCCAAGAGGTGGGAGGTCATAGCCATACCTAGGTAGCCATCCATAGGTCCCCATAGCCATCCCGTCCCGCTGGAAATGCGCTGGGAAATATGCTCCTACCGAGGTAGATATCCGCCCTGGAGATTTGCGCGTACATACCTACTGCAGGTACCCAGGATTAGTGCGATATAGATGGTAGCGGCGTCCGTATTGTGCACTACCTAAGGCTATTAGCTCCAGATTGAATCTCATCCATCCAGCCCAGAAAAGAATCACGGACTCTCTAGCGTGAATTGGTTCTAATTGCAGGAGCTTTAGCGCCCTGCCTCACCAGCTGCCACGGGTATCGGCTGCCTCTGTTACCGTATATATGCATACAGGCTTTGATACGTGTCTATCCATCGTAGAAAATGAGAATAAACGGAAAATTTGATTGTTTTTTCCTCGCGAGTTGACGTCATTGTCCTACCCGCCTTGTGCATACGCCAACGAGCAGTGGCAGCTCGTATGACAGGGCTGCCCCTGGGATTACGGACTGTACTTACTAGGTAGGTAGGTAGGAATGTACGTGTATCTTCTGCTTCTGCTTCTGTTACGTAATGGGTATGATAGCCAACTAGGTAGCTTCAGGTTCTTCAGGTGCTCCGCACGCAGCCGCTCCGATTGGATGTGAGTCCAATCAGGGCTTGTGTGCCATTGATTTACGTTTCGTGCTCGCCTAAGAATTGAGCTTCGCTCCAACCGATTGGCTGCGAGCCAACGATCTGATAGCAATTCTTTTTTCAACTTGCGACGAGAGTTACAATCATGAATGGAAATGGTAGTCCGTAGGTAAGTCACAACATCTTCTGTTACTAGTCCGTAGACCCCATGTCAGCTGGCAACTATAGAGAAATAGTGTGGGTAGGTAGGTAATTAGGTCCCAACTGAATCTCAACCTCACCACATGGGTCTCTGATGGATCTTGGCTACCTACCTAGATAGGTAAGTTCTGCCTAAGTACCTATCTACATCGGGTATCACAAATTTGTGGCGACGGAGTAAAACTTGCCGAATGATTTTGTTTATTGGGATCATGCGGTGACGTAGAGCCATCCCGGAGGGCTTCACTCAATGTGGTGAATTGAACTTGTTCTGCGTCATTCTTCTGTGCCACCATGGTCAACGCAGATGGAGGCGAACTTTACCACCAGCAGAACACCAGGTATCGCAAGTTTAAACCAACGATAATCCGCATGCCCACCTCGAACCCCACAATACATAAACCAGCAAGACATGGCACAGAAGACTGGAGCAGAGGGGGGCGATCTACAATACTCTGTACAGTCCGTACAGTCCGTACATACACCGCATGAAGTCCATGCCATGCCATTGAACTGATTTGCCTCCCACAACAACATGGTGTCTAGTGTTTTATTTAGAAGTTCAGATGGCGCCATAGTCGTCATCGACATCCCGCGCTCTCTGGAAGAAGCCCAGGTTTTACCCGGACAGTCCGTCCCTCGACGCATTGTGTCCACTCAGCCAGTTGAGACACCGTGGCAGGTCCCGGAGTCCAAAAAGAAAGACACTACCAACAACAATGCATCACACTCGGCGGCAATCGCTGAGCTGATGACCCTGGAGCGCGTGACAGCCGCTCTCGAGACGGTCAGAACCAACCATGGTGGCCCGTGGGGTCTCCCGCGCGTAACTCGCGCGCGCGTAAGCCGGTCAGAATCCACAAATCTGGAATCGCCAGCGACCAATCCCGACGGCGATGGCGATGCGGATACTACCTCATCACGACCTCAGAGGAAGCGCAAATCACCCGCCCGAGCCGAAGATGGCGATACGACCTTGTCGGAAAAGCCGTTTATTCCAGAGGAGTCGCACCACATCCTAGGCTCAATAGAATCCCAACGTGAGGTATTCCTACGGGATTCTCCGCTATCCGTATTCGATCTCATAGTCCTCGATCCACCTTGGCCTAGCCGCTCTGGTAAGAGAGTCACAATTCTTGTCCTTTTGTCCTTTTGTTCTTTTGTTCTTCTAGACCGGATCACAAATTCATGCATTCTATTTTGTTGTTTCATGCTATTACTTTTTAATGGTCCAGTCTCATGCGCTTTCGTACAAACTTCATGCATACGAGAACAGACATATCTTAATCATGATGCGCTGTTTCAAGACAGATTACTGACTCTCCATCGCAGTAAAGCGGAAATCAGATAGGTGTACGTGACTCTGAAGATCGTTGATTCTTGACACCATTGGGAGTTGTGGAATGAGATACTATCGACCCATGATTGGCAGTATCCTTCCTGAGTCTCAATTCAGACCTGTGTGTACGCCTGAACCCAAAAAAACACAATTGACCATTCTCCGATGGCAGATACTACCGTATATAACATAGAGGAAGCCCGGAATCTTCTCGACCAAATCCCCGTAGCCTCACAACTAAAGAGAAACGGCCTAGTCGCCGTCTGGATCACCAACAAGTCTGCTATTCAGGACCTACTCACAGCCCCGGGTGGTGTTTTCGCACAGTGGGGCCTCGAGCCCATCGGCGAGTGGATCTGGGTAAAGATCACCACCGCCGGAGAGCCAGTGTCAGACGTCCACTCAGCTTGGCGAAAGCCGTGGGAAAGACTGCTGATCGCACGGGTGAAGGGCAGCAATACTTCGATACCGAGCACGAAGGTAATACTCGGCGTGCCTGACGTCCACTCGAGGAAGCCCAACCTGAGAGGGCTCTTCGAGGATATCCTGCCGGCGGGTTATCTAGGTCTCGAGGTGTTCGCAAGGAATCTCACGGCGGGTTGGTGGAGCTGGGGAAATGAGGTTCTCTTTTTCCAACAGCCGCATCACTGGGTAGCTACTGAAGAAGAGAAGGGGGAAGAGGAGGAAAGTGGGGTATCACGATAGCAATGCTTATTTTTGGTGCCCTAGTTTGCTTGGTTCTCGTGATGGCATCTTTATACTGTTGTTTGGAGCTGCCGTATCGCTCGCCACGTAACATATATCCGAATACATTGTCGACATATTGTCGACAGTGGTCCCGAGTGGTCGATCAATAGAGTAAAGACGCCGGGTGACTGTTTTCGTATTCATACACATTCTCCTCTGGTCCGTGGGTATATTCACGTCTATGTCGTTTTCCGCCGAGTTCAACAGACAAGGAGGGCACCGCCATAATTTCTCCCTTTTCTTTCTTTTTTTTTTTAACGTTGGTCGTACAGTAAATAGCCCACTCTATTCTCTTCTTCAGCTATTCTTCTTCGCATGCTTCTTCTCCCCGCCCTTCATCGTCGTCTTCTTCTCCTTCTTCTCCGTAAACTTCGGGTCCAGCTCGCGCTGATTACTCCACCCGCCCTGCTTCAACAGCCTCTTCGCCTCCTGCCTCATCAACTTGTTCGCCTCGGGCGTCGCCTTCTGATCACGCAGCGGCATGAATCCCGTCTTCTGCAACTTCACGCGCTCCGCATGGTTCCTCTTCGTCGACAGCCTGACCTTCGCCGCCGACGGCGTCAGCCACGCCTGCTGATTCGTCGGCAACGACGGCCAGACGAATGGCTTCGTCAGCTCCACGATCATCGTCTTGATCGGTTTGGGTCGGAAGATGCGAGCCCGGATCTTCGAGCGGCGGATGGGCTGCTGGCGGATATGCGACCGCACGCCCAGGACGGGTGTCCTGTACACGTGCAGCAGGTAGTCGCGCATGTCGAACTTGTTGAAGCGCAGCGGCACCTTGAACCGGGCGAATGTCGGCGGTTGGTTCGGCCGCGGCGCTAGGAAGCAAACGATGTGTTGCGGCCTATGAACGGTTTAGAAAAGAAGAAAACCCCCCCAAAGAAAAACGTAGGCGATTTCCGTCCATCAATCAATGTAGCTCTCGTCCTCATCGCCTCTGCTGTTCTGCATACTTCCCTCCTTGCACCCATCACGCCTCTTGCGGGGGAGACCGGTCGCATCGCTGGGAGAAGATAGATATGAAATTGGGGGGCCATACAGGAAGACTTTTTTCGTTCCGACTCTGAAAGTCCTGAACAGCGCTTCTCTCGCCCTCGCCGACATTTTGTTGTGAATTCAAGGTAAAAAAGACTTCCCGGTCGTTGTCGGCCTGCGCAAATCTAGGGATTGGTATTAGAGGTTCCTTCGTGAAAGGCAAAGGTCAGATCGGTAGATTCTCTGAGGTAGCATGTAGGTGGGTTATTAGAGACACCCCAGTACCTGCGATGTTGACAGACAAAATTCTGGGGACGCCAAGACCTCTGATTAGTCATCAAGAGGTGACGCAAAAAAATGGGTAATCGTTCTGATCGTTCCACCTAACCCGTCATAGTTAGTGCAATGTAAAGTGTTCGATAGGTGAATATTTCTCCCAAACGCCAACAGCGAAAACACCGTCGCGGTTCCATTTCCGAAAATTTGGGGCGCATTCATCCGGTGCACACTTCACTTTGACTCTTCGACGTGGATGCTTACTACCCGGATAAGTAGAGAGGGGAATTGTTAGTTTATCCACTGAACCTTTCCCAGCAGGCAACTTTTGGCCCTACTAGCTGGATATATACCCATTTCTACACGACAGGCTGCCCCTTTTGTTCATGTTTATCGATCTATTATCTAGACGTCAAGACCGTCAACCACGATGCCCTTAATCCACTCATGCTGCATGATACGAGCCACCTCGTTGGCAGCGCCATCATCAACAAGGATGCTGACCAGATACAACGCGGCATCTAGGCCAGCAGAAACTCCCCCGCTCGTGATTACCCGGAGGCCACCTAGTCGCATCGCAGCACGGCGGGCAATGGACTCTCTACGCGCATTAGAACCCTTGAAGGAGATGCTTCCTTTTCTAAATAGGACATGATGATCAGTTTAACACTCACACAGGGATATAGGACTCTTTTTATATAAAGCATACCGTGCATTAGGGGGTCGTGCATCCGGATCCGCCTTGCGATGAATGTAGGGGTTCTCATCCTCATCGCCAAGGTCAAAGCGAAGGTTGTTGACGACATATCGAGCATCCTCAATAACATCGGTTCTCTCTTGCAGATCACGCTGGGCCGCATTGCTACAGATGATTTCAAATTTGGTCATATAATCGGGATGGGTGGTGGCCGATAGACCAGAGAGGATACCCTGCTCAGCCAAGAAGAGCGATCCAGTGGAGATAGACATGAGCGTACGCTCACGAGACGAATCATTTTGCTGGAGCTCGGTAAAGGCGGAGATGATAGTCAGGGGCTCTGTCTTTCCCTTCAAAACAGCATCCGTGTTGCCTCCGACGACTACCAGAACATCGAAATCACCGAGGCGTTCATGGGCTTCCTTGTAAGAAATCTGGGATCCAATGACAACTCCTTGTTCAGACATGACCTTGGGTTCCGGACCAGCGACGGTGCACTCGAAAGCTTTGGTATCTGAGAACAAGTTGTTAGTATCCCGACAATCCTATATCGAAATGAAAAGGTAGGTAAGAGAATATGAAGGGAGGGGGAGATCTACTCTTGTCATTCTTGTCATAGAGTGCGGAAGTAAGGACTTCGAGAGTGCCGGCAAAGTCGGTGAGGTTGAACTTGTCATGTAGGGCGAAGAGCACCTCAACGGGCTCATCGGAGCTTGTAGGAGTCTTGTCTGCCATGATCGAAAGGAGTCAAGCCGTTATCTCGAAGTGACGTCGGCAATAGTGTAGATATTGATAGAGGATATGCTGAGAGCACCTGCTTGAGACAGACACGAAAAGTACGCAAAAATGCGTAATCAGAAGGGGACAATTGGGATCCGATCTACCGTTGGTGCCTAGATTCCTTGTTGACTTCACAAAGAGGGTGTTCTCCGGTGTGAAAAAGAAGGAAAGAGGATTAAGTTGAGTGAGGAATGGAGGGGAAGTGATGGATTTGGGGAATGGAGGGGTAGCATTCTAGTAAGGCAGTCTCGTGCACGGTTGTTGTAGCGAATGGCAAGTACCAGAGGTCGCGCTGGACGGTCGACAACTCCCCTCAAGCCACAAGTCTGATACAGTACCAGGCAGCTCTAGCCAATTGGCAGTCTCTGAGCTCCATAAACCCATAAACGAAACGGCCCCACCCCCGGATTTCTACATAGTAGTGTCTCTCTAGTGTGCGCTACCTAGGACGATTATGGGGCCTAGGAAGATCAGCCGGGCCTTGTGGGTCGCTCACTAGTATACAGTACATCCAGTACAGTTTGTGGTATTAGAATACACGGTAAATACAGTCCATACAGTGTCTCCAATACAGTACGCAAGATACAGTCTGTAAGTACAGTCCGTACGGACTCACGTCCGATTCACCGGTACTTACCTAATCTCATTACGTGCTCTCCTCCAAATCACAGAACTACAATGCCTACTTCGCCCGTTGAAACGTAATGTGAATTGAATTGCATAGTATCAGTGCAGTATCTTCACGCTGCCCAGGTCAAGTATTCATACTTGGCATCAATAGATCACATATTCGTGGCGGTTGTACCGGTCGAGATGGGAACTCGGGTCAGCCACAGTGCACATGATGCACAGTATATTCAAGTTAGCGAGGGGAAGTACATACACTGTGCTCCCCCACTTGCGATAATGCCCCACCATGGCCCGACTTGAAGGCGGGATGCTTTTGAAAACTCCATACCACAAACAACAGTTGACCTCTCCTGACAATAGGCTGATATTGTTCCTAAAACCGTAAGGTCGTTGCATAACCCTGGAGCTTCTACAGTGCTATTGTTTGCGCTACTGATCGCCACCCTCTTCAACCGATATCGTCCCGGTTTCGCCCAATGTCGGCTGCTCCGTATGTTTCCCTATGTTTGACATCCATTCTCCTCCAAAGGTGGACAAGCAGTACTAGGATAGGAGGAAGCATGGTCTCTGTGTCTTACTCATGCTTGTCTACTGCATGGCAGACTACACAGCTATCTTCGGGCTATGTCTCAGATACTAAGTTGCAATGGCAATACACCTCTGCTGACGATTGATGTCGCCTTAGAACTCTCAAGGAGCTTGTGAAAGCTCTCACTGGCTTTGTGCAAACACCTTCTCTTCCACTGCCAGACGACCTGGTTGAGGTGATCGAGGCCTTCTTATATAAGCGCATCGAGAGATGGGACGAAAGTAGTGCTGAAAAAGTCAATGATGAGCTATTGTCATTCTTCAAGCATGAAGTCGCCCCCAAGCCTCCACGCTATGCTGCCTTCATTGCCATTCTGCGTCGGCTGCGGCCCTTGATCGGCCAGCCTGCAAGAGTGTTGCAATGGTTTGAGCTGCTTCAGCCATTACTCACACACTTGAGCCGGCAGTCAAATCTAGCTTCTGAGAGCCAGGGTATTGTGCTTGATATACTTACGGCCGATGATGGAAACGACACGAAGGCCTTCACGGGCGGTGCGGCTGGTCCCGTTGCAGAGAAAATCATACTTCTTTGGTTTCGGGCGGTTGAGTCGCTTCAAGCGGGTCCTGATGCTTCGAAGGAATTCAAAGAGAAGCTTTTGAAAGAAACACTGATACTATACGGGAAAAAGCGCCCCAAGGTGTGTTGGAATTTAAGATCCAGGAAGTTTCTTCTGCTAATCGTAATAAAATAGGACTTGATGGGCGTTATTAACCAATTTGTTTGTAAAAGATCGCACCGCGCAAGCTCTCTATTGTTGCTTTCCTCTTTCATTCAGAGCCGGCCTCCGCATCTCTATCTCATCCTTCAGACGCCTCTATTTGACAATCTCCTCATATGTCTCCAGGAAGACACGTCAACAACGATCATATCACTAGCCCTAACAGTTCTCATCATGGTTCTTCCACACGTGCCTAGCTCGTTGGTTTCGTATCTGCCTAAGCTTTTCAACATATATGCGAGATTACTCTTCTGGGAGCGAGAGCTGCCAGCTCATGGCGCTGAACATGGCGAGGTACGAAGGCTGTCTTCGAATACTCTCAGTTGGGAGGTATACCCGTTTGCGCCGGAAAGCGATGATACGACTGTCTCGCAGCTCCTCGATTATTTCACAATCCTGTACGGATTGTACCCTATCAATTTCATGGATTATATCAGGAAACCTCAACGATACCTGAGACATGCCGAGGCCCCAGATGCAGATGATATCGAGGTCCAACCCAGCGAGATTCGTCATGCATCGGAGCGATTTCGCCAATGTCATGTCCTGCATGAGAACTTCTACACTTTGACAATAGATTCGGAGAAAGTCGATTTCGGACGATGGATCAAGAGTGAACCCGCTGAGGTCGTAGCCGATTGCATGGCACTCCGCCACATGCCCGACGAACTTCTCGATCCCGTGCCTGTTGATTTAGATCGAACGTTGGCCACAGATGGGGATGAATTGGAAATTGGTGAACGGGAGTCAGCTCTCCTCAACTCTACCTCCTACGCTGGGACGTCTGATCTGGGAGACATACGCCACAGCGTTGACTCTTCAATCTTGCAAGTCGGGAGCGATGGCCAAACTAGCCCAACAGTGACTCGTCATCCCTCCCAGAGTAGTTGCGAAACGAAACACGACTCATCAGGTACGGGGCAACCTGAGGATGGAAGTGAAAGCCCAACACTTTCCCACCGATTTGCCACCTCGAGCTCCCAGGCCCAGCTTCAGGACACCGATAAGGCAGGCAAATCAAGCAATCCAAAATCCCCAGCTGACGTTAGCGGACTATCCTTGCCGTTGAGCTCTTGTGAGTCTATCCCGGAGAGGTTATCGTCTTCTCGGTTGCACTTTGGTCGGTCCATCACCAGTTTGCGACTACCTGACGATTTGGCCGACGACAAGCAAAATAAACTACTACGTTATGTCTATCTCCTGCACAACGATCTCATATTCGAACGGTTTTTGAAGCAACAGCATCTCGCGCACATTGGAGAGCTGAAGAGACGACATGTTCAAATTGAAGCCAGTGAGGCTGAAACTCAGAACATCATCAATGCAAATAAGCACCTTAGGCAACGATTGGAAGAGGCTAAGAAAGCCGAGATTCAAGCGAAGACTGAAGCCGACAAGAGTCGTACATTGGCGAAGAAACGGGAGGCGGACATATTCAGCAAGCTGAAGACGCTACGTGAAGAGCAGAAGAAATGGAACGTCGAAGGGGCAAGCTTGCGCGGTGAGCTGGGCGCTACGAAAGAGGAAGCAGAAGAATTGCGCAAAATGGTTTGTGAGGTGGAAGTGAGGGAGCTGAAATTGAAACAGAACATAGCGTCGGCCGATATAAGCTTTGGCGAGCTAGAAAGATTGAAAAGCGAGGTGGCAAGACTGTCTGATTCAGAGCGGCATTACCAAGCCAAGGAGAATGAACGTCAGGCAGCTATGACACGGGCGGCTGAAGCAGATGGCCGCGCACGAGGGGCTAGGGCGGAATTGGCCGCGCGTGAAGCCGACTTCCAACACACTGTCGCCCAATATGATTCTCAGATCGCAGAGCTCAACTCCAAATTACGAGATGCTCTGAAGTTCGGAGGGCGCCGTACCGAGCGTATCGAAACCGAATTGCGTGCGGCCTTAGACGCAAACAAGACTGCGCATGCCGAGATGACGACGCGCATTAAGGATCTTACACGGAAGAATACAGAATTGGAGACCTTGAATTTCGAGCTGCAGACCGATATCGCAAGTCTGTCTAAACCCCTGAGTCGCCCAGGCACAGTTGAGGCAAGCGATTTATCGCCGACTCGACGAAGTCTACCAGATCTCATGAAGCGCTTAAGCCAAGGCTCTTCTGAACCGTCCGCGGCAACGTCACATAATGTCACGCCGCAGCTTCAAGCGTTGGGCACTGCGATATCACAAGGTCGACCTTCAACGCCGCCCGGAGTTGACGGCCCATCCAGACGCAGAGACAGTCTTAGTCCAAAGATTGAGCGGCGCCCTAGCCGAGGTGAGTACCGACCGTAGCTCTGCAAATTGTGTGAATATTGGCTAATTTTTGTCTCAATGGACCTATTCAGGCGGCGCCGATAATTCCCGGAAGGACAAAAACGAGAAGAAAGAGGACCGGGAGAGGAAAAAAGCAACGGGCCTTCGGGGTATTCGTGGATTTTATTGATAGCACATTCGCGATGGTAACACTTATTTTGGATCGGAAAGACATACGAAGCGAGGCACATCTGAGTTATTATTTCATCACGCCAGAACGCATTGTATACTCTTACCGTCCCGCCCACCGAACGCAGCTCAACTTCCGCCTGCCATCGCCAGATCAAGGGCGATTTGCCCTATTATCTGAACATGAGATGAAATCGAAGAAAATGCGGAGCACTTATAGGAAATAAATTGAGTCTTTTAGGGTAGTAGAATGCGAATTCGGAAGTCTAGGTGTTGAGCTATGGTCTGTATGAGGTCAACCAACAGGTTCATCCCAGAGCATGGGGTTGATATGTTTCCATAGGTAGTCTGGACGCGGATTTCCCGAGTCTGCCATGATTCTTCCTCATACGAGATTGGTGATAACTCTTCTTCTTGTCCTTTCTGTAGTTAGCCATCTTGTACGATTGGGGGGGTTTTGCCGTCTTAGCTGTTCACCCGACGTTTTTTTTTTTTTTTTTTTGTCTTGGTATTTAGTGTTATTGCACACACCTACTCATCTCCTCCTCTTTCGTACGGATATTACATTACTCCCGGACAGGCAAGAGCTCTATTAGTAGGAAAGAGGAGTGGATGGTAGGCAATTTACATTAACTGAAGTGAAGGGTTGTACGATAATTAGCTAAGAGTATCGATCTGGTACGAGATGGTTCACTGGAGAGCGATGAGATGAAGCCTAGCTGTAGTTATTAGAGCCCGTATTATTATTGTACGGACCAAAGTGAGTGTATCCCATCTAGTTAACGAACGGGACCTACATTTACGAAGAAAGCCCCCCCCCCCCCATTCAATAATTACCACCTAGACATCCGAAGAATACCTTAGGCTCCACGCATGACGCGCGAAATACGACGTGTTATTCATTTACTAAAAAAAAAAAAATTATCTCAAGTTTGGCATAAACGATTATCGAGATTCAGCTTTTCAATGGAAGCCTTTGTTGTTGTTGTTGTTTTTTTCCGGGGGGTGGGAATGAAGGATAATGAATTTTGACTGAGGGATGGGGATAGGGTTAGGGATAGGGTTAGGGATAATATGAAAACTCACTTCGTCTCACATGGCCATGACGAGAACCAAGGGCTCATCCAAGACAGAATTGAGAGTAGACCAGCTGTTGCGGTCGCCAGTGACGTCGAACTCGGCCGGGCAGTAGGCTAGGGGGTGATAATACTCGAGTCGAGCATGCCCGTCGAAGGTGGAACCGGCCGTTTTTTGCACCAAGGATTGAGAGACGACGCTGTTTCCGGGGGGGAGGGGGTTAGATACGCCCGGAGTATATATATATATATATATATTCTTCTTAGAAAAAGCAAGGAAAATGAGAGAAAAAAAAGATCACCAGATAGAAGAGGCAGAAGTTCTAGCTAGACATGCCGGATAAACTTCATTATAGATGCCACGATAAATACTTTTTTTTACTTTTTTTTTTTTTCTTTTCTTCCTCTTTGATTCTTTCGATTCTGGAAAGTTTCGGGTTGAGAGTGGTTTGTACGTCCAGATTCACGCAAGCCAAAGCACAGGAAGCAAATGTGTAAAATCAATATATTAACTCCCTCCCTCCCCTCCCTCCCTCACTCCCTGCCTCCCTCCCTCACTCTCTACCAAGGCCCGCCGATAGAAAGAAAAGTCTCTCTCCTTCTCTCTCATTAAAGGGGTAGTAGTAGTGTACCAGTTTAAATTACATTACAAAAGAGAAAACCCCGTAGAAACAAACTCTCATACCTAGTCCCCTCGACAGAACAAAACAGAACAGAGAAAAGAACAGAGCCGAAACAAACTGTAACAACTCGCAGGGTGTGGGTATCCTTTTTTTTTTAAACACATTTTCGCGCAGCGCGTCTAACAACGCCCCCCCAAAGTAACAACAACAACAACAACCAACAATTATTCCCGAATCCTTTATCTTCGGACAAGCCAGCAACCAACCGACCACCCATCCTCTATGCAGCAGCAGCTTCTCCTGTGTTTCTCAGAAGAAAAAAAGAAAAAAAAAGAAAAAAAAAAGAAATTACCAATCTTACATTACCACCTTGATTCTCAAGCGTACCCCGAGTCTTTGAACTCTCGAGCAGCTGTGTTAAAAAAGCGTCATCATTCCTCCCTTTTCAAAAGGGGTCATCATTCGCCATACTTCCCCATCTCTTAGCCGGTAGCTTGCGCATCTTCTTCGTCGGGCTACCATTGCTCACTTTCAGCTGTTCTATCCTCTCCCCGAGGCCGGCGACCTCGCTCTTCGAGCTAGGCAAGTCGCCTCTTTCTTGAAGAGGCGCCCGTTTACCCGGGACTCGGCCCGACAACTCGCGCTTCAAGACGGCGACTTCTCGCCTCAGTCTCTCGTTCTCCTGTTCAAGGTTCTCAATAAGCACGTTCTCTTTATCCTCGTTCTCTGTTTCCTCGTCACTGGGCGCCGTCACCACGACGCCGACGCTACGGGCGAGCACCTCGACCTTACGGTCCCAGTGCTCCTCGCCTCGTTCCTGTTCGAGCGAGAGCGAGGCTTTCCATCGGGCCATCTCCAAAGCCAGTCGCTGCTCGAAATCAGCATAGCACTCTTCACGGATTTCTTGTTCCAGCTCCTCAATGCGGTCTTCCATGGACAATAGATGAGCTTCAGCAGCCATGCGGGCTTCAGACTCATGAGCAAGCTCTACATTCAGCTGGTCAATCACGTCTGTCATCCGCGCGATTTCCATCGTCGCGTTTTCTAGTAACTCATGTTCCGTGTCGGAAACAGATGATGTCCGACCGCCGTGGCTCTCGGGCGACTGATATAGAGATCGGCGATCCGCCACTGGCGAGCTCAAGGGGCTACTAGCCGTTGCAGCAATGGCAGATTGTTGGAATTGGCTGACGGCGCTCATACGAGACGATGAAATAGTAGATGCCATGGAAGGCATGCGTGGCACTGTGACCTCGCGTGCCAATGCGCTGTATCGTAGGATCTGAGAGGTCGCGTTAAAGTCGCCCAAGGGATCAGCGGTGACAATCATCAAGGCCTTTTGCGGTGCGCGTCTCTGGCTGGCCGAGTGTGCCATCGTGGCCGTAGGGAATGAGTTTGTGAATAATAACTCAGTCAACTTGCACTGCCGGAATAGTCTGAGGTTTGGCTGTTGTAAGTTGTGATGAATTAGCCCCTGAACGTGACTCCCGAACGTGACTCCCGAATACCTATATAGAAAATACCGTACCTTGGCGTTGCTATTACTGATGTCGGTCTGCATTTGCAAGCATTGGCCCAGATACATCAGACTTTCGTTTATCTTACCTCCCTCCACCAGTGTCGCGCCTTGCGTTTTCGCATCTCTGGCACGCTCGCTGCCTGCTAAATCAACAACTGTTAGAGTGCTGGATCCCCATGGACCGTTAGTCCGGCCACGCCGTCTCTTCTTGATCTCAATACAGAAGAATCCGTGACTTCGGGACGAGACACTGTTGCTGCCGGTGCCGGCTACTCTTCTCTCGTGGAGTCCTGCTTCTAACACCATTAATGCCTCCTCGAGATTCCGGCACATCACCTTCCGTAGGCCGGCGACTACTTTACGGTCGGGGGATGCCTCGGTACACTTGAACAAGAGCGCCCTACGGCGGTACTCCTTTGTCGCATTCACTTTCACCGGCGGCGCGAGTAGGTCGAAAATTCGGTCGTTGTATACTTCGTACATGGATATCAGAACGGCGTAATCAGCAGACGGGTCGCAGGAGGCTCTGACGGCGCTGATGTCCGGCATCTGGGGTAAGGCGGAGGGTCGTTGTAACGGACGTCGCGGCATCGTTTGCGGAGGAACATTTTCGCCCTTGTAGAGAGATGATTTAGTCATATTCTTGTTTGTCACGGCAGAGGTGGGATTCATATAGTGCTTCGCAGGGGAGATGGTGCTGTTGGTGCTGTTGGTGTTGTTGGTGATGTTGGTGATGTTGGTGATGTTGTTAGTAGTCAACTTTGACTTGAGTGGCGTGAAGAACATCTTGGACTGGTTTATGGCCTTCCGCATCTGGCTTGGAGGCGTCTTGAGTACTGTGATGCGCGCTTGTTCATCTTCTTGTTGGACCAGCCGCACACTTCTTTGGCTGTCCGGACATTGTCTTGGCAATTGGGGCAAAGCTTTGGCTTGGAGGGCTCGTACAGTCATTGGCGTCGTTGCTCTTGATCCACGTGAAGGCGGCGGCACGTCGCTGGCGAAGACGGATTCGAGGAAGGTTGGTGCTAGAGATAGAGTTGCCTCGGAAGCATCTGAGGAGCGGAGGCTCGCCTCCAAGTCCGGCATCGAGCTGTAATCTACTATATTCCGCTCAATGGAACGGAAGAGCACATCGAGGGCTAGCTGTGTTAGGCCGCGTTGGCTACGGCATCCCAGCATCGTGTGTGTCTATAGTTTCCGTTAGACGAGGGTGTTAATCTTTACAGTTCGTTACCGAACCATCAGACGAACGTACCTTGCCAGATCCCGTCATTCCGAGAGTGGCTAATAAGCCATCTATGCCGTCGCCACCGTGAGGCGCAAGAGCGCTCTCTACCAAGGGGAGCACCTTTGTGCCATAGAAAAGATCCAGCTGCGTGTTATTCTCTTCGAACACACGCGTGAAGGCGAACTTCTCGATGGCCCGTCTCCGATCATTGGGAGGGTTGAGGGTGACGTGGGTGGGCGCATGGTCGTCGACGGGCTCTTCGACTAGTATGAACCTCTCAGCGTTGGCGCTGGCGCTGGCGCTGGCGGCCGGAGGTGGTCTCAATCGCAGATAGACGTCGAACAGATTGGCCTGGGCCTTTTGGGGGATATCCATCGTGTGCGACAAGTCCAAAGTCCAAGGCCAGTCAGTAGTAACTAAGGCCAGCAAGAAGGGCCAGCAAGAAGGGCCAGTAAGAAGGGCCAGCAAAGGTAAGGGCCAGTCAAGGAGCAAAAGTCAATCTACCTTATCCGTACCGACTACCTACTATTGGTATTGCGTATATCGTATATCGAGAACTGTGACGATGCCACAGCATCAGACTAGGTAGAATGGAGTAAAGAGAGAGGTGATGAGATGAGATGACGCAGGCCGCAAGTCAATCTCCCCTTCTAGTGCTTCGATGGGCTGCACTGTAACGCGATGCAAGATCGTGCAGGCGCGTGGGAAATGGATAGGTAGATGGAAATGGATTGGTAGATGGGGATGACACTAGACGGGCCCGGAGTTCGTGGTCAAGCACATGTGCGGAGAGTTACTACTGGTGGATCTTACATGAGATCGAGTCAACAAACCCTCGGGGTGCCGCTCTCTGCTGTGATTGGGCGGACCATCGGAACTATTTACACCTGGTGGACCTAACCCGTTTCCTAGTCAACGACTCAGGCAGCTCGGGCAATTCGGGCAACTCAGGCAACTCAGGCGTCTCAGGCGTCTAGACTCCAGGGAGACAATAACTAAGCCACAGTAGTTATAGGCCAGGTATCCACCCCCCCTCGGGCCTCGGGACCGCTGTCTCTACCTATACCTACAGTTGGTACTCCAGCTTTAAGCCTGAAACGAGAGTGGGTTTCTATACTTGAGTGGGTAACAACAACTAACTCCAGCCACATTAACGGTCCACTCGGCTCCTGTCTTTCTTTCCCCTTTTTTCCGGCTGTCATGGAGATTTCAGGGGAACCCCTTTCCTTCCGTTATGTACGTATCCGTTTGTCTCATGTTCGTCCACCTTGCATAACTTATCGGACTCTTCCGGAACCTGAGCCCCTGGCGGACCGAAAACAAGGGAGCCAATGAGCCACCAAACGACTCGATCAACAAGCCATAGATCTCGGCGAGCTAGGTACCTACTAAGCCATTGTACTTCAGTTCTTTTAATGTCTATTATGTTGTCTACCTATGTATGTAGATCCAGAGAGCCAACAATCTTGCAAAATGGGAATCACATTACAGATTGATGTGCACGTAACAAGGGCTGAAGTCTCTTGGCGCGCGGCCCAAATTGCGGGTCGAGCCGAGACTGCGGCCGCCGCGTTGCGACAATCGGATTCAAAGAATGCCATAGGTACAGTCTGTACAGTCTGTAAGCCCCTCCCGGTCTTGCCAAGTAAAAGGTACCATGTCTCTCCAAGCCATTTAGGTAGGTAGGTAGGTATTTACAGACTACCCTACCCCTCGCGCGCCATATCTTACTCCTCATGTTACCATTGTTCTACCGTCAACGTAGTCTGTATACCAGTTACGATACCATCAAAAGCATTGATACTCGTGACTCCCAAAAGAAACTGCTTTGTCCGGGTACCTTTCGGTCCGGTGACTGGTAGTGTTTGCAACCGCCCAGGGAGAAAGTTACACGCCGGAAATGCCAAGCTTCCTTGAACTACCTACCTCACTACTTACTTACAACAGTCCGTACACTATCTACAGGATAATGACTCAAGCTACCTACGCTACCTACGCTACCCCTCGTTATCTCGTGCTCAGTTATTAGAGCAAAACACCCGCAAGACACACCGTTGCTTTGCGATCGGGGAGCCCTGCGGCATGGCCGGAGCCCCGACCCCCGAAACCATCAAGCTCTTCAACCAAGAAAAACTCAAATCCCTTCTGCAAGACTGCAACAATGAGCGCGCCAAACGCTCTCGACTTTGAAGTTGAGGAAGCCGCACGCATCACGATAACTGCACTAATGAAACCCCGCCCTAAATACTTAGGTAATGCACGTCATGAACCAGTGAGGGGCTTATAGTGGAGAGGAAAGCCATATATGGAGCGTATTATACCTAGCGTAAGTACCTAGAAAAAACACCATGGACCTGGTCACCTCGTATGTACCTACCGGTATACCTATCGCAGTCCCTACTTAGGTATGCGCAAGTAAGTACCTACCTAGGTTTAGTAGTGCAGTGTACGTAATGCGATCTAATTCTTTCGTCGCCTTGGGCAATGTTGTCCGGTTGTGATATCGGTCTCTGCTACGAAGGACGGAGGAGAGATGTGGCCAGAATTTTGCGCACCTGAGCTAAGAGATAATTAGTTAACAATCTATCTACATAGTAGGAGTCGTCGAAGAGTGCCTAAAGGATCTCCGCAGACCGGAGTGTACAATCGACCACGTATCATATCTGCCTTTGATTCGGACACCAGGAAATCTCAATCATGGCCTTCCAATATATCGGTCGCGTAAGCTAGGCAATAGAAGGCATTCTCCCTTCTTTTGAGGGATCAATGGGTCGATGTTGGACCCCCAATGGTGACAGTGATGAATGATGTCAACCCAAACAGATACAAAATCTACAAGGGGCGTTTGCGGAGGAACTAAATTTGTAAGAGCTAGCTTTCTAGTGGGGCCCTAGTATTAGCACCTACCTAAGTACAGAGGATACCTAGGTATACGTCTGTAGCTTCCCTGTAACTGCATCAACTCACGTATACATACATGGCCTAGTTCCTGACCGGGGGCCGACAATGCACCTAATCGCCTACCTAGTGTGTACAGTGTTCTGTAGCCACAAGCGCCACAGTACATGCAGTAAGTAAGTAAGTAGATACACCACCTTACCTACTTAGGTAGTCTGCAGGAAACGACGGGCATGCATCGTTTGATACCGGTACTGCCATTATCTAGCCCGGGCCCTACAAATGCCAAGTACACATTGCGCGGTGACTAACTAGCCTGAATCCCGACGCATTAGGTGTAAGTAAGTAGTGTAAGTAGTGTATGTAGTGTATGTACTCGAATAATGCTGACGAGACTTGTGTTTTGTCCACCATTCACCTATACCTAGTCCGTACAGAGTCACAGACTGAAGGTAAACTGCAATATACCTTCTGAGTAACTAACCGTCTTGCCCGTCTTCTGCCGTGGTTACTCTGCACTACAGCAGTGTTAGGTAGGTCAAAAAGCGGTGACGCAGCACCCAATCAATGTATGGGGAACCCTTCGACCTGCAACATCTGATTCGCTGGATGAAACCCACCCGAGCTAGGAACCTGCCTATCATAGTGCGGTACCTCTCGTCTCGAGTGGCATGTTAGGTAATCCTCCGAGCAGAGGTATCTCGACACTCTGTCGAGCTGAGACACTACCTCCAAGACCGTTACCCACCTACCTGGTCAAGTACCTTGCCTAACTAACGTTTAGACATCGGCACCAAAGCTAAGGTGGGCGCAAACAGCAGGGACTGTCGGTTGCCACCGTAGGCCATTTTTTTTCCCAGCCTTGGTTGGTCTACCACCTATTTCTTTTCCCTCCTCCCTCTATTTCCCACGCAGGAATCAATCCGCCATTCAACCCGGAAGACAACGAAGTCGCACTATAGTACCATCTATAACCGCATTCACTACTACCACTTCGTCGAGATCACCATGTATTCGGTCGTCGCTGAGCTGTAAACACCCACTGCGGGACATGCCTGCACTGGGCGTGTCCCGTAGTCCGTCAGTTCACCGAGAGATTCAACCCACCAACCCCAATCGACGAAGTTCTATAGACTCTCACTGTCTTGTGCTCTCTATCATAAGGGAAAGGAGCCGCCGAAGAGAAGTCTGATTAGCCAAACAGAATCCTGCGCATTCAAGCCCCATCACGCTCCTGGGCTCAATACGACTAACACATCTCCATCCCCACATCCGCTGCAAACCTCAATTTTTTTTACTCCGCGACACCCCTCCCTGTCTCTCCCTCTCCCTCTCCTCTCCCTCTCTCTCTCGTCACCATCTATCACATATCTCTCTGCTCTTAATACCCCGAACCACAATTGACCAAGGCCTTAAAGTGATAGCCTGGCGCATTTCATACGTTAGTGTCCCAGAGAGAGACAACTCGGAACCCGTACTATCTGTACCAATACCCTCCGTTTTCTGGTCCACACCCCCCCACCCCCCACACCCCCGGCAAGGTCTTCTATATCTTTCCAACATCTGCATATAATCAACCAGTCATGCGGCGCGGCACGTTGATACGCTTAAAAGTCCCGGTTGCTCCGGTCAGGACTATAAGTCGTCGAGATTCTGATTCTTTATCGTCACTGGACCTTTCCGATGAAAGTGGGTACTCCGGTGTTGAAGACATCACTGGCTCAGACGATGATGAGGAGGATGTAGAGGCGGCCGAGGAGGAGCATATACTCTCTGACGAACTACAACACACCGTTCAGAGCTCCCCTCGGCCAAACACAGACGATGAAGATGACGAGATTGACGACGCCGATGATGAAGAAGCAATTATAGACGATGAGGCAGGAGACTACGAAGGAGACGACGACGATGCCGAAGAGAGCGCTAGCTTCGATGGCTTCCCTTCTGATTCGGACTCAGAGGAATTTGAAGAGGACGTTACCGGTATTCCGGCACCCACTGTTCAGCAGCGTCGTGTTCGATTTGATGTGCCCCCGTCAGATGATGACGATACCGAAACAGACGAAGATACGGCTCATCGCTTTTTTCCAGATCTGTTCGTTGATAAGAGCACGTTAGATCCATCCTTCCGTCAAGAAGTCGACCAGAACTCCGATTCTGATTCCGACTCGGATGCTTACTGGGATCACTATGAGACTTCTGGCACTTTAGGACTGTTTGAAGATGATGAATCTGATTTCGAAGCACTTGTCAAGGCCATGCAGGAAGACGATACCCCAGTTACCACTCCTATAACGCCGAATGATATACCCCGTGGAGTCTCAGGTTCCATTGCTTCTCCTGAAAGGGATGAAGTGTCCCCTGACGGCTATCAAAGTGAGTTGATATTGCGATATTGCCGCTCATCTGGAACGACTTTGCTAACATATGTCGCTCAGCTGATGGGGATACCACTGACGAAGAAGAGCCCGTTCCTAAACCAGCTCGACGTAAAAGTCGTAGAGATCTCGTGGAAGAGGCGTCGGATACATCCGACGTCGAAATCATCAAAGGACGCCGTGGTCAGCCACGTGTGGGCCGTTTCAGCCTTGACAAGTCTTCAAAGAAGCCCATAGCCATGGTGAATCCTAATACAGGCAAGCTCATGATCTTCACAACACATCGAGGCCATAAGAGAGGGCTTGATCTATCCCCGGAACAGTTTAAGCTCTCATTTTTTGATGAGGTGCAAACGTCTCCCATTTTAGGCAACCCTGGCAACATTATGATGAGCGGCATGATCTCCAATACATTTGGAGACTTCATGAACACTCACGCGGTCGGGCCTGCAGAAGCGTGGTACGCCCAGGTATCCGAAACGAATACATTCTGCGATTCTTCGAGTTCGGAAGACCCCACCGTTGACGAAGAGGAGAAAGGTCTCAAGATGGAGGATTTCTTAGAATTCGACGATGACAGCGATCTGTCTGATGAACAACAAGAAATGGACAAGGACGATGGAGACGATATAATGTGTACACCTAGTCGCCCAACCACAGCCTCTAGTGATCTGACTTCACTCCTGGATCATTTCGAACATGATTCCAATCTCGTCGGCGCATTCCGAAGAGACCAGGCCCACCATCGGTTAATCACGCGGAATAAGGCAACGCATGATTCGTTGGCATTCTCTGGTCCTTATTTCGAGGGAACATTACGCGGGATTAAAGATGGGCGCATTGCTACTGCCAATGTCCCCATTTCTCCTCTTCGCAGGCGCAAGAAGATGCCCGAATTCGCTAGTAGTCCGCTCTCCGGGTCGACGAAAAGAAAGGCATCATCGGATCATCGCACCGGCCACAAGAAACAACGAAGCGTTCCTGATGTTGGTCCACTGCATCTCTAATCCTACGACAAAGCCATCCGTCATCCCTAGGATCACCCCATCCTTCAAACCCAAATACGCCGTTGGACGGCATGGCCTGATATACCAGACCATCCCTGGCCACGGGCAGCACAACGCCCTCTCTCTTTTACGATAAATTTCTCCTGTGTTCCGTTCGTTGTCACTTTCCTAGCAAAATTCGAAGGCTCTTCTGCTGTGCTTCCATGAAGGTCACCTAATGGGATTTTTCTGTTGGCAGAGCTAGACGAGCGGATTCAGTTCTACACACGCTTCTGTTTTTTTCTACTTGTTGTTCTTTTTTATACCGGCGCAGTAGACTGGTTTAGACGTGAGAAAAACAAAAAGTGAATTTTTTTTTTCCACCGCACGATCAAAAAGGAATGTCTCTTCGGTATACCAAAATGACGGTTGTTTAGAAGCGATGATACCCTCTGAGCCCACATAACGTGCTCTCGACCAAGCTTAGTTTGGGGCACAGGTAGATGAGAGAAACGTAATGTTTTCTTCCTTTTACATGGCCCGATTCAGCGGGCCATTATATGGGATAGCATTTTCGTCTATTACTACATAAAAAGTGTATGTAGGTAAAACTCATCATCTCTTCTACGTGGCCCTCATGTAGACAGAAGAAGAGCCTTCCTTATATAGCTACAAAATAACAGCGCAATACTTTCAAACAAAACTAAGAATTCGTGTTCGCAAGTGGTTGACGCAGGGTCTGTGTGTGCTCGTAGTGTATTATGATTGGAAGTTGCCTGGACGTAGATGGCTTTAAGGGTACGGGGAGTCTAGATAGGCGTGGCTTACGAAGGGCGTTTCTGTCTGTTTTGTGAATAAGTTACTTGGACAGGTTATAACATCGTGAATCAAGTTTTCCGGCCAGCTGAACTTTGCATCCACGGTCTCCACCGGTCATCGGTAGGTAGGTAGGTAGGTAGGTAGGTACACGATGTCAATAGCCCCCACCGTTGTGATGCTATCTGGTCTAAGCTCAATATCATGTTGTCGGGCGCAACTAGGTATGTAATTAGTTCTAACTTCATCTTACAGATATGTAGATAGATAGATAGACGGAGTCGTCAAACCCGGTTTACTTATGACCGTATTATAACAGTATCCGCCAAGTCTACAAGCAAGAGACCTACTTAGTTCGTATTGTATTATGGGCCACGATGATCCAAATGCCAAGATTGCAAATCAATCATGTTTTTTTTTTTTTTTTTTTCCTCTCTGAGGCAGGCAATTCGATCTTAGCCTAGATAACTACATAGTCTGAATGTAATCTAGATAGATAGGCTAAATTCATATTTCTATGTACATAACTATGTACCCGGATTGTTTTTTTTTCATCGCGAGATGATCGGATCTGATAGGTAACTTATGTATGTTATCATGTCTTTTTTAGTGTACCTGATTTCCATCTCCCTTGGTACTGGTAACAATTGACTAACCTAGCGTCGAGTACCTTATATCTATACCTATTCCGTGTCGAAGATGGAGAGGAAAACGTATGTAACAAGTAGATAAGTAGACTGGCAAGTTGAGTAGTTGTAAAGCAGGCGCCCCCACGGGAATTGATGTGAAGCTTTTCGACGCGAAGTCCTAGACACATCTGGCGGACAGCCGCGAGGGGGGCCTTTGAATAGGTAGGTACCGTTAACTGGTAATGAACCTACTAAGCGCGTGTGGCGTATAGGTATTGTTGCCAGGAAGGGGATCCCCGAACGGCGGGATAACTACGTGGCGGTTTCTTGGAATTTTGGCACATTTCAAGAAGGAATAAGGCCTAGTTATCTAATGAATAATTCGGAACGAGAAAAAGATGAGGTTCTCCATGGATCCTGTGAGCACTTCACGTAACGTCAAACAGCTGGATACCAGGTTATCGGATCTCGTATGTTTCTAATTCCCGATTGCTGGAATCACTCTGGAACTCGACAGGAATGTTCAAACGATGACAGAAGCTCGGAAGTTAATAAATGATTGTAGAAGTGCCCCCATCGGCAAAAGTCGCTACCGGCGTCCGAGAAGAGTCCGAGACGCAGCTCCGATGCCCTCGACGTCATACCTATCCTCCCAACTGACACTGAAGCACTGGAGCACTGGAATGGAAGCCCCCAATAGTCGTCAAGAATTACATATTGTTGTCTGGCTCGAGGGGACAACCGAGACGTTGAAGTAGGCACCTTCCAGTAAGTTGCCAAGTTGCCAAGTTGCCAAGTTGACCCCGCTGGTCTTGAGCAATTCGCGGCGCTTACGGAAATACCAACCGGTCATAATGAATAAAGGGGGTTTCTTATTATTACCTATTACCTACATATTAGTGGGTCTCGAAGGGGGGACCCACTTCTTTGAAAGCTTTGGGTGGGTTCCACAGATCTGCCCCACAGATCTGCTCCACTGGGAAGCATTAGCGTAAGGCACCGATACTCTCCGCTTTGTCGGTTGATTTTGATTGGACCGTTGCGCGAAGCTCGCTGATTCGGGGCTGGAAATTGCAATTGCCAACTTCCCAGTTCAACGGCCCCCGCATTCCTCAGAACTCACTCACCTACCAACTTCGTCGTCGCTTAGGACGATCCGAGCACTTGGCATCATGAGACAGCAGTTTGACCTGCGGCGCAGGTATGCGAAGACACACCTATTGAACTGCTGTACAGGATGCCCTGTCGCCTCTTACGATGCCCCAAGCTACAGTATGAATGAGTCAAGGAGCGCTCTGCAGACTGTCAGCCCTAGGTAGCGAACGAATGCTCAAGAGCGTGCTGGCGGAGGGTTGCCCTCTCAACCCACGCCGCAACCGCGCCGCTACGCTCATTTAAACGTCTTCACCGTTTGTTCGGCCGACTATCTACATACCAGCACCACGTCTCTCGGGCCACCTAAACCCAGGTACGGGCTCACCTACATAAGCCGGTCATAGCCATGTTACTCCCCGGATGGTCGAGGAGTATGGTAGGCCACCAAGTATACTACTACGTATACTACTACATTGGGTGAAGACGTTAAGAAAGAGCTGCTAAATTTGGTGCGGCCGAATATATTTCTGTGCAGTCCTACGGTCTACCTAACCTCCCTATATACCAGGTTGTAGAGCGCTGTCCAAATGCCAAACTGGTGCCGTTACTACCGTTACACTCCACCGCTCAACTGATCGATTGATGGAAGACTGAAGCCTCTGCTACCTACCTATATGAGTAGACAACCTAGCACATGGACGCCGCTGGTGCCGCTGAACCGTTATTCCTACACAGCAACTCGCCCACTTACGAGTCTCCGGTCTAGACTGATCGATCGTCTTGACGGCCAATCGGCAGCGATGTTCTGAAACGAATCCTATCCATTACTAGGCGAAAGTCCTGCGAGATAAACACGTCAAGCTCTGGGCATTCCTACAGGGCTTCTCTACGTGCAATACCTACATCTATATAGCTTGGCGATCTTTATTCGGCATACTAGTGAGCCTACTTCACTTACAGGACTCGCCCAAGGGAACAAGAGACTACCACCCTAACATAAACAATGCTACGGCACTATATCGTACCCGTCATAATCTCACAGCTGATCGCGGGGCGTTGGAAAGCGTCGTGGCTATACCATCTTAATAGAGTGATCTGGAAAAGCAAATTGCAATGATCTTCCTGATCTCCTGCTAGATTGGCGATTTCCATCCGAAATCTTGCGCCGTGTACCCTTTTCTAGACGGTTTGTGTCGAGACCGTTAATGATATCCGACATCTTCAACAGGCCATATTGCGCCGCTGCGGCCATTCGACGCTGCCATCTGCCATCTGCCATCTGCCATCTGCCATCTGCCATCTGCCATCTGCCATCTGCCATCTGGCGTTGGCGAGTGGGAGAATCAGCGTCGGAAAAGTCGACCCCAAAATCAGACATCAAGCTCTATCATGTGCCTTCTGGAGGAGTCTTATTTAATAGTATTCCCTGCAGAAACTCAGCAGCTAACATTTCCAGACGGGCAAGAAGGCATACCGGTAGCTAATCCATCAGCCAGGTTTAAAAATAGCCTCGCCATTCTAACTCCTTCCTACTAGCGTTGGTATGTATGTTAGCCTGTGGACTCCCTTGATCATCAGCTTGAGCATTAGGTCTGACGTTGTACGCAGTGTAGGTAATATCCGCGATGCTGAGACCATGAAGGATCTGTTAGCAAAGGAGTCCTGATACCTCATCACGCAATGTTCAAGAAATCCTGGCTGCAACTCGTTCAATGCCCGAGTACCAGTCTCCAAGGCAATGGCTGCCGGGCTGATCATGTCCTTAGTACATGAGTATCATCATTGAGACAAAGGATTCGATGCTGATGTCTCGGTATGCCCACAATGGGACTGCTTACCATCAAGGGGAACGGCGGCGACTCGCAATGTCGAGTGTTGACCCTATCCGGAGTCAGATCCATCTGCTTAACTGCGTGTAGAGAGATGATGGAGCAATTGACACAGGAAGGTATATAGACCCTCTCTCTCCCTCAAAATCTTGTCCGAGAATCCATCTTCGACAGACACACGCTCACGAAGCGTATTCGTTTTATCTTCCATTCATTCCTTCATTCTTTTCTCTCCACCCTCTTTTATCACATTACATTCGTTTCAGTACACTCATTTAAACTTTGTTTTTTTTTTCACAATGGCGGCCGTCCTCGAAGTTCTCGGCCTAGTCTCGGACGTTTTTGGTCTCGTTGGCTTTGGTCAGGATGCCCTCCCCCAGCAAAACTCCAAGGGTTCTACCATCCGCGTGACCGTGGGTCTTGATGTCAGCGGTGGACTGAACAACGCCGGTGGGGACGTCCCCGACATTCGTCTGTTCAACGAGGCTGGTGGTTTCCTCGGAATGAAGGCCGACCCCGGCAAGGTCTCCACGGGAGACTTCCACGACGTTACCGTCCCGCACGAGTCCAACACCGGCCAGCAGGCTACATACACCCTGTTCTCTGCCAACAACGATGCTATTTGCATCGCTTACAGCTCCATCACCTGGGCTAGCGGCGATCAGTACGGCTGGACCGGTGACTGGGGCAAGGCCTGTGGAGGCACTTGGTATTACTCCAACATCTACATTTCGGCTTCTGGCGTCATGCCCAACTGCACCTGGATCGACGCCAACGGTGACCAGCCCATAACCGGCTTACAGATCCACTGGCCCGAGTTCGTGAATACCGACGGCACCAACGGTCCGGGCCAGGCGAACCAGAAGCCCATGGACTACTACTGCAACTCTGGCCCGCCGTTCAAGATGTACACCAACAAAGACCCCAACTCGATCGTCTCCTGGCCTGCCAAGACCCGCCGTGATGACGTCGACAACGACGATGATGATGACGATGACCTCTCCGAACGTCAGCTGCCCGCTACCGAAATCGCCTACGGCCCTGCTAAATCCGTGCGCTCTGCTAAATTCCGGGACGAGAAGCTCCACCGCCGAAACTCTACTTCTACCTCTACTTCTAAGTCGCGCATCGCTTCTAGCTTGGTCGTCGGTGACAACGACATGCACTCCGCCGCGGGTCTCTGCGCAAGTGAGACCTCATACGGTCCTGACCTGTATCACACCCGCCATGGCCAGTTCTGCCGCATGTCCGACAAGAAACTCTTCCCTGTGTGCAGCGCCACGGTTACTGATAACTGCTTCAACTCGGAACTGATGAAGCTGGTTATCAACGGCGTCGCTGCCCGCGATGAGCCGTATTCGAACGTCATTGATTGGAGCGGCGGGATCGAGAAGAAATAGAGCAGCTACGAAAAGCCCGGGGTTGCTTTTAATTTTGACAGAAGCCCTTGTATATACTATATGCTTGGATACCGAGCATGGCGGATACAGATGATATATTTCAGCCATTTAACCTAGGTTAGGGTAATTCTTTTGGGACATTATTGGTGTATTTTTTTTTACAAAGGCCCGGTTCAACCTCATTGTTTACGATATGGTGATAATTGAGCATATGCCTCCAATTGTAATGGTTCATGATGGGGTTTCTGTTTTACATACTTGCTACCCCTTTACGTTTCTTCTGACCTTTAATGCTATAGTTAGCCCTTGTCGGCGTATCGGTAAATAGTCAGTCAGCCCTAGCAACGTTCCAGGGGGCATCTATTAATTACTGTAATAAGGTCTGACATCTTTACTTATTGTATTATTACTCGGCTTACGGACGTACAGATTACCGATCTGCTTGATCTACGTAGCATATGTACAGTGGGTCACAGAAAGTGACGCTCGCTCAGACTTGTTGCTAAAAAGACCACCTTTAAGAATCACCACCACGCATCAAAATGAGTATATGCCACTCCTAAAAAATGGACACGCATTGAGAATGGCCGGCAACTGCATTAATACTTTTTTCTAATTCACATCTACATTTTGCGGGCCTACATGGTGGTTTTTATTCGAGCCCAAAATTCGGCTTTGAAAAAACGAGCGTCACTTTCTGTGACCCACTGTATGTAAATAACTCACTCAAAAAAGGATCATCAAGAAGGGGGATGCTTCATAAAGCTAGCTGCGAGAGGTCTCCCGATGAACCTTTTTCGATCTGTACAATTAATTCGATAGCCGACGACCAAGACGTGATATTCATATCGAATAATTAGCGCTAGGTTAGGAAAATCCCCCCGAGGCTTCTTGCATAGGGATTGTTTGTCCTGGTTGAAGGTGAGTTCTTGATACTTTTGTCGGGTAGGTATGATGCTCCGGGAGCCTTTTACACTCACCTAACCTTAGGTTATAAGGATGACCTGAGCGACAGCGTCTGAATATCTCTCCAATCCTACCTTTACCCCCCCTCCCCATTGGATGAATCCAAATCCAAGCCATAAAATGCAACGTAAACAATCGGGTCTCATTATCCCGAATCCACGAACATATAGTACCCCTCGTATCAAGAAATCCTAGATCTCCATCGTGAAAGCCCCCCCGGGGCCCTCCCCCCTTCCCCCCTCAATGGATACCCGATAGCTCCTCGAATAAGGGAACAGGAAGGGCTAAATATATTGATCTATTAATAATATGTTTATCTTCGGTTATAGGCCCCTCGGAAACCAATGAACTTTACATGCCGGATCGGGAAGTAAGTATTTATGGGGGGGAGGGCCGGTGAGAGAAGATGTTTTTGCTTTGCTCGGAGCACGTACGAATCGTTAAGAGTATTGGGTATGATTCGCGCCCTCCTCGCTAACCTAGTTAATTGTCACGATAATGGATATATACTCTCCCCGCTTCGCCGTCCGATAGACAGATTGTTTTACTCCAACTGCCAAGTCACAGGTCCCCGATGCCGGGGATTTTGAATACTTCGTATCTACTACTTGGTTCATCTCATCTTATCTCATCTCACGAGTCCCAACTCTCAAGAAGACAACAGATTGAGATGAGCAAGTGAAGCAAGACAGAAACTGCAAACCAACTCCCCCAAATCTTCAAACATCATTCCGAGAACAAGGTATAAAAAAAAAACAAGAAAAAAAAAACAAGGGTCAAGACAAGATGTTTTCCACTCCCGAAAGCCACCAGCTAGAATACCGCTACGACTCCGAGCTCCTCCGCATCGAAGCCTGGGGTCCCAACGCCCTGCGTATCCGCGCAACTCACCTACCTTCATTCCCCCCGGAAGACTGGGCTCTCACCGAACCCCTTCCGCCCGACATCAACAAAGACGTCTCAGTAACTGTCCCCAGCACCGCCGCAGCAACAATCACCAACGGCGCCATAACCGCCTCCGTGACCCCACGCGGCGAAATCACCATCAACAACCTTCCAAAGGGCACGCCCCTCCTCGAAGAATTCACCCGTCAACGCGTCGACATAACCGACCCCAAATGTTCCGCGCTGGGCATCATCGCGCGCGAATTCAAGCCCAACCCCGGATCCAACTCCTGGCATCTAACCGCCCGCTTCGAATCCCTCCGCCCCGACGAGAAGATCTTCGGCATGGGCCAGTATCAACAGCCCCATCTCGACCTCAAGGGCGCCGATCTCGAGCTCGCGCAACGGAACTCCCAGGCCTCGATTCCCTTCGCCGTCAGTTCCCTCGGCTACGGCCTGCTCTGGAACAACCCGGCCGTCGGCCGCGCTGTGTTCGGGAAGAACGGGACGACCTTCGAAGCCTATTCCACGCACGTCCTGGACTATTGGGTCGTGGCCGGCGCCGGCCCCTCCGACGTCGTGCGCGCGTATGCCCAAGTGACGGGCACGGCACCGCAGATGCCGGAATACGGCCTCGGGTTCTGGCAGTGTAAGCTGCGCTACCAGACGCAGGACGAGATCCTCGAGGTCGCGAGAGAGCATCGACGGCGCGGCCTGCCGATGGATGTCATCGTGGTGGATTACTTCCACTGGCCGCGCGAGGGAGAGTGGAAGTTTGATCCTACTTTTTGGCCGGATCCTGGTATGATTTTCCCTTTTTTGCTTTACCCCTTGGTTACCCCTGATTACCCCTTTACCCCTTTACCCCTTATCCTTTTACCGTATCCCTATCCCTATCCCTCTACCATCTTTTTAAGAGTTTACTCACATCCTAGGGAAACCAAAATTAAACTTAAAATAAAAAAATAAAAAAAATTGTAGACGCAATGATCGCAGAACTCCAATCCCTCCACATCGAACTAATGGTCTCCATCTGGCCGACCGTCGACCGGCAGTCCGAAAACTACGCCGAGATGCTCGCGCGCGGCCTCCTGATCCGCCAGGACCGCGGGTGGCGCATCGCCATGGAAGGCGTGGGCAACTGCGTCCACTTCGACGCCACCAACCCCGAAGCCCGCGCGTACGTCTGGCAGAAGGTCAAGGCAAACTACCACGACCGCGGCATCCGTCTCTTCTGGCTGGACGAAGCCGAGCCGGAGTATACGCATTACGATTTTGACAATTATCGATATCATGCCGGGCCGGATCTCAGTATGTGCTTTATTCCTTTGCTTTTCGGCGGGGAAAGGATGGAAAAATCGTGGTTTGATTTGGGTTGGGTTGGTTTGGTTTGTTTTGTTTAGTTTTCGATGGAAAGAATTGAAAAAAAAAGAGCGAATAGCTAGCTAATGGTGATTTGTTAGTGGTCGGGAACATCTACCCCGTGCAATACTCCCGCGCCTTCTACGAAGGCATGAAAGCAGCCGGTCAAGACCGAGTCGTGAATCTCGTCCGCTGCTGCTGGGCCGGAAGCCAGAAATACGGTGCTTTACTAGTTAGCAAGCCCAAACCCCCCTCCCCCCCCCCCCCCCCTCTTTTCAATTCCTCATCACCCCATCAAACCTAACAACAGAAAAGTGGTCCGGCGACATAGCCAGCACCTGGCCCAGCCTCCGCGCCCAACTCTCCGCCGGCCTCAACGCCGGCCTAGCCGGCATCCCCTGGTGGACGACCGACATAGGCGGCTTCCACAACGGCGACCCGCGCCTCCCGGCCTTCCGCGAGCTCTTCGCCCGCTGGTTCCAATGGGCCGCCTTCTGCCCCGTCTTCCGCCTCCACGGCGACCGCCTGCCCCGCCAGCCGCGCCGCGGCACCACCGGCGGCAGCCACTGTCTCTCCGGCGGCCCCAACGAGGTCTGGAGCTACGGCCCCCAGGTCTACGCCATCTGCACAGCCTACCTCTTCCTCCGCGAGAAGCTACGCGCCTATATCCGCTCCCTCATGCGCGCGGCGCACGACCTCGGCGATCCCGTCATCCGTCCGCTCTTCTACGACTTCCCGGACCAGAGACACCTGTGGGAGGTTACTGACGAATACATGTTCGGTCCCAGGTACCTCGTCGCCCCGATCCTGTACCCGGGACAGAGGGAGCGCGTCATCGTGTTGCCGCGCGGGCCCCGTTGGCAGCAGTTGAGTGCCGAGGGTGAGCGCGTCGGACCCGTCTACGAGAGCCACAACGTGGGCGAGGGCACGGGCGAGGGCGAGGGCGCGGGCGGGGGTCAAGTTAAAGGTAGCTTCCAGGTCAAGATTGATGCGCCGTTGGAGTATATGCCGGTTCTGGAGAGAATCGACTGCTAGAGCTAGAATGAATGTGATCTGGGAGCCGGAGGAAGAGGCTCAAAGGATTTAGGGCCATACTACTAATTACCAGCAGCAGCATACTAGTCCCAACGAAAATGTCAAATTGGCGAAGCATCAATAGAAACCTTGCCATTGTTTCCAAGTGCCGACAATATTCTTCACTTCAATTACCTGTGGCGCGGTGGATCAGGATGAATGCAGTTGCTGATTTGAGTTCCCGTGTAGATAAGTAAGATGCTTGCTTAGCCCGGTCCGGCGATAATCCGGGATATATATATAAGGCCTGCCTATCTAGTCTAGGTAGGATAAGATGCTGCAGTTAGGTACTTATTATGTATCTATCTAACCTAGATAGGTATCTCCAGACACGGCGGGGGCAGCGTTGGGCATACCTACTACCTATATACAATGCGATGAAGAATGGCAAGTCAAGCTTCTATTCAAGCTGAACGTCTGGCGCCACTATTCGTAAAAAGAATTCTGAACCGAAACCAGTCCTGTGACATATGTGAGGTATTTGAAGCTTTGATTCGACGATGCCAATTCCATTTGTGAGCTTGTTCTGTCATCGCGATCCCCGTCGCGTCGTCGTCGTTATTAGAAGGTTGAGGTTGCTAGAGCGACATCTATGCACCTAATAGAGTTCATATATGCAATGACGAGGGAGCCTTATGCACAATCCGGTGCCTCTACATCTTGGGCAACAACCCCTATCTACGTGATTTTCTCATCCGTGAGGCTGAACTATCACGACAACTTCCCATTTTCACGCATGCCAAGCAAATGTCGCCAACAACAATGCTCAATGATTAAACTCAATTCCCATTGTGACGCCTCCTTGGAGGGAAATATTACCTAGCGACATGCTGACAATCACCCGTCAACCGCCATGTTTTTCTTGTACGAAGTAGCTACCTAGGTTGAAGCAATTCCATAAACTTGTACGCACAAACGCCTACTGCATACTTTTGCTGGCATTACAGCTCATTCTTGGCATCCTGTGCCTTCTTCTTCGCCTCCTCAGAGCCGGCACCCAACTTATCCCACATCCAGTTGTAAGCACCCTTAACATTGTCACCCAGCTTGGCAAATGCAGTGTCGACAGGATTGGTGGTGCCGTACTTGAAATAGTTGGACTGTTTTCGGGCCTCGGCCTTGAGCTCGTTGAGTGTAGAGCCCTGCGGGACAGGCTAATACGGTTGTCAGCATTCTTCAAGCTCAGATGTATGGACAAGGGTAGAAGAAATCAAAGATCAAAGGGTAAAGTGAAGAGAGGGGAAATAGAACTGACCACTCCATAGCTGTCCAAATACGCCTTGAGGTCACTCTCGCTCCATGTGTCGAAAAAGTTCCCCTTGGCAGTCTGGGTTGCCATAGCGAGGTAGTTCGTGGCCGAAGCGTACGAACCACCACCCGTCTTTGATGCAGAAGCATAGGCCTTTTGAGCTGCCTTGAAGAGATCTTCTCGAGATGCGCCAGCACGATCGGCTGCTTTCTTGGCGGCCGAGTCGCCGCTGCTGATGAGGTAATCTTTGAGGGCCTGGTATGAAAGATCATCCCAGCTCCACGCATTGTATCCCGAGGCCGCTTGGTGAGCATTTTGGCGTACCAGGGCGCGAAGTTCGTCACTCTTCGAGGTCTGAGGCACAGGTACACCGCGGGCATCAAGGTACGCCTTGAGTCGGCTGTCAGACCAATAATTAATGGCATTATCGAAGGCCTGTTGTGCAGCTAGACTAGCATCGTTCGAGGCTTTGGCATATGTATTGCCGACCTTGCTTGTGGCGGCGCCGTAGGCGCTGGCGGCAGAGCCTGTCAAAGTATCGCCGAGAAATTCCGCGCGGTGTCTACGAACCAGCGCGCGCAGCTCATTCGTCTTAGAACCCTGCGGAACTTTTCAACCCATCCTCGTTAGCCCAATTCAAAATGCATTATTGGCGGCTCAAACTCACCCTTGATGCCGTTTCTGTCACAGAAGTCTTTCAACTGAGATTCACTCCAGGCGTCGATGATCTTGTCAGAGAGTTTTCCATACGCGGCGGTTGCGCTCGCGGAGGCAGCAGCCTTCTCACTCTGTGACTTGAGATAGGCAAGGCGAGAGTTACGGCGAACCATGGCAATGAGCTTGTCACGCTGCGTTACGGTGTTAGCAAGCAGTATCCCAGAAACGAGGGTGTAAATGCGGCTCACATCGGTGGGCTGAGGGACCGGGATGCCATAAGTGTCAAGCCATTCTTTCAAATCCGATTCAGACCACGTCTCGTACAACCAGTTGCCTGGATACGCAGCAGTATCTCCGGCCTTCTTCGCGACAGTCTGGTAATTGGCGCGGACCTGCTGGAGCAAGGTGTCCCGCTTTCGGGGTTGAGGGACTGTCAAGTGAGTGAGCCGGGGGACGCCAGCGAATTTCGGGAAGCATGGACAGCTTACCTGGAATATTGTGCTTATCAGCAAACGCCTTAAGGGCGCTGTCAGACCAAGTATCCAGGATCCAGTCTTTCACATCAGACCAGGCCTGTTGCGCTTTAGTCTCAGGCTCGTACCAGTTCGAATGGACCTGCGAGACGAGGGAATCCTTGTTTTCTTTGACGACGCCCTTGGTATCGACACCCTTGCTCTTCAGGTAGTCAACGAGCTTATCGGTGTCCCAAGTCTTGTATGGGGCGACAGCATAGCTATCCCAGTTCTTCTGGACAAGATTCTCGAGCTCTTTACGATCAGCAGGAGTAGGGTAAGGGATGTCGTGGTCGGACAACCAGCGCTCAAGCTCAGTCTGATGCCACTTGTTGTAGGCTGCGAGCGTGAGAGTTAGCGAACCCGACGCAATGAGATGGCATGTCTGTTGAAAACAGCGATAGATGGATGCTAGGAGGGGTTGGCGGCTTACCAGTTTTCGACAACCAGCTGCTGCTGCCAACGGCGACACCCGTCGCCAAGGCGACAGTGAAGAGGTTTACCAACCTCATGGTGACGAGATCTAGATAACGATTGTCAATGTACGGTTACGATGAGGGTTATGGTGTGATGGTTTACGAGAGAAGACGCGGCGATTGGTGATGGATTTTAGGGGTACTCGATGGGTTGAACTTGGATGTATGTAGGAGAAGAATTGCGGAGTTGGGTAAAGGAGCGTGGTCGATTGCAAGAGGAGTTTGTGTGATGATGAGGACGGGACTTTCACATACGTCAGTCGGTCTTTTGTGGTGCTCTGTAGGGAGTACGGATAGGTCACTAGATGCCAATGCATCACGTCACTGCCGGTGGCTACATACCTGTAACGTCCCTCTAACTCTCTGCCTGTAGGCCGCAGGTACCTGGTATAATCCTAGGTACCCAGACGAAAAAGATGTGAATCAGAATTACCTAATTACAGACGAGACACAGTCCAAGGAAGGCAGTTGCCCGACGCCAAACGGTGGAAGCCGTACAACAACACGCTTCGTTGGGGGAAGGAGCCACCGTGATTCCAATCAGGGGTATGTTCCCGTAGGTTCTTTCCGTCAGGGATACAGTGTAAGTCATCGTTCACTTCCATTTCTTTCCACTTGCCGCGATCCAAAGCAATCGACGAGAGACATCTAAATGAGGCGCAACGTATAGTGTTTCTCCTTCCCGTCTTCTCCTTGTTTCTCATGCGTCCTGGAACGCAGATATGACGTATTCCTACACGGTTTGTCACAAGCAAACCGGTCAAAGAGCTCCCGGATGTCATGAGTGACGTCATGAAGCTGGCGCCACAACAGCATCCAGCCACTACAGCTCCTGTGCCTGTGGCTTGCCCAAGACAAGATCGCGAAGATGATTGGAGGTCGCGCGCGTGGCGTAAGTATCGTGAGACGCGTCATTCTAGTCAGGGAGAAAAATGGAAATTCGAGGACACGTATTCAGCTTCATTTCACATAGGCATGGGAAAGCAATCATTGGTAATTGAGAAAGAATTTGACCTCTAATACGTCCGTACTGAGGACCCTATAGGAAAGACGATGACCGTAACCCATCAGCATCAGGGAACAACCCAGGCATTTCTGCACCTCTGAGGCTCAGCAGAGCCATCTGCATGAACATGCACCTATGTATTCGTGTTCTGTTTGTGGTTCTTGTTTTCAGTACATACAGACAAGAAACCCAGACCAATTTAAAAAGAAAAAAAAAAAAAAAAAAAAAAAAAGAGAAGGGCGCCAAGCCACCCGTACACTGGCCCGATGTCTTCTAAACTCGCCAAGTTGGAAGTGGAATCAATCGACTTGTACAGGGGTTGCCCAAGAACTGGCGAAAC
Organism: Xylariaceae sp. X187; assembly: GCA_028637585.1. NCBI lineage: Eukaryota > Fungi > Ascomycota > Sordariomycetes > Xylariales > Xylariaceae > Xylariaceae sp. X187. Next base: position 3,426,628 of record JAJIZN010000001.1, on the reverse strand, counting down.
TGGGAGAAACGAGAAAAAAATGAAATCCATCTTGTAGCTCCGCATGCTAGTTGATGTTGGAAGACAGTAGGTATGTAATTAGGTCCTTAAGACGCGCGCGCGCGGCTAGTTCTCCCAGAAGCGCGATCCCAAAATGTAAAAGTCGTTTAGCCCGATGCGAAAACAATGAGGTAGCTAGGACCACGAACATCCGTCTAAAAAAGGAGGCAGCCTGGCAAGAAACAGGTCATGGTATCTTTAACATTAAAACATTTCGTACGTCGTAACCCATGAAATGCATTGCTCTGACTTCTAATCATGAGCTATGTGGTCGTTTTCAACGTGAAAAGCGCGTTATCTAGTACTCGATTATCGTCGCTTCGAACCAGTATTGCAAACGGACTATTTCATGGATTAGCTGTGTTTTCGCTCACAGTTTCAGAGGTTCGCATACCGCGCGGCGTCGAGAGAAATCTTTGTAAAATCCATTCCACAGGTCCCTGGCAGAGCAGTCCTCTTGGCCGTTTTTGGAAACACATTTCGGCTGCAGATCCTCGCGCGTAGCGTCTAGTGTTTGGAACCAAGGTTTGGGCAATGGCCAGTCCGAGAAATGGAGATACTTTGCCTCGTTGAAGATAAGGACGGGATCAAACTCCTCGCGGTCCGTACCGAGATAGTATCGGTGGTCGTCGCCGCGAAATTCACCAGTCAATAAATCATAAGGACGATGTGGGAGGATCATGGCGCTGTCACTGTAGAGCTGATTCACGATTTCCATGTCGTAGTCGTTGCCGCTAGCTGACTCGATCTGCTTCATAATACGATCGAATTCGACCTCGCTAGGCTGCACAAGCATTAATTGGGATGACAGGATTTTTTCTTTGGGAAATAACCAGTATGCACGGGGCATGGCGACAGGGCAAGGTGGCATCATAAAGAGTTCATCCATCGGCTGAAGTATAGTGGCGTCCGAGTCAACGTTCAATACACGCTGGTATTGAGTTTGATTGAAAGCCAAAAGCTTGGTAAACGATTCGGCCCAGGTAGCTAGGGAACAGTTAGCAAAACAGATGGTCTGGAGCAACCAAACATGCTGCGACCAAACATACCATCTGCGCCCTCCCTTCGCTGAATCGACACAGGCACCAGCTTAACTCCGTAGACATCTCGCGCCTTGATCAGGAGCTGAGCTTCCTTTGACTTGGGCACGGTCTCGGTCGGGCTCATCATCTTCTCCGGGTACATCATGACACGATCGGCCTTGGCCTTCAGGCGGTGTAGGGTCTCGAAGATCATGACGGAGTTGCAGAGGTATTCCTTGGTGGTGACATATTGGGTGTACGCGAATTGCGACCAGTCAACGGAATCTTCCTCAAAGGCGGGCACAACAGCAGGTAGGCAGTCCGTGTTGGCGTTGGTGTTGGTGGTGGTAGCGAAGGAAGAGCCAGTGGTGCCGCCTCGGACGGTAGCCAAGGACGGCATCCGATCGTAGTTGCGAGCCGCGAGGAAGAAAAATGCAACAACACCGAGGCCGAAAGCGATGTAGCGCACACGTTTCGATGTTAAGATCTGGCTCAAACTAGGCTTCAGATGCGGATCGCCATCGCTCTTCACAGAGCCGGTGATATCACCGCTCTTAGCTGACAACAAAGAACCCAAGAGCGATGCCATGGCAGCGCTAGGACGTCGGCGAGGTGTAAGGCAGTAGAGTAGGTATTCGTTTTGAAGAGTTGGTCCGACGGGATGCGCAAATTTCGTTCCGCATTACTTGTTACCAAGCACAATGGCGCGGGGTGCTGGCGTGGACGAGCATGGGTAGCGCAGATCGTCGACAATAATGGCTTGATTCCAGATACTTATCTAGGTAGGTAGTCGAAAGAGAGGTGAGATACCTATCTAGTCGAATTGCTGGCTGAGTTCCGGATTATATTGGCCAATACCACCTCGTACGACCTGTAGATAGGTAACGTATCTTTAAGGGTGGGTATCTCGGCCACCCTTCCGAGATAGTGACTTATTCATAGGCTTGGCCTTTTATTTTGAGCTCGATAGGTATTTTTAGTACACTGCATTTTGATTGCTGTCCGCAGTCTATTTCTTGCTCGTCGGAGATAACTTGGGCCTATCCCTTTCATTATGAGTTTAACCTTTTGATGTTAGATGCATTATAGTTAATTAGAAATTTGAGAAATTTCTAGGTAGGTATCTCGCTCTACAGAGTTACTGGCCGAGAACTATACCCGACCGACTATTATGCGACTCGAGCAAGGTGTGGTCGCACTCCCTCCTTATCATTGTGTGGAGCATTACAGACTGTACAGACTATTAAACTAGATATGCATAGTTAGCGTAAAACTGCCCTTATTTATGCACTGTTGCTAATGTCCTAGGCGGTGCGAAGAGCTTAAGTTGAAGCTGAGCTTCCCGGAGATGGCATGCCAAACGGGCCAACACCCACTTCATCCACCGTAGCGTACGCACCTTAACGTTCCCATAGGCACGTATGTATAGTTGTAACTAACCTTTTGTGGAATAGGTGCAAGACGTACCCGCTGTAACCATTGAATACCAGGTACGGTACGTCCGTACGTCCGTACCTACTAGATAGATAGAGGTATCTAGGTAGGTAGTTGCAACTTGTCGGTGGGTTGGGTGCTCTGTCCCTTGGGAAGAATTCAGAGGCATGTCCTCGTGGCATCATAGCGACTTCCAGCAAGCCAAGTCAATTTTGAGGGGCGTTTCATCTGCCACTTCATTAAGCGTTACCCCTTCTTTACACCACCTTTATATCTCAGCACTCGGACGTTGTCCTCCTTACGAATCCTTCCAGTCCTCTTGTCACCAGCCGATAGTCGAAAAAAGGGCACCAGGATACACAACAGGTCAATAAAACGTGCTGTTAGACACACGACAAGATGTCTTCAGCTAGCGTGGACAATGCTGATAATGAGAGCTTCATCGGTTTGCCACCCTATTTCTTATAAATCATTTTTTACCCTCCCTCTGCATCATGCTGACTTGCTGAGTTTAAAGACCCCGGTATTACGACGACACCCAACGTCTCCGATCCTTGGACCGTAGAAAAAGTGCTAGCTACCATCCCTCCGGCACCCCCCGTCGAAGGCAGCGACTCGCCTATACCCTACTTCCATGTTCTCGAGAGACTTAAGACCAATAAGCGTGAAGGATGGCGGCGCTTCAATATCCAAAGGTAACAACAAACTGAAGCCTCTTCGCTGGCCGGGGTTCTTGTACGCTAATAGCTGCACTCGCTAAAGAGGTGAATCCATATCGGACCACATGTACCGAATGTCTCTCATGACCATGGTCTGCCCGCCGACGCTCGCATCCAAAATAGACCTCTTCAAGTGCATGAAGATGTGTCTGATCCATGACATGGCCGAATCGATCGTCGGTGACATCACCCCAGTCGACGGCGTACCGAAATCAGAGAAAAGCCGCCGCGAAGCCGAAACCATGGACTATATATCGAAGAAGCTACTCGGTAATGTTCATGGTGGACTAGCGGGCGCGGAGATCCGGGCGATCTGGCAGGAATATGAGGATTCGAAGACATTGGAGAGCCACTTCGTACACGATATTGACAAGGTTGAACTCCTGTCGCAGATGTTGGAGTATGAGAAGCGTGCCAATAAGGCACTCGACTTGGGCGAGTTTGCCTACGTGGCTACGAATATAGTCCTTCCCGAGACAAAGAAGTGGGCCGAGGACATTCTCAAAGAGCGGGATGAATTCTGGGCATCAAAAGCACATGTTCGTGGTGAAGCTGGTGTTGATGGCGGCGTAGATGCAAGCAAGGTCCAGCAGCAGCACGCCTACTACAGCAAAGAGGGCAACACAGCTCCTTGAAGGGGAGGAGTTGAAGAAGAAGGCCGATAAGCCATCAAGTTATGCCATTTGGCTGATATACAGCACGAGAGCAGACTGGTTTTACTGTGTGCGGCGAACATGAATATAGGTACTTGGGGGTTATCACGGTTAGAGGCACGGCAGATTTAGAGCTACACCACACTAGAAACATATGGCAACCGAATCGAATGTATTTAATGGAGCGATTCAAGCATACAATTGAAAAGTGATGCTCGCCAGAGTTACAATCACATTAGAAAATGGCAGGGCTAGAAACTTTTGCCGGTCACTTTGACGACGGGATTATCGTTTGTACCCCGCGATTCGGGAGGTCCCTTACTTAAATCCTTTACAGATTACCTACACATGGGAATAGTTACATTTACGTAGCGCACGTCAGCGTACCTAAGGTACCTAGGTATTCCGTGCTGCATACCGTGTGGACTGTACCTTTGAGGCACTTTGTAGAGAGTGAAATTTGAGGCGGGTTGGTGGGTATCCCTGAGGTATTTCTTGCAACAGACCCGCATTGGCCAGACGCGCTAACACCCCTTGACTGCCTGATCCAGGCTAGCTTTGGTTAGTGGCCCAGCTATAGCGCACAAATCGACCCAGTCCTGACCCAGCAACGCAATCACAACAGCTAACTAGTTAGATAGATAACTTAACTACCTATGGAGCTTTTTCATCGCGTCGTCTATCTAAAGTAAAGTGTTCGCACTCACGCAAAACCCAGTACATCAATGCCCTATCTACCTTAGGTAAAATGATGGGGATTTTCGTTTGATGCCTTGCATTCGGAAGCGGCTTAGAAAGTTCAAACATCCTTCCCGCTCGATCAAAAACGACCTCCATAGTAATTATTGTAATAATCCCTGTCGCGCCGGCTCTCAATGAGTCGCTTGGGACTCGAACTTCGCTCAACCAGGACCTACCTAGGTAGATATCCTATCTACTTACCTATTCTACCGATTCTGTACCTACTAACCACCTAGGGTACAGCGACGTCAGCCACCTCGATTTTATCTCTCTCGCCCATGAGCCATCCCGGCAAATCACCAAACCGCTAATAAATCACCCATCCCCCAGAGTTGTCATCTCCGCCTCAAGCAAACTCTGCTTGCTCACGCTCACCCTTTCTAGTTCTCTCCATCAAACCCCCCAAAAAAAGAAAAGAAAAAAAAAAGAAACAAACATGTCATATAATCCGCAAATCTTCGCGTCGGCCCTTCACTTCGACTCGCCAAACGGTGGTGGTGGTAATAGTGGTGGTGGTAGTGGTGGTGGTAGGGGCTCTTCTTTCTCCGGTGTGCATCCTGGCATGTTCCAACCTCCCTCGTCTCCTTCTGTCTCGAGCTCGATGTTCTTCGGCAGGTCTTCCACGAGCCTACAATCAGACGCCTACCAACACCAGCACATGCCCAACGCGAAAAGGAAGCGACCGAACCAGAAAGAGTCGACGCCATTCAGCGACTGGAGCACGACGGCTGATGGCACTTACAATACCGACAACATCATCGCCGACCGATCTGAGTTTGACCTGCGCACGAATGGACAAGGAAGACAATATGTGCTATCTGGTCAGGTGGAGACTCCGAATGGAATGGCCCGCGAAGGGTTCGGGTATATTGAAGACAGTGTCTATTCTGATGTCGACTACAGACGTGCCCTCGGATCTAAGCGATCGCCTGGTGCCGGTCACTCTCCGACGTCGACGTCCGTGACGGCCGAAACGGCCGAGCCAGCTACCCAACGATCGACCGGATGGGGCTTTCTTGCGATCAGCACGCTCGGTGGTGTTGTCGGTAAGGTCTGGGAATTCTGCAAGACGGGCGCGTTCCGGGGCTTCTATGCGGGCGGTGGTCAAGGATACGAATTGCCCGAGGCAAAGCCAAGGCCAGAACGAGAGCCAGATGCAAAGGCAGAGCAAGCAATGGACGATCAGGCCATGCATGATCAGACCAATGTCGCGCCGGCTGGACTCGAACCTAGTCTTGTTCCTCTTCGCGCCAGCTTTCCCCAGGCCGACTATTCGTCCAACTCATACGACCCGGAACCCCCAGAGTCTCCGGAGTCTACACCGCCTCCAGCGGCTAAGCGCCGGCAGCTGTGGAATGGGTCGTCTAACGATGAGTTGCAGAAGAACTGGGTCGTGATCGAGCAGCAGCCGGCTAATGCTATCCGGCAGCCCGCCGCCTCGGCATTGCGCCGCCCAGTGCCGCGGCCCGCCCCAACGCTAGCCCGTCGTATCAACAAGCCCGTCAGCCGTCTCAACACACCCGTGTTCAACCGTTTCCCTCCTACGCGTTCAGCCCCTGCTAGCGCCGGGCCCCTCCCAAGCCGCGCGCCGGCCAGCTTCGCGTCGACTAGATCTCCAGGCGCGTCGTCGCCTGTACAGCAGCCCGTGTACACGCCCAGCAGAATCCCAGTTCCCAGCTCCTCCCAGCCACAAACGCCGAGTCGCTTTGCAACTCCCAGTTCATTCATCCCCCAACCATCTCAGATCCCGAGCCCCAGCCCCTTCGCGAAGCGCACGCATCGACGGAACCAGAGCACGAACTCGACTCACTCGATTGGACAAGTGGCCAAGCTGAACCGGCGGGAATCTCTACACGAGGTGGTGCACGACAACAGCCCGAGACTAGACGCGCAAGCCAGAAGCCTGGCGGCGAAGCGTAGAAAAGACGAGCTGGAGGCGGATCTCCGCATCAATGATTTCAACGCGCGACTGCAAGATATGATTCGACAGGGCAAAGAGGCCCTGGGGACTACCTTTGAGGTCGAGTTGTATGATGAAGGGACGAAGGAAGAAATGTGGGAGAGTGACAACGATGAGCTGTGCTAAGAGCTTCCAGTTTTTTTTCTCCCCCTGCTTTTTCTTCCTTGCGACGCAATCACCTCGAAACGATCCGTGTGTTTTTCCTCCCATCGAGATTGATCGAATCGGCGTTCTAGGTGTAGGGGACTGTTTCTTTTTTTTGCCTCATACTCTTGCTTCCCCCATTTTTACGATCCTGAGCTTCGGTTTCCATGCGATCGGCGCTACTGGCGTTTATTTGCCCACTCTCAGATACCCTGTGTCAATGTTCGTTGTTCATCGTTGCTCATCGTTGTCATCATCGCCATCGTTCATCAGGTTTGCCAAAGAAAAAATGAGAAAGTTAGTATGTTGCTCTTCTAACATTGTTGTAAGGGATGGATTCATAAAACTAAGAGGGATGGGATCTTTTGTTGTTGTTGTCGTTGTTGTTGTCGTTCTTCTTCCACGCCTTGTATGTATCAAATTCTGTAATGACCTTGACGAAATTCACTAGACTGAAAGGCAGAGACGGAACGCCTTTGCTCTGAATGAAATGATACTACTACTACTACTATTTCTTCCTCTTCTTATTGAAGTGGTCTTAACTACTACACGTGCTTCTGTTGGTTTCTGTCAAAAGTGAATATATCGAGAGAGTGACACCGAGTCGTCACGTTACGGAATTTCATTCTCACGCACACGGAAATGGGTTTGTTTTGTTAGGTATTTTGCGCCTGATGATGGATCAGAAGATGTGCAAAAACTTCATGACAGTAACTAGATAGGTACCTGTTTTTTTGGTTTTTTTTTGGTTGTTTTCTTCCCCTAATGAATTCAGAGCGCTGTGTATACCCGCCAACTCACGGCGTTCCGCCCAGAAATGACGGTCTAGACAAAGCAACGGTGATTTCTTTTCCACGTGAGGATTTTCAAATTCAAATTCTCAAAAAAAAAATAAAAATAAAAATAAAAATAAAAATAAAATAAAATAAAATAAAACTGTTTACTTTCAACATTTACAGAACAAAAGACACCAACACCACACAACACAAACCTACGTATACATACATAAAGAAGGGGTTTACAAGAGGTTATATAAATAACTTTGTCGCGCTTCCCTACCTACCTTGCCTACCTTCTTTCTTTCTTTCACTGGTCTTCACACACAATATCAAGCAATCCCCCTCATTTCCCATCCTACCGAAAATGGAGCAATCCACCAGCACCCGCACCAGCACCAGCCAAACAAGCCCGGAGGAAGAAACAGCAACAGCAGCGAGGCAAAAAGCACCCACGGATAGCGCCATCCGTGAACAACCGCCTAGATCTCCGGAGACGACAGCAGACGTGCGTCCGGAAACGCCCGCATCACGCAGCAACCGACGTCGGCGGCGCGCCGGCGGCGGCGGCGCGCAGGCACCGCGGGAGAGGCCGAAGCTGGTGAGAGAGGATGCTTTCTCGCGGAAATACGAGTGAGAGTGAACTCTTACCATGGAGATGGATAATTTTTATTCTTTTTTTTTCTTTTTTTTTTTGGTTTGGTTTGGTTTGGTTTCCTTTCAAATTCTTTCTTTCCCTAGATAGATATCTGTAAATTAATATCTATACTATAGGGGTAGGTTTATCGTTATCACGGTCAGATTAGATGACGACGTTTCGCGTCAGAGAAAAAAAAAGGTAATCTCGTTTACTATCTACATTTAATGTAAAGCGTGCTCTCAAAGCGTGCTCTCAAAGTAAATGCAAAGCAAAGCAAAGCAAGCGAGTGACCCTTTTTTGCTTCCTTTTTCCTTTTTCCTTCTTTCGTTTTCCTTACATTTTCAATTCTTGATCTCGTCCTTGTGGAATAACCCTGTGTTCGTTATATTCGAATTTAGCCTCGCCATCATATCTACCTAGGTAACTAAACAACCGCAGCCAGTCCTCCGTATCGCAATCAGGAGGAAGACAGAACAAGACAAGAAAAAAAAAGAAAAAAAAAGAAAAAAAAGAAAAGAAAAGAAAAGAAAAGGAAAGAAACGGGGGTATTAACTCACCTGGAATCTCCGGCATCCACGGATCCCGCAACTTGCAAAAGAACTCCCCCTTCGGCTCGACCTGACGGCGCGCATCATCGTCCAAGGTACCGTAGAAGACGTAGATGTTCTCCCCGGCGTTTGCCTGTAATGATGTGAATATATATATATATAAAATTTAAATATTGGTTCAATCCAATCCAATAAATTCCCCCCCGTCTCCTCCCCAAAAAATAAAAAAAATAAAAAGGACTTAAGAAAGAAGAAAAGAAAAAGGGTAGAAAGATAGATGAAAGAGAAATCCACAAGACTCACCCCATACTCCAACAATCCCCCACCACAAATCCCACAAAACTCCCTATGCAAGCATCGGCTATCATTACCGCTCCCCGTCTGCGCCTCGTGCACCCGAACATGCCTCCGCGCCGCCTCCTCGTCTTCCATCCGAAACGCCGCCCGCGGAACCCTCGTCGTGATCCCGTAATTGCCGCCCGTGAAGCGCTTGCAGTTCCCGCAGTGACAGATACTCGTGCGCGCCTGCGTCGCGGGCTCCTCGAGGGAGATGGTATAGCGGATGGCGCCGCAGTAGCAACGGCCCGGCAGGATTACCATGTTGATTGAGGTCCTGAGGAGGTCCTTAGGTCAAGGGGACAAAAAAAAACCCACTCGATAATACAAAACGAAATAGGATCCTCGAAACCCAAAAAAAAAATATCTCAATAAAGCGTGTTTGAAAACCAAATGTGATTCCATTCGAATTCTCACATGCAAAATGGAAAACCTTCCCATTATGTAAGATGACCACCCTGGCTACAGGCCACCCCTCCAAGCGCCGCACCCCACCGGTGTCAATCTCAAAACTTGGCATTTCAGACCGCTTCTTTCATGCCTATTAAAACACGTCAACAACGTCGCGACCAGAAAAAAAAATCTATTCTTCTCATTCTTCAGTTTCGCCGCTATTCATTGATATAAAAATGGCTAAATTATCTGCTCAATTACGCGCGCAAGCCGCAATCAAAGAAGTCAAATGCGGATCGTCGGTTCGTGGCGCTTGCGAAAAGCATCGCGCATCAAGGTCCTACGTGCAACGCCGTTTCGAGGGCATTCCTACTCGCGCCGAGACAAACGAAGGATTCCAAGCCTTGTCTAAGGTCCAGGAAGGTCAACTAGCCTATTGGGCTATTGGTCAGGCTCGCCTAGGCTTTGCACCATCCCTCGTTAAGTTCAAGATGTTAGCGCAAGCTATGTTGAGGGCTTCCGGGTCAACCCAACGCCTAGGAAAAAACTGGCACACACGTTTTTTAGCACGCAATCCAACGGTAAAGGCAACCAGGGCCCAGATTATTGATTATAAACGGGTAAACGGCGCCACATCGACAAATATCCGCATTTTTTTCGATCGACTTGCTGCTTCCCAGCTCAAAAACATCCCTCATGACCGGTTCTACAACGTCGATGAAATCGGGATCGGTCAAGGGGTTGGAGAAGATCATTGTGTGATTGCCGAAGCCGCAAGCAAGGTGGCATTGAAAAAAGACGTGGAAAAGGGACAATGGATAACGGCAATTGAGTGTATGGGGGGTACAGGCAAGGTGGTTCCCCCGGTCATCATTTTCAAGGGAGTTGATGTACAACAACAATGGTTTCCCGATGATGACAAGGGGTTATGGGATGATTGGCGGTTCCGAACGTCAGCCAAGGGGTGGACGTCGGACGAAATCGCTTGTGATTGGCTTCGGGATGTTTTTATCCCATTCATACGACAGGTTCATGGCAACGTATGGGTGGTGATTATCCTTGACGGTCATCATTCACACGTTAGCGACGACTTCCTATCACTTTGTTTCGGAAACAAAGTGTGGCTTGTGTGGTATGAACCACACTGCTCACATGTTTTACAACCGTTGGATGTTTGTTTGTTCAGTGTGTTGAAAAAAAAACTCCGGGAATACCTCAGGGAACTACAGAATGAGGGGTTAAACCGGACCCCTACAAAGTCGGATGTTTTACTGGCTTATGCGAAAGCCAGGAAGTACAGCTTTAACCCTAGGCTGATCAGCAAAGCATGGCGTACAACTGGGATTTATCCACGGGATATTACAAAGCCGTTAAGTTCGAAATATGTCATCCTTGAGGATGTAGGTGTTCCACGCACGTCACACACCGAAACTACCCTCTGTTTACGGCCAGCAACCCCCAATTTTACCGACGAAGTGGCTTCTACAGTTATTGCTACACCTGGGGGAAGCCGTGAATACCACCAGAATTTACGGGAACTTGGCCGGGTTGATAAAACGTTCAATCAACCCCTTCACAGACTGGTGAACCGGAAAGTCTGCAAAGCGCTCGATCAAAAGGCCTGGGAAATCGCTCAATTACGCATTGAGAATGCTGTTTTGAAAGACAAACTTGATCAGAAAAGGAAAAAGACACGCAAAGCAGTGAAACGAACACCCACTGAAACGTTTGTCAGCATGGCAATGGTTAGAGCAGTCAAGCGGACTCTGAGGGGGCGTGTGGTCTACGAGGACGAGGCAGAAGATGTAGATGTGGGAGAAACAAGTGAATAAGGCTGACTCGGGGCTGTAACTACTTGCGCGATTGTACAATAGACCTTAACCAATCCCATAGTTCAAAAAACGAGGCCTTGCGACATCTAGTTATGCTTCAATTACGTGATTGTCGTCGTCGCTCTGTTGAACGATATAGTGGCGCTTAGCCGGGTGGCCCGTGGGCAGGGTGGTTATCTTATATCCAAAGGCTCATCTAGTTAGTAGGTGGGTGGGTATATATGTAGATTATTAGATATTACCTAGGAGCAAACGTAGATCGGATGCATGACGTCAAGAACCGGAGGGGAAGCGTAAAGGACGACGAGCACAGATCGAAGATCGAAGATCGAATATCGAATATCGAAGCAAAGGGGCAAAGGGGCAAACCTTTTAGAAAAATAAAATAAAAAAATGATGACATGCTCATGTACAGATTATTGTTGCCATAAGATCCAGTGGATGTACATCCTTCCCTACAAGTCCACCAGCCAGACGTACCAACCACACGACGTCCATAAAGTTCGAGGCAACATTCACACTCTTAACCCTTAACCCCTAACCCGTATCTATTGTAGATGACGAACCAACCTGTAAACTAGCCAAAAAAAAAAAACCAATAGAAAATAACCCATAATTCATATCCATTCATTACGTCTCTACTATTCGTCACATCCCATAAACCATCCACATACATAATCTGAATAAACCAAAGGGCAGCCGAGCCTCACTCACCATCTGCCTTGGACACGTCACGTGAATGTATCGGGAGAACCTGGTCTGCCATGGTATTGCCACCCCCCATGATATCAGACCTCTGGACGAACTTTCCCGCCAACATATCGCCCACATTAGTCTTGGAGATATTCTGACCATTTCGCCGAATCTTGGACACAAGGATCTGGAAGAAATTGACGGGGCTTCGGTCGAACTTGGACACGCCGTTCCTGTCGCGTAGGATATATCCATCCGCCGCGACCTCCTCGCCTTGTTTCGGCACGTCTGTTGCGAGGCCCAGAAACTCGCAGGCGCCCAGGTAGTCGTCGTACGTCTCGAAATAAAGTTGGCCGGCGAAGAGGTTGAGCCGGACCTGGAGGTCGCGTGGGACCACCAACCTCTGTTGCCGAGCCGGGATTGTGAAGAAGTCGAGATTGTCAAAGGCGTTGTGAGTGGCATGGCTACGCGGTTTGTAGACGTGCAAGGTCACTCTGCCCGAGCCCGCCGACTGGAGTCGCGACATCAGTTTCTCCGCCTCAAACGGACTTATAACCATCAAGACCTCGGCAAGGTTGGAATCTTCGGCGCGACTCGAGAGAATCCACTGCACGTGGCGCTGATAGGAATCAGAAACGTAGCCAACATCATCGGCAACGACCGTTTTAGAGAATTCAGTCGTTACAAAGAGCTGTTGTCCGGCAAGCTGCGACGCGGCGAATTCTCTAGCTGCGCTCGTGTGGCGCAGCGAGTCAAATGCTGCTATATAAGCATCGGAAACCGGCAGGTGACCGGTTTCGACGAACTTCACAATATCAGGATGGAGATGGTGAGCAAGTGCTCGTGCCGGGGGTGGTCGCTGAACCTGACGCTCCTGCTCGATCTCCGGTGAGAGCTCGCGCTCTTGCTCCTCTTGTAAAGTGCTCGACTTAAAATGCAAGTCCTCAAACTCGTTGCAACGCTCTACGATCTCGTCTGATCTCTGGCTCCCCGAGTGAAGTGCGTCAATTATGGATGACCCTCGGTCCAATCGTGGCTTGTACCTGGCTTCAATAGACTGCGCCTCGTCCTCAAGGAACCGTTTGGCGTGGGCATTCGTCATACACGTGACTTCGCCGACTTGGGCCGACTTCCAGAGCTCTTCTTGACGCAGGAAACGCTCGCCTTGCGCAGCCCAGAGCGGCATGCTTCTCCTGATGTCTTCAAAGGTCCCCGAAATGGCCCATTGCAACACGTCGCCCACACCGATGGGCGCGCCCCTTTCTTTCCCCGTGACTGCTTCAATCTTGGTCCTGATTTCCGCGCTCACGCAAAAGACAACCGACTGCCCTCTGCCGAGCTTCCTCAGCCTCATGCACGCTTCGGGCTTGGGTTAGCGCTCGTAATCAAGAGAAGCAGACGGCTCGACCATGGGCTTTGCTTACCTTGTACTAATCTGTCTTTAGTCAAATCCGCGCCCAGCGTGACTGCGGCTCTATAGTTAGCTGGCAGTTTGAGGTCAATACCGCGCGTGTGGGCCTCATCCAGGAACACCAAGCAGGCGTCAAGTCGTGTCGCATATGACGATGTTTGGAGAAGCTCTAAACCTCCTCGACGGTCAATGACGGTCAATTCGTCGTCGTTGTTTACAAACACCGCGGCTTGTGCGTCGGTCTCCGTGACCTTCTCCAGCCATCTTTGCGCGACTTGTTGGTTGTTTAGTTCTAATATCTGAGCGCCGACGTCGAGAATCACTCGCGTCGGCGTTTCGAGTCTAAACACGACGTCAATAATGCGCTCGGCATCTGTAGTCGAGTTACCGGGCCGGTCGGGTAGGAAAATGACCGAATTCTCCGGCTGTAGGAGATATTCGAGGACCAAGGCATTAGTGTGGCTCTGCGACTTCAGGTCAAGCTGCTCCACGTCTAGTGGCAAGAGTTTGCGAGAGTCGTTGGTGCCGCTGAACCCGGTCGTAAAATTCGGCCTTTTCTTCCCGATGTCCCAGCCGGAGGCAGAAAGCTTGTACGGGAACTCTTTCATCTCCTTCGGGAACACGATGTGTGCCAAGAAATAATCTATGACGCTCTTCCCGTACTTGAGATGAGGAAAGATATCGTTTATGCATTGCGGACGGTCTTTGAGGTTGATGCCTTCCAGCTGGCGGAAGGACTTTGGCATGTGTGGGCTATCCTTCATCCAAGCATCGTATTCGACCGTCGCCTGGTCTGAATCCATTAGATGTCCTAATGCATTAAAGATATCCTCGTCTTCGAGCCCGCCGTAGTAATACGTCAAGCTTGTGAGCACGATGACCACGTCGGGGTGACTAAATTCCGAACGGGGGGTCGGACTGTCCTTTGCTCTGTACGGTACTGCCAACTGCGTCGGCGGCGTACGAGCGGTGGCAAGTCCGAAGTTGACGCGCCATCGCTTCTGGCTGAGCGCAAACTCGAGGACACCGCCAGCTAGAATGCCGCGGATGAGAAAAAGCAGAGGCTTTGTAGCCTCCGTCCAAAACCTTCCCCCGCCGGATTTCTCTACGGCACTGATCTCATCCTGAGTCAGACTGTACTTCGTGATATACTTGAAGATCGCATCTCTCACATCTTTCCGTTGTCGTGCCGCCGGGAAGCCATCGAGACCCTTTTCGCAGATAATTCTTGCTACATTTTCCATGAGAAGCTTGCCGGCGTCCATCTTCAGGATACGCACTCTAGGGAAGCCGCCCTCGTTTCGAAAATCGACGTCAATGGACTGTGGAAATTGATCTGCAACATCGGCAGCTAGGGAACGAACACAGTCAAGTATCTGTTGTATGCATATCCATCGAGCCGGACTTAATTCGATCGACTTCTGAGACCCCATAGTATAAATAAGCTCAAATTTCGGACTGAAGTTTTCGTCGCTCTCATCCACAATGTCCCTAGACTTATTGAAAAAGTCCTGAAGGCGTATAAGTGATTTGCCGATAGCCTCCTTGCCAGGGTCGTCGCCGCAATAACACTCGAGCCCCATTAATTGGAAAGAGAGAATGTGCTCCGGTTGTACTAGGAGAATACCGCCAGTGTCTTTACACTCTCGCATCATCTTGCTGATATTTTCGGCCATCTGCTCCGAGTTGATCTTAAGAGCGCGAGAGAACGGCATATGGTAGACCCGCCTGTCCAGCAGGCCGCCCAATTTCGAAGTCAGCATTTGTACCATCTGCTTTGATTGCGGCTTCGCAACAATCACACGAGCAAGCTGTGACTTATTGGCCAACTCGGCTGCTACCATAGGCACGATCACGGAGCTTTTACCCTCGCCCATGTTCAACTGCATAACTGCGTTGCAGCGGGAGCGCGGATTCATCATCTCAGATGCAATCTGCTCCTGCACATCACGGATCATGATACCGCTCTCGATTTCTAGAAGCAGCCATTCCGGATGCTCCAGTGCATCCCAGGTCCGGTGCCCGGTATTCGCCATTTCCTTAATGAGATCATCGTTGCTAGGTTGACTAGCAGTTTTCACTAGCCTCTCTGCTCTTTGAAGGGCGGTCAGAGCAAGACCGTAGCGAACAATGCAGGACTTCCAGTCGGGACCGAGCAGTTGCCATGCACTGATACTCAGTTGTTGCAGGAAGAGCAACGGGGAGAGCCGTGGGCCGTGGCCGAACCCGGACATACCATTGTGGACAGTACCTAGCAGTGTTTCCAAGTGGCGATACAGGTCAGATACGCCCCTCTGGCAATCGTTCAAGTGCTGGCGCCAGAAGGCGACATTGTATTTGCTGGACGAATCTAGACCAGGTTCGCTTGCTCGACCCTGCAGAGATGCCATGCTGACTCGAAGATCGTCGATGTACGACGTTTCGTACCGAGACTGCAAGGCCCTGTTTCTCAGGGCAACCAGCAGTCCTTCGAGGCGCAGGACAGGTAATTCGGGCTTAGATGCAGAGGCCGTCCAAGTTGGTGTAGGTGCCGGACCAGCGAAAAGATCCCGCACAGATACGTAAGTGTGAGTTCGCGTTGGAGGCTGCAACACAACCGAAGGAGGTCGACATACCGTGACAGGGCCACAGCTAAAACAAGCCAAGGCTGTCTCGATGTCTCGGAGATATTGAAATAGGCGACGATTGTTGTACCATTCTTGAAATTTCTTCCTGACGGTAGATTCAAGGTCGGATAGTTCAACATAACTGGATCTAGGATCCCCAAAGTCCAACGCCGATATAGTTTCTCCTGGCCACTGTTGGTAAAACCTTGCAGCAAGAGTCCGAACGGCGTCAGACTGCCGGCGATCGAATTCGTCCTGGCGACGGTGTTTCAGTTGATTCCAGTCTTCCCCATATACTTTTGGCAGCTTCGCTTCAGGCGACTGGTCAAACGAGGCGAGGTGGGAGGAGACGACATCTTCTAGCAGTTTCTTGGTGGCATCATACCCTAAAGGTGGACGGCATGATTGAATGGAAGGCAATCGTATATCAGAGAGTTGTGGAGCTGTGAAGAAGAGCGCCAGTATCTGCAAAAGTGACATACGTGCATTTTTATGAGAGGCGATGGCAGAGAGCCAGATCATTATGCTGAATTTGTTCGCCGCGTCATTTCGTGTCGACAGAATTTTGTGAAGAGCCGGCCACAGACTCAGGTTCAATCCATTATTGGCGTCGGTGGCACTATATTTCAGCTTCGATACGTGCAAGTCGTGATTAGGGCCGAAAATGGTCTCTGTGGTTACCATCGTTCTCCAAAGCTCTCCGCCGCATGGGGCGGTCGTGTGAAGTTGGGTATGCCCGTTATACAAGATGCTTGACAACACGAACGCATTGGTTCCGCGAGTGGACAATTGATCGCGATCGCGACTAGAATAAGTGCTATCGTAAGCCGTAGTATGCGCCTCAGCGCCAAAACCCGCAACCCGGAACATGGACGAGCGGATGCGATCACGCTCTGTTAAAAACCAGTCTGTTTCAATATGCTTTTTGATAGCAAGCTGTTCGCTGTCGATATCCGGGAAAAACAGGCTCATGTCTCTTGCCTGTTTAAATATTGCACGCACAGCACTATAGAATCCGTCGTGTTGGGATAGGCAACTGAGATACGGATCCCATGATACAGATTGCATCACCTGCTCGTTCTGAGGATAATAGCGTCTGGCCGGATTGAGCTGTGCTATTTTCGCGAGGACGTCAATGTTTTCCTGTGACAACCGGTCGAACGATCGGACTGCAGCCGAGTTCAAAATCCATAGTGTTTGCTCGACTCCCGTTCTCTTCGTAAGGGGGTCAGGGAGAGAATAAGACGTCAAGGCATGCAAATACGATATAAAGAGTTTGCATTGCAGGCTTCCGTTATCGATTAACCGACCGAGCAAGCTGTCTACATGTAATGCGTGTATTTTCGTGATGGATGCCTTGGAGACCGTGACATTTATATGACCGTGGGCAGGCGACCAAGACACTCGGCCCTCCGACACGAGTACAAGGCGGCGGCTGTCATCCTTGTCAGTTTTCAAAACCAGCTTGTTGAAGAAGCCAACAAGGGTTCCAAGGCGTTGGTCTGTGTCTACAGACATGCCAGGGAATTCCCTCGATCGTAGAGTCGACTGACCTGATGTCAGAAAGAAGCCGAGCCGGAGTGCAGGAATCTCCACCTCGAGCGACGATCCATTCAGACACACATGTATGTCGAGTTTCTCGGCGAGCGGAAATAGCACACCTGCAATGGCTGTGACTGTTTTACTGTTCGAACCGAGGAGAGTATTGCCGTTTTTCTCTAAGACCCAACCATTCGGGGATCTAGATAAGATCCATGCATGCCTGTTCAAATTCCAGGGCGTCTCTCGGGGCCGGAATTCCAATGTGTCGTTCCGGCGGTTATGCCAATGCACAAAATCATTGACAAAACGGTGTGGGAATATTCCCTGGAATAGACGAGCCGGCAGTATCTCATAGCTATCGGTAGCGTTGGACGCTCGAACTAGCAGATCTACTTCCCCACACGAAGTTTTATGGAGGGCGAAGTTAACTGTATGGCCGCTCTGTTCCTGTTTGGCCGAAAACTGCATGCCTGCAGCAGATGTGGGCATAACCTCCACAGCCGCTCGGCCGAAGAGTGTTTTCCACAGAGGGCAATCTTCGTATTCCTTTGGTGGCCGACTCAATGGGACACCATTGACAAGAAGCTCTCCACTTAACAAATTGTAGTGAACCTGGAGATTAGCATGTCCGTTGCTTGACGCGGTCTCGGTTACGAGCCAGTGGGTTGTGTTATGCGCAACTCGCCATCCACTGCACGGTTGGAATGCCGACCACATTTTCTTCACGGCATCCGAAATGCCTGAATGGGTCACGGAGAGAACGGACGAGCTATGATATAATAGCCTCTGGAACCGATGACTGAGACATGCGAGCGCAAGCTCAGAACCCGGGTCGTACTCAATATTTCCTTCTTGGATGAGAATGGAGCATTGGATAAAAATGGAGGCGTCAGTCTCCGAATCTAAAATTCTTGACAAATGGCCTTGTTCGATATCAAAAGTCGAAGCACAGATAAGAGATACGTCGACGCTCTTTGACTTGAAAAATACGCCGTCATCAGACGTAACAGCGTTGTGCGATTTATCCCTAAGGAGCTCGACCCAGGCAAAAGCGCCGGTACGGAGGGTCCTGAGAAGTTCGAGGCAGCGCTGTTGTACTTTCTCCGACGAATTCAGTGAAAGCAAGCGAGCAGCTATAGCAGAAAACAAGCCCAGCGCCTGAGCGGATTCCCAATTGTCCTTGACCCTTTGCCAGGCAGTGGCTACATTGTCGAGGAGGCAGAGAGCAAGTCTCTCATCATCTACTACAGCATGACTAGCCCGCAGCGGAGTATTGCCCGGTGGCCCCGCTTGGTATAGGCACTGCAATATGACGAGGGTAGTTTCTTCCTTCCTGAAGTCAATCGAAGGGGCGGCCAGCTGCGTCAAGATATTATACACTTGCAGGTGATGACCAAGTGGCAATGAAGCTAGATATGTCCCTTCCTCAAGACTCATGTGCCTCGGAGTCTCGAATTGATTTGCAAGAACAGCATTCGGATCCGGACCATTTGGCGAGCTAGCAGGACGGTATAAATACTTCTGCAGATCTTGCGACGGTGTCGGGAGTTTGTAAGTACACATCCGAAGGATCTTTTCCGTGGCCTTGAATGGCTCCACGAACTGCCCTGCCCTGAAATCGAAATAAAGGTACTTCAGCCCGTTGTTAAGACAGACAGTACTCTCTGTGGCTGTGGAGACCTGCAGTTCTCTTCGGTGTGTGACTACTTGAGGCTTGTTCTCGGACAGAAGCCCAATATCCGATTTAGAACGACGGTCAACAGGAAGATGTCGGTCCTCATTTAGGGGGTATGAGGCACGTGGACAGCTCTTGGTTGTGTACTGCATTCCGATGACATCTCGCAGAAGATAAAACGTCGCTTGGCGCCATGATTGAAAGCAGTGCATTAATCGCGGGATAGATAGCTCGAAAACAACGGCCTTGGCTTCCGTCTTGTTTTCAGGTAGTGGCCACTCGTGGATATTGATTTTAAGAGCTTCTGCTTCTCTTGTGTACGCGCACTTTAGGCAGTGCCCCGCGTGTCGCAGCTCATAGAGGTCATTCTCCCAATCGACTAGGACCCGTCGGAAGTCGCAGTTCCGCTGACCGGCACGTGCCATGAGATCATAGTACTTGGTCTTGAGATCACTCAGTTCTGCTAACTTGGCCCGTCTCTTTTCTTGAGCGTCTGCTAGGATCTCTTGATGAGTCTTTTGCATCTCTGCTGATCGGTCGAAAGATCTCACTGAGAAGCATTGCGAGCTATCGAGATCATGGTAGAGCTTCGTAGATTGGTACTGGGCGGAGCCAGAACGCTTGGCCAGGTATTCCTCGATGCCGTGCAATCTCTGCATCTGGGACTCAAATGGCAATAGAAGCGCCTGGAGAACATCACTTGGAACACCAGGGTCGTATTGGTCAAGCAACGGGGATAGCCCAACGGCGGCGTCATCACAAGCAATCCACAATTCGAAGATTGTGAGTATCATGGCAGAAAGTGCCTCTGGATTCCCTGAGTAGTGATGCAGAGCCAGACTGTGGTACGTGGTGATCAGAGAACCGAGCTGATCACACGGGTTAATCCCCGGCGTATGCCGGTTTCTCCGACTCCACTCTCGACTATGAAGTGCCGCCCACGTTTCGAAGGCCTCCAAGTTTGCGGTTGCATGGCTTTGGCTCTCACCGGAAAAGGTTTCCGGGAGTGTGGGCAAGTTTTGCGGCGAAAAGACCATGAGACCCGAGGGTGGCTGGAAATTTTCCAGAAACTGTTCCTCTTGCCGTTCGGCCATCCAAGTGATATATTCATCTAGCTTCGAAATGGAAACATGGCTATCACGGACAAAGTCGAGCTTGACGAATTTCGGAAGATAATCTTTTCGAGTATTATCCTCCTGAATAGTTGACCAGCGTTGCGAAATGATGTCATGGGCATCCCTCATGGCGTTTTTGGCGTATAGAAGGACTCTTTCACCGACAGTCGATTCCATCTTGACCAAGCGCCTGGAGAGCTTGGCATTCATGGAGAAGAGCAAGTCGCTTGGAAGAGATCGCTGAGTTGATTCTATAAGGGCTTGGGATAGAATAAAGAGTACAGCCTCCTTGTAGACCACTTCTGATTGCGCGGGCGCCACCGTTTTGGTGAAGCCTAGCTGTAGGGCGACACGGATGAGTAGCCATGATGGGGAGCGACGCCACGGCAAGCGAGCGCCGTTGCTCCAAAGCACGTCATCGCGCGTATTTTTCACAATGACAGGGACCTCCATAGCCTGGCCCATTGATTGCAGAAAGTTGACAAAGGTTTCAGAAACCATGCCGGGGTGGTTAGTGTCGCGAGTCTCGTGCATGGCGTTCCCTGCTTTCTGCACCTTGGGCTGCATTGCCTCGACTGGGTGTTTGCTCATGGTTGCGAGCGTATGCGCGATGGTCTCATGAAGCTGAGGTTCTCGAAACTCGGACTCCCCGAGGGCGACGGAAGCGCCCGGGAAAGAGCGTATGAGTCTGCCTTTTGTTGTCATCGTGGCTTTATTCTGCGGGCAGATCTCGAACACTTCGAAGTAAATGCGGTTGCTGTGTTTGCTAATGAGAACGCCGGCATTTTGCTTTCGAACATATAGTGGAATGGCTCCGCCTACCGTCCGTCAGCACATGCCATGATTCGATATTCTGGTGCTTACCTTTGGTAAGTTCTCTCAGTAATTGGAGAATATCAGTCTGGTTCAGAGAGGCATCTTGAGCTGAGCACGCACGCTGCATATTACGCAGTGTAGATATGGCGGCGTCGGCTGTCCCATGGTGCGCCAGCTCAGTGTGGTTTTTCCACGCAAGTAGTCCCCTGATACTAATTGATAACAGGGCACTTTCCCCTCCAGCATTATAGTCATCCCACTGTGGTAACTTGCACGGCAAGAAGAAATGATTGAAGACATATAGCAACTCTTCGGAACTCAATGCCATTCTGGTTGAAGTTGGAAACGTAAGTCTTAAGTCTTGAAGGAGCGTTTCAATGGTGATAAGGGTACGGGGGTACGGGGGTACGGGGGTGACGAAGAAGGATCAGGACAACATTGATAAAGGGTACATGATCAGGGCTCATACCATCTTATATGATGGATTCGACCCAGGATAGTCCGTATGCCATCAAACTGAACCAATGTCCGTTCGTGTGTCTGTTCCCAGTCAGGGCCTCTGAGACTAGGGAAGTGGATAAACTCCAAACTACCCACCAACGTAGGTAATATTTGGATTGCGTTTGCTTTTTCCATTTCGAGTGTAGGGCCGGCGCGTATGTTGTAAGGCTTCGACGAGATGCGTTTGATCCGTTTCCATCACCGTGATATGTACCTCGAAATACACGCAAAAGCCTGGCGTTTGACCGGCCAGGTGCATATCGGATAAGAAGGTGGCATGATGTTTACTTTGATCGACGTAAATACATCATACAACTAGTATCTTGCGATAACTCACCAGCACCAGTTCAAATCACAAGCGGTGGTGGTGGTGGTGGTGGTGATGGTGGTAAGAAACCGTTCCGTTCACGCCAAGGCAAAACGGCCTAGTTAGGTACCCCGGTACCTACCTGTTTAGGTAATCAGGTGCGTTACGTAATGTAAGGCAGTGACTTCCGCATCAAATGCTCACCCCACACTATGTACAGGCCCATAGTCGGCCGGCTTATCTAGCCTGTAGGCCCACCGTCTAGGCCCTCTAGGGTCACTTTCGCCTAGAATCCCTTGTTTGATGTGCTAACAGAGCGCCCCCAAGTGAATAGATCCACTTAGATACCTATCTAGATGGCCTAGCAATACGGCTGGCCGATCGGCGTGATGAACACTTCGTTTCACAGTTCACTGCCTCCTTTCTGAGAATGTATCCCTACCCGTGCCACGCCTCAGCCTTCTACCTACCTACCTACCTACCTCCCTATCGACGTCTGTATCTAGATAGGTACCATCTATCTAAGGTAACTAGACGACACCTTACCTACCTAGGACTTCTTAACCTCAAAATGCTGCCCACAGGCTACCAGTACAAGTGTAACACAATCCTTATGTAATCAGTATCCCATATGTATTCCTTCCTACACAGTACGTACCTAACGCTACTCCTCCACTACTTCTACTTCTACAACATACAAGATCATACAAGATCAATACAAAGAGAATACAAGAACACACACAAGTTGTGATAACAAGGCAGCTAACCGCCCGTTCAGACTTCACATTGCAGCTGAAACTAACAGATTAACTGTGTAATTGATGCTGGAACGCAGCATGCATGAAACCGCCTTCGATCCAACACTTTTCCGAACAGCCAGTTTTCACAGCCAGTTTTCACAGCCAGTCAGTCCCTGAACCCGGCCCAGCCCCGGGTCACGAAGATGGACCGACAAACACCACTCTACCTAGGTGATCTCCCCTTTTCCACTTTGAACAGACGGGCTAATTTAGAATGGACCTGGGCCATGGCGACGACGAAATGGACCATATTTCCTCCCCACAACTATGGTACCGACTAACCTTAGGTATCTATCTACCTGTGAGGCCGCCTGGGCCTGTAGGTATTCTCGTCGCATTGCCGATCTCAGTACCCAATTCAATTCGGGCTGGGACTTTCGATAGACTGTCGCATTAATCGACTGGATTTGAAATACCTATGCGACCGACCGTTGAAGCCATCCCTTGGCAAAGGATCCCTCTGGCATTCTATTGTGAAGTGTAAAATCCGAGGAGTCAGGTATCAATAGAGCCTTACCGCGCCAACAGTGGCACCCACCTCCAGTCCCCCGACCAGTCATTCTACCAAAACGAATCTCGCTGAAAAAAGTCGTCGGCCAGCGTGGACAAAAGCAGCCATACGTTGGGCAAGTGCCCGTTGAATCCTACTCTGCATAGGTCTGGAAACAGGTATCTTTCCTCCCACCATAGATCCCCCAACGATCGGGCGACCCGTGGACTGTCACATGCCCACTGACCTGCCCACGTGGTCCCATCGGCGAGGCGGAATATACCCAGACTGACTGAAAATCAGTCATAGACACACACGCTCTAAAACGAGACAGAAAATGACTCCAACATATCATTGACGTTTTAACGTCTATCTACTAGGCTTTTACCCCGGTTTTGGTCAGAGCCTTGCTAGACCATTCTGAGATCTCACACTGAGACGGCAGGCCGAGCCGTGTATGTGGTTGGAATCCCGCGTTTAGCGTGATAAGGGGAAACCACATAATTAACCTACATGCTAAGAAAGGGCATCTCGAAGGGAGTGGGAGGGTTGGCTAAAGTTGCCTATATACCGCATCAGGACCTTACCTGGACAGCCACACGATGCGACATAGTAGACCGTCTGCGGCTGGCCTTTAAAAAAAGTGGTTGTCCCCGATCATCCGTTTGCCGATATGGAAATCCCAGTGGGCTCTGTTCATCAACAAATGGACTAACTCAGCGGACAGTCTCAATTTTGAGGGCTTCGCTATTCTTTTCCATTCTATTGTACCCCCCTCCCCTTCACCTATGACCACGGTCAAGGTTTGGATGTAAGAGATGAGATGGAACTCAGGTGACTACTTCAGACGAATCACCATCAGATGATTATAGGCAGCAACGTTATTTCAGAGAAACTACGGAGATGTTTGATCTTGTTGGGAGACTTTCTTAAACCACGATATGAGGGCTCATCATGGGTGAATCAAAGTCATGAAACTTAATACCCAAACTACCTACGTGTCCTTCCCGAACGAAACCCAACCATTTCCCTCCCCCTGATCCAGTACGTAGCCGCGAGTACTTTGTGATGGCCAATCACTGTCCAAAGTCCTATGGTATGTATATATATCTCCACCTATACAGGTGGAGATAACACACAAAGAGAAGGAAGGGGAAGGAAGAAAGCAATGATCAAGAAACATCGATTCAAACGTAATGCTTTCGGGTAGGTTGTTGAACTGCCTGTTTCCCGTCGTCAGCTCCCAACTTATTGGTCTGCAATGGATATGGTGTCGTCACTTCAGTACATGCTAAATGACCAACCAGAGGAAGGGACGAAAAAAACAGAACCCCCCCGACGACGAAACCAAAGACACAAGAAGATTTTCATTTCCAGCTTACCGTTGCATAGGGAGGCTGAACCCTACTAACTACTGCCAGCATTCAATGATCATAGGAAACTGATCTTCCAACCGCCTAGCTCTCTTAAGAGGCGGCGAAGAATGAGGAGAAGAAGAAACGCTGCTGCTGTTTCTTTTCTCCTCATTCAAACTCCGACAACGATGTTGTTGTTGTTGTTGGCGTTGTTGTTGGCGTTTAACTATGTGCTGCTGTGACTTCTTTTCGATCTTTCCTTTGCTCCTCGTTCGCGCTACCGAGGGAACGTAATCATGAACAACGTCGTCGTCGTCGTTGTTATTGTTACTATTGAGCTTAGAGCGAGCTTGGGCGGAGCGGGTCGCTGGATGACTTCTTGTTTTCTCAATCCTCTGCGTCAGCGGATTCGGGGCCCGGGCACTCCCACGTTTCCTGCTGCGGGCCTCATGGGCCGGTGCCGGCTCGGGCTCAGGCTTGTCCTTCCGAAGGGGTCTTTTTGCCGGACTTTCGGTCGGATGGGCGTCGACGGAGTCCTTAGACCCAGTTCTCTGGGGCATTTTTCGATCGATAGTATCTCAAAAAAAAATAAAAAGAATTGACAACGTAGTCAATGAGTCCAGGAAAGGAAACGAAAGGAAACGAGAGGAGGAGAAAAGAAGATGAAATAGGCCTCGGTGGGAAAAAGAACAAGTAATCTCCCTCAGCGGTGGCGCAATTAGCCGCCACCCCCCTCTGGAAGTCCTTGTGCCAGGGCCTCTATCATGCTGGACACATGAATATGACCTACACGCTGAGCTGAGTGGCGAGCGGTAGAGCCTCATTGGGTGTCCTCGGTCTGACCCCAGCTCAACGTAATCTAGACATGGCCAATCGGAGTTCCGGTTGTCAGGTGATGCTTCAGCGCCCATGTATTAAGAGATCATTATATTTATGCGGTATCGAGGCCCTCTATATCTTATTTAAGAAGGCCTCACTGGGACGTCAGCCTCAATTACTCACCGAAGAGAGCAGGCGGGCCGGCAGGCAAGCAGGTAGGTAGACCTTCGATCGAAGGTGAAAACCGTAGACTCTGCCTTCTCCTATCGTAGAAATACAGAATACTCTCGACAGAAAAAAAACAACAACAACCCCAAAACGATCCATTGTGACAGACCTATTTCATTACACTTTCACTCTTAACTAAACGCCAGCCCGAAATCATGAGTATATGTATCTTGGTCCCTCCGCCACTACCATGCGACCAGCCAAGCTGGCCGCGCGATATCCTACACGCCGGCATAGTAACATCCAAAGCCTGGCCAAAAGGGCACACCTTGAAAATCCACCTCATGGGCGGGACCGCCGCCGTCCGCGAAACAGTCGAGCACTACGCCCGGGAATGGACCAAGTACGCCAACATCAAGATGGATTTCACCGCCGACATCGACGCCGCCGAGATCCGCGTGAGTTTCGAGAAGCGCGGGTCCTGGTCCGTCTGCGGCCGCGACTGTTTCGCCATGCCGGCGCGGGCACCAACCATGAACTTGGCCTGCTGCCACGACGTCGTCGACAAGGCCCCGCCGGAAGAATACATCCTCGCGCGGACCGTCTACCATGAATTCGGCCATGCGCTCGGCCTCGTCCACGAACACCAACACCCCGACGGCGGCATCAAATGGAATACGCGGCGCGTCTACGCGTACTACTGGACTGAAATGGGCTGGGACCGGCGCACGGTCGACAGGAACGTCCTGCAGCGATATACCAAGACGATGACGCAGTTCTCCCGCTTCGACAAGAAGTCCATCATGCTGTATCATTTCCCGGAAGAGCTCACGGCGAACGGGTACTTTGTCGATCCGAATAACGTCCTTTCGCCCATGGATAAGAAGTTTATCGCGCAGATGTATCCCGGAGACGACAGCAGCAGCAGCAGCAGCAGCAACAGTGATGACGCCACGTCAGTCGAGAAACCGAGCGGGCAGAGCAGAGTCTCGAGACAAAGGGCGAATCCCTCCCAGCCATTAAGAAGGAGCACAAGGATCGCTGAGCGGAAAGGTGTGGCCAAGATACCCAAACGTAAGGATAGGCACCCAATCCCCCCCCCCCCCCTTCTAGACCTTTTCCCGTACCTAATCTATTGGCTCATCCTCCGTTGTTTAGGCAGTAAAAGAAAGCCTCGTCAGCGAGTACTTGGCGCCACAAATTGAGAAGCGCGCTTAGATCGGCGTGGGGAGGTAAATGACTTGCAAGGGCGCGAGTTACTCTGATCGGAATATAAATACAAGGACGACGGGCTCGACTAACTAGTGAAATTCATACACGTCTTTTCGAGTCCTACCCCTTTTATTAGCCAATTATAGTGTTGCGTTAGTCTCTATCATCCATATTCCCTCTACCTAGTTCAACAAAAGTTTGTACAGTATGGAATACATATGTGGCTTGGTAAAGTGCACAGAGAGATGGGCGAATGGAAATGGGACGAAAGCAGGATGTCGACGCCTCGGATGTGCATAGCTATGAAAAAAAAAAGTGTGTTCAGAAGTAAACATGTCTGGTACCCGGGTGCCTCTAGGGCCACAGAACACTCTTGTGCTGTTCTCAATCACCTTGTCGACTTGGCATGCTGTTCATTATACCATTGGAGAGTCTCCAGCGCAGTCTGCACACGCCCGCTAAGCCTATTGTCCAACGGGTAGCGTGGCCAACTGTCTACTTTCTCAAGCCAGGACTGGCACTCCTCTACCTTCTTCTTTGTCTCCTCTGGAGTCTTCGTCTCCTTTTCGACCCACATGAGAACAGCCATCTCGTAATGAGCGGACGGGGATATATAGTCGTCAATCGTTGGTCCTGTCAGGGTAGATCTAAAGAACAACATAATCAGCCGAGTCGTCATGAGCGGTCATACGAGGGGAAGTCATCCGTACTTGTTGTATTGAAGAACCTTTTGAAGCGTAGCCCTAGCTTCGTCATATTTCCCTAGATTCCGTAGAATAGCGCCCTGGCACAAGTCATGTACTGCTCGCTCTTCCGCGTCGGCCAGAATCGTGAAACGAGCATCGCCTGAACAGGTGAGTCGTCTCCACGATAGAGATCTCGAGACGTTTTCGAGTTCCCCAGGCTGCATTGCTTTCAAGCCATTCATCACATATACAAATTCTTGAATTGGGCTGACACCAATGGCGTCGACATAAGGAATATCCAATGCCGTCGATCTTGCCTGCCATTTTGTCAACTTCCGAAGAACAAATGCTGAGAGCGATAACTGCCGTGTCGTAAAGTATTTCTGATTCATTGTGTTGTAGCAATTTTGAAAGAACCCTTCGATGTTGAGTCTATGGGTAGTATTCAGTGATTCGTCTTGCGAGTCAGAAAGGCAAGCGTTTCGATATAGCTCCAACTCGGCGCATCCGGCAAGGTAGTAATTAATTGAAGGGTTCCCAGTGTTGTCGTCAACGCACCGAATGTAGTAGTCGCGGGCTTTTGACCATTCCTGGGCAAATGTCAACGCTATAGACAGCTCGGAGTGGTTCTGAGAAGCAAGCGCCGGTATCTTGGGGTTATTGTCCATGAGGATTCTCACGGCGCCGGTCAAGTCCTTGGTCATTTCTCGGGTGCGGGCGTCTTCAAATTTCCATATCGCGCTGTCTGGATACCGTCCCCGGAACCTAATTAGAAGCGCAGCAAACTGTTCCTTGGGGTATCCCATGTCTGCACCCTTCTCGATGTCGGCGTCGGAGGGAAGGATCTCGGCAGAGCCCCAGTGATTGTGGTGCAGGGAAAACAGCATGAAGGCAGACATTGCGCCATTGATATTGTCGAACCGGGTGCTTTCCCAAAGCATTTGCAAGCCACGTTCACGGTCACCTTTGAAGCCAATTACGGACAAGAGTTGTGAAAACATTGGCGGTGTTAGCGACAGTATGAGATTCGAGATGCCAAAAGCCATGTTCGTCGCACTGTCATATATATATGTGAGTGTGTTGTCTGGTGACTTTGTTACAAGTAGGGTATACTTTTCTATGAAAAGAATTCTGCTTTTTTGGTGGGCAGCCACCGTAGGGTTCAACGCAACGCAACGCAACGTGGAGAGAGATGGATAGATGAGTGCCTCTGTACTTACGAATGGATGAATGCATCAATTGGATCGGCATAAACGTCAGAGTCAGAGCCGCCTCGCGACGTAACGAGGAAGGGCGACGCCGACGGTGATTTAGTTGTTCCTAAACGATCACTATGGTCCGGAGAGAGGTCACGCGCAGCCTCATCAATATTATCATGAGCGAGAATATTTTCATATTGCGACGATATTTTCTCAAACTCGGACACATCCGCATCTGACAGCGTGGGATCGGAATCATCAACATAATCCCCAGGTCCATTTTGAGATGCAAGAGCAACGTCGCCCTTGGGTAGCGGTGGTGCCAGCCCGCGCTTCGCTAGAAACTCGGCTTCGGCCTGCTTGATTGCGGCAAGCATCAAATATGCCTTCCGGATCTTGTGTAGGCCTTTTATGGCTTCAACCATGGTTTCATTCATGAGCCCAATCATGGCAGACAAGATGAGAGATTGTGCGATGAGCACTTGGTATTCACTGCCGGCGGGGTATAGTCTCTCGGTTTGCGAGTCGGCGCTGTTTGTTTCCTTCTCGGCCTTCACGTCGACCCGGGCGGCTGTTTCGCAGGCGTGGAGTAGCCTGGCGGTCTCCGCCTTGTTTTTCTCTGTTGGCTTTCCATCCTCCCCGACCTCTGCGAGAGTCTTTATGAAGGCGCAGATCGCCAGGCCGAACAAGTGATATGTTGAACTCCCCTGGCCCAGACGGGCTTCGGCACCCTCTAGATTGTCATTCATAATGAGGTCCAGACCAACAAGGGCATCGTTGAGCAGCGCAAGTGAGCGAGCGCGTAGGTCAACTCGAGAGACGGCCGAGGCGGCATTTTCGCTTGGTTTTTGGGAGGAGCCCCTCAACCAGACACTTAGTCGGCTCATGAGTCACCAAGTGGTGTCGAGTTATTGTGATATGAGGGCGTGCTTAGCGTTAACGGTCGTCTCATGAGCTTGCGGTTCGTGTTTCTTCGTTCGGGAGACAAGGTCGGGTAGCTAGACGAGGTTGTACGCGACTGAATCAACGGGAGGGAGTAATTAAAGGGGATTGATTTTGATTGTAAGTGTAGGTATAGACCAGGACCCCTTCCCTTCGGATACCTACTCGTCAACCTGGACTTGGACTGGACTTGGACTGGACCCAGACTGGAACCCAGACTGGAGCCCTGGACCCCCTACAGTCTCTACACCAGCTACAGGCTGTACAGTGAAATGACATGGCTTCAGTGTTGGCGGGACACTGTGCTCAGAGGCTTTGTGAAGCGTCATAATACTTGGGCTTTAATCAGGAAGCATTGACGATTGGCGACAGGTAAATTAGCAGTAGATGAACTCTTTGGTTGTTTACATTGCAGTCCGTGCAGTCTGCAGGTACGAATGCGAACGTGGATCCACGCAAGGACCAGGACACATGCAATGATTGCTCGGGCCGGTGCAGGCCGGCTTGGGCCGCCAGGTGGATCTTTGACGGCCTTAATGAGCCATCTTATCAGCTAGGATTGCAGCGTAGTCTATCTAGGTACATATTAATTACTACATACGTACCTTCCGTACAGATTACTTAGATACAGTCTGTACAGTCTGTATTGTCACTGCAGACTGTATTCCGTACGGACCGAACCAACGTGACAGAACGTGAGTATGTATCTATCTATCTAGTCCTTTGCTTCAAGCACCACAATGATAGTCTATGTTTCCCATAATTTGACTTTATCTGCTGACCTAGTGCAGGGAAAGCCAACGACAACATTCTCTGGATTCATTCACTCTTTTTTTTCTTTCGTTTTTTAGCTTTGTGTTGCCGTAACAGTTAGAGCTGAAGACGCTTTACGTCTAGGTTCCATTACCGAGTCCCCATTAAAGGGTTCACCTCATTGCTCGGCCACTCGACGTACCTATTCACTATTCAAGCACATTGACAGTGCAGTTCTAGCGAGTGATCCCCACTTGGTGGCCGAGGAACAGGTCATCACGCTACGTAGTTTCACTCTAACTATTAGTGGGTACAGTCTGTACGCTAGGTATCAGTACCACGACCTACTACGACCTAAGTGTAGGCGCCAAGAGGTGCTAAGGTGCACTACCTAAAATACCGCTGCTACCGCTGTAACGTCATACCTCCCAGGGCAAGGTGCAGTGCCGTCCCCATCGAGTAAGTACCCTGCTGGTCACCTGCAGTTATCATTTAATCAAGTTATCATTCAACAGCTCACTCTCACGGGAGACTTTTTCGGAAGGAACACCGACTTGCCTCTTTCTATCAGCAACCTACTTTTTCTTCTCACCAATCCTTTATCACACCTGCCAAACTTCGACGACGACAACCCTCACCTGCGGCATTCGTACCGATGCTGCATGATGGGGCTTTACCAGCAAAATCGGGACCTGAATCCGGCGCAAAATGAGCCCGCTAATAGCGAGGACTCGGCCAAAGAGAACCAGCTGCGTGATGACTTACCGGTACCTCTAGACGATCCGGCCCCTCAATGCGAGATCAGCCCGAGCTCGGGTACCTGCATCGACCGTGCAGGCCTCATTGAACGGTTGAAGAGAGGGGAAAGTCCTACTTGGGTTCCCTCCCGCCATGTTCGTATTGCCCTACCTTTTATGGACGCCCCATCCCGTCAGAGTGCCTTTACTAACGAGTCGTGTGATGGCTACAGTTAGAATCAGTATGGAGTCAGCGAGAACAACCGTCGGCGGCACCTATCAGGGGCCCGACGCGCTCCGGCTTTGACACGGCTCCGCCGGCGTCTCTACAGCCCTCCCTAGAAATAACTCCCAAGAGAGATTGGAGTCCATCGGATGATGAGAGAAAGCAGCCGGATGTTCTTGCGCTCGAGAGGCCGAGATCAGCATTGCACAGTGGCGATTTTACTGAGAACGAGACCTCTCCAGAAGCAAGTGCCTCTGAGCCCGCACCCTTTGCTAGCACAACCGAAGAGCCAGGCGAGAGCGCTCGCTCATGGATACCAGGCTCTCGCCCGGGAGATTGTACAAAGTTGACCTTTGAAAAGAGACAGCCCCTCCCTGTGCGGTCGGACGAGGTACGATCTGCCCTATCCTCTCTATCCTACCCCTCTCCGACAAACTTTGTCTATAAACCACCGACCAGTCCTTTATTTCAATCTGAGAGCAATGATGAGATCGAACTGGCGTCTGCTATGGGTAGCATCGATCTCAGCCCTAGTCTTCCTAACCACCGCGGGCACACTACGATGATATCTCCCTCGGGCTCTTGCTCTGGACCTTCTCAGGGGCTATCACAGAACCACATACTCCATCAGGAGAGAACCCCTCCTTACCAAGCACATCAGCCTCGGCGATCTCTCGCTATATCATCTACCTCCCCAGCAGGCGGACACACCCCGCAGACACCCGCAATGCCTCATACTCACCGTCCCTCACTGAGTTCTGAGATCTCCCCAATCCTACATGCGTCAATGGTTGGGTCTTACGAAGAAAGCATCTTGCGCGGTCGGATGTCAACCACACCATCAAAACCCCTGAATTTCCTAGCTCAGATCGGCGTTCTCGGTCTGGGCAAATGCGTGCCAAGCCTTCGTTGCCCCCGACATGTAACCATGTCGTTCCCCGCTGTCTTTTACAGTTATGCTAGCTCATCTCATGGCCGGACCAAGGAAGACGATGGACCTAGTCCATACGTAGGGCAGATTGATTTGGCAAACGGAATACGGATCCCAGAGCCTGCTAAACCGTCAGGGATGTCCTGGAGCGGACGGAGAACAACGAACGAGACCAATGCGACGAATACTAATGACGCCACGCTAAGCACGCCAAGTCGTGACGTTTGCGGACCTCGAAAACCTAGATGCAGATCTGTCTCGCCCATCCCAGCCCCTGAAGGAGGCTACCGGATCCCCCAAAAGGGTCAGATTCAGATTATCATCAAGAACCAGAATAAGACGGCCGTCAAGCTATTCTTAGTGCCGTATGACTTGGCCGGGATGGAACCCGGCACCAAGACCTTTGTGCGGCAGCGCATCTATTCCGGCTGCAAACCACCTCATGATGGCTCTAGCTCCGACAGTGACTCGCCGGCGGATCACCCTATTCTGAGGTACCTTGTTCATCTACACATATGTTGTCCCGCGCGGGGCAGCTTCTACTTGTACAATACTATTCGCGTCGTTTGGGCCAGCCGTGTGCCTGATGGGAGAAAACGGCTTCGAAACGAGATCACACTCCCAGATCCTCGGTACTCTCCGTACAAACCTGTGCGAGCTCCGCGCCCCGCGTTGTCTAGTGATATAAGCGCCGCTGCCAGCCTGGCCCCTGACGTGACTACGGAGAGAGAGAGTCCCGCGGATGGCTTTAGCCCACAGGACACTCCAATGGAACCCGTGTCATCTGAGGACTCACCAGCTGAGACCGTGGTGTCCAATAAGGGTAAGAGCAATGTCTCAGAGAACCGGGATTCACGCGCCGCCGAATCATCCCGGTCAACAGCACAAGGCTCCAGTAACATGTCAAGCCCGGACCACAACGATGGCCAGTACAATAAACTAAACAAAGGTGACGTCGGATATGAAGGTAATGCGTTCTCCGATATTATTAATGATAACCCGGCAGTCGCTGGAAGCCTACTTTCTCAGCGCCTACGGTCTTTAGGGGCTTGTACAGAGGCTCCTAACGAATTGGAGGAGGATTCTAAGAGCAGCCCGCCGGAACCGGAGGAATTGTAGGTTTTTTTTTTTTTAACTGCATGAGTACTATCTGTCGGCGTCTGGACGGGTCAGGTTTGCGCTTCTGGGACCTACGATATGTACAGGCGTTGAGATCGAGATCGAGATCGGGATCGGAATCGGGGATCGGAATCGGGGATCGGATCGGGGATCGGGATTGGGGTTAGTGGATGGAGGTCAAGGAGTATAAGGTTGTAACGCGACTTCACCATCTTGCCTCTCTGTATTTGATTGCGTGACAAGCAAAAGAGAATACCTAAACTGTGCCTAGACAAAATGCCTCAACTGTACCTACTCAATCAACCTAGCTACTTTTGTCCACTCTGTTTGATGAAGCTCAATTGGCAGCCATATCGTGACAAATGCAATCATCATGTGGTAAAACCGACGGATGGAAACCCGACCTACCTACCTAGATTAGTCCGGACCTATACATGTGCGTTTACGTACGGCCTTCTACTGCCGAGGAGACTCACGATGGGAGACTACTTAGCAGATCTGAAGTGTGTACGTTGATTGAATTGAATAACTATGAGAAGAGAAGCTAGGAGAAGAGATATCTCGGGCGGGGGAATACATAGATCAACAGACGTACGAGGCCACGTACCTGCTACATGAGGTATGAGTGTGATGACGCATGGTGACGGTATATGATGATGTACTGAATACACGAGGTAGGCGACATCCACATACAAACCTACCTAACCTAGATAGGTACTACTTGATACAACTAAGTAACCTAACCTAGATAAGTAAGTAAATAAAGCGCAGGAAAAACTCAACCGACCGGACCAATCAGCCATGGCTTGGCAATCACTCCATTAAGTAGAACCCAAGCAGACGCCAAACCAAGAAAAAGAAGAAAAGAAAAAGAAAAAGAGAAAAAGAGAAAAGAAAATATATATACATATTAATTCCTCCGTGGCGCAATTGGCTAGCGCGTTCGACTGTTAAACTCTTTTTCAAAATATCTTGTTTATTTTAAAAAAAAAAACCCCGTAGAAGGAAACGGGGAGAGGGAAGCGATCGAGAGGTTGACAGTTCAAGCCTGTCCGGGGGAGAAATTTTTTTCTTTTTTTAAATCTTTTTTTTTTGAATCTTTTTTTTGAATCTTTTTTTTTTTTGTTTTGGGTGGTTTCTTTTTCTTTCTTTCCTCCCTCCCTCCTGCCTATCTATCTATATCCGGTGAAGCCTATATATAATTATACATAAATATACATACATACAATACATATGCATCGCACCGCACAAGCAATGGAACCTCAAGTTATCCTCTTTTCCCGCAACCGTAGACCGGGGGGATGAGGCGGGGAGGAGGGAGGGGAAGGGGAGGGCGGGAATCCCCTCCCCCTCATTATAGCTGTAATCGCCCGCCAACTACACATACGTACTTTT
This sequence comes from Xylariaceae sp. X187, assembly GCA_028637585.1. Lineage (NCBI taxonomy): Eukaryota > Fungi > Ascomycota > Sordariomycetes > Xylariales > Xylariaceae > Xylariaceae sp. X187. Next base: position 3,391,893 of record JAJIZN010000001.1, on the reverse strand, counting down.
TCCCTGCTTCTCTGCCCTGTTTACCTTAACCCTACCCTACCTTACCTTGACATAATCCGTGATGGAACTGACTGCCCCCCCCCCCCCCCCCCCCAAAAAAAAAAAAAAAACCCCTTCTTGAAATAAAGGAAAACTCCGAGTAATTGTGGTACGGAGAGGTATGTCTCTCTCTCTTATCACGCCCGTCCATCACCAATCACCTCATAACCCTCCCCCTCCTCTAACCCTAGCCCCGAATCCAATCACCTAGTAGTAAAATAACACACATAACGGACTCGTCTCATTAATAAACCTACGTATACCAAAGTAATCATTATTTTTACATACACCCAACACCCCCAGCAATCCCAGCTTCCGTTTTCCCTAAGTAGCAGGGTCGGACTCAACAATATGCCATACTCCCCGCTTCACCCTCAAACAAAGAACTAAATAACTAACACTACCCAATCTCACCTCAAACAGTCAAACCCCTGGCGAATTAGTCGCCATGCCAAAACCAAAACTAATACCAATACTCTCTTCCCTTCCCCTCCAATCTCATTCTTCACAACCCCAAATCCGCAGGACACGACCGTACCCGCTGAATGACCAAACCCTCACCCTCCATCTCCCCATCCCTCCCCCTTTCCTTCCCCGTCCTCCCAAATCTCAACTGCAAACTCTTCTTCGTCGCCAACGTCGTACCCCAAAATTTATCCGCCATTGTCAGTTTCTTCCGCCCCTCCTTGTCATTACTATCCAGCATCTTCCCCACACTCCAATTGCTCCTATTCCGCACGCCCAAGTTCCTCTTAAGCTTACTCACTTTTCTCTTATTGTTGTTCTTCCTCCTCCAGATATGTCGTGTCGTCTTCGCACCCCTGAACCCCACCGAAGAAACTGGTCTACCCACAAGTGCAAAGCGTGCCTTGGTCTTAAAACACACCTTCCTAACCCATTTCCGAAATTTGACTCTATGGAATTGCTGAGTGAGCGTCCGCGTAGACCCATCCGCATTCTTCAACGTGAAAAGTTGCATCCACGACGAACGGCGAGAGAGCGGTCGTACCCCTGAATCATGGATGGTCGACCAGTCATCATCTCTCTCCGAGAACGCTGAATGCCGCACGGCCGTCTGCGACGTCTCGTTGGTGTCCACGCTGATGCCACACAGCTCGTCGGCTGAACCAACGCTGCTACAACGAAGCTGGTCATCATCAGACGTGCTCCTTGCGTTCGGTCTCTTGTAAAGCAAAAACCTGACGTCTAGCTGTGAAGAAACGGCGTTCTCGTTTTCCAGTATCGGTACTATAAGCTCGCTGTTCGAAGATTGATGTTTCTTTCGGTCCATTTTGCGAATGATACCCGATCCGCGCCTCGGGCCTATCACTACATTCGAGTATCTAGACTCCGTACGATGGTATTCGACCGGATCGCGGAATGGAGAGGGATCGAAACTGGAATTCGGTCCGACAGCAGTCGAACGGGAAATGTCGCTAGGATCGAGCGCGGCCCGGAGTTGTCGTAGCCCTATGGGAACACTAACGGTTGCTTCGCTCACAGGCATACTGGACAAATGCCACGAGCTCCGGGAAGGATACTTTCCGTAGCGCAAATACTTGGTCAAGTCATTATTCCCAGGCATTGCAAGTTCCGGCGAGCGGTACATCGCGACGGGCGAGCGCATGCCCTCAGACGGGTAAGAAGACGAAATAGAGCGTATTCTTTCGAGCCCGCTGGTCGACCTCGTCGGAAACGAAAAGCAGCCATCACCTCTCTTCTCCGTCCCACTCGTCTCCCCGCTGGACAGGCTGAGCGAGCGGATCCTGGGCATCTCCTCGATCCGTTTACGCACTCGGCTGAGAGTCGCTGGCAAGAGTTGCTTCAAAGGTTCTTTCCCTGTACTCTTCGGGTTTGATCCATGCTTGCTATCCCACCCTGGGGAAGAAGAAACATTGAGTTCGGCCGAGCTAGTATCATCGTATCCATGTGCGAGTGAGTATTTAGAGCCTGTCTCCGGGCGTATATTCTCATTCCTCCGCCCCAAAAGCGGCCAGTCATCAGCGCCCTGGCTGCTATTCCAGCGATTCTCCGTCTTGTCGAACAATGCCGAGAAAGCGGCTGATATGGTTGGCCGTCGATGGGGGCCGTGCTGGCCATTGTGGACGGTATTAGAGAGTCTGGACGGGGCGGGTTCGTCGTCATCTTGGGATTTATCACTACGCATGAATCCTCGGCTTGGGAGGGACCATCGATGGAGCAGCGACATGATTGTGTGCCAGTTTAGTAGGTAGTAATTGGCCTGAGCACACACACTCTCTCTCTTTCTCTATCTCGTAGTGGTAGTAGTATGAGCTCTTTCTCCTTCGTGGTAGTATTAGCGATATGGCGAATGTCTGTGTGCCTGATACGGTTGATTGAAAACACAATCAAGGAGGATGTGCGAATAACTGTTTCCCTGGCTGCGCTCGACACTCGACACTCGACTCGACACTCGACACTCGACACTCGACACTCGACAATGTGATTGTTCACCAGCAAAGGAGCGGCTTCCTTTCATTTGACTATCCCATCATGATGGAAGCTGCTACGCACATATTTCTTACTAACACCGTGTTTCACGAAGATATATCTAGGAAGTAGCTCCCGACAACATCCATACCTTGGTATGGTAGGATATGCCTTCCTGTTGTGAAGATAATACAACAAGGGAAGTGTGTATAAGGTAATCACAACAATTCTAGCGGAAATACGCCGTCATGTAAAAGCATTGCATTCGAGGACACCTATAGTAGGGGAATCCTCTCTTCTAATTTTCAAAACCAATTGTCTCCCATCTCCCATCTCCCACTAAACCTGCCCCAGATAGCTACCCCCTCCTCCATAATACGCAACCCTTTTGGACTCTCTCAAGCAACAACACCACCTCTTCTCCTACTAGTATCCGCACCCAAGTAATCAATCGGATTCCGGCACAGCGGACACGTGTTCTGGTTACTGCTCTGGAACCACTTGTAAAGACAAGTACGATGGAACAGGTTCTTGCAAGTCTGGCATCTTTTGTCAGGCATTTTCTTATCCGTGCTGATGATGCTGTAGCAAATGGCGCATTCGGTCTGGCCCTTTAGAGCGCCGACGACATTACGTCGGAATGTGGCGAGTCCATCGATGATGTTGCCGCCCTATTTAATGTTGGTTAGAAAGTGACATGTCATGATGATATATCATAATGGAATAGTGTACATACCGAGAATGTAATGGCACCCTGGGTCGTCAAGATCCAGCTCTTCCACTTCCTCTCATCAACCGCGACACGGTTAATACCGACAACCGTAACCGCGTCAAGCGGGAACTGCGGAGGTATGCGAATAGCGATTGAAGCATTGAGGTCGTCGACTTCATACCCAGCAATAACCTCCCTCGCCACCGGGCTAACCTTCACAATGAGCTCCTTCTCATCATCAGCTGGTGGCTCTTGGCTCTCGTTCCACTTTGCCACGTCTTCCAGGGCTTCCGCGATAATGAGAGGAGAAAAGTGTCTCGCCATCCACGCTTCCACTGCAAGTCTGGTCTGCTTCGATCGACAGTTGACATGCCACGCCTTGAAAAGGCCCGGTACGAATTTCAACACCAGATAGTACAGATGGACGAGGAGCCACTGCATAGCCCACTCTGGAGAACCGGATTCAGCGAATCCTACGATGTAGTTCTTGATGAGTTGGGCGGTGAAGCCTGCCCGGTCTAGATTTAGCGCGCGAGCTGCCGAATGACCCAGCACATCAAAGGTAAAGTTCATCAAAGGGTCGATATAGTTTTCCGTCTTTAGGTTTTCAGTGTAGTCGCCACGCACTTTGAAAGAGGCAGCGCGGAAAGCGTCGAAGACCAGGTGCCACGATAGTAGATATGAGCGGACGGCAGTCGGGAACTGACCCATGATCTCGTCGGGGTAAGAATCCAGAGTCGGTGCGTCGAGTAGAAGAGATAACAGTTCATCCGGTAGTCGTGCGTCTTGCTTTTCTAGAATGACATCAACCGAGATTTTCTCTTGGGCAGCTGGCAGAGCCTTGGTCAAGATGGAAAAGGCAGCCGTTTGAATATACCAAGATTCGCTGGCCATCAGTCCATATAGTTCTGAGAGATCATCGTAACGCGAGAGAGACAGCGTCTCGACCCGTCTGCAGAGAATGGCGTCTACCATCTCCTGGGGCTGAGAATGATCCCCCCTGGGCAGCTTCAGGAGGTCGATGAGAGCGGTCGATCTTTGCTCCTCTGAACTCTGCAGAGCTTCCACCAGATCATCATTGGGCCCCTCCATCGATTCAAGAATGTCCATGAGCCGTAATGAAGTATGGATTTCGGTTAGGCGGCCAGCGAGTGGTTCACTGGCAGGCTTTGTCCATAAATATATGCAAAACTCCACAGCTTTCTCCCAATACGACCCATAGACATCTTTGATGCAAGGTAGCAAGCGTTGCAAGCAACGGCCCGCCTCGGTAGCGAATGCATTGTCGATATTTTCCGGTACATCTAACCAGGAAGTAATTTGCCTCACAGCAAAGACCAGTCGGTTGTTAGAGACAGGTAGTTCATCCGTGCCATATATTTGCATGCAAGCGTTGAGGAGAACGAGCGTGATCAGCGTTTCCCCCCGACCAACTTCAGCACCTGCAATGTCACTAACCAAGCGGTTGCAGAAGCTGTTGACAGTTTTCGATGTAGCGGCAGTCTCACCAAGCGCGTGTAAGATGGCAGCCGCGGGATATACAGTGGAAGACGATGACTTGAAGCAGTCCGCACTGATCAACCACTGCTCGCCGTTTGATGGGAAACCGTGCCGCGCCGTTAGGGTTTCAAGAATGCTCTGCATGGAGCGGGCGGAATAGAAACCTAGAGGCGATAGCGTTCGTGATTGCTCTAGTAATTTCTCAATGATTGCATGCATTAGCCGGGAATTCTCAGTCCCGGATCCGTCAGACCACCCTTGAGCATCGTCGGCCATTGCGGTAATATGCTTCGGAGCGGAGACGGTTAGAGTCTCGACATCCGGCATATCATTCTCCACGGATAAGGAAGACCAGACACTATCTTTGCTCATCAGGGTCAGTTGGTCCGTTGCCAGCTCAGTAGTTAAGCTCAGATTTATGAGCAAATTGAGTCTGGTGGAGAGCTCGATGCGATCGAATTCAAAGCCGGAAGAAACAAGTTTGGTCATGTATAATGCCATGCGACCGGCTACAGAACAGCCTTGAGCATCCCGTTGCTCATGTACTCCGGCGCCCGTAGTAGCATCACCGGTAACAAGGAAACATGAGCCGCCAAGGCTATTCGTAAGTGCTAGAGAGGGGTTTAGCGCCTTTTTAAAGAGGACCGATAATTGTTGACTCCATATTGAAGCATCTGGCAGGAGAAGAGACAACTCAGTAGTAATGTCTTCATCTTGTTTCGATGCTTTGAGTATGTTCTGTGCTTGTATGGCTTGTTGGACAAGAGTGTCGACCCTGAATAATAAGTTAGATATTATAGCGGTAATAGTAATACGGCGATAAAATACATACGAGAGAGAGGTTGGATTCGCGGTGTTAAGGTTTTGCTGTATAAGGGTGCTCACGCCACTGCTAGACCGATTCTCCAGTAGTGCTCGCAACACGGACATCTCGGTACTGGAACCTTTTTCCGAGAGGCTCAGGAGGCTAGCCATTAATGTCATGTGTATCTCTTCGTCCTGAGTCAACAGTTCTGGTTTCTTATCCGCAATGATCCGCAGCGCCTTGAGTACACCTTCATCAGGATGGTTGGAGGCCGATAGGCGATGTACAAGTTCCTTGGTAAGACTTTTATAGGAGAAAACGTTAAGTGCGCCGAATGTGAATACATTGTTAAATAAATCCCAACTAGGCCCCGACTTTTCAGTTGTGCACAATAAACACATTCGGACGAGTTCGGCCTGTAGTGTTGGATTCTGCAATGCCATTCCAGCTACGTGGACGCTAGAAATGAGCTTCGGGAGCGCTGAAACGGCTTCGGGGGTCTCTAAGCATTCCATCGCCATTGAAATTGTAGATTTCCAAATCTGTTCAAACTCATCGCGCAACTGAGCAATTCCGCCGAGAAGCATGATGCTCGAAATGATGTAAGGTGAAGACCGTGATTTCAGGAATTCCACCCGACCATTTGTGATGAAATTACCCAAGCCATCTAGTATGCCTTGGATCTTGGAAGCAGATTTGAAAAGTAGAGGTGCTCGTTTCGCCGCTGATTCTAAGATCAGGGCCGCCCCGAATGGCTTCCAATTTCTCGTCTCAAGTATATTGAGAGCTTCTTCAAGTAATTCCAGGCTTAAATGAGATAAAAGGTCGGGGATCGGGCGGTCGCTAGCCACCGTTTTCTCATGTGCGTCCAAGATTTTACCGGTCAAAGAGAACCATCTGTCTCCCGCCTCAGCTACGGCAGTCTGTGAGGTTTGATACTCTTTCGCCGATTCAGGTAATGAAATCCGGATATCGTCCTTGATCCTGCCTTTTAACCGGCTCAATTCAAGACTCGTAGCACTAACCAGATCTTCGAAAGGTAATGTTGTAGTCGAGGTGTATGATTTGATCAGGATCGGGAGCTGGGAACCCGACGCCCAAACCAACGTCTCAGGCGAAGGAACGAGATAATGCTGTGTCAATGGAAAGACGCTTTGCTGGCAAATCATGAGACGCGCTTCACTGGATGGAACTGTTTGTAAAAAGTGCCTTGCCAGGCTAAGATACGCGGACCAGGCCTCGATGGCGTTTGTACGGGGCTCATCGCGATTCGTTAGCCCCGTTCTCATGGACTTCAGGAGCTCGATTGCAGCGTTAGGATCTTCGGGTAGAATATCCTTAGGAATTGTTTCGAGTAGTCGAGTGAGATTGGCCCAATATTGTGGAGGACCTCCCTGCGAGCCTGTTTCGAGGAAGGTCCCGAGTCGTGAAATAGGAGACTTTTTGGCGCGGTAATCAGAGGTCCATATTGTTGGGTATTTTGCCGTTACTTTGGTCAGGACATGAACATAATCCGTAGCAGAGCCGGCCTGGTTACTTTTAAGCCCTTCGGCCACAAACACTTTGCTTATGCGAGTCAAATCGGCTCCTATTCGATCTGGTCTTTTGTCGAGGCACGCTGACAGTAGCTGGCACGATAGCCGCCTCACGCTCGGGTCATCGAGTAACGCACTCGCCCATACCTTGTCGTTTTCGAAGAAACGATCGTAGTCGTCGATGCATTTATTGATGTCGGCGCCATTCAATCTTTGCAAGAGATTGGTAACCAATGCAAGGCTCCCGGCAAGGACTCTGAGATATTTTGCATGGGCATCGTCGGTGTTAGTCGACCGACTATCGCTTAGAGTGTCTGCCGTCTCCTTGATTGCATCGTTTGCGTAGTCGAGTATCTGTTGCTGGCAGCGTTTCCAGAACTGCGTAACCTTTTCGGGTGTTGTAAGAAAGGATGAGAGGCCTTCAGTGGCGGCTCTCGAAGCAGCCCTGTCCTTATCAAAGGTTCCAGCAAGCCAGGGTCCAACAATCTTGGGCACGTTCTTCTCCATGCGTTTTCGGGCGGACTTCATGAGCTCGAATTGAAGGATATGAGACAGTTCGCGTACGCGTCTTGAATTGTCTATCGATACACGAGGATACATATGGACCTAAGCATAGCATTACTATGAGGGATAGCTCATGGGCTAGGCGGATAAAGAGTACCTACCCAAGCCTCCAACACAGGCTCCTCGGTGCCTCCATCCTGTTCATAAGGATGGGCTTGCACATATGTGAGCAGTTCCTCGAGGGCCTTCGCCTTGGTGGTGGGATCTTTCTTCTGCAGGTTTTTCAGGGACACGACAACGTAGGCATCGGACACAGAGGAGACGTCGGGGGGTTCGGCGAGGTAGGAGAGATTGATGCCGCTTGCAGAGGCGAAAGCACCGAAGGAATTTGCGCCGAAGCCAGAGATGGCAGCAGCTTGACTGCTGGCGGCACGCGCCTTGCCCAGTTTGCGACTCATGCTAGCCGGGATTCAGGAATAAGCGACGACGCGTATCGTACATGTGTCGGTAAGAGGGTTGGAACTTGGTAGTGCACAGAATGTTGCAGAGGGGTCGAGTCGAGATGCGCCACGACAACAGACGTCAATCAACAAACAGTGACAAGAGATGGAGGATTTAACCCCACCATGGGCAGGAGATAAGTTGGTAGGTAAACCCTATAGGTAAGTCCGACAGTAGATACCTACATGGAAACTCTAGTGCACATAATATACTGCATCCATTTCTATACCTTGGCTCGCCGACCGCATTTACGGAGGCGGGCGTTGGGAAGAGTCTCAGATCAACAGGCATGTCTGCTATGGGATCAAAGAGTGTAAATAGGTAGTCTGTATTCCGTTATGTTTTCTCGTCGTTCCTTGTGACTCAGGCCGAAACAACTGCAGCGGCACAATTTGAATTCCATGATTACTCTATCTATCCCGTCTAGCAGCAGGAAATCGGCTTGTTAGATACGGTACGCTATGTACATGACCCCCATTTCTGCCCCATGTGATATACCTATAGTTACATTCGGCTTAAATACATACCAGGGGTTGGGCGCTAAAACGCCTAATGATGGCTCAAGTACAGCGCTACTGTCACCTGGAGGACCGCCTAGCCTGGAAGGGGCAAGTACGTGTCAACCCCGCAAACGCCCGGAACGATCCGGACTCCAACCCCAATCGCAATGACCACATCGTATTACTTATGTAGGTATCAAATCCGTCTGCCCATCCACGCAAGCCATCTTCTTCCATTACCTGTCTGCCTACTTACAACCTGCCAAAGTTGCTCATCATCGCACAACCTTCGGCTCTTCTCTCCCATTTTCCCCTCATTTCGTATAACTGCCGCTTTTCTATTCGTGTACAGACTGTATAACTATATCCTAATCTTTAGGTATGATACGTCGCTTTGCTCACCCGCAATCACCATTGACGTCCCCCGGGAGCGGGTGACGTACTTACAATTCAACCTCGTAAGCCTCCGAACCTAATCGCTGCCGCCAACATATGACCTGGTCATCGTCCTAAGGCACAGCCCAAGTCGCTACCAACAATCACAGACTACTCTCATTATACACAGATATACATACCTGCGTGAAGTGCGATATCTCTCCTCCACATGGCCTAGAATGTAGTAGACGCCGATCCGAGCAACATGTTGACCTCCATAATTGTCCCGAGGCCACGGCCACTTCGTCTCCATCTCGCACTTAATAAGGGCATCGCTTTAAGCAACGCGTTCGCGACGTCGCCGCACCATCGATCGCAGACACGTGCGTTCCGCTTTGGCATTTGGTCATCGTGCCTCGACGGTAGCCATCGTCATGAACTCCGACGCCGCTGGCGATTATTGAAACATGATAATGCGAACGCTGGCAATAAAAGGGTGCCATGGCTCGACCACCCGCTTCCTGAGGAGCCAGACATTACTCTGAAGCGGACTGTGGATGCATGGTACCGCTCACGATGGATGGACCTAAATCAGTCTGATGCTGATCGCCCTTCGTCGGCAGTCTTTGCATTTGGTGCCGAATCCTGGAAATCAAGCTTAGAGCGATCATATATGGACAAGATCAACTGTCGCCGGTACCGCCAAAATCGTTCCAACATGAAGTCCCAGGACGAGGTCAATATGAAACCCGAGCACTCTACTCCAAGCGGTACCTCGACAACATCGCAATCTCATAATGCAATCCAACCCGAGATCAATGACACGGTACAGCAGGACTATGTGATTGATCCCATTACAAATCGCAAGGTGCTGAAGAGTGAACCCCGGGCCCCGGAGACCGAGTCGGGACCCACAACGAGAACGTCTGAGACATTCGCTGCTTCGAATCCGGAACAAGAAACTCCGCCTGTCCATTCAAACGGCAAGCCGCCAGAGTCCGAGCTTAACAAGTACTGTGAAAATGACTTTAACGACTGGTCTTTTGCTGATAATCAGCTTCCATCTGACTCTACTGAATATCCTGCACAACAAGGTGCTGCCTCTGCCGGGTTTGATGGCTCTACATTGAAATCAGAGGAATATGCTTTGAATCATCTACCCCCCGAGGATATGATAGAAGAGAATGAAGATCATCAGAATCAGAATGCGACCCCCGATGAAGCTTCTAGGGAGCCTGGAGTTATTTCAAACCGTGATGATGCGATTAACGAACTAAATCTCTCAGACATATCTCACGATCGCTCTGTTCCTGAAGCGGACAAATTACAGGCCGAATTAGGAAAGTATGGACCATACATGTATGGTCAAAATTCCACTGATGATATCCCTGAAAAGCCAAATGACCTGGGGAAATACCAGTACCGTGCCTCAGAAACAAAAGAACATTCTGTTGAGCAGCCGACGGAGTATGACGATCTCTACAAGTATGAACCTGCTGTCTTCGATGAAATCAAGAGTGACAATCAATCATCGGAGAAATATGAGGAGCTCGAGAAGTACCAAGCTCTTGAACATCAAACACCTAATGCGACGGAACCGCTAGAGAGGGACATCGTAGCAGAGTGTCTGAAGGAATACGAAGGCAAAGAACAGCATGACGGAATCTCGGATGGCGACGACAGTGTGCCTGAAGACATCTCGCGGATGGAGCGAGTAGAAGGACGCGTTTTCCCCTGCTATTTACCTAATTGGAAAGATGATAACAACGCCCACTCATCAGGTGATATTGTGGAGAGCCGGGAGGAAATGCATCGAAGTATGAATGAGATTAGTGAAACGTCCGACGCAATGGATCACGAGATTATTTCCAACCTCCGCAGCAAACTTCAAAGTCGTCAGCATGATCAGATTATGGAATCTTCACAGTCTTCCCCGGACGAGTCTGCGCTAGCCTCCTCGGAACAGTCCCAAGAACAGTCTCAAGAAGTGCAGCGTCTGAACCAGAATGTGGAACATGAAACAGCTCCGCAACATGCTTTGGATCCTTCTCGGAGCAGCGACAGGTCAGAATCTGCCTTGAACCGCCACGTATCTGCTGCAGAAGGCGATCCTCCGAATCCCGCCTTTACAGAAGACCTCTATTCGAAGGAGCCACAAGGACTGGAAACGTCCTACTTCGAAGAGTGCGGGGGAAAGCATACAATGCCCATTTACACGAAGACTTATGGAAATGAGCCCGGTCAAGTAGTGGCGGGTTCCAAGCCGGAAGGCCATCAACCTTCCAATTCTTCGTCCGATTCATACTATAATAGAGACCCGGAAGTTGACGGAATACCCTGGTTAGATTCAAAAGAGCCAACGCGGAATCGCGGGACAAAACAACTGGAATTCCCCACCGTCTACAAAGTTTTGGCGTACGATCCGACCTGGCAGAGCATCAGCGTTGCGGAGACTACCTCTGTAATACCAGACCTAGCCTCTCCCCTGAGCCCAACGGAGGTTTTGCCTCGCCTGACGAATCCCGCTAAGTTTGTCCCATATTTCTCTCCTTTACAAGCTGAAGGCTTCGAGATAGTCTCTGGCGGTGGAAATATACTGGTTTTCCGACAAGCTCGACCTGGGAAAGCGACCACCCGTGGCGGTGCCACCGTGAACCCGATTGATATGATGGGACTCCCAGCGGCGGTGCCGAACGCTGCGGCGTTTGTATCGCCGACTGGGTTTGTGAATTACGATACTCCGCAGGTAGAGGAAGAAGCAGCAGAATCGTTCCACCGATCGAATACCTATGTTCGTCGAGAGGAGCCTGTGTTTAGCGGACACAAGTCAGCCTCTGAGGGGGCGAAGAAAAAGAAACCGAGATTGAGGAGGACTAAGAGAGTCCTCATCGGGGGTGCTGGGATAGTAGGTATCACGTATGCCTATGGTGTTGTTAAAGAATACTTTACCACGGGTGGCGCCGACGGAAAGGGGCCGACTGGATTTTCGCCGATTTGATTGGGATTGGATTGGGTACCTACGATTAACTCTTCGTCAAGACAGGAAACATGGACGTTAGTTTGGAGTATGGTGCTCGGAGTCGTTTGCCGTAGTTCACGAAACGGGTTTGAAGTAGGTATGAACACGCTGCTGTGAGGGAAGTTGTTCTTTATTTGAATTTTTCTTTCTCTTCCTTATAAAGCTATAGGTATGATACATCTCCCCTTCTTTGGGTATACCAACAGTTCTCATTTACTTCTGAGAGAATTGCTGGCTTGTCGCGACTGTATTATGCTTGACAGTGAGCGACATGGTATCGGCTACTCACCTAATTAACCTTTGGCACTCGAGTATGCTCAAGCAGGGCCAAGAGTTCACGGCCGACATCACGGGGGTTTACAGCAAGCACTTCGATTAAGGGAACGTAGCTTCATTCCCGGCACCGACACTCGAGGTTTGAAATCAAACTTTCCAACCGAGGAACCTTGCCAGGCGTACAAAGAATGGTTTGGTCCATTCCATATCAGCAGGGGAAAGAAGAAAGAAGAATGGATACTTTTTTTTTTTTCAAAAAAAAAAAAAAAAGAGAAAAAAGAAAAAGAAAAAAAGGGATTGAATGAAATGGGAAGGGGATTCCTATCTTCCACCCCGGTGGAATGAGAACTGCGTGTTCCTGGCGGTTATAAAATAGATGGGTACCCCATCTTGCAATACAAGGTTCCTTTTACTTGGAGCTGATTTGTCCTATACTTACACACACACACACACTCTCTCTCTCTCTCTCTCTCTCTCTCTCTCTCTCTCTCTCTCTCTCTTGTCTGTTTGAACCATACCATCTGATTTACTATGTTGTCGTCGTCAGCTACGGATCCGAGGTAAAAGGCACGACCAGGACAGGTGCGCGCAGCATACTACCTAGATAGGGTACGTAATTCAAGACTATCTAAGGTATCTATCTAGATTACAGGATACTCCATCGTCCGACGTTAGGAAGCGACGACGACGATTGTTGAAGAAGGGGGGATTTGAATTTAAAGATTATTATTCTACGTGATAATTAATTAGTCCACTAACTACCTACACATAACTAATTCACACACACACACACGACACTGTTTTACCCTTCATGTGAGACAAAAAGAGGGGGGGGAGGGGGCAGAAGGGGGCGAAGGCTTAGATAAGCCAGCCGTCCGGACCGAGGTCAACTGCGGGGTAAGGTGCGCTTCCGCCAAAAAAGGAGGGGGGGAGGGGGGCCTTGGTGAAGTTCAGGTTCAGAGTCTGTGGATTTCTGAACTACCTAAGGTTAAGTCCGTAACCTACCTTACCTTAGACGCGGGAGGGGAGGGCATTTATGAATGACGCAATCACTATCCGGTTTTCAATCCCGTCAATCCGTTATCTATCTAGGTATCTATGTAAAATCCGTTATTCAATCCCATCCGTCTCGTCCCATCAAAACCGCCTTCTCCTTCTTCTTCATCATCTTCTTCTTCTCTATAGACATCATTACATTACAAAACAAACATATATGCAGCATGTAAATCAACCAACCAAGACCGTCTTACCAAAAAAAAAAAAAAAAAAAAAAAAAAAAACAAGGTGAAACGGGGCAATTATTATTGTCTTCTTTCCATCTTTTCAATTCGTTGTGTCATAACGTCTTTTCAATTCATTCACAACATATCTTTCTTTCTTTCTTTCTTTCTTCTCGTGTATCTCGGAAAATAAAAAAAAAACCCGTTTCGAAAATCTACCTAAAACGTGATTTTTGTTGATGTTGATGTTGTTGTTGTTGTGTTTTTTTTGGCTTTTTCTTTTCGTACAACCCCCAACCCTGAACCCCCATGGAAAACTCAAATCAAACCCTCGAATTCATTCTTTATCTGTCTTGTCTTGTCTTCTCTCTCTCTTTCCCAACTTCTCACTCACTCACTTACTCACACTTCCCCTCTCTTCTCACTCCCATTCGCCCCTCTCACTGCTCAAGCAACAACACTGGTATATCAACAGCGACACAACGAAACAAAGGAAAAGAAATAGAGTTACAAGGGGGGCTTTTGGTTCGGGTTTTTCTTACGTTTCAAAACATATTAACCCTTGAAGAAGGGGGGGTAAATATGCTTGCTCTCTATGATTTCTTTTTCTCTTCTCCCTTTGGTCACAACCACTCGAGGAAAGAAAGAAGGAAAAAAAAAATTAGGATCGTACACAACACAACGCCTGGAGCTATGCATGCGCGCCACAATGCAAAATTAAAAACGCGGTATTATCCCTGGTTTCTTTCCTTGTCGCCCAACGGGAGTCAAAACCTTGAGCTCTCTTGCCATTGTTTCGTGGTGTGAAGTCCAAATGCACAGAGTTCGCTATGGAGTTCTCGGGCGCTTCCAGAAATATTGCTGTTTTGTAGTTAATATCACGGGGTTTTCATCTCATCGGGATAAGGGGCCGATTTACCTTATGCTGCTTTCTGCAAGCCCGCAGGCTTGGCTTGCGCAAACCATCCGTCACAGCAATTCGGCGAGACTCGTCCGTGTCATGTTCAGGGATATAGTAGTACTCGCTTTCCAACGCCTGACCAGCCGCGTCTTTTCCCGTTCGAGCAATAACACCAATGCATTTCGTGGCCTCGATGATTTTTCGCAATCCCGTCTTGGATAGCTCTTTCTTCTCTTCAGCAGGGAGGTTGTTCATGATAGCCGTGAGCGGATTGGAGGAGAGACGAGAAAATGCCAGCTGGTTGACGACATGGTTCTTAATGGCGTCGATGTTGATATCGGGGTTAGCTAGTTCGTCGGCTTCTTCGGAAGCGTCGTCGGCGGCATACTCCGATCCGGCCTCGGGCTCTGATAGTACTTCTTCAGACTCGGATTCAACTTCAGGGGCTCGTCGCTGCGAACTGGATGGAAAGCCGGCGAGACGATCGGAGAAGCTGGGACCGAATGGACCGAAGGAGTGCATGATGGGGTCGTTCTCTTCATCCGGATCATTTATTTCTTCATCCGGGTCGCTGAGGTCGCTGGAAAAGCTGTTGGAGATCTCGGTCTGTGCGAAGGATACATCTGCTCTGGGAGTAGCCGTCGAAGGTTGTTCCTGTTCGTCACCGCTGGCATCTTCGTATATCTGGACCGTCTCGCTGGCAACACCGCCATCGAGTCCAAGCGGATCACGCGGAGCTTTCGGAGCGGGCGTGGGCGACTCGGGCGACTGAAGACGGATATGGCGTCGTCGAAGAGGACTCGAGTGCAACGAATCCGCCGACGCGTCCGGGATACGTGCTCGGGTGGGCGTGTCATCCCAAGAAGAGTCGGAAAGGTTGCTGATAGAGCCGCGGCGATTTCTCTTAGGCCACAAAATCATAACCCGCGCATCGTTCACATCGATCATAATATCGGCATGCTCAGTCTCGGACGTGAAGGTATCACCCTTAGCTAGATCCCACGTCCTGCCCTGGCAGTGCAGCTTCAAGCCATTCCATCCATTGCATTCGACTTCGACCATGTTGGGTTCGAGGGGGGACTCGGCGGGAATATATCGGGCCTTGACATGAATGCGTGACACGTGTCGGCTTGCGGAGAGTTGGTAGTGCGATGAATTGCTGGAACGACCCATGAAGAGGACTTCGCCATTCTCATTGAGCTCGAGGGATGGAACGGCAGACAAGGGCGCACGCTCTAGGCCGGTTTGAATACGTACCGGGCTAGGCCCCGAGTGTTGGACGCGTGGCGGCGACGACGATAGAATGCCAGTGCTGGAAGTAGCAATCGGGGTAGGATACTTGAGAAAGGAGCTCGACAGGCCATTGGGAGCCTCATAAGTCGGACGCTTCAGGGGCCTGGGAAGACCGGGGGACGATGACAGCTCGAATGGCGGAAGCAATGCCGAAGCAGTACGTTTCTTAGACCCAAGTAGACCAGAAGAGGAGATGGGAGGCGGCAGAGAAGGCTCGGCAGCCGCCATCTCCTCGATGGACTTGATGGGCGAAGAACTCATCTTTTTTGGTTAAAAGGAGTGAAGAATCAACGACATAGCAAGAAAGGACAAGTAACGAAAACGAGCAAGGCAAGAGATACCTAGACTAGAAAGGAATAGAGAGACGAGTACTAGGATGGAAGGGATTAGAGAGGTTGTTGGTGCTAGTTTTGGCGTGTTGTCGTGGTCAGGGTATCGTGGCGGACGTGGTGTAGGGAGTAAGTAGGTAGATTAGGTAGATACCTAGAGGTAGGGCAGTGTAGGTTGACAGTTTCAAGTTGCGTGGTTTGCGAAGTTTGTGGGATGGATTTCTGGTTTGGCGTAGAAAGTAGAGTAAGGGAATTATTACTTCGTGCAATCCGTCGAAAGGTAAAAGGCCTGGCAAGACCGTGCAAATGGAGTTCACACTGCGAGAAAGTCGCGTGTAAGTAAATTTGTCTTACTCAGGTTAAGGCCAAGGGCCAAGGGACAAGAGCCGGGGGGGTTCGCGGTACGCCGGTACGGAGAATTGGGATCTGAGCGTGAGCGCGTTCGCGACGGGTATCTCCACCCTCCATGCTACGGTAATGGTAATAATAATGCCTTGACTTACCCAGTTTGTCTCTTGTCTCGATCGCTTCGTGTTCTTTGCTCTCTCACTCTCTCTCTCTCTCTCTCTCCCTCTCTCCCTTGCAAATTTCTTAAGATGAATTCTGGGGAAATGCTAAGAGACTTGAGTTCGGGTTAGAAGGAAACGGACAAGTCGATTTAAGGGGTTGTAGGTCTCAAGAATCGGGTCTCTTGTACAGTCTGTACAGAACCAAGAGGTGAGTTGGCTGGTTCGAGGTTGGGTCTGAAGAGGCCTAGCAGGGCAAAAAATACAAAGTACAAACGAAATAATACCAGGCACCTACTAAGGCAGGTATCATCGTGCAAGCCAATTGAAGTAATGGTACGTACCTTTTAGCTGGGGAACTTTTTTCTACTATGTATGTAAGCGAAATGGAACTTGGAGGAAGCGTGTTATGTGATGGAGATTTATTGGCCGAGAGTGCGAATTTGCTCCATTCCAGTGCCGGTAAGTCTAGGTAGAGTTAGACAATGTACAGTCTGTACCTATGTAGGTCGGTAAGCAATGCAACGGGAATGCCCGGCCGTCCACACATACGCATACGGAACGCAAATGTAGGTCTGGGATACGGCAGAATCGTTTACTTCTGCCCACTCTTCAGTGAATGGGTGAATGGGCGAACGGGCGAATGGATGAATGAATGATGATTATGTAGATGAGGAATACATGAAGGTACATGACTAAATGGGCCTCATACGCGTAACTACCTACTTACCTACCTAGGTAGGTATCGTGGCAGATAAGAAGAAGTAAAGTATTTGCGTCGTGTGGGTAACGGATCCCTACATGACAAGACCCTGCGCCATCCAAATTAAAAAAAAAAATAAAAAATGATAAAATAAAAAGGCGCTTCAATTCCCAACGCGCTTTTTTAATAGGAATGGGGAAGGAGAAGCGCGACCATCCCAGCCAGTTTGCACCGCGTTCTGCTCCCTGACTGGTTCGCATTTAGCCTCAGATTTGACTAATTTAGGACACCACGTTACCAGACCCACAAATAAAGACTCCACTTTTTGTGTGTGTTCTCGGGCCCGTGAGCCATAAGTATCACGTCATCCATCGACTTGTCGTCGAATCAGTGGAATTGGAGTTTTGTTGGAGTAACTACACGACAGAAGCTACGGTAACTCGTGCCACGACTTCCCTATTCTGTGAATATCTCGCCATGGCGATGTTCCCAGTCACAACCTTTTCTTTTTACGTGCAATCGGACTGACAAGAACACATCATGTATTGCTGGCTCAAGTCATTGAATGGCGTCGGCAGGCCGAACCTTTTATTCTTGCGGTATTCATTCAAAGATGTGGGGTTGAGCGGGTTGAGCGGGTTGAGCCAGCTGTGACAATCTTCCAGTCACTCGCCTTGCCTATGCCCCAGGCGCCACCGTCCTCGGATCCTGTTGGAAGACTCGCCGTTCTTGAAGCTCATAGGTAAACCAAAACTCCTCCCCCAAAGGGATATATAATGGAGCCGCTGTGAAGGGCGCCTCGCGTGATGAGCCCGATGATACTGTGACGTCAAAAGATCAGCGAGATAACAGAAATGGTCACAGCTGAACAGCGAAGCCGCCGGCAAACACGCTTGAGGCTCCCAGAGATCTATTCGCTGCTGACTTGCGCGCGATAAGCACAATGACAAAAGGCTTCGGTGCTCATACGGCACGGCACATACGGCACTTCTTGTCGCGGGTATAATAACCGGATAGAATCGACAGATCTGCTGTGTCCGAAAGAGGGGTTGAGGAGGCTGATATAGCTTTGCTCGCGAATCTCAGCTGGATGTAAGGGACAAGCGCTACCGTCGTACGGCTTGCATCGGACTGAAACCGGAGCCCGTGATGGAAAGAACAGCGACGGCGACCGAAGCTGAAATTCAGTCATGCGTGCAAGTCAGCTTCCCTAAGGTTATCTAGATCCTGAGTCCCGATCTACCTAGCGGCAATGTAACCTATAGGGCGCATCATATATAGCGGCAGTCGGCTGATTGATTAATCCAACCAGATAACGTTGACGGACCGTGGACAGTGGGCGGCGTTGACGATGACGAGCACGAGCCAGCCTGCTGCCTTTTAACTCGTCGAGACCTCGTCGCAATCGTCAAATCCGCCTCTATTAGACTTCAAACTACCTGGATTCGGCTGCATCGGGGGCTTGAGGCTGCTGTCACGATGTCTCTCATGTCGTCGGCGTTCCGGTTTTGGCATGCGGGGAAGCGCAGGAGGAGCAATGAGTTTCAGAGCAGAGGGTTCAGGCCTTTTTCACACAAGACTGCGGCTACGAATGGCTTTTATCTCCCCCCCTGTGTTAGATCGAGACGACGCGACTTGCCGAGATTGAATATGACACGTAGTCGGCGCCGGCGTTACACAACATCATCGCCGCCGTCCTGGCGGGCTTCGAAGTTCGAGATGTTTGACTATGGACCCCTTTAGTTCCCTCCCGGAAGGGGCGAAATGCGATTGTGTCTGAGAGTAATCAGCTCCTACGGCTTGGCATCGATCGTCGTCACCTTACTTGCAGCAAGGTGGTGGCTTGGATTTCGTACAGTCTCGGTGCATGCATCTAGTGTCAAACTAGAGCATAATCATGAACACCCGCCATCGGCCACTTTCCATGCCGAAGCCCTATGAACTATATATTGACTATAAATGCAAGGGCATTGGCAGGTTCGTTCTCTTGCTATTTAATGGACTTCATCCGGATGTTCAAGCATCCAGCCCTGCAGAGAAGGTCTCCAGCTACTCAGATACGACCACAGACTTCAGGTGTCATTCGCATTTCCTGAGATGGATCAGTTGCCAGTATGGCAGTCTCTCTGCGCCGGCGTGCCAGCCTTGGTTCTTTTGTTTTTCGCAATTGACGCCGCCCAGACGAAGAATGATGTCCGCAAGCAGGAAGGCTTCCCTCTCTTCGCCTCTTCGTGGCCATTCACGCCTCGGTTCATTCCCAATACTCGCTTCGCTTGGGATGCAGCTAGACTGCTCAAAGAAGGTTACAACAAGGCAAGCTGTCTTGCAATAAAGTGTGTGAACTATTCGAACTAACATGCGAGGTGTGGCCCAGTACAAGAACAGTCCCTACCAGCTCATCCAGACCGACGGGAACGTTGTCGTCCTACCTCACCACCTTCTCCAGGAGCTCGCTTGTATCCCTGCATCCATCGCCAGTCCCAACGCCGGGCTTGAGCGCGACTTCATCGGGGCTTACACTGGCCTACACTTGATCCTCCATATCAGACTTCATCATGCCATGATCCAGCGCAAGCTGACGCCACGCCTCAATGTCTTGACGCCAAGCTTGGAGAAAGAGCTTGCATCAGCGTTGCAAGAACATCTCCCAAAGGGTGAGAAGGAGTGGGCCGAGTTCCAGCCCTACTACGTTTTCCGCAGGGTGGTGGCCCGACTGTCCGGACACTTGACCTTCGGTGCCTCATTCCAACACAAGCAGGCCTGGGAGAAATTACAATTGACTTACATGGAAAACTGTGAGTTCGCAAGCGCCCCTCTTAGTACACATTCAGTGTAAAGCTGACCTCCCAGTGTTCATCACGATTTTTGTGCTGCGCATGTTTCCGACTTTCTTGCGCCCTATTCTATCTTTGTTGCTACCGTCTTACTGGCTTTGCTGCCGCAGCATGGCAGCAGCGAAGAAGCTGCTGAGACCTACCGTTGTGCAATTACTCAAGGAAAACGACGCTGGTATCAACGTATCGCAGGCCGGCGGTGTGGACCAATTGAATATCCTCAACTGGTTGGTGGACTCAGTCAAGGGCGCAGACCGAGATCCAGACACCATAATGCACGCATTGGTTCTCGTGGGACTCGCCTCGGTGCATACGGTGCTTTTGAGGATTGTAAGCCTCTTATACGACCTCGTCGATAACCCGGATTTCTTGGACGAGTTACGCGCTGAGGTGGAAACTGTCACTGGCGACTCTCAGAACGAATCGGCTTACGACAAACTTGAGAAACTGGATAGCGCCATGGTCGAATCACAAAGGATTTCTCCGATGATGATGACGGGTCTGAAACGGATCTTCAAGGAGTCGTATACCTTCCAGAACGGTCTGCATATCCCCAAGGGAACATACGTATGCATGCCGGTCTACACTATCGAGAATGACCCGGCAATCACTCCGCATCCAGAAGTCTTTGATGGTCTCCGTCAGTACCGCGCCTTACGACAAGCACGAGAAAAGGATCCTATGGGGGCTATTAACAAATTTCAATTCTCAAATCCGACGACGACGAGTCTTGCTTTTGGATATGGCAGAGCTGCTTGCCCCGGAAGATTCGTGGCGACTTTGGAGATCAAGATGATGTTTGTCAAACTGCTTACGGAATACGACTTCAAATTCCTACCCGGGAATGGCCGGCCTTCGAATATACATCTTTTCGACTTTATGTTTGCTTGGCCTTGGACTAAGATGTTGGTGAAGCGTAGGTAACCAGTTGCGGTTGGGGTGGTTGTCCCCTCTTTTCTTTTCTTTTCTTTTCTTTTTCTCAAAAAAGATAAAAGAGAAAAAAAAAGTTCTTGAATGTCTCATACAAATCTTTTCTGACTGGTGGCGTTCGGGGGCAAAAGTTCATGGATGAAGGGACTTTGGCTATTTCGTATGTAGGTGGGGGTATTCAGGGGCGCTCTCTCGTATCGCTGGGTCAACCAGGCTGCGCCTATTTGTCGGTAAGGCGCGACGATCAATTAAATTCCATTTTCCTGAGAAGCAGCGCTGATATCCGGCTTCTCATCATCATTCAAGTGCTATTCATCACCAGTCACTTCATGAAACACAGCGGAAATTGAATGAACGTGTAAAGGTTCTCATCATGAGACTATGCCTCCCATTATTCCCGGCATTCATTCGATTCAGATATCTCTCTACGCTTATCAATACACCAAGTCAGACAACCGACGCCCTTATTCGTTTTCGTCATCAAATATTCATTGTCCCCGAAACGCCTCATAGACCATCCCTCATAAGTCGCCATGAGTGAGACAGGAACAGATATCCAGTTCGGTCTCAGAATTCATCCGAACCTCCATAAAAAAAGCATTCCACGAAAAAGAAAAAAAAAAAAAAAAAAAAAAAAAGAAAAAGAAAACGACGAATGGTAGTTCCCGCGCCCGCCTACCACGCCGCCCGACGGATCCGATTCATCGCGGACCGATTCTGGCCGAGCAACTCGGCATACTCGACGCGCTTGCGAATGAGAAAGGCCAGCGCGAGCGCGTAGTCCGTCCGCTGCTGTCCGCGGGCGACGTGCGTCAGCGGCTTCAGCACCACGGCGGCCAGGCGCTCGGCCGACATGTCGTTCTCCTTCTCCGCGGCCGCGACGTCGGCCCAGAGATTCAACAGCAGCTTCACGAGGCTGCGGCTCGGACCGCGCAGGCCGCTCAGCGCCTCCTCCCAGAAATCGATGCACCCGTCCAGTCGCGTGGCGGCGTGGGCTTCCGCGCGCGCGACGCGTCGCGAGAGCGCGACCCAGCGCTTTGCGAGGGACTCGGGGACGAGCGGTCTCGGCAGCTGCGAGAGGAACAGCATGATGAGGTCGGCGACGTCGTAGGCGGTGTAGTAGTAGTTGTTATTGTTAATGTTATCGTTATTATTATTGTTGTTGGCCAGGTCGAGGTCCGCGCCGTAGCGCGGCGCCTGGCTGAAGATCTCTTTGAGCTTGGAGACGCGGAAGATGTCGCCCGGCTCGGCGAAGATGTCCGGGGCCGTGACGCCGTGGTTCTGGAGATGGAAACAGCACTTTTGCATGCAAAGGGGGAATTCGCGGCGGGACGAGGAAGAGGAAAAGGAAGAGGAGGAGGAGGAGGAGCGGTCGCCGCTGTGGTGGGTTTTGGTTATTCCTTTGGCTGTTTGCATGCTTTTTTGTAGGGAGACGCCGAATACTGCTTTGGAGTTTGAGGTTGAGGAGGAGGTGGAAGAGGTGGAAGAGGGGTTTTCATCTAGGAGGTCTAGGTTCCAGAGGGGGAGTTTCTTGAGATGGATGGAGAGGCGGCCGCTACGGCGGCGGACCACGCTTGCTTGGACGACGGGCGTTATGGGTCGGATGTCTGGCGTGGTGCTTGCTGTGGTGGTGATTGATGGTGCGGTGGATCTGCCGCTCTCCGCGATGGATTTCTTGGAAGACGAGGAGGCGAATAATCGCCCCAACCCTCTGCTTCTGGTGGATATAATCGATGGGACGTACATGCGCTCCTGGGACCTTACTCTCGCCACTCTCTTTTGGAGTTTCTTGGGATGTTCCGCTTGGCGAGTCTCCAGAGACGTCTGCGCTGTCTTCGGTCGGCGTCGCTCCGGTAACGGCGGTGGTATCTTCGCTTGTTCGGGGACACTCGGCATCAACGACTTCGCCGCTAATTCCAATCGTTTCATCTCCAATAGCCTCAATCTCTTCGCGTCTTTCGGTGGAGGCGTAGGTGCTCGGCTCGGTATATCCACGCTCGGCTCCCTCATCTCGTCGATAGGCGAAAGGGGGCCGTCTTTACTGCGTACAGGCAGTGAAGGCGGCACAGGCCATTGAATCTCCGTATCGGAATCAATAGCAGAATCGGGACCATCGCCTACATACGCCCCAAACATATGATCCCCGCCTAGATACGGACCGGATTCGGGCTCTCGCTCGGTCCAGTCGATCAGGTGGGACTGCGGCGGTACCTTGTTCTCGTAGAGAGCTTCTCGCCGGGAGATGACGGTGTCGGCGTAGCGCTTCAGATGAACCATGTACTCATGAAGACTGAAATACGAGGGCGACTTTTCGAATTCTTCGGGCAAGCGGGTGCGGAGCTGGTCCATCTGGATGAGGATACGGGAGATGTCGATCATGACTTCGCAGTCTGTTCGTCCTTGGTGAGGAAGGATGGGATCGCAAGTGGCGGTTCTAAATTATTATTATTATTATTAATTTTTTTTGTTTTTCCAAAGGAAAAAAAGAAAAAGATTAGTATTGAACGGACTTCAAGACTCTATAAGAGGTATAGGTACGGTTGTAGGTAGGTTTGAATATATATATATATATATATATATAGCTGTAAGTGAAAAGAACAAAAAAAAAAAAAAAAAAAAAGGAAAGAAAGAAAAGAAAGAAAGAAAGAATAATGATAAAAATTCCTTACGCTTGCGCCAAATCCAATGATAATCCAATAGTGACTCTATGCGCTTCCAGCGTCGACGCGAAGCTGGCAGTCTCCAGCCTTCCCGTCCCCAGCCAGTGCGTCCGTTTCTCGAGCCTCGAGAGCCCGAGCCGGTCGAGCGTCGAGACGTACTCGTCGAGCTGGTCGACGGCGCCGGAGCAGTGCTCTAGGAGGGCGGGGCCCTGCACGGCGATGTCGGCGGGCAGCAGGGGCGCTTCCTCGCCGAGCAGGCCGAGGACGGCCTGCAGGAAGTGCAGTTCGCGCGAGACGGCGTCGAGGTCGGCGCGGGCTTCGCGGACGGTGTGGGCGAATGCGTCCAGGCTCGCGAGAAGGGCGGCGATTTTGCGGTCGAGCTTGATGGAGTCGCCGATGAGTCTCTTGGATCTTTTTGGTTTCGACGGCGAAATGCGTGTGTAAGTCAGTCCGTATTTTTTTGGTTTTTTTTGGTTTTTTTTGGTTTTCCCCCGAGGTGAAAAGAAAAGGGAAAAGAAAAAAGGAAAAAGGAAGGAAAAAAAGAATGACTCTCGGTGAATTGAGAATGAAGTTTACACCTACATTGAATCCATGTTTCTTTTGTTTATATATATATGAAAAGTCCAGATGAGTTCGTTGTGAGATATAAGGTTCTCTCTTCTTTTTTTTTTTTTTTTTTTCTCTGAAATGGATAATCTTGCCGACTGGGAGAGACGGGAGATCGACAAAGACAAGGTCACAACTTTAGTGGCGCTTCAAACAATCAGGGAAGGGAAAAGGCTATCTAACATCTTTTCTCTTCCACTGCAATGATTATTTTCCATTTACTTACACTTAGGTTGCCTACTTACTTATAATACTTACAAGAAGCCGGGCCGTCCACCGGGCAGTCCACCTTGTATTTAAACATTGACAAGACCTATCTAGATACCCTGTGCCTGTTCAAACTTCACCTGGACCTGGACCCATTCATTCCTCTTCGACCGGCCGGCCAGATCCATCCTCCCAATGCGGGGGGGATGAGCTTTTCTTGGATCCAAAGAGGTATGTATGTGGCATCAAGCATAAGTAAAAGTACATGACACCATGCCATGCCATGCCATGCCATGCCATGCCGAACCATATCATAGACTAGATAAGTGTCTAGACGTTAGATAGTTACTACTTGGACCGCCGATCTTATCCGGATGACGATTCTCCACCATCGGGGTATTCTGGGTATTCTGGGTATTCTGCAACCACTACGTTTGTTCTCTCGACGAGACTCTTTTGCCGTCATCCAGGCTGAATACCCAAGTAGCCTAGATATGTACATAACTAGTAGATAAGTATCTACTTACCTACTTAGATAGTCTAGGTAGATAGCATGACTTATACTTGTACGGTCTAGACCGGGGCAACGGCACGTCATGCCAGGTTGACTACGTAGACGGTAGTCAAGGGAGCTACACGCTATGAGAAAGTTATCACGGGGCCGCCAGACCTTGTGGAGGATTCTCATCAGTCTCACCCATTGAGAGGTATTAACTAATTACCTAATACCTACTTATGTTAGTATTCCTTGAGGAAGAAGGGGAAGCCGACATTGTCGACGCCGTTGAGGCATAGGTAAGGGGGGGGCTTATCAAGTGGTAGGTAGATAGTTTACGCTTACACTACTTGGATATATTGGATTTGAGTTGCCTTTGTTGTATATCTGAGGCGATATATTATATTATTACAACCTTGTAGCGATCCATTCCGTTCCATTCCCATTCCCATTCCCATTCCCAAATTTATTTATACTTGTTACTTAACTTACACAAACACAGCTTCGTTCTCATCTTACAAGAGTCTTGCTCAGTCCGGTGGTAGTATAATAATACTACCTTACACTAGATACACTACATTATCTACTACTTACTGGTGGAATGTCGCTCCCGGCCTCATTAATTACCTATACCTACTAAGTACATATGTACTTACACCATCAGAAACCGTGACCGTCGGGACCAAAGTACGAAGAGGTGAAGGAGAAGGAGAGAACGAGGGAACTTCTCCAACCGTCGCGCCCTTTTGCTATCTAGATAGATATGCTGCTTATACTAATTCCGCTTAATTATTATATTATTATATTATTATATATTATATTATTAGTTACTTATACTACCTACACTGCAATCTATACAGGATTCTTGTAGATGACGCTATGATGAATGGAGTAGGTAAGTAAGTAAAGTAGACGATGAGATGAGGGGGAAAAAGGAATCCGAAAAACAAAGGACCTCCCTTCTTGGGGGAAGCGTACGTACGTATGATACTTACTTAGATACCACTAACTATTACTTACCTACTTTTACTACCTACGGACGTACTAATATCTAACCGCGATACAATACGATATCGTAGGATAGGATACGATTACAATACACGGATCCGAGGTCCCAAAACTACTCTTACAAAGCGTCGCATTCGCCGTGAAAGTGGGATGACAATGTATATATTGGCTGTACTAAATAAAGCCCATTTGTCCAATCGGTCTTATATTTATTTATTTATCTATTCATTCATTTATTCATTTCTTTGAGGGAATCATATAGGTAGTGACATCCGCCGTTGCTGGGACTTGGAAGAAGTAGAAATCTGTTTTCCATTGAGGAGCACGAGAATCGGGAAAGGGTGCTTCCGTGAAGGATGCGGTGTCTTGTTTGCCTGTCCTAGCTAAGCCTACGGTAGGTAAATCGTAGTAAGTAAGTAGATAAGTAAGTAGGTAGATAAGTCGTGAGGGAAGTTCCGAGAGAGTCTTTTTTGCAAGTACTACTTAAGAGGTAAGCGTATCATTGAGACGGGCCACATTCGACCATTCTTGAATTGCCCCCCCCTCTTCGACGTCGAACTCGGCCTGCTTGTCTTTACGCCTAGGTACATGTCTAACCATAGTATTTACACTACTTGGGTATCTTTGCCGATCCGGCAGGAGATCGTGTCGTTACATCGTCGCTGTCTTTCGAGCCGTGAGTTGCGACATTCCGCTTACAAGTAAGTAACTTACTCTCCGGTGCACTAAGAACCGTTAGATAGACTCTCCAGGTACCTACTATACTTGTACTTATACTTATACATAGGATCTACTTTTAGTGTAAACAGGAAGTCTACTGAATACGTAGATAGTGTAAGTCAGTCAAGTCGGCCGTCATTCGACTGATTCAATAGGTCGATAGATAGTAGATACTTACACATTGCCTGTATTCAATTCAATTCAATTCATAGGGTTAGATGATATGCAAACTGCCTCGGGATATCAGGAAGTCGGCAAAAGACATAATCGACATGTTATAATCTTGCCCTTTCGCTTTTTCTCCGAAATCCCGCGTCTCAGGACGACGAGATCGATGGATTAGGTAGATTGATACCTCTAACCTTGTAGGATGTTGACCATGATACTACCTCTCTCTCTCTTCCTTTCTATTCGAATGACAAAGTCAAGTCATGTCCAAAAAAGTACCTGTATGAGTATCCGTGTCAGACTTATTAAGCTGACTCGGTCACACTTTTTGTCTGTCGTTTCATTACTGTGATAGTTGCCCTTTTCTACTCAAGTAATAGATACTAGATATCCATCTATCCATCTATCCATCTATCCATCTATCCATCTATCCATCTATCCATCTATCCATCTATCCATCTATCCATCTATCCATCTATCCATCTATCCATCTATCCATCTATCCATCTATCCATCTATCCATCTATCTAGACTGAACTAGGTAATAATACTCCAACATACGCAAGTTTGCCCTACTTACACTATTTTTGGCTGGGTGAGAATCGTCCAACTGCCGGTTTCTTTTCGTTACATGCAACGAACTAGACGATTTTGAGGGCATAAATTGCTCCTGTTAACGGTAAGTAAAGTAAAAAGTATCTACTATGAGCGGGAGGGAATCCAATCTCTGCCACGCTTGGATCTGGCCTCGACGAGGGACGACGAGATATATCCAACCGTCAACCGGGACGAGGCGAGACGGATGACCCGGAACCAAGCCTTTATGGCATGTATCGAATGTATGGGTGTTGTTGGATCATCATCATCATCTTCTTCTTCATCTTCATCATCAATTCAACTTACCGGACGAGAAAAATCCGCGATAACCACGACAGGAATCAGCCATATACTCACTCTCCAGTCTTTTAATCAACACATCCCACGAGAGAAAGCTCCCGAGTCATCTACTCCTTCCTGCCAGAAACGGCACAGTTCAGAGAGAGAAAAAAAAAAGATATCATTCGAAAGGAAAGGAAAGAAAAAAAAGAATGTAGCGAAATAGCGAATGAGTGCTTTGGTCGCGCTCAAAATACATGATGTGGCAGTTTCATGCCTTTCTCTCTCTCCCTCTCAAAGATAACCTTCTCTCCTCAAAAGTAAAATGCTCAGCTCAGCTCGTCTCTACCACCTAGTCTAATTCACCCCTAATCCAACAACTCCTCCATGAAAAAAAGAAAAGACCAAACCCCCCCGGAGGGATCAATAAGCCCTCCCTCCAAAACTCAAACTCCTCAAAGCAAGCAAGCAAGCAAGCATTGTCGAACATGCCATCATGTTCTATCCCGCTTTCGGGATATCATGCGCTTTACTCGACCACCCGAGTAGTTGCCGGTCGCCCGTCCGAACGAGTGAGTGAGTGAGTGAGTGAGTGAAGATCCCCCCTCGTTTTCTCAATTCTCAATTACTTCTTCGCCATCTGTCCGCCGGAGGAGCCGTGTCCGCCCCGACCGCCCTGACCGGCCACAGCTCCGGAGTTGACATTCCTGGCTGCCGCGGCCTGGGCTCTCGCGGCGAAGCTTCCGGAAGCCATGTCTCTACCGTTCTTGGCCTGTGGGCGGAAAAAAAAAGGGGGGGGGTTTTGGTTAGTTTTACTTTTATTGGTATCTACTGTGTTTGACTGATCTTGGTCTATAGGGTTTTTCGAATTTGAATTGAAGAGGTTGGGGGGGGGGGGGGGGGGGGAAAGAAAAAAGAGTGTATGGTGCCTTACCTGTGACGACTGAATGCGACTTGCGTCCTCCGGGGTCATTGGTTTGTCAGGCATTTTCCTTTTTGATTTTGAAATGCTTTTTAGGGTTTTTCTTTTGGAGTTTTTTTCTTAAATGCAAAAAGGGGTAAGTGGGAGGGAGTATGGAAGTATAGGCAAGATATGTTATGTTATTTCCTCGAATATAGTGAGTGTTGCGCGACGATAACGATGATGATGCTGCTGATGATGATGATGATGAAAGAGAAAGAGAAAGGTTGCCCATATCCAAAGCGATCTTGAGAGCCCCTTTTTATATCTATAAACAAGACGACCAGCATCTCCTGATTGTTTTTTTTTTGTTTTGTTTTTTTGTTTTTCGCCACCTTTCTCATAAGTTGAGATTGTTCTGCAAAAACACACACAAAAAAAAAGGGTCCGGGCACCATCCTTGTTTTCTTTTTTTTCTTTTGGACTCAAACGAGAGGGGGGGGTGGGGGTTGCTGGTTGAAGGCATCTCTGAGCTTTGCTATAAGCTAAACAAGTTTAAACGGCCATCAACATGTCTCGCTATCATATTCAGTTTTGGTCCCGGACAAACAACTCTTTCTCCCGCCCCATTCCGGAAGACCAAAAAAGAAAAAAAAGGTGAATTTGGGTTTCGTCTACCGACTGGCTTGAATACCGATGGTTAAGTCTCTCTCTCTCTCTCTCTCTCTTGACCGTGATCACTCTTGCATTTATAAGTTGGTTTTTTTTTTGTTTGTTTTGATTTTGATTTTGATTTTGGTTCTGACTGCAATTCCATCATCATCATCATCATCATCATTCACTGCCAGCAGCTCGAACTTTCTCCAGCTTCCTCATTCTAGATATCAGACCGTCAACGGGGAAGAAAGGGCATGTAAGCTCCGATGCTTGTCCCCTTCGAAACATCCCTTCCCTCTTCTTCTTCTTCTTCTTCTTCTTTTTCCCACGGCGGTTAAAGAGTAGCAAATCATATCGTCATTACACTCCCTTTCCTTTTTTTTTTTCAAACGCCCCCGGCTGAGCAATGATCATATGAGAGAATCACCTCAGTAAAACGGGTTCCCCGTTGGACCGTTTGTTGTCTGAGAGTCAAAAGATTGTGATCATAATCGGGAGTATACGCTTCGCACCTCTAGTGAAGTTTGATCGGGTCTCTAAGGGGGGGGAGGGATATCAAGCTATTGAATAACGGGCCTTTTTTTCTTTTCTATCTTTTCATGAGATATGAAGGAAAACTTGAGCATATACCTATGTTGAAAACAATGAGGAAAAGTCCACGTCAGAGTTCATCGTACTCATCCTGGTATTCCACCCTCAACGCTCGACCGCAAAGCGAACGAACATTCTCATAATTATTATACTTCAAACAGCAACTTCCCACGACACGCTCAATCCCCATTCCTTTTGCACATCATCATGGATCAGATTAAACCCTCCCATATCTCACAAATCATATTTCTCTTTCTCTTTTCTTAGAGTCTTCCTACGCACTCCTATACTTTCCCCTTAAGCCTCGCCCCAACCGTTTGATCCCCCTCCAGCCCAGACACCTTCACCGGCCCCGGTTCCCCCGCCTTCAACCAGCAGTTCCCAAAACTCTCGGGCACCCACTCCGTCTGGTTCGCGCGGAAGGTGACGGTGGTGCAGCTCTCGTTGCCGCTGAAATGGTTGTGTGCCGCGCAGGCGTGCAAGCAGTCGTGGAAGGAATACGCAATCAGCGCGCCGAAGTCGCCGCCGTTATAATCGATCCCGCAAGCCGGCGTGAAGACCCAGGTGTCGCCGCTAAAGGATATGCTCATGTCGTCGCTGAGCTGCGGACAGTCTAGCTTGACCGTGCCGGTGGGGACTACGAGAATTCCTCCTCCTCCTGTTGTTGCTGTTGTTGCTGTTGTTGTTGTTATCGGTGTTGCTGTCCCTGTGGAGGCCGGGGTCGCCGTTGGAATGTCGGTTGGATTCGGGCTTGTTATCGTCCCGGGGGCGTCGTTGGCTGATCCCTTGGGATTGAGCGCGTTACATGAACTGTTTAATGTCAATAAAATCTTTTGCCTGCCTATTAATAATTACGAGAGAGAGAGAGAGAGAGAGCGGGAAGAAAGATTCTTACCTTTTGGCATTCCGAACCGCCATCGAACCACCCACACCTCCCCCAATCGCAGCGGCCAGGACGACAATAGCGAGGGCCACGCAGAGGAAAAAGGTCGGCCGTCTTGCGCCCATGATGCTCCGTTCTTGAACGGGAGGCGCACTTCTCGGTCCCTCGCTCGTATTTGCCGACTGTGTTGCCGGTATATCCACAGGAGTCGATTCTCGAACCGTGGGACCATATTTCGGCCCTTCGTAAAAGGATGACGATATGGGCGCTGGTCTGGGCGCTACCTCCAAGCCCTCGTGAGGCGTGTGAGGCTTGACCTCTTTGAAGGAATCTAACGGCGTGCTCATCGCGGAGACGGATATGGGCGTCGAGATGGGCTCACGATCGTCGCTGGCAGTGTAGTCTCGTGAGATGGATCGATCCCCGGATGGCGATGATGAGATGGACACGTCGGTCCTCTGAACGATATCCTGGGTATCGTGGATATTCCCCCGCCCTTGCTCGCTACCGCCACGAGAATCAAGCACAACACCCTACTTACACTATCCCCGCGTCTCAACTCCCGAGTTGAGTTGAGCTGAGCTGAGCTGAGCTGAGCTGTTAACTATCTCTTTCTTTCTCGAATCTCCGTTCCCATCCTTCAACTTCCCGGCCCCTTGCAGCAAGGGCGGTGGCACCACATGGTCTTGAGGCTGGAATGGCGCTGTCAGCAACTAGACTATGTATCCATCTAGGATGTGAATATAAGAGTGGTCATATGGTATAAGTCGCACTGGTATGTAGTCGTTCACTCTAAACGTGGGACTAGATACCTAGGTTACATAGTTATAGATCCGGCAAAATCTGCCCTGTAATTAGACGGCAAGCGTGAAACTAGAAGTGATCTTCGCCTCCAGGTACAGGTCGTCTAGGTGATTGGATGTAAATAGCCTCCGATGATGATGTTGATGATGATAAATTATGGTCTACCGGGGGGGCGGGCGTAGTCCCCCCTCGACCTATCTAGATCCCCCCAAGGCAGGCTCCGGAATCCTTCAGGGGCCTGGCCGTTGCTGACTGCAAATGAAATAAAATACAAACTCTTAATTGAGGCGGGCGGACCCCACCTGTCCCCTAGGTCGACATCCTAACCCAAGGCGACTCCAAAACTTGAAGGAGACTGTGCCTGCAGTAGGCCCCAAAAGATCTTCCACCATCCTGCCAGGTTTGACTGCCAGGTTGGACCTTGGCCGGCAAAGACTCGTTTGGACACTGAAAGATAACCTATGCCCCCTCGTGATCTCAACGCCACACGAGTCTCAAGACGCTGGCCTGGGAGAGTTCATTCCACTCACGCGTCCTGTCGGTGAGATCCATGACATGGGATACCCGGCGACATGTTGCCAAGGAACATATGAATTCTATTTTGAGGGGTCTTGGCGAGCATTTTGACCGAATCCGACAAGCGCTTATCTAGATAGTTACATATTAACTTGACATGGTTACGGCGGTAAAGAGTTCTCAAACAAGGCAAATACATGCCTACCGTACTTGCAAGGGCCATGAGAACATGATCTTAATAACACCGGCTCTCGTTTCGGTGCCTTTCGGCTCTCGTTAAACACTCGAAGGGCCCGTCGCTTGCCTAAAACCTAAGTCAGAAGAGTGGCGTGACGAACAGCGACGACAAGCCTCTGGCGAGATGCTGCCCGACGTACAATCGAGCAACGAAGGCAACTTCAACGACAGCGGTTCGACCCATAATGTGCCCCTGCTTCCTTGCACTGCAAGCTTTGAGTGTAGGCATTGACGGCCCGTCAAGGCTCAACGGGCCGAGCAGTAGATAGATAATACCTGCCTGGGCAGAACCCGGGGAAAAATGCTTCATCGAGGCTTTCAGCTGTACAGTGCATTGTACAGTACCGGCTTTAGACACACTATGCAGCTATTCGCATGAACGCCGCACGTTTCAGGCGGAAAGTGTCTAAGGTTAAGGCGTAAACGCGCCAAAGAACCCACGCATAGAAGCCCTCTTCGCCACGCTCCTTTGCTAACACCCTACCAAGGTCACACTCGACGACCTTCCACTCCCCGAGCCAAGTTATGCAGTGCAATGCCTCCCCTCCCCTCCCCTCCCCTTTTCCTCAGCCCTATCGTCCGAACTGATACAGCAACACACCACTTCGTTTCGGTATATCCCGCCTATCGCGCTTCCTCCCCACCGAGCCCCGATCTCGTGATGCGCTTCTGGGCACAGATATCGCTTATTGGATTCTTGCTGAAGTTATTCGATATGCCTGGGTATTGTAATTATGTGGCAAGCTCTCACGACAGCTCATTGTGTCATATGAGATGTAAAGTGCTTTCGGCCTTGAGCCCGAATCTGAGCCCTTCGTCTTTAGCTGGCCGCTGGCATGTCAATCGCTACCATCGAGACTTGCAATGGATGATTAATGTCGAGACTTCGCTTGCTTACCGTCCACGATCGTGCTCCGCTAAGGGAAATATTATCTTCGAACATGTCCTTTGAGCGGGGATTGCAGCCTCAGGTAAACCCAATAGCAAACGAATGGGCTCGCGTGTGCATCAGAAACCAAACTGAAGCGAGAAATAGCCATCTGCAAGAGCGGGATCGCCAAAATAGTCGAGGCTGAAGAGCCTGTTCATGTACTTTGGACGCCGAGTCTGGGACGGGCCGGCCGCTGGCCCCAACCCGAATCATGAAACGGCGGCAACAGTAGCATGAACTTCAGGGTCGATCCCAACGGGTAATATCGCAAGTGTGATGTCTGACTTGCAGGCACCGGGATCAAAGTAAACAAAAGCTCAGTCGGTTTATGAGACAGCTAGGAAAACCAGGGGGCGAAGATCTGATAGTTAAATGAGGCTCAAGGGACACCTTAAAGTGCTCTCTTGCGCAAATTTCACGGACTTTCAGTCAACTTTGCCCCCTCTTGAAGACTTACTAGTTCGCAGTATCTCGTACTCTGTGGACTGAAGATACAGAACGTGCCTATCCAGACACACAATGCTCAGAACGGTGCAAAGTTCAGGGCATTATGGCATTCATCATGCGGTAAAGCGTTAATTGCCATGACATCCTCATCAAGGGCGAATATGATGTGAGATTTGCCATGGCGTTATGTTCACATGTCACGGACGTCATGTAATTCTCTTCGACCGCCACCGTTGCTCACAAGACCGCGTCGCAAGACTCTCTTTGGCCTGGAGGTCCAGTGATACCCCAGCACCTGGGGCGTCTCAAGGGTCATGATATCGATGTATTTCCCCTCCGAGGATGTGGGATTCTCTACCTCGTGCAGAGAGCAGCACTTCGACGTCGGCGAACGAAGACATATCACGTCTGGGGATCGGAGATAAGGGCAGGCTGTGTCCGAATATAAGTTCAAGGGCAGCAGCAACGCTTAACCTTCCGCATTGAAAGGCTTTTCAGCAGCTTGTGACGTGAGATGACCCCAAGCGAGGAAATTGATCATTGCACAGATCTCGTCGAATCAACTTATGGTATCACTTCTGTCATCTGTTGTCATAGGGTCCCAAACCCGTATTTGGGTGACCGGTGACCTTGTGTGCTGGATAGGGGTATTTGGTAATACCGGACCGCGTCATCACATGGCACAAAGTCGGACTGGTGGTTGAAGGACAGACTTTCGATCCGCGGTCACAACTCACAGATAAAAAGCCCGTCACCCACCTCAAGTATTGCCCACTTCCTGATTAGAACTTGAGGTAGTGGGCTGGGTTCGAGAATATTCCGAGTACCGTTGCCGTCTGTATTTCAGCAGCAACGGGACTTAGATTATGGTGTACGTACCTGGCGAGATTCCGATTAGGAAGTCAAAATGGGGGTACCATTGGAGACCTTCTGCCGGCGAAAGCAGTGCCATCAAATCGCGGACCTGATATCGGCGGCAGAGGCGGCTTTAACAGGGCGTGCGGAGTGGCCAATGCTGAATCGCTTCCTACCGCCTTGTGTGCCTCTTAATCTAGAAATGTTTGCTTGGCTCAAGCCCGAGTCACGTTTAGCATGAGGCCCCTAATATCGGGTGCCGGCATGGTGACCCTCCATGATGCAGTCAATCGTACGAAGTGAGCAGAGAGTTCCGAACTTGCTGCAAGGGCCCAGTTCATGTTGTCCCATTGGAAAGACATACAGCCGTGGAAATGTAAGTGGCTGAATTCAGTTGGAGACAAAAGCCAGTTGACGTACCTGGATCTCGTCACCGATGAGGGTATACAGTAATGCCACGTCGTTTCCAATTGAATGTTGTCAGTAGCTGTTGGCTAGTGCCATAGCTATATGCTACAAGATAGCGTTTGAGGCAAAAAGTTCGCATCAGGTGAGTGCGCCTTAGGGCGTGCTGGTTGGTTATATGTTGGACAGCGTGTGAAGCCTAGTTGTAACAGCCGATCGGACAACCTTTGGCGTCGTAATAACCACACAATTTGTTCGAATACAACCCCTTCAGGGCTACAGGCTCCTTTGAGCAGGGACTTACTTTGAGCAAAAGGTAAAGGTATCGGCTGGATATGTTGTCTGTCTCGAGCCACGCCTAGGGGATCTATGAAGATCTTTTTCCAGGACAATCATGTAGCTGATCGAATGTTCGGCACTGCAAGGGTCGAAGAGATCTTTCATAATAGGAGGGCTTGTGAATGAATGCAGGATTTGAGGCTCAATCTCCTGATTCGGGTCATTACATGCCTCTGGCAATAACTCTGACAGGGTTAATAACGTTACATTCATCGGACCTTATGGATGGCATCGCAATTGTGATGTATATGCAATGATATCGCCCGTGGCTTCGGAGGTGTTACCATAGCATACTTCCGGACGAGTTTATCTTCAGCGGAGCTGAACGGTGATGGTCGGGTGGAAACTTCAATCTTAGTTCTTTACGACGCCGGACCCCGAATAGGTATGTTGGACTTTGAATGTTGGCTTCCTTCAAGAACTGGACGGACTTTATGAATGGAACAACAACAGGGTCCATACATAGCCGCATTGATCGACACCCTCCACTGCCTACTGCATGCACGGCGACAGTGTAGGGCGATATGGCAACCAAGATAGCTACCGTACGTAGGACTCACATAATAATGCGAATTGGCATTGGTTGCGGCCGCACCCAATATAGCTGGGTAGACACTTATCATGCACCTAGATGATTCCGGAAAGAGGTAGGAAAGCCAAAGGGCCGGGCGTGGACGAGCAAATAACCTCGACTCGGTACATATGAGGACGCGTAGCTATTCACGAGACTCCACATTAGAAGAACCTCTCGGAATTCTACCATTGGAGAGGCTTGCAGGGACGAATAGGCCAATGCCATATGCAGCAACCAATATCTTTTTGCTTCTGTCTCATTGGTGATCCGTTCTGTTGGGTCATCTCGTTGGAGCTCTCTGGCGATCGAATGACAGGGCATCAACCGGAATGGTAACCGCACTCGAATGCAGCCATGGCCTGACTCCGCCTGGTCCACCGTCAGGCAGACACTTCGCAGGTAGATCCACTACGACCGTCACCGTTACCGATGCGTGGACAGCCGATCGGCCCAATTGTTACGGCGTCTTGGATAGGTAGACAGAAGAGGACGGGGGCAAAAAAGAAAAATGGCGGTCGTATCACAGCCCGACTGCTTTGTCAATGAAACCCTAGACAGGGGCGATGCCAGAGCGCATGAAGCACTTTAGACCTTCATCAACAAATGCCGTAGTTGCACTGGACAGCCCTTGGCATATATCCGCTCAATGATAAAACCAGTTCAGGACGTACAGAACGCTTGCAGGTGGTGATATTCCCGCCGTACTGCTTGCTCCAGGAGAACATGGTAAGTGTGGTCAAGTTGTCCGCGCGGATGCATTCGAAACGGTTGTCTTGTTGTCTGTCCTATTGAGAGACATGCGTGAGCCATCTGTGGAATTCCGGTGCCGTGCTACATGTCTTTCCGTTACCACAATGGGCGCTGTGCCTGGTATTTCGCAGAGGATGCAAGATGATGGCAGAGGTTTGTTCAATCGACATGGGAGGTTGCTGTCCAACAGGCGACCGAAAGGGAAGATGATGGAACGCTTTTGGATGGTCTTTTTGCGGAGAACCGGCAACCGCTTGCATTAGGTAATTATGTAGCCGGATATGATATTTGCATAAATATTTATGTACACTAAAATGTTGACGTATTCACAAACATTCACAAACATGCACAAACATGCACAAAAATGCACCAAAAATGCACAACATTTACAAGGTGGCCGAGATCGGAGTGTGTGCTGGGATGCTCAAGCCCTCCTAGGATTAGTGAGCGGATTGGGTCGCTTAATTCTGACAGGACGCGAATGCTCGCAGCTAGTGCTCAGTACTTCCTACGTGTCGGTCTGTGATCTGGATTCCAACGCCTCCTGGGTGCTAGTTTTGCTTTCTTTTGATGGTGATTCGGCAAGTAAAACAAAGCCGTGAAAGAAAGTCTTGGCTTTCCTCTCGCCAGCTCTCAGCCTAGGGAGATTCTCATTGAAAAACAGAACACTGCCCGCCTAGTGTACCACTTCACGACAATGATGTGCATTCTGCCGACGGAGCATTTCTGTCGTTGAGAGAAGACCAGACGACGTGTGATCTGCTCGTTTAGCCAACACTTCCATACCAGGTTGTCATGTATTCGACTTGCACGACAGGCTTCACCTCGTCGAGGAATACCTACGTAACCGTGCCGCGATGCGAGACGGCGGTCGACCCCATGCCTGCCCATGCTTCTGCCCGTGGATCCACCTCTACATGCTAGATACCCAGCAGCAGCAAACGGCATGCCACCAAGGTACCTACATCTTGCAGCCCCTGCAAACATGGTACAGTATATATCGGGTGGGCTGGGTGACTGTGCCTCTGGAGGTTCTAGGCTATGCCTTGTCGATCTAGGTACCGAAGTACTACAATTTGACTAGATCTACCAGGGATGGGGAATGATGGCGACGTCTCTCGGAACTTGGGGATGTACCAAGCCGTCAAGTTGCTGACCGCCTCTGTGTGCGCGATCTGAGGCTCGAACCCTCGACGCGAGACAAGAGGCGGCAGTTGGAGCAGATTCTTTTCCGCGTCTGAACTCCGGTCGTTACCAGTGACCACTGACTACCTATCTTCTATCTTTTGTCTCCAAGTAGCCTATATCACAATCCATTCTACCACCTGCCCGTCGACTATCGCCCCTGCTGCTCTCCGTTCATGCCCGCCGAATTGGCACCACTTAGTCAGTCTAAGACGCTGTGTCGTGGATAAAGAGACAATCAACCTTTGGCTGGCGCACTGAAGCGACAGCACCTTGGTTCGACGCCAAGCGTGGCATTGCGTAAGTTGACACGAGGTCCCGAAGCCGGCTGGTCCCACGTTCCATCTCGATTTCCCCTTGGTCAGGGCTTTGTCCATCAATTAAGTGGAAGGTTGGTAAAACCACTTTTTTTTTGGGCCCCATCTGTATGCATGAACGTTGGTTGTGCCTTTGGGGCTGACCCCGGGGTACATTACCAACTCGCTCGCCCGCCTGACATTCTGCCCTTTGTTCGAGCACCAAATCCATGGCTCAAGAAGATGACGTGAGGCGATCTTAGTTGAAAGAGGATCTCTTCGGGAGCCACTTCGCAGCGTTGTCCAGGCTAGCGTGGATGAAGCCTTATGATTGGAACTGCTGATAACATGAACTAATTATTTATTCTAGGGAATTTGGAGACGAGTAGGGACAGTCAATCCCGAATCCCCCTAATTCTCCTGAAGTGACTATGTGGGAGGCTTCTGGGTAAGTCGAGAAACATTTCTTATTTATTCTTCCGTAGGCCAACCGGGCGCCCGCCCTTCTCGTTCCCTCCCCCTTCCTCCTCTCATTTGCGGCTCCCAGTCGCTGCTGATGTTGTGGGGGCGTTTACGAACGCTACTTTGAAATGAAGAGGAATCTCCATCTGAGCTTCCGAAGCAGCCGCGACAGTACACGTAACATTATCAATAGCGAAAGAGGAGCAATAGCAATAGCAACCCAACGCATAGAACAGAAAAAAGCTTGGATTTTGAATGGCAAGTTGGAGGGGAACAGATGCATCTGCTTGGTTAAAGCAAAGCCACTCTGGTTTGTAGACGGCTGCTTGCGGACTGTCCAGGGGTAGATACAGCCGCCAAACATAAGGTGAACTTTTCGAAGCCTGGATTGCGACGTTGGTTGCTGCTGCTGCTGTTGCTGCTGCTGTTTCTGTTGCTGTTTCTGTTGCTGCTGCTTCTGCTATCGCTACTGCCATTGCTTGAACTGTCACTGCCCGAGGCGGATCCCGACTTCCCTCTCTCAATTTTGTACTTTGGGAAAGTTCTCTCCTATTCGTGGTCATGCTTTCCCAGCTACTTGGAACAGACCCTGAAGGGTCGGTCCTCTCTCTCTCTCTCTCTCTCTCTTGGACAATTCATCGTGTCCCTGTCCCTGTCCCTGCCCTTGTCCGTCGAAGTCGAGGACTGACAAACTTCCCTCGTCGCTTCCATACTTGTTGCATCTTCCTAACTCACCTGCCCAAATGTGTCCCTGTTTCTCACCCAAGACCTACCATCAGGCCTAGCCTAGGTAGGCCCAGATACATCATAGACACCTTCCAACATATTCAGATGATTTCCTGGGCAAGAAGGAACACTTGTCAGTACCTACTCTGTGGTGTCCATGGCGTGTGTTGCACTTGTGCTTTTCGAGCTTCACTGTTCCTTGACATCAGCGCTTTTAGTCGGCGCAGTTCCCCTTGACTCTACACGACTTGCCCTGCCCGAGGATCTTCACTTGAAACCTCCGCTTGAACCCCAAGGCCTTTTACTCATCTCTCTCTCTCTCTCTCTCTCTCTCTCTCTCTTCTCTCTCTCACTTACCGTCGTACCTACAGTCGAATTCTCTAGACTGTTCTGTCACGGAACGTGGCATGACTCCAATCAACTCGCTATATCCCTTGGTCCCTCTCACCGGCACTTTGCTGTCTTCTCCAGTGCTTGCTTTTATATCCTGACGTTTTCACCCCGTACATCCTCCGTACGATTGCCCCTCAACCTCTTGCAAGAACGACGTCGCCATTTTGGGCCTCATCATACGACCGAACGTTTGACGTTCAGAACCGACAAAAAGACACGCAGCTGACTTAACTTACCCCCCAGACCACCTTCATTGCCAGCGCCGCCCATCTCCGACCACTAAGACAACAAACGTCGTAAACGTCCTTGTCTCTGCTTGTCGATTGCCTCAGAACTGGGTTTGGGTCCTCACCTCGCCACGTGCTACACCATGGATGGCGTCTTGCACCATGCGCAGGCCATCCTGTGTTATGTGTATCCCCTTATCGTTTTCACGTACTTCGCCGCTTCATCAGCTGTCGCCCTTTGCACCCTGCAAAAGCCTACCTCAAGGCTGCCACCAACCAGATTCAAAGCCATCTGGTACCTTTTGCTCCTTCTCATCGCTTTTTATGGAGCACAGATTATACTGAAGGTCGTCGAGATCTTAGTTTGGTCGCATTGGCCAACTCAATCAACCATTATTGGCTTGCTGGCGTGCGTCCTTATCTTTGGAGTGCAACAAAATAGCCTGGGAGATGCCGAGGATATCGTTTGGTATCCGTACTTTGGTTCGTGGCTGATTGCGTCCCTATTCGAACCGGCCATTGCCTCGCTGGATTTTGTGATTGCTCGTAGAGAATCAGCAGTTAATCTCGACGCCCACTCAGAGATCGAACTCCCAATCTTCATTTACTTGGATGCGGCTATCTCTACCGTTCGCTTCGTCATTATTCTGAGCATCATCCTCATACGCCTGTTGTCTTGCCACGGCATTGATGCGGATAACTCCGACGAAGAACGGTGTCCATTGATACCTAAGTCAGATCAGAGAACGAGCAACGGGAATGGCTCCGCTGACAGTGGCTACGGGACCAGTTCCGAAGCCGCAAATACAGACGCGAGCAATTCGGAAACGGCCAACTCTCCCACGGATCCCGAATCCCCATGGGAGAAGCAGCAGCGTCTCCTCCGGGAAAAAATGGAAAAGCGGCTCAAAACTGAAGGGAGCTGGATCGCTTATATCAAAGGCTTCATGGTATTCTTCCCATACATATGGCCCGTGGGGAACCGTCGTCTCCAGATCCACGTCGTTCTTGTTGGGCTTTGTTTGCTAGCTGGTAATGGACTAAATTTCCTAATACCACGTCAATACGGCGCTGTACTAGACTCGCTTGGCGGTGCGTCGGGTGAAAGCCCATGGATGCAGATTATGATATTCGCAGCTCTTCGAGTTTTGTCATCCGACGCAGGCCTTCCCCTGATCAGAAACCTACTGTGGATGCCGGTTGAATACTACTCCCAAGAGGCACTCAGCGTGGCTGCATATTCTCACGTTATGAACTTGTCTTCCGAGTTTCACGATAGCCAGAGTTCTTCTGACATCCAAGTGGCTATCTCGAATGGTTATCACATCACCAATCTTCTGGAGTCGATCTGTTTCCAGGCAATTCCCATGGTGGTCGATTTGCTCGTGGCATTCACTTATTTGTCTGTCAAATTTGGCCCCTATGAAGGTTTCATCACCATAGCTACCGGTCTCGCATTTATCCAATCTGCCGCTCGGCTAGTTGCCAAATTCAAGGAGAAGAGGAAAAAGGTGGTCAGCACGTAAGTATTCTCACGTTTGCTCTTCATCACCCAGTCTGACGTTTTTATAGGTACTTTGAAGAGCATTACACTCGCCAAGCCGGTATTCAAGGCTGGTATACAGTTAGTGCCTTCAATCAGGTTCCATACGAAGAGGGCCGCTACAGCAAAGCCGTGAGGTCGCAGATTTCGGCGTACAAGTCCATCTACCGAGGCTACCTCATTGGACAGGCTTTTCAATATTTGATCCTTATCGCAGGTCTTCTCGCGGGTGCCTTTCTGGCCGTCTACCAAATTACTCAGAAGAAAGCCACACCTGGTGACTTCGTCATGTTGTTGACGTATTGGGGTCAACTCACATCGCCTCTGCAATTCTTTTCGACCATGGGACGCACCATTAGTCAAAGTCTTGTCCAAGTTGAACGGCTATTGGAGGTGATGTTGACAAA
Organism: Xylariaceae sp. X187; assembly: GCA_028637585.1. NCBI lineage: Eukaryota > Fungi > Ascomycota > Sordariomycetes > Xylariales > Xylariaceae > Xylariaceae sp. X187. The sequence goes on along the minus strand of JAJIZN010000001.1, from coordinate 3,350,090 downwards.
ACCTACCGTTGTCGACAAACCAGGCGCCCGCCCCCTGAAGCTTAAAGGTGGAAAAGTCGAGTTTCGCAACGTCAGCTTTAGCTACGACAAGAAGAAGGACATCTTGAAGGGCGTTAAGCTGTTTGCACCGCCTGGCACGACTGTTGCCTTTGTAGGCGCAACTGGCGCCGGTAAATCGACTATTTTCAAAGCTCTTGATCGTTTCTATGATGTAACCGGCGGCTCAATTTTGATAGATGGCCAGGATATCCGAGACGTCACATTATCGAGGTAAGTAAAGCACGAAGCGAATATGCTGACAACTCGAATGTCCTCCATCCAAATAAGTATAGCAAACTGATTGCTTCATATAGTTTACGCCACTGTATTGGAATCGTCCCGCAGTCGCCAATTCTCTTTGACGATACTGTGATCAACAACGTCAGATACGCTCGGCTGGATGCTTCCGACGAAGAGGTCTACAGCGCTTGCAAAGCTGCCGCCATACACGAGCAGATCATGGGGTTTACCGAAGGATATAAGACCCGAGTTGGAGAGCGCGGCGTGTATGTTCCCTCACCTAGTAGCAGTATGGTATGCTAACAACTGGCAGAAAGTTATCCGGTGGAGAACTGCAAAGAATTGCCATTGCTCGAGCCATATTAAAGAACCCCCGGATTGTTCTTCTTGATGAGGCAACAAGTGCCGTCGACACTGATACGGAACAGAAAATTCAGGAAGGTCTCCGTGCTCTCTGTGAAGATCGTACAACATTTATTGTGGCGTAAGTTGTTTTGGATCAGAAGACGAGTTGTGGGAAATATTGACGTAGCTTAGGCATCGCCTTTCCACCGTCATGAACGCCGACATAATCTTCGTCGTGGCCGACGGCCAAGTTGTGGAGCAAGGAAGCCATGATGAACTGATTGCCAAGAATGGAAAATACGCGGAACTCTGGTCGAAACAGGTCTTTTTGAAGCCGAAGGAACGAAAAGAGGGAGTCGAGATCACCGAAACGTCTTCCCATGTATCGGACGAAGAAGCAACGGAGCGTAATGACGAAGGATTATGCGAAGCGAGTCCCTCGGAGGCGCTAGTCTCGCTTTCTCCAGTCCGAGAGGCCGAAGACGAAGCCGATGGAACAAACGCAGCTGGGGCTGGAGCCGGGACTGGTGCTGGGACTACTTCGGCGACGCGCAAGAAAGAGGTAGATCCGTCAAAAGATCAGTCGTGATTTTTTGACTGATACTAACCTCTAACTTGTAGGGTCCAAGATTGAATCCCGGCGCACCAGAGTTCACTCCACGTACCCCTCGCGCGACCCAGCCGATGTCTCCGTCTCGGATGGGCAGCAGTTGGGCCGACGACGTTGAGGACGAGGTTACTTCACCTCAGCGACAACCCGCGGACGGCACCAATTCTCGCCCGGATTCGGATGCGCCCTCCGGTCACATCCAAGTCCCACCGAACACTGCCGCCGGTTCGCCTGAAAACTTCGACGTGGCAAAAGCAGTCGCCTCGCCATCACTGGAAAATAGAGCTCGTCGCAACACCTTGCAATCTGTTTCTTGCCCCGATTCTTCGCTAATTCCGCTCCAATACAGCCCGTCACGCTCAGTCAGTCAACCGGTACCTAGTCCTCGAACTGCCTTACCGCTGCCTACCGCAAACACCGCCCCTGAAACTCAAGGTGATTCGAACGAGACACGAACACGGCCCAACGAAAAGCCCAACGACGCCAAAGCCTCACAGGGAACAACCCGTGGTAGAGGCTTACGTGGTCGAGGTTATCGTAGTCGATACCGCGCAAAGGGACGACGTAATGCATTTAATTCAAGACAAAACCAGGAGAAGCGGAGCGGCGATGCTCCACCACCCGCACCTCGTGCCAATTCGCACGTCTCGACGGCTTGATGGGTACCTGCGTTTTCCTTGATTTTAGCAGTTCTCTTTATTATTCTCCTCGTGTTTGAAAGTAGAATATGTTCTAATAGTATTGCGGGTCCGCCTTGTAATATGCGTCGCCCATCAGAGAGGCATTCTCACGTTTTCTCTCCTAAGCTTCTTTTTTTTGCTGAAACGAAACCTTTACTGGATGTGCCTTATGCAACAAAGGTTATTTAGTGAGGATTACTCAGGAGTCGATTGATTCAGTACGCGAATGGTGAGAGGGAAAAGAAAAGAAAATGGGGGTCTAAGAGGAAGGAAGGAGAGGGCGCATGACGACGTTACATGGTCTAGAGTGGCGGTGACGATGTTAGACAAGATTATGAAGCATTAGAGAGCATGACCGCGGGTTATTAATACCGTACGTACAAACGAATGAACGAACGAACAGTCGAGAAATCGGGGATAGTATCTAGGTGTTCGATCGGGCTTGGACTCCCTTATCCGCCGTTGCCATGGTTATTATGTTATGGATTGGTGGGAGTTTAGACAGGTGGTTTTTCTTTTCTTTCTTGGCATGGTAAATATTAGATGAGCTTCATACGACGAACGAAACGAGACGAAACGAGAATAGAGATTGATTTCCCTTGGAGGAGTTTGGTTTTTGTAAATGAATTTATTTAGGACGCCGAAGCAGCATGTGTTTGTTTCTATGTTATTACCATGGCGATCGATCCAACGATCACTTTCATAGGGATATCGGGGTCCTGACTGTGTCATTGTTCTTGTTGGTGGCGATGACGACGATCAAGGAAAGCCCCCGTGAAATTTGCATGTTATTGATAATGATAATTTGTTTCTTGTGTTTCTCATGTAGCTTGTTCTGCCTGTGCGCGGGTCTTTTCTTGCTGAGCGCCTTGGGCCGCCTTTTTTCCAAAGCGAAGCAGCTAGCTACTTGTAGATATTGCAAACTACATAGGGCATATAGGTAGTAACACGCACAGGGGAGGAAGAGGGAGAGCTCTGGCAGGGCAGGACTGGACAGATAAAGTCATGATATTTACTGCGCACCACGACCGGCACCACCTCCCATCATGTTCCGGGCCATCTCGGCGATGTTGGGATCGTTCATGAGGGAGGACATATCGGGCATGCCGCCGCCCGAGGTAAACCGGTCGGCCATCTCGCGTATGCGGGGGTTGCTCATCAGGTTCTGCATCGTTTCGGGGTTGGACATGAGGTTCTGGGCCATGCTGGCGAACATGGGATTGTTCATGATGGAGCTGAGGTCGGGCATGCCGCCACCGCCACCGGCACCACCACCGAGCAGGCTAGCTAGACTACTTAGATCGGGCATACCGCCTGCACCGGCACCGGCACCTGCGCCACCGGAGCCGCCGCGAGGGACGGGATTGCTGCTTTCGCGCTCTTCGGCCTCGAGTTCCTCGACACGCCGCTTGGCTGTCTCGTAGCCCTTTTTCATGGCGTCCGAGCCGCCGTTACCTTCGTGCTCGATTCCTTGGCCGTAGGCTTCCATACTACCCCGCGCGTCGCCGAGAGCGAAGCGAGCGAGACCGAGACGCGACCAGGCCTTGGTGTACTTGGGGTCGGAGGCGACGGCGGCCTCGGCGTCGGCGCGGGCGCTCTCGTGGTCACGGGCGGCGCTGTAGGCGGCGGCGCGGTTGGATAGGAAGATGGCGTTGCCGGGGTGCAGGTTGAGGGCCTGGGAGTAGAGCTGGATGGCGAGGGTGTAGTCCTTGGAGGTCATGGCTTTATTACCCTGGACTTTAAGTTCCTCGGCGCGGGCTTTCTCTTCTTCGGTAGGGGGTTTAGGGGCGGAGGCGGAGGCGGAGGTAGAGGCTGAGGAAGGAGAAGATGAAGATGAAGAGGTGGCGCCTTTACCGCCGGTAGACTTTAGTTTCTCGTAGACACCGAAGATCTGAAGGAGACTTTGGGATCCGATGGCGGATTGTACGGCGGCCTTGTCGGTGGGGTCGACTTTGAAGCTTTCGGCGATGCAGTTGATGGCTATGTCCATGTTGTCCTTGTCTTCGGCGGATAAGGTGCCGTCCTCGAGGGAGTTTGACAGGTAGTCACAGATAGCGAGCGCCAGGCGCTGCTTGGATGATGTCGCGGCCTGTTTGGTACCATGATATGATTAGTTCTTCATTCCTTCGTTCATTCATCCTAGCTATTACGTGAAGCTTCTCGAGTCCCCTCTTTTTAAGGGGAAGGGAGGCGATAGCGGGGTTGAAGTCGAGAACGTACCATGATTTAGAAATTGCTTGACCAGAAAACGAATGGCAAGATGAAGTTGAAGGGACCGTGGATATAGCCGAGACAGACACACGAAATAAATGCGAAAGCGAAGAGAGGAACTAAAGAGATATAAAGCTTCCCAGAAGGTTGAGTTAAGTGAGTGGGTTTATGGGATTCTTGGAATTTCGGCCTAAATGCTTTTTAGGTATGGCAGGTTCACGGTTGGGAAGGGGAAGTGGAAGTGGAGTACGGCGGAGGAGAGAAGAGGAGGGGCAATTCGAATAGTTAACAGCTGACTCTACAGACTGTAGTTACAGGCACCTGTAGATAGACTTGCTGGTGTACCGACCAGGTATCTAGGTACCGGTAGATGTAGTGATGCACACTGTGAGATGGAAGTACCTACCTAGTGGTATCGTCGTGCCCATGCTCGACCAGTTAACTTCCACGGACAATGTATCTAAGATTTTAACGGTATGTTGATTAGTTACTTACGTAACGTTCGTAGACTATGAGTTTCCGGAGAGCTCTAGTTTCCGGCCATCTAAAAAAAACTGGCAACCTGGCAACCTGGATCGGTGGATACCTTAGGTACCTAGCTTGATAGGGTACACGAGCCCGTCGGATGGTTTGTTGGGGAAATCTAGGTAACGGCTGACGGCGCATGGCCGGAAGCCTTGGTTGGACGGAATCTGAGTCCACGACGTTTGTAACTGAATTACCTAATCTGTAATCTGTACCTGGTAGGTACCTAAGCTGCCTACAGGGATTACTATCTAGACCTACCTAGGTACTTATGACGCCACACTTAACTAGCCGGCTATGTTTTATTGTAAGGGCCCCATCGCAAAACTTACTTAGATACATATTTCTGAATGCCACGGCCATCTCAACTTTCTCGACTTGGCCAGTCAGCACTGCAAATCATCCCATATGTCATGTCCCGACTCCTTCCAAGATGTGTGTTGACGCGAAGCTCTTTGCGAAGCTCTTCGCGAAGCTTCCCGTTATTCAGATTCAGATTTACGGGATCGCCTCAGGTGAGGCTGCCTCCCGCGATCCAAATACGCTCGTTCCATCCCGTGCAGCTCCGTGAATACCAGGAGGAGTGCATCCAAACCGTCCTGGCGGCTTTGGAGCAAGGTCATAAACGCATAGGCATATCACTAGCCACCGGGGCCGGGAAAACAGTGGTGTTCACCCAGTTGATCGATCGGATCAAGGCCACTTCTGCCCACGCGACGCGGACGCTGATATTGGCTCATCGACGAGAGCTCGTTGAGCAGGCCGCGCGGCATTGTAGCAATGCTTACCCCAAAAAAGTCGTCGAGATTGAAATGGGGAGTTTGCAAGCTTCTGGGATGGCAGACATTACTATCGCCAGTATTCAGAGCATTACCTCCGGTGACCGGATACAAAAGTTTGACGCCAGGCTTTACAAGCTTGTCCTTGTGGATGAAGCTCATCATATTGTCGCGCCCGGCTATCTGCGCACCCTGGAGCATTTTGGCCTGCGCGAGAAAAACCCCGACTCCCCGAGTCTCATCGGAGTTTCGGCCACTTTCTCCCGTTTTGATGGGCTCCGACTCGGAACTGTCATAGATGAAATCGTCTACCACAAGGACTATGTTGATATGATTGGGGAAAAGTGGTTGTCAGATGTCATCTTCACGACGGTTGAGTCCACTGCAGACATATCGAAAGTGAAGAATGGGGCAAACGGAGACTTCCTCGCTAGCGAGCTTTCCAAAATAGTGAATACAGACAGAATCAACGAGATCATCGTCCGCACCTGGCTAGCGAGGGCTGCAAACAGGAAATCAACGCTCATCTTTTGTGTCGATCTGGCTCACGTCGCCGGCCTAACTCGGGCCTTCCGACAGCAGGGCATCGATGCCAGATTCGTGACCGGCGAAACACCAAAGGCCGAGCGCGGCGAACGCTTGGACGCCTTTAAGCAGGGAAAATACCCGGTTCTCGTCAACTGTGGCGTTTTCACCGAAGGCACCGACATTCCCAACATTGATTGCGTCCTGCTCGCTAGGCCAACTCGCTCCCGTAACCTTCTAGTTCAGATGATCGGGAGAGGCATGAGACTTCATCCTGGGAAGATAAACTGCCACATTATCGATGTGGTTTCCAGTCTCTCAACCGGCATTGTCACAAGCCCAACACTCTTCGGGTTAGATCCATCGCACCTGGTCGAGGAGCTTTCCATGGATGGCATGAAAAATCTCAAAGACCGCTTGGATGCAGAAAAATTAAGAGAACAGGTCGTATTACAGGAGACCCCAGCTCTACCCAGTGCTACGGATGGCGATACGAATAAGGGTGGTGGCACTATCACGTTCACTGAATACGACTCGATATTAGATTTGATCTCAGACACATCTGGTGAACGCCACATTCGTGCCATGAGTCGGCATGCATGGGTACAAGTTGGGCCACATCGATACATACTCAGTGGCAATACTGGATATTATATCAAGATTGAGAAAATCGAAGATGCGCGCGAAGATCGTGCCCAATTTGCCGCTTATGAACTACGTCCTCTGCCGAAATCAGCGAAATCGAAATCACCTTATTCGAAGCCACAGAAACTTCTCGAGGCGAAAACGCTAGCCGATGCTGTCCACGGCGCTGACAGGTACGCTGAGGAAAAATACCCTCAATTGCTCATTGCGAGAAACATGAGCTGGCGTAAGGACCCACCCACCGAAGGTCAACTGAATTTCTTGAATAATCTACGAGGCGAGGACGAACAACTCGCCGCAAGCGACATCACCAAAGGCAAGGCGACGGACATGATCACGAAGATTCGACATGGGGCTAAGGGTTGGTTTTCATCTCTCGAAGCAGATAAACGAAAAAGGCGGAAGAAGATCTCTTTGCTAGAGCAGGAGAAAGCCATGAGGCTTCGAGAGCAGGTGAAGGTTGGGCCATTGCTGGCGTAAATGATTTTTCGTTGATTAGAGCAAGCAACACAGTTAACTGGCCAGGCCGGTTATCGGTCCTCTTAAGCACAGAGCTTAGAGGGGCTCGAGTTTGTCAAGTTTGATGGTTTTGATTACATTCACTAGGTGGTCCCTAGACTTGGTCTCCCAACTCATTTTAGGTGTATGTGTACAGGTGCACTTCTTCACGCCCAACTTAACATCCAACTCACCCATCCTCCCATTCCTTGTGTTCCGCCTCGCAGAGCCCACCATTCTAGATAGTCTTTATCTCCCACATCTTCCAACCTTCACCACAAATTCACGCCGTCCATCATACCATCGCGCTATCTCCAAAAAGTGCAGCCCAAAAAGTGCAGCCCACCTGGGCCTAATATGGCTGCATCTGGCTGCTAGTATTGTTGAATCGAGAACATTGTCGTCGCTACATCGCCGATACGCCCGGGGTCTTTCCTGCAGTCGTGCGGCCACCCAAAAACAAACGCATTTCAATCGCTGACGTATATATGAGAAACATGTTCAGCTTCTTTGGCAGACGAGCGGCCGATCCTACTAGTGGTCACATCGCACCCTCGAACAGCAGTGAAGAATACTCGCCTGTGGTTAACGGCCCTCCGCCATCGTTATGGCCCGAAGCGACGCGTCCCATCCCCACTGCCGCACGCCAAATTACATCTGCAAATCAGGAAACTTCAGACGTATCTAGAAGAGCAGGTCGCGTCCTAGAAGGTGCCAACGCGCAACGAGAGGAAAGCGCTGACGCAGAATGTACAGTACCCAGCAATCTCCCCAGCAACCACGCCACGACAACTCAAATAAACCCTAGCTCTACACTCCAGTCTTCAAGTTTAGCCACCAGCTACTCTTACTCGAGGCCCATCGACATCTCCACCCCAAAGGTCTTCGAGCCGCATTACCCCATGTGGCTTTCGTATCCTCCTATTCACCCCACGCGATTCGAGACTAGTCCACCCAGCAGCCCTTCGACGGATACGCTACCAGTTATCATGCACACCTTCTTGGAGGAGTCTAAAGACTTCAAGAATTTTGCGGACAAGAAAAACGCGGAGAGGATCCAACTTCGACATGGGTCCGATTACGAGAAGTTGGTTGAGAAATTGCGCCAGCAGCAGTATATCTATAAAGAGGGACCGACACCTCAGATTCGTGCAGCCGCAAGAGAGCGCGTATTGGAAATTGAGGCGGAAATGACAGAGAAACGCAAGGAGCTATCAGGCGCAGAGCTGCAGCATATCCGAGAGATCGAGAAGGCCTGGATATCCTTGGTCAGTATGGATGTATATGAGCAAACAATAGCTCGACAACGCCACTTGTCTGCAATTCCAAAGGCAGAAACGAAGAAGCCGCTTTCTAAAGTCGAGCGCTTGCTTGGCTCGGACGGCTCTAGCAGCGAGCATTACGAGTGGACTCGGTCATCCCCTACAGCACCCCGACCGCTTCCCAACAACGAGCCGTCGCACGCCGAGGTCCGACTGCCATTCATGGATTCGAACTTAAAGGATACGGAACAACGGCAGACGAATATGCCTGAAAGTTCGCTGCCACTAGTCGGCACGCATTCCTGTCCGGACGCCCCCTACGAAATACTCTTACCCGATTGGTTCCATGTCATCGAAGCCCAAGGGGAAATCGAACTGAAAGGCGATACTATTGAGGATCGGTATAAGCAACTTCTGAACCACATCTACCAACTTGAGATTGCGAAAAGTCAACGCGAGTACAAAGAGAAGCATCCCGATGAAGGTGAGTGACCTCTAGGGTTTTAATGGTCGATTCGAACTGCTTGCTACTACAACTTTTTGTGGGCGATCATTGCAAGAACACTTCAGATATTAACACCGTAGCTGCATAGACGTCACCGTGAGAGATCACACATGGTATAAGAATTGGCATGAGCCGAATCCTGGCTGGCGCTACCAGCATCATAGGGAGCATGGCGGATGGTGGAAATGTCGCAAAGGACCCACGGCAACATATGCCGAGAACATGTGCAAAGTCTGTTCAACTGCTCCGATTCCACAGCCCCCCAGTCCGGCGCAACAGCTCGACTTCTTGATGGGGTACATCAACGAGGCCATGGCGGTTATAACCGAAAAGGACAAGAAGGACGCACTGCTGTACCGGCAGAGGGCCGGCGGGAACACGGTGGGTCGACGACCCCCTCAAAATGATGACTATCACGGTGCCGCTGGCCGCGAGACGCCCCAATTCAGAGAACGTCAACCCTTGATTAATTACAATTCGCTCCAACACCAATATAGTTCCCGCGATACCCAGACTGGTACTTCAGCTAGTATCCAAAAATTGGTTGCAGATGAAGAGATGCGCAGGAATGGCAACGACAAGAAGACTACGTAATCAAGTTCTCTAGATGAGGACACCATCACGGGAAACTCTACTCGCCCTGACTCGCAACCTGAGATCAAAGACACTTGCTGCAAAGCGGGCCCGTCTTGCTGGCATTTGCTATCACGAGGCTTCTAATGCAATGGATGAGCACAAATTCATATGGCACGTGCGTATGTTTAGAAGGAAAGAAAACAGTACTATGCCTTCGGGGAGGCTTGGACTTTTGAGTCTGCTAGAATGGATTGCTTAGATATTAGCACTCGTGAACGATGAGGAGGCGCAAGAGAGCATGCTCAGCCTCAGTTTGCCTTATAGATAGGTCTATACCCCTTTTCTTTCCATACATCACTCATCCTGCTGCATGCTCCCCTGGACAAGATGGGTAGACTAGGTAGAGGTAAACTATCCATGTGAAGATCCAACATACTTTGGCTTTCTGGTTTCTTGTGTGTCCAGGTCATACTAAACGGGCTCCCTCGCATAAGACCATTATTGTCAGATTTGATGCCCTCATGCTAGATATCGACTTCACAGGACCAGATACTCAAAACAAACTATTAGTATCATGTCATTGTTGTTGACACAAACTCATTTACCCCGATGTCATTAAAATGACCTATCGCATGACGGACCCTCGGCGCCGGAAATCCAATTCGTACCTGCCTTCGCTTACTCTTGTCCTTGTGGACGCGCCTCCTCAAGAGTCAATCGAGACCGCCGCAACTCATCGTGCCTTCCCCGATGTCCTTCCACCGGTGAGCTCTGCCGGTGCCGCCTCGCCACTTCCCTTCACGGCTTCCCGTATTAATCTTCCACGGTTCCTTCCTGTTTTCTTGAGATGTCTCGCTTCTACGAGGGCAACAACTGAAGTGCTGTAGGCACTTGAGTAATACCCTTCTCACTCTCCCTCGCCTCCGGTGATGAGCTAACTTCTCTCGGGTTTCCGCCACACAGTCCCCATCGCAACCTAGGTTTGCAACCGATTCTCTCATTCACCTACCTAATAACTTCACCATTCATTCACCCATTCTGCTTTATCTACGACATCACTCTCATTACGTTCCCCAAACCCACTGTGCTAGCTCTTCGGTATGCCACATCATTATTAGTCCTATCCGCACGCGCAACACTTCCACTTTCCTATTAACCAGAACATCATCTAGAAGACCCCATAGGTTTGAGGCATCCGCTTCTTCTTTTTCCTCCTCTTGTTCTTCTAGCCTCTGTTTCACTGCCGAGGTATTCGATCGACAAGATTTGTCTCACAGACTTGACGCCTTCGCGGCCCTTACCCTAGACTAGGGGCTGCCAGCTAGACGAAACAACAAGATGTCCTCCAAGGAAGACGAGAACCCCGAGCCGCCGGCGGGAGATGCTACTGTTTTATCTCCACAGGCGGATCGTGACCTTCAGGAAGCTACCAAGGGGACTGGCAAATACTCTTTAGAGGATGGAGTCCTCGTGATGCCTTCCGAGGACATTATCCTAGAGGCTGAACGGGAGATTATGGAGGCGCTCATTGAGGAAGGCCTCCTTCCGTCGTCAAAGAAGGACGACGTTGAAAAGGGAGCCAACGTGGCGACGCGGGAGGATGGTATTTCTACGCCGACTACCGAGAAAGGCGCCGATACATCTTCGCAGAAAGACAGGATCGCCGCGCCGCCTGTCGAAGGAAATATCGATCCAGCTTCGCAAGAGGTCAATATCTCCGCATCGCCTGCCGAAGGAGACGCCAATACATCTTCCCAGGAAGCCAATGTTCCCGTATCGCCTACCGAAGGAAACACCAATACATCTTTCAAGGAGGTCAATATCTCCGCACCGTCTACCGAAGGAGATATCAATCCTCCTTCCCAGGAAGATGGCATCACGATGCCGCCTGCGGAAAACGACGCTGATATGCCGCCCCAAGGCGATGATGATAACATAACGCCGGAGAATCGTGCGTATACTCCCTTCTTCCCCTGCTCCTACTCAACAGCTTTCTACTCACAGCTCGTAAACTAATATGTCCAAGCGCCAGAACTGGGCAGCTTTCAGCATCCGTTCATGGATATCGGGATGAAGATGCAAAAGTACAACGACGCCTTGGGCGAATTCCAACAGCTGGGCATCTCCCATGTGGCGGTTTTGCCTGAATTAGTCCTGGTCGGGGATCAATCTTCAGGCAAATCAACCCTGATGTCGGCACTAGCACGTCTTAATCTTCCGGCCTCGAGTGGCGTCTCTACAAGATGTCCCCTCCATATTCGTATGAGCTCCAGCTCGCATTGGTCTGTAAGTATTACCCGGCGTCTCTTCTTGTTCTGCTAGTCGAGTTGAAAAAAAGATCTTTTGAGCATCAACACGTATCGATACGTCTTTTGATCTCCTCGGGCGAACACCGCACTGGCCTCGTTCGAAAGAGGAAGATACTGACCTCGATTGTTCCAGTGCACAATTTCATTGCAGCTGCAATACGCATACAAACCTTCTCAGGAGCCCATAATCGTCACGGCCAATAATCCGTTTCCTCCTTGGGTTCCCCAGCCAGTGAAAACAGTTGTCTTCAAGACTCTATATGAGTCTGATACGATTGGTATCGGCGAGATTCTTCGCTGGGCGCAGGTCGCCATATTGAACCCCAGCTATAGTTCAAAGGTCTTCGTCCCTGGAGAAGGAGGTTATGCCATGCAGGTCGACCTCGGGGCCGCGGATTCGGTGACAGAGACGAAGTTTAGTCCCAACGTCATCTCTCTGGAGATGAAAGGGCCGTGCTTCCCCAATACCTCTTTCGTTGATCTGCCCGGCATTTTCGCCATCTCCGACAATCGAGAAGATGACTATCTCGTCGAAATCATCGAGAACCTGACGCGCAAATACGTTCGCCGAGAAGAGGCGATAATCATGCTGGCGCTGCCCATGGACCAGGATGTTGACAACTCACGAGCACTCAAGATAATCAGAGAGCTACATGCTGAGAGTCGGACTATCGGTGTCTTGACTAAAGCCGACAAGCCGAACTTCAATTCCGCAGACACGATCGCCTACTGGCTTGCGGTACTCGGCGAGAAAAAGCAGAAAGTCAAGCGACATGGCTTCTATGTCACCGCGTTGCCGCCAGATAAGGATGGTGACTCTCTGGAAGCCTGGGAGCGCGACTTTTTCGTCGACGACGTTGGCAGCTGGCCTCATGCGTTCGACGACTATGTGCACCGCTGTGGCGTTGACCAGTTGCGGTTTCACATCACGACAGAACTCGAAGTCGCCGTCGCCAAAAGGTATTGTGGAAAGCGATGAGATCGAGCCTGTCTCCTGTGTCCGAAGTAAATTCAAACTAACGCGTTTTTCGCAGCATTCCTAAAATCAAGGAGAAGATTCTGAATCGTCTCGCCGAAACCCAACGGCATCTGGACGAGATGCCTGATCTCCCCCAAAACGTGGAGCACGAAGTTCGCACGAACTTGAAGGATTTATATGTATCCGTCAAACACGCATTTGACTGTCAAGACTTTGAGAAGGATTACAAGGGGCTGACGGAGTGGTTTTACCGCCACCTCCTCGAACTCAAGCCAAAATGCAGCGTGATAAGCCGCGCGGCAAATGCGAGGCCAGAAGGCATCGTCATCATCGACTCGGATGACGGCAATGACCACCCACCAAGCCAAAAAAGGTCGGCTCCGAGAACGCCAGCGTTAGGCTCTACGCCGAAAAGACAGCGTCGTGTTGAGTTTGTCCCCAACCAAGAAGACGACTTCACCCGCCTCGGCAATTTCTCCTCACCGGCGACTCAGGCGGCATCCGCAGCACAGCGTTCCGGTGCCAAAAAGTTCAAGCTGAGCCTTCAAGAACTCCAATCGGAGATCAGACACAGGACCAGAGGCGGCTTCAGTGATATTGTGCCATTGGAACTACACGAAGACCTTTGCCTCCGCGCCGTGTCCCAGTGGGAAAAGCCGCTCCAGAAATTTATGAGTGAAGTCACCAAATTGCTGAGCGCCAAACTCACTGGAGCACTTGAGAGTTCGCTCAAGCTACTCTCTAAGCGACGAATCTACAAAGACGCCAAAGAGCTCTTTGATGAATTCCTCCAGGAAGGCAGCGCACATCAACTGGCTAAACTCGAGGAGTTGTATGGGAGCGAGCTGTACAGAGTGGTCACAATCAATGAAGACGCCTTGAATCATTTCAAGGCCAAGGAGAAGCAGGACATCGAACGCGCACGCCTCTACACCCGAGCCCATGAGGCCGGTCTTCATGGCGACGATAGATCTTGCAAGCCGTACGGGGACATGTCCCACGAGGAGAAACTGGAAGAGGCCAGGCTTCACGCGAAATGGCAAGCACAGCTACCCAAGGACCATTTTCAACGAGAAATCGAGGTCGCTGCCAAGGTCAGAGCCTATTACCTTACGGCTGCTACTCGATTTGTGGACAACGTGTCCATGGATGTCAACGCATCGCTTTTCCGATCCTTTCGCGAACAGGCGTTGAACGAATACATGGACACGAAGCTTGGGCTGTCGTCTAACCCAGGTAAGCTCAATAATGAATTTCGGCCTGCAATGAAAACGATTGATTGATGCTAACATATTTGAAGCCGCTGCTACTTACGAACGCTTGATGGGAGAGGATCATGCCACGGCACTGAGGCGCCGAGAACTGAAAAAGGAGCGGTCGAAGCTGATGACCGCCATGAACAGAATCATTGACCTCGATAATTCGTTTACCCACATGGCTTGAGAAACTTCTCAGTCGCAAGGGTAGAATTCTAGCCGTCCACATCGACTATTAGGGGTTCGGAATATCCGACTATGTTAAACGAAAAGACTCAAAGAGGAGAGCCTAGCAATATCACGCTCGTATAGCGGGCGACCTTGTTAGCATTACGTCCGTTTTTGCTACCGAATTTTCGCTCCCCTGGCTGGCTCGGAGGCTCGAGACTGTTTTGCTATTTTGCCTTGTAGGATGCTTGGCCTTTCCAAGGCCTCACATTAGTTTTCCATGGACGAAAGTTAGATCGATAATACCCTCCTGGTAGGTCTGGGTTGACTGGGCCACTTGATTAACCCGATCATATTGCATGCCATTTTGCCGCAGCAGGTGTTGAAGGGGATGGACAGTTGAGGAGAAAAAGAAGTATGGTTGGAGTTACTACAAACGTTCGCGATGATTTACCCCGACTTTGCTTCAAAGCTCAGTATATCAGGGAAAAACATCATTCACAAATTAGCTGTGCTTTTGCTGCCGCTCGCAATTAGAAAAGGGAGAGAGAGGAAGGGGGGAGGACATGGGATGAAAGTCAGGCCGAAATTGTCACGATGCAGGTAGCAGAAATAGCTGAACGAATAAAATTGCTATGCGGTTGCAAACAAGCCTGTCTCAGAGACATTTGAAGAGAGAATCATGATGAGTATAGTATGATGAGTATGATGGTGATTTAGTGGGCCGTCGGTGACATGTTTGAAGATGAGAGAGAGACATAGCGACCAGATCTTTCTCATGCTCGTCTCTAGACCCCGAAATGTCTCGAGGTAATGCCAAAGTGTCGAGATGAGCCTGAATGGGCATTTGCAGATAGTTAGCCGTTACGGCAACGAGAGTCATTGATGATCTGGCAAAGTTAGCACGATGCGAACCATATCAGAACGTAAAGATGAGCCGCCTCTTTCGTCGAAAAAAACTGACTGAGTTTGTGGCTTCATGAATGATCGTAGGTCGTAGGTAGGTAGAAACCGGGAACGTACCTATTCCAACCGACTTGCTGGCCTAGATACCTAAGATACCTACACTACGTAGTAGATAATCGGAAACATCCGTAGTGAGACTGAATCCCGCTAGTTAGTCAAGGCCTCCGCATGTCGTAAGTCTCTCGTATGCCTGCCTAATCTGGCACGCTCTCGTGACCATCATGCCATGTGTATCTGGCAGCGGTTGAGAGGCATCTTTATAAGGGGGTATTCGAGTCGCGATCCGTTCACAACAACAGTTAGGAAGTTGGCTACTCAACCAGTATACCTATATCCAGATTGGGATTCTGGAAAATCATTTCTCGGTCATTTCAAGGAGCCAACGATGTTTCTCTTCGATGGATGACCCGGGAAGGATTTTAAGTGCGAAAAAGGATTACTAATAACTACATATCGGCCAAGGTCCACGTACACCTGACGGTATGTACCTAGGTACCTAGGTACCTACCTACTTAGGTAAGATAGAAGAGTCACCAACGGATTCTCAACGGTGGGTCTTTTTAGTGATGTAGGTACCTGAGTGGTTTCCGTACCGTATCGTACTGTATCGTACTGTATCGTACTGTACTGTCCCCGTACAAGATCTGAGATGAGAGCTTCACTGCCCTCTAACGCTCGTGTGCGTAACCGTCCGCACGACTGTTATAGAGCCGTTCTTTCTCACCATCTCTGACAGCTTGAAAGATTCTAACCGGGCAGACCAAACGGCAAACCATTATCCACAGACGTACCTGTCTAATCCCGTCCGGCGTCCGGTATAAACTCGGGAACGACGGGATCACTAAGCAAACCGTCGTGCACGGTACAGTGCATTCTCCATATTACCCGCACACTATATACATGAGTCCACCCCGAGAGTGGGTCGAATTACTGCCTATCTAGACTCTAGGTACCTACCTAAATCGGTTTATCAAGGGTTTATTACTTTATCCATCTAGTACCTTCTTTCTGGTGATGATGTAGCAGCTCGCCCCAAAACTCTGGAAGTTTGCTTCTTCTTCTTTTTAATTAAAAGTATTCACAATCGAGAGCATGGGCAGAGTGCCGTGTCTCCTTTTGCGCCCCAATACCGTCCTAGCCTTGTATTATACATATACAATCTGATCGTGCCGACCAGGCCGCCTGCCTTCGGCAAAGACCCCGCCCTGCCATTACCGCAACATTACTACCGACCGCCGCCGCTTCGTCGAGTTTTTCCACTTTACCAACGCTCCTGCGATGCTGTGCCGCCAACAATTGTCGCGGCAGATCGCCGTGAAGGCTTCATCCCGCTTTGCACTCGCGCCGCGGCTAGCCCGTTCTGCGACTTTATATTCTATAAATGCCGGCAATAGACCGAGCGAAGCCCACGTCGCCTTTCCTGGCCTGTCGGTACCTTCACGTGCTGGACTTTTACCCCGATCTCATTTCTCCACCTCGACTACCAGACGGAAAGAAAAGAAGGACGACCCTCCCGACGAGTCAGCAGCTAAGTCGCCAGCCAGCGACGATGCACATACCGAGATTGAGGGAAAGGCGGAGCAGCAACCTGAGAAGGAGCTGACAGAGACGAAGAGCTCTACTGCCGAGTCGCCTTCACCCAACAGTAACCAGGGCGATGGCGACTCCAAGGATGGCAAGGCCGGTAGTGCGGCTGGCGGTGCATCTTCGGGGTCTGGCAAAGAAGCCCCCAGTGACGGCGGACGGAAACCCGGTCAACGGGCTGCCAACAAAGCCCTGCAGAAGCCTGAAATTCCTGAGGTGTATCCCCAGGTCATGGCAATCCCTATCGCGAAACGACCTCTTTTCCCCGGCTTTTACAAGGCGATCACCATTAAGGATCCTAACGTTTGCGCCGCTATACAAGAGATGATAAAAAGAGGACAGCCCTATGTCGGCGCATTTTTGTTCAAAGACGAAAACGCTGATGAGGATATAATACGGGACCCTGCTGATGTTTACGATACCGGTGTCTTTGCGCAAATCACAAGCGCCTTTCCCGTGCACGGAGAACAGAGTAGTCTTACGGCCATCTTGTACCCGCATCGGCGGATTAAGCTATCTACTCTAATCCCCCCAGCCCTCCCCGAACGGAAAAAGTCCGAAACCGATCCCGAAGATATCCCCGAACCTATACCTCCTAAATCCGAAGCAGAAGCTCCCCAGGAGAAAAGGGGCGATGTTGTTGCCAGCTTTGAAGAAGGGCCTGTGGCCAATAAGTCCGACGCGGCCCCTGAACGATATGAGCCGACATCATTCTTGCTCAAATACCCCGTTAGCTTGGTTAATGTCGAAAACCTCTCCGAGGAGCCTTTCGATCCTAAGAGCCCGGTCGTGCGCGCTGTAACAAATGAAATTGTCAACGTCTTCAAAGAGGTGGCCACGATGAACAGCCTCTTTAGGGATCAAATATCGACTTTCTCTACGAGTCAATCAACAGGAAATGTCACTGCGGAACCGGCTAAACTCGCCGACTTTGCCGCTGCCGTGTCTGCGGGCGAGCCTGCTGAACTGCAGGAAGTACTTTCGAGCTTAAATGTCGAAGACCGGATGCAGAAGGCTTTGGTAGTGCTGAAGAAAGAACTCATGAACGCGCAGTTACAGTCAAAAATTACGAGAGATGTCGAGCAAAAGATTACGAAACGCCAGCGCGAATACTGGCTGATGGAGCAAATGAAGGGAATTCGCCGAGAACTCGGCATCGAGTCCGACGGAAAAGATAAACTTGTTGAAAAGTTCAAGGAAAAGGCCGATAATCTTGCTATGCCCGATGCCGTTCGCAAAGTGTTCGACGATGAGATAAATAAGCTGGCTCATCTTGAACCTGCGGCTTCCGAGTTTAACGTCACGAGAAATTACTTAGATTGGTTGACTCAGATACCATGGGGTCAGCGAAGCGCCGAGAACTTCGGCATTCACCATGCCATGGGGGTTCTAGATGAGGATCATTACGGATTAAAAGACGTAAAGGACCGGATCTTGGAGTTTATTGCAGTAGGCAAGCTTCGAGGCACGGTAGAAGGCAAGATTCTGTGCTTTGTTGGACCCCCTGGTGTCGGCAAGACAAGTATTGGCAAGTCGATTGCCAGAGCCTTGAACCGGCAGTACTACAGGTTTAGTGTTGGAGGTCTTACAGACGTGGCCGAAATCAAGGGTCACCGTCGGACATACGTTGGTGCCCTACCAGGACGAGTCATCCAGGCTCTCAAGAAATGCCAAACGGAGAATCCTCTCATCCTAATCGACGAAATCGACAAGATTGGGCGTGGCTACCAAGGAGATCCGTCATCTGCTCTGCTGGAATTGCTAGACCCAGAGCAAAATAACTCATTCTTGGATCACTACATGGATGTCCCTGTCGATCTGTCCAAGGTTCTATTCGTTTGCACAGCCAATATGACGGACACGATACCACGACCTTTGCTCGACCGCATGGAGGTTATACGGCTATCGGGCTATGTATCAGACGAAAAGAAGGCCATTGCGGATCGATACCTGGCACCGGCTGCCAAGGAGCTTGCAGGTCTTAAGAACGTAGACGTGTCCCTTTCCGACCAAGCTATTGAGGAGCTCATCAAGTCCTACTGCCGAGAGTCAGGTGTTCGGAATCTGAAGAAACAGATCGAGAAGGTATACCGCAAATCCGCTCTAAAGATCGTGCAGGAACTTGGTGAAGACGTCCTACCGGAGTCCGAAGCGTTGACAGAAGACGGTAAAAAGGCCATGGGAGAATCAAAGAAGGCAAATGAAAGTAAAGAGATGGCTTCTCAAACAGCATCAGAAAAGGAGACCACAGAGCAACCCCGAAATCCTGTCAAGGTACCAGGATCCGTCAGTATTGTAATTGACAAGGACAATCTGAAGGATTATGTCGGTCCCCCGATCTTCACATCTGACCGTCTTTACGACGTGACACCACCCGGTGTTGCCATGGGTCTTGCTTGGACTCAGCTAGGTGGCTCGGCCATGTACATCGAATCTATCCTCCAGTCAGCTCTGCGTCCCAGTAGCCGCGCTGGCTTGGAGATCACGGGTAACCTTCGGACAGTTATGAAGGAATCGTCCACGATTGCCTACTCCTTCGCCAAGGCCTACATGGCTAACGAGTTCGCCGAGAATCACTTCTTTGACAAGGCTAAGATCCATCTACATGTGCCAGAGGGCGCCGTACAGAAAGACGGCCCATCGGCCGGTGTTACCATGACAAGTTCTCTTCTCTCTCTCGCCCTGGATACCCCGGTAGACCCTACCATTGCGATGACTGGCGAGTTGACCTTGACGGGCAAGGTTCTCAGGATCGGTGGCTTGCGGGAGAAGACGGTAGCTGCGCGCCGTGCTGGATGCAAGATGATAATTTTCCCACAAGATAACATGTCTGACTGGCTAGAACTTCCCGAGGTACGTTTCACCCGTATGGCAACATACAAGTCTAGAACCCTTTCTTTAAAGATCGACGCTAATGCTTTTTCGCAGAATATCAAGGACGGCATCGAGGGCCGCCCGGCCAACTGGTACAAGGATGTTTTCGAGCTCATCTTCCCTACCCTAGACCGGGATAAGGCGAATACCTGCAAGATTTGCGAGTGGAAGAAAGAGCATGGCTCCACCAGCAATGACAGTTCTAAGGACGACTAAACAAGCAAGCGAGCGGGGCTGGAAGGGAAGAGAGCCTCAGGCAGGAGGAGAAAACTAGGACTAGGACTGTGAAAAGATCCTAGTTTTGTACTATCAGAAATCCCGTTGTTTTCTTTTTTTTTTTTCCTACGAAAAACCCGAGGGGCGAAGCATATGCACGTCGTAGACGGTATATACTGTATACTACATACATACATCATCAGCATTTACGCGCACGAGTTGTTTAGACGACATACAGGAAAGGGGAGGGAGGCGCATTAAGGCACAGGATGCTTTTTTTTTTCTTTCCTAATTTCTTTTGCCATCCCCATCCCTTTCCTTGCCTTGCCTTTGTTTCTGTCTGGGGGTTGGGCGTTCAGGCGGCCGGCCATTGCATCATACGCATATGACAAATTGACAAAAGCACCACCCAACCATCCAATGAACCAATCAACCAGCATGTCAGGACGATAAGGGAGCGCGCGCTTGCGAGAGAGAGAGAAAAGAGAGGGGAGAGAGAGAGAGAGACAGAGAGAGAATGCGAAGGGGGGGAACGAGGAGAGGGGAGAGCGGAGGAAAAGGAGGCGGGAGGGGAGGGAGGGAGAGATCGAACGGTGGGATGTGAGTAACCTACCTACCTAGGTACCTCTCTTATCAACCGATCGAAATTCACATACCTTAGCGGAGTTGTTGTACTATTAGGATTGCTTGCTTACTTGACTGCCCTGCCTGCCTGCCCTTTTTTCCCGCCTACGTAGGTTAGGGAGGCAAGGTAGCCTAGATGCATTTTACCCAATTCACGATGGACAGTTCTCATCTCTACCACTACCACTACCACTACCACACAAATTGGCCATTGGGCGGACAGAAACCATTGCTGTTTCGTTTCGTTTCGGTTTTGGTTTTTTTTTTTTTTTCTTTTTCTTCTTGTTTTGTTTTGTTCCCCCCTCTCTCTCCCACCCTCCCTTTTTTTCGAGAGGGGGGCTAATTACGTCGTTCAGCCGCCGCGATTTTTTTTCCCTTGGGTTGTTTTACACTGCCTTATCTTTTTTCTTTCGTGTTTATTTATTTCTTTTTTTTTTCTTTTTTTCTTTTTTTAAGGCGCTTATGCTTGTGGATGTTCGGTTTTTTTAAAAAAAAATAAAATAAAAAAAATACAACCCTAAATCCGTGGCGTGCTTCGGCTGACTTGCATCATGCAAATTGAGGCCCGGGAAGTTCCTATTCTATGTATTCTTTTCTTTTTTTTTTTTTTTCACCCAGAGAGG
Organism: Xylariaceae sp. X187; assembly: GCA_028637585.1. NCBI lineage: Eukaryota > Fungi > Ascomycota > Sordariomycetes > Xylariales > Xylariaceae > Xylariaceae sp. X187. The sequence continues at coordinate 3,329,051 of JAJIZN010000001.1, read as the reverse complement.
GGGTGAAGAGGCGAAGGGAGAATGCATTCTTTTTACAGACTGTACTTTGCTCAACTTTGCGGAGGAGTGGGCATCCCTACCTAGTTAGTTAGCAAAACCTACACAGGTATATAGTAGGGTATTCTTGGCCTTTTTGCATGCCGATGATTTCTCTTTTTTTTTATTTTTATTTAGATACTTTTTTTTAAATTGTTTTGGTTTTGTTTAGGAGGTGAGGTGAGAAGAGGGAGGGGGGGGGGGGAGGGGGGGAAGACTGGGCTCTTTTGGTTTGTGTAATCCTTGGTTGGGATAGGTGCGGAAGAAAGACTCGTGCGGAAATACTTACCGTAGTGTGCATTAATGAGCAGGTAATTAAGGCACGGCTGGCTGCCTTTTGGTTAGATATGTATTATGTAGGTAGGTATGTATCTACGTAGGTAGGTTGCCTAAGTACTTACCTAGAGAAATAACTAAGGTTAGGTACTTAGGGAGGGCCTGGTCGTGGACGGTGGACCTACTTTGTTTACTTTTCGCTTCAATAGGTATGTATGTATATAGCTCCCTATGTGCCTAGGTCGGTAGGCACTGCACCTCTGCTTGTGGGCTGTGTACATGATGCATGAATTGGATGGGATGGGATGAGATGAGATGGGATAGGATAGGATAGGATGTGCATTCTGCGTTCTGCGTATGCCGTATGCATGATTACCTATCTTCAGCTCTGGTGAGCTATTAGTTAACTAGTTAGTTAGTTAGATAGGCAGGCTCGTTTCGGCGGGTTTTCTCATTGCCCGGGCGTCTCCCCTTGGTCGGTTTGGTGGTGACCGTGTATCTACCTAGATGATAGATAAAGTTTTTACTCCGCCGTGTCTAACTATCTACCTATCTAGATGGGCAGAATAGGTAGACTAGGTATGTATCTAGATAGGTAGCCAACCTCTTTTTCTGGCTCGTCCAACAACCCCGCGAGTGGCGCTCCCCTGTGGCACAGGCTCCGACGCCGGTCGTGAACCAAATTTTCACGCTATATGTGTGCTACAGTTGCTGTTCCGGGAACGGCGTTGCCTGTCCAGTGCCCAGTGCCCAGTGCACACTAGATACGGTACCTTAGTCACGGTTGTGTCCCGACTTCCCGTGAGGGGAGGGAGAGGTATCTAGTTAGTCGTCAAGCCTTTCCCCCTTCTTTTTTCTTGTGGACTATGGGGCCTCATACTTATGCGCAATTTTCTTAGTTCATAACTACCTACCTATACTCAGAGAGTGGACTTTTATCCGATTTCATAACGGAGCAGAGACTCAAGGCAAAGAGGCGTGATAGGTATGATGAATATTGGGGCGAATGCAGCCGGCAATGCACGTGGAGGAAGGAGACAGGACATATGGATTATCTAGGCTACCGCGGTATGGACTACCTACCTACCTACCTACTACTTAGACATCTAGATACGGGATGACTGTTCTGGAGAATAGCTACCTGACTACCTAGCTACCTAGCTAGGCACATCTGATAAGAGCTTTAGAGCTTTGGAGGCAAGACAATACTCAAAGTACCTAGATAGACGAGTAGGTACTTGGGCAAGGTCTGCATGTGCTTCTCGTGTTGTTGTTGTTGTTTTTTTTTTCGTTTTATATTACTTTTTTTCCTGCTTGCTTCTAATATTAGGTGACACGGATTTCCTGGGCCATGGGCGGAAAGACGAGATACCCGAGGTACGCGCACATGCAAGCCTCATCCTCTCAGCAGATTGGACGGTGTTTTCGGTAAGTGAAGGGGCGTGGGGATGAGACGAGATGGCCTGGGCTGGGCTGGGCTGGGCCGCGATGGGAGACACGAGAGGAAAAGAGACGGCGCCGAAGCCGACGGGCGGAATCAAGATGGCATTTTGAGAAAGAAAAAAGACACACATCGAGCATGTATGGCTGCCCAATGCCCTGCGTACAAGTCACCATGGATGCGAGGAGTGGGATCGGATTTATCATTTTCCCAGTCTTGATCAGGAATCCCGAGCGACGGATGACTTGTAAGCTAGTTAATAGGTACCAAGTAATTAAGTAGGCCAATACCTACCCACAGTCTGTATGGTAATAGGTAAAGCAAAGTAACCTAACCCAATGACCTATTCACGGATTAGTCTAGATAGATACCCATAAGTTTTGAGGCAAATATCTGGGGAGACCCATGATTGTTTTGATCCGGTTTGTTGTAACGGTCGCATACTTATCGTGTGGCGATGATGAGAGGGCTCATACCAAGGTTAATGCATTTGCAAGGTATGTTCGAGGAGGGGAATGGGAACGGCCTTGCCTCGGTTGTCCGCTTCGTAGCCCAACGTCGAACATGGACAAATCAACCCTTAACCTCTATACGGTAGTCCGTACGTGCGTTTCTGTGAGGCCCGAGTTATCTTTAGTTAGTGTCGTCTGTAGTGTCGACTGTAGTGTTGTCTGTAGTGTACCTAGTCAAGACTCAAGATCCATCTCTCCGCATCGTCCCTCTTGCCCAGGCTTGTTATGTGCAGGCACGGTAGTCTGCATGAAGACTTGACAAGCATGCTGTGGTGTCCTACGTGTCTGTTCGTCCACATGACTTCTTAGCTTACAATGTAAGCCTATGGACAAGTCTCAAGTGTCTAAGAAGTCGTGTAGGCTGCTTATGATGGAGCTTATGATAGGACCGGGCGTAGGTAGTCGATGACGCCGCCCACGGCTCAGGCTCAGGTGTGCGCCCACAATAGGTCATCAGCTCGGTGATCTGCTGTCCAATGGGTAACACGATGCTCAAAGAGGTTGACTCAGTTGGCTGGGTAACAAACATGAGAGACCCACGAAGCGTAGGTAGGTAGGTAGGTATGTAATGCCATTACGGACGATAACATGACATGACGTGCGTGACTACCAGTACCTGGTAATTGCCTAACCTAGATAGTGCGTGTCCATCTAGATAGACATCTTCGGCACACAATGTTGGCGGGGTATGAAGTTGATCATGATTCCAAAAGGAAAAGCACATCTTCCAGAGTACCCTAGATAGATAGGGCCTAGATAGATAAAGGGATAAACATAGAAATGGGATAAGGTAGGTAGCCGGTAACTTGTGAAGGGGTACATTTATGTCTAGGGGTAAGCTAAAAACAGACTCTCCTTCCAATGACTTGTAAATCCTGGCTCGGGAATTCCTACCCCTCCCTCCATTTCAGTCTGGCAAGTTGCAACATTGGAGGACGGCCCGTAGTGAAATCATAAACCCCACATCTCCATACTATACGGAATATGTTGCCGGTCTGCCCAGTTTATCTAGTCTAGCTGGATATTCCCGTCCGTACGTCCGTACATGACTGTACATGATCATGCATTCCATACATGAAACATAGGTCAACATTAACCAACTAAACTTAGCAAATTCCATGCCCGCAACACTGACCGGTTTTCTCTTTGCACCTGACTGCGAGTTGGTCACTGGCCATGTTTGCTAATAAGAACAATGGTGGTGACGGGACAGCGAGATGCGGGTCATCTTCCAAAAGGGTTATGCTGAATCAAAACGGCCCTGACTCCTGACACGTTACAGAGGTCCGTTTGCTCTACCGTAGCTAACCGTAGGTACATACTACCTATCATCTGTACCTAAGGTAGCTTTGTAGGAGGTAGGTTGGGAGTGTAGCACGAGCGCCATACAGTGCATGCCCAGTATCCAGCGCACTGTATTCACCACGTCCCCGAGTAGGTTAGATAGATATCTAGTTATTAGGCAGTTAGAAGTTGATGCAACCTCTTGCTCACATGAGAGGTACCATTAGTTGACACCTATTACAGTACCTAACTCGCTCAAAATAAAGAACAATAAAATAAAGAACAATAAAATAAAGAACAATAAAATAAAGAACAATAAATCTTATAAAACATCAATAAAGTCACGAGCTGTGAACACGCGGTATTATCGTTATCTGTGTTGGTTGGTCGCAACTTCGAAGACCAGCCACCAGTGTTGGTTATCTGGTTATCCGGCTCTGCCCACTGGGCAGTTCTCCCGACAAGCAGTTGCATCGTCCACTCGTCCACTCATCCACTCATCCACTCATCCGCTCGTCCATTCCTCCATTCGCCTATTCGCCCATTCGTCCATTCCCTCCCCTTTCCCCCCTCAGCCATCCATGATCCATTCACATCTGCCATGGAATACGGAATAGGTACATCCATGCGTCTCAGCCATGGATGCATCCCGTTCCCTTCCGTCCACTCTCGTTTCTGCCGCCTGCATATATTCGCCCATATAACTCTCTCTTCTTACTTACCATTGTTGGTACCAACCTGAACCTAGTGAGATGTATTCTGTAGGTAGTCGACGAATATCCTTCCTGGCGCCGTCGATGGTCTGACCGCCAACGCACCGCGCCCCATGTCCTGCTATGTCATGCCAACCATCGCCACCGTTTACCAATAGCAGCCTGAGGCTCACTCACTCACTCGCTCACTTGCTCACTTGCTCACTTGCTCACTTGCTCTCTCTCATTCCCAACTGGCATCTGTCATCCCCCTCTAGCCTCCGCTTCTGATTTCCTTCTTTTTCCCACTCTCTCGCACGCTTTTCAATAAAACACATTACAGTCGCTTTTTCTCACACCTCTTTCAACATATGTGCCTAGACATCCATGTTCAGCCCCCATCCCAGCGGCCGTCCAGTCTATCATCAACATAGAACATAGAGTCACATTATTATCAGCCTGCCTACGCCCTACGTAGGCCGACCAGGCAGCTGCGTATACCTATTGCACTTTTGCTACCGATCTCTTCCTCTTCCTCTTCCTCCTCCCACCTTTACCTGCCGTGTCCACACCTACTTAGGCTTTAATTCCCCTGACGTCTAAACCACGACTACGTTAAACCAAACCCTGGTCACGACAGAGCCTTGTTCGTCCTGTTCCAGAATCTACTCTATATGAGCGTGTCGCCCTGTTCTTGAAACGATACCCCCCGTGTACCCAACCGTGTGCCTACCCGTGTGCCTACCCGTGTGTCTGCGAGCCGATGCAACTATAGGTAGTCGGTGGTGCAAATCAGGCGTTGCGGCAACGGTCTCGCCTTGGACTGATTGATACGTGTTGCGCTGCCTCGTTTTTTTCGCCTTTGCATGACACCGGCTGATTGACTGGGCACCTCGGGAACTGCCGAGAAACCACAATATTACCATTGTTGAAAAGAGAGAGATAGAAAGAGAGAGAGAGACCGTCACCATGGCCTCACTGACACCCCCCTCGTCGTCGGATAGTAATCGCTTGGCCGCCTTTACCAGGCTGTTTACTGGAAAAGGCATGAGGAGCTCCCCCCCTTCACCTTGCTCCGAACCAGGACTATCCCGAAGTTCATCGACTAGTTTAGGTGTGTTCCGGCGGGTTTCGCGAAAAGTCGTCCCCGGCTTACCAAGGGTCAAGACGTTCAAACGACAGCAGTCCGAGGACAGGGATAGGCTAGAAGCCTTCTTGCCTACGCCGGCCGAACGAAGGGCTGTTTCGATCGATAGACGGATGCATCTCCAACGCGGTGCCTCTTACTCAAGCCAGACCCTGCCCGGCGCAACCGGGTCCGAATTCTTCGGTGCAGAGCCTCCCGTCGGTAAACTTGCCGCTTTATCACGGTCTGCATCATCCCTTCAAAATCCCGATGGTGAAATACATGTAATAGGCCCGAACGACATCGACTCCACCGCCATAGTTGGAGGCGAGGTTCATGGCGAGGTCCCCTATCCAGATGACACTCGGTCCATCGATACGTCTCAATACGATGACATGATACGCGATGAGCTCGAGCGAAAATGGATATTGAACATCAGCATGTATTTCCGGGATAAGTCGATGAGGGAGAAGTTCTTTGTCACCTATCGACAGAGGGAGTCCGTCTGGAGGCGAGTGACCCTCTCTCTCGATTACCGCGATGCTCCCACCGGCTCTCTCGAACTAGAGCTCCGCGGCATCAAGTCCCAGAGACTCAAGAGTTCCAAGATCTACGAGGCCATTCGCGAAAGTCTTCAAGACATTCTGTTTTTTCCGACTGTCACGAATCTCAAATTGGAAACTATTGATAAGAGACTACATGTTCATGTAGTCGAAGACGTGAATGTAAGTTACCATGGGCTCTTGGATGCACCTGTGCCAGAAACTAATCTTGGTTGAATAGGAAATCATCCCCTTCCCCACAATCAGCATGGTAGAACATATGAACTGCCGCCGCATTCGGGAGAGTCAAATCAAGTTTGACTGCCACATGTCCGGCTTTGTCTACAAGGTCCACGTCGGTGGGAAGACACTTATCAAAAAGGAGATCCCAGGCCCAGACACTATAGAGGAGTTCCTTTACGAAATAAATGCCCTAAACTCGCTGCGATTCTCCCGAAGCATCATCGATTTCTATGGCCTCGTGGTTGATGACGACGACGAGATTGTTAAGGGATTGTTGATTAGTTATGCTGAACAAGGTGCGCTTATTGATGTCATTGACAGTTATCGAGGTCAGGGCCTACCCTGGGGCACTCGAGCGAGATGGGCAAGGCAAATCGTCCAAGGGCTCGCCGATATCCACGAAACCGGGTTTGTCCAAGGTGACTTCACTCTTTCTAATATTGTTATTGACAACCACGACAATGCCAAAATCATAGATATCAACAGACGAGGCTGCCCAGTTGGTTGGGAGCCTCCGGAGGCAATTGCTCTCATCAACAGCAATCAGCGGATTTCCATGTACATCGGTGTCAAATCAGACCTCTACCAGCTCGGAATGGTGCTTTGGGCACTCGCGACACTTAACGATGATCCTGAAAGTCACCGACCGCTTAGTCTGAAGGCAGAGCTGAACATCCCTTCTTGGTACCGTGATGTTGTGGAGACATGCCTGCAAGAAGACCCGCGGCTTCGATCGCAAGCTATCGCGCTACTCTCCAAATTCCCTGAAGATCCTTATGATGGCGTGTATGAAGACGAATGGGGTGCTGCAAAGATATCCGCGAACGAATGTGCTTTGTTAGGAACTTGTGCGGAGGACGAAAGTTATGTCCCCAGAGAAATTCGGAACAGATGGCTCTCGTCCCCTGTTAGTAATACACAGGGGACTTTGCCAATGTCGGACGAACTATACTGCCCACCGCGTGGCCGATCTCCACCCAGTCCTTCACCTAGCCGTCTTGATTTATATAACTCGCGGCATATCTACGGGAATGGGATGTGGGCAAAGGGTGACGGTATCGCGGCTATGGAGGGCAGTCTTGCTCCCGAAGAGGTAAGAACTGTGACATCTAGAGATCTTCGAGAAACATGACTGATATATATTTTGGCGCATAGATGGCGGATGAACTGGAACAAATGGCGGCAAACCTTTGCCATGAGGCTGTTCCGGAATATGAACAGACCCAGGCGCCCGGCGGTAATAGCCTGGCGCAAGACGCTCCCTTGGAAGCAGATTCTGTCGAACCAATTGCGGTAGCCGGTGGCCACAATGACAACGCTAGCCTCTCGGACGAGGAGGAGGTTAAAGATTCCACATCCACGTACGACCCAACACCTAGCGAAAGAAGCCTCGAAGGAACAACACCTGCGGAATAAGCAGATCCTAATGAGTGTGCTATGTCGGGATAGAAAAAGAAATATCTGCAGAGTGACGGGGGTAGAGGATTTCATGGGCTCTCTCTCAGCAGCTGGCTCATATATTTTCTTTACTATTGAGGTTTCCGACATTGGAATAAATGGAGGTTTCGTTCTTGTCTACCAAGCTGTCTTGTATATATACAGACTGTACTGGGTAATATATTCAGTGGCTTCCTAATAGTGAAGACCCTGTGAACAGCATCTACCGATATTGGACAGATTTTTTTATTCACGATTCATGGGATAATTGGTGCTATGTCGGTTGGCACCAGACCGGTGGCGTGAACTTGAAAGCCGTGCGGGCCTAGGACAAGCGGGGGTTGGAGACGCTTTCGAATTCATATTGCGGAGGCACAGTCGTGCACGGAATGGGGCATTTACTCGCCAATAAGACCGGGTGAGTAGTCAGAAAGCATCAACGTGTTGTGTGAGTACTTCCCTATTTTGGACTGTGGACAGGCATAGGAGGGGAGTACGGAATCCTGTGTTAGGAGAAGAGGGGATACCTAACCTAGTTGAGTTACATGAAGCTTGGAGTCAAATACCGCCCCCCTATCTAATTAGCAAAACGGGTGAGAGGAGTTAGTCGAGATCGCTATGAATTTCGTATCTTTAGTCCTTTTTAGCTATCAGGAGAGCTGACTTTCAGAGTGCGCAAACCTTTCAAGCGTATCGGGCTCGTCATGCTCTTTGTCTTTTTTTTTTTTTTTTTTTTTTCAGCGACCAAGTGAGGCCCCCTTTCGATGGAGTGATTCTCCAACCTTTGGGACTGGAGCATACCGCGATGCGATCCCTAAGGGGTTCCACCTAACTGTAGCTTTGCTCGTTCGTTCGTCTGCCATGCCTTCATCAGTTCGACGGCCTGTCCGATCTCTGTTAGCCTACACAACGGGCAGTTGAATCTGATTCCAAGCCGAGCACTAAGCCGACGGTTAGATGCATGTTGCCATCAACTTCTCGGATCCTTTGAAACCAAAAAAAGAAAAAGAAAAAAGACATGACCTCAACTTTACTTGCCGATTGGTTCGACTGTGCCTGGCATCTCGAGTGAAAACTTTGTATGAAAGTCGTCGTTTCGGTGCGTTGGAAGGAGGGCTTCACGCTGACCTTTCTTTTACTATCGATGCCGACTATTTGGGGAGTTTCTCAATGTGGATAAGTGATCACGACGGTATATATATATATCACACCTGACCCAGGGATTTACACGGTACTAAGCCTGTGATTCTGGTAATAGCCTCACACTTCATTCGTGACCAGCGACGGACATGCTTCAACATTATCTCGGTCGGCCCCGTACATACCCCTCAACCGGTAAGTAGGTAGCCGGTCCGTCGACTGGATGGCTCTTAGCGGTTACAAGTAATACCAGCCTCCCGAACCGACCGATATGTAAGCTCCGCAAGACCGTACCAAGAAAACTTCCGACCACACTCCGACGCCGGCTCCATGACGCGCAGGGAACCTTCGTCGGAAGCTCGTCGGGCCAGTTTAACAGACGCCAACCCCTCCGGGCTCGACGATTCACCGCCACTGGATTCGTAGTACTCGTCGTGTGATTAGATCCGCGGGCTGCATCGGTCGAATCGTTCACAAGCCACCCTTCCTGTCAACAGCACTCGTTCATCCTTCGTTTCCAGCTCGGTCACCGCTGGTCACGTCCGAATCAAAGTCTAAGCGCCTCTGCGGACGCTCATTCATTGGTTTAGTGGGGGGTGGCCCTGACGAAGATAGCAATGATGGCTTCCACGAGCTCTTCTCACAGCTCTAACCCTCCGCGTGACCCTCGTGCACCACATCGCTCAGCTGCTCAATTCGGGATTTGACTAGATAGAAAGATCGTGACGATGCTGGAATAGTCAAGGGACAAGTTGCTTCATCACGAGCCGTACACGGTCAAGTTATCCTCGTCCACCGACCATTGAAGCGTGACCCCAGTCTTCCCCAAGAGGATAGAGTTAACAGACATCGGAGCATTGAGTGAGACCGTTTGGGTCATGCAGTCTGCGAAGCGTCTGTGAAGAAGGACACCGGGCATGTACGTGTCGGGATTGAAGGGCTTTCTCGGGGTTTGTCGATCGGTTGAAATCGGGGTCGGAAACCTGCCTACGTGGTGTGCATCTGTATGGTTTTTTTTTTTTTTTTTTGGAGATGTTGGTGGTGTTGCTGAGCACGGAGTCGTATGATGTCGGTGATATGATGATATCACAGACCTTGTACTATACGAGCGTATTTAGGTACACGGTACCTGCACTGGATGGGTGAGCTCCCAGGGCTGAAAAACTCTTCTTCTCATTGGTTGGATTCGGTTAAAATTAGTGAATGTTTGGCCGCCGGCCTGTTTTGTTGGGACAGGACAGGTACGATTGCCAAGGTGCCAAGGTACCTATGTACCTATGTACTCGCGCCACTGGCCCGCTTTATTTGGCTCGCGACCTGGCTTACAACCAAATGTTGTGCTCACCACCGAGACAGCCCAACCCACCCAGGCCGCCCACTAGATACACCCGAGACCATCAATTGTCCACATGCGTGGCCTGTTGGCTGTACCACAGGTAGGCATTTCCAATGTCATGACAAGTAATGGTTTTCAGAATATCTTCTTCATTCTCCGCTAGTGTAGAACCACACGTAAGTACATAATACAGTTGGACCCGGGCGATGTTTTCTAACATAGTCCAAAGAGTATCAATGGGGGCCTCTGTATCTAGGTAGTGTCTGTGCAGCCCGGAGCGGGCCATAGGTATTGGTGGTTGGGAGATCTTGGTAGGTAGTTAGGTAGGTAGTTAGGTAGTTAGTTAGGTAGTAACAAGCCCGGAAGAACCAAATGATGCGGGACGGCGGCACGAGCATTACATTAGTGAGCGGGTACGGTACCGCTGCGGGGAACGCCAATGGGGCGACCAAGGTGGCGTGGGTGGCAGAGGGCAAAAAAGGTGAGTCGGATGTGAGGCAACTGGTGTGGGTACACTGCGTTGGGGACCTTACATCTGCACATATACGGACGGACGTACGGCAAGACGGCAAGAGCAATACCTACCTACGTAGTACTGTAAGTAGCGCCGGTAAGCGCCTGCCCAAGTTGATGTGTGTACGTCCGTAGTAATCACTACTAGTTATAGGTAGGTAGGTAGGTAATCACTGAAGAGGTGGCTACCTACATCATGATTGGGTAGGTAGGTAGGCAGCTAGGTAGGTATTAGATACCTACCTAGTTATCTGCACTTGCTTAGGAAATCACCACTACCGACCTCAGGTAATTACAATTGATGGCCAAGATACATTCGTGAAATGTAGAAAATACGCAGCGTGATAACTTCTAGCTTGACACTCGAATAGACCATCGGAGTACGTAGAGTTACATGTAGGTAGGTACCGAATGACAACCAAGTTCACTGACAGACCGTTGATGGTGCAACCCTCTTGGCTGTATAAGTAGATAAAGAGTCCCAAAATGGAAAGGACACCGTGTGATGGAGGCTTCTGGTTGGCCAATGGTCCAGTTGGACAACCGCCACTCTGGGCCCTTCTCCCCAACAATTCAACAAATTTCAGATCCGCAACGCGATCCCGCATCTGGGACCGTGCGCGCGATAAGCCGGCACGATACGAACGCCTTGCCTTCTTGCCACAGTTACAGTGTGTAAGACTGTATGCTCCACATTTAGCAATAGGTCAGCTATGAATCTTTAGATGGAAAGGACAGCGGCGACCTGAGCAGGTACCTAGATACACCTGCCTTGATCGAATTTTGCCAATCGCGTCATCGCTTTTCACCGCCCCAGGTAGAAAATTCCCCGTGTCCTTCGCTATGGTTGGCATGGAAGTGCAATGATTCAATGCCAGCCCATCTACATTCCCGCAGGCTACAAATGAATCCTAATGACTGGTGAGGAATTCCAGGAATTCGAGATCCCTACATTAAGGTAAGGCGCTTAGTGTACCTACTTCGTACGAGGTACTGATTATCCTCGCTGATTATAGGTAGACCTGCGGGTTCATCTCACGCTGTTGGTGCCTACGCTAGTCACTTAAAACACGTAAGTATACTTACATTTCGGGCGATCCGTGGACTGTCAGGGATTCCGCGGATCTAACTTTTTCGGTTCGTTTTTCAAACCATCTAACCCGATGTAACTTACAGACTGTGCAGTCCGTACAGACTGTACACACATGCCTCTTTCTCACCCAAATGGTACACTATATTCCCACTCTTTCCACCTTCCGTTAAATAAAAATCAATTTCCGCTACATCTGCCTCGTCTCTCTCTCTCCCTCCCCCTCCGCCATCTTCCTTCAAGCTTTCCACGCCGTCCCTCATTCCCACCCACCTCAGTTCGGCGTCAGTAGGGTGAACAGCAACAAAGGCCTGCTGCTATCGACGGCGCCCTTATAGCCCGCCCATCATGGCGTCTCCCGGCGCACCCCAGATTGCGGTTGCTGCTGTTATCGACGACGGCACCAAAGACTACAAGCCCTTGAGGTCCACCAAGTATGATCCGAAGAAGCCTCACATCACCGAATATCCTATAACGTGGGGCAACTGGTACAAGCATGTCAACTGGCTGAGCACCTACTTCATCATCGTTGTCCCTTTCCTGGGATGCGTTGGCGCCTACTTCACGCCACTCACCCTGAAGACAGCCGCATTCGCTGTCTTTTACTATTTCAACTCAGGCCTCGGTATCACCGCTGGCTACCATCGTCTCTGGGCTCATACCTCATACAAGGCCTCGCTGCCCCTGAAGATCTACCTGGCCGCTATGGGCGCTGCTAGTGTTGAAGGTTCCATCAGGTGGTGGTCTAGGGATCACCGAGCTCACCACAGATACACCGAGTAAGTATCTTTCTTTGCACAGGTCTCGGCTGGCGGAAGGCGTGTTGGACTCTCGCAATGATTGGAAAAAGGCCGGGACGACGCTCACAATATTGCTGCGGACGAGACCGATAAGAGATATAAGAGATGTCATCGAAGCAAAAGTGCCAAAGCTAATGCTTCATTTCTAGCACTGAGAAGGATCCCTACAGCGTCCGCAAGGGTTTGCTCTACTCCCACATCGGATGGATGGTCATGAAACAAAACCCCAAACGCATTGGACGGACGGACATTACCGACTTAAACGACGACCCTGTCGTTGTTTGGCAACACAAGAACTGTAGGCTTCACTCTAATTGCTGCGCTTCTTGCACTTGTTGACCGATCAATAGATATCAAGTCTGTTTTGACTATGTCCCTCATCTTCCCGACTCTTGTCTGTGGCCTTGCTTGGGGCGATTGGATGGGCGGTTTCATCTACGCCGGCATCCTTCGAATCTTCTGTGAGTCGGATCCCGAACTCTATCAATATCAATTCGCTTAAGAGAATTGGCTTACTGACTCATCTGCAGTTGTCCAACAAGCAACGTTCTGTGTCAATTCCCTTGCTCACTGGCTGGGTGATCAGCCCTTCGATGATCGAAACTCGCCTCGTGACCACGTTTTCACGGCTCTAGTGACACTTGGCGAGGGATACCACAACGTGAGCTTTGGCCTTTTTGCCGCAAAATAGACGGGATGACGGAATGCTAATATTGGGTCACAGTTCCACCACGAATTTCCCTCCGATTACCGAAATGCGATCGAATGGTGGCAGTATGACCCCACGAAATGGTTCATCTGGACCTGCAAGAAGATTGGATTGGCATACGACCTGAAGCAATTCCGCCAGAACGAGATCGAGAAGGGTCGTGTTCAACAGCTTCAAAAGAAACTTGACCAAAAGCGAGCCACCCTTGATTGGGGTACACCCCTCGAGCAACTCCCCGTCATCAGCTGGGACGAGTTTGCAGCGGAGTCGAAGAGCGGCAAGGCCCTTGTTTCCATCGCTGGTGTCGTTCATGACGTTACCGATTTCATCAAGGATCACCCCGGTGGAAAGGCGCTTATCTCATCTGCCATCGGCAAGGACGCCACTGCTATTTTCAATGGTGGAGTATACCTTCATTCGAACGCTGCACACAATCTGCTTTCTACCATGCGTGTGGGTGTCCTGCGTGGCGGTTGCGAGGTAGAGATCTGGAAACGCGCCCAGGCCGAGAACAAGGACGTTTCTATTCTATTCGATTCTGCCGGAAAACGTATTGTCCGTGCTGGCGACCAAGTCACCAAAGTTGCGCAGCCAACTGCTAGCGCTGATGCGGCCTAGCTGATTCCAGGATTTGATAGAAACAAAGCGAGGCCCCCTCCCTTTGGGGGTGTGGGAAACCCTTGTTTTACGTAGTAAACAAGGGCATAATGGTCATTCATAGACCCGGCTCCATAACGATAGGCGCTGGCATCGGCCCATGCCTTTACAACTCTGCCGCACTCAGGCAGAGGTGATGAGGACTGACGTTACACCGGGTTGTCGGATTCTTTTGACGGTCGCATCAATACAGATGGAAAAGCAACGTCATGTACATATACCAACATCACCGGCACCACTATGGGGAGCTCTAAAATGCATTAGAAGACGACTTGATACATTGTGGCGTTGCTGGGGAAAACTCATGGACCAAAGGGGCGTTCGGCAGGGGAATTTACGAATTTAATTACGATTCAAACGATGCAAAAGGGAGACATGTGTTGTTCTGTTGTGCTGTTGATAAGCCTGGCGTGCGTGCGCCTGTGTATGATGAAAATTTGCTTATGGGTTTTCTCTCAATTGCTCACACATGTTTCAATCCTTGATGGACAAGTCTTCGCTCACAGGAAGGTTACGTCACCTACTGCTATGCTATGAGTTCTTGTCGGACTAACCTAGGTATCATGCGGTTTCAGGGGCAGTCCGGCTGATGTCGTCCCCTCCTGTAGATAGTGAGTGTGCATTTATTTATATGCTATTTAGAGAACGTGATACGGCACCCCCATGATTACGGAATCGCCATTCTACCTTGTGCGTATTATTGCTTTGGGCTTTGCTCAATCCACATTGCCGTCCCCGTTGGGATGGGGAATGTGGTCGATCGCTGCTCATTATTATGAAGCCCTGAAAATGGGGCTCTCTTTATCTAATTACCGGTGTGTGTGTGTGTGTGTGTGTGTGTGTGTGTGTGTGTCATTGATGAGGAGCGAAGTGACCTGATGAACCTGCCGAGAGGAGAAGTTTGGCCCATGAAAAAGCAGAGCAGAGCAGAGTTCTTGGTTGATCCCGCGCGGGGGGGGGGGGGGGGAGACGATACGACCCACGTATCCTATGGCCGGGGATTTCACTGGGTAGGTAGGTAGTTACGACACGCGCACCAGCCTTTTTTTTTTTTTTTTTTTTTTTGTCTTGAGTGAGCTGTTATAGTGGAGGGAAGAGGGGGCCTATTTTGTAACAGACCGATTCATAATTACGAAAAGACGTGTGATGGAGCGAACCATATGTCAATTGAGCCATTCCCCGAAGTCTATGCCAGGCTGTCTACACTTATTACTACCTAGTATCATCTGAGCTCAGCTACAAGAGTCGATCATGCGTAGTATGACCTGATGGTAGACAAGTCTCAGCTCTATGGAATTCAGACCGAAAACAACAACGCAGACTTTAGAATTCAGAGTCCTCAGCCTCGTTACTCAGTGCCTTGGTACCAACTGTCATCGACGGATTCAAGGGACTTGGCCGTGAATGTTTGTTATGCCAAGCATAGCCTCAAGTTAATGAATCCTAACCTTTCGTCAACTCATCAACGCAGTTACTAAAACTCCGTTCCGTTCTGGTTATATCGGTCTCAGCCAAATCTTGAGGGTATGAATTCCCAAATCAGATATACGTAGAATTCTTGCTACGAATTGCAGATATCCGGCTCTGGTTTAGCTGGCGGTAGCAACTCGCCATGTTCAAATGAGATCCCAAATGGTATAAACCCGCATAACGCCCCAGAATGCTGAACGAAGAAAACACATGTGGCCCATTACTGGGTATACCAGCATGATGTGCGCCCGGAGTGAAAATCAAATTGTGATTGGCAACACAGTTTATTGTCGAGATAGAGAGCGGGGGATCAAGGGGAGAGAAGTTAACAAGTGGTGATGGCTTATTTAAAGAGGCCACGTAAGTCCATGAGTTTCTGTCTTGCAGCTTCGGCTTTGTCCATGACACGGTTCCTATCCATGCTGAGACTAGCGAGCTTTGTCTTCTTTTCCTGAAGCAGAAGCATCTTCTCCTCAATACTGTCTCGCATGATATAACGGACAGTACGTACGGGTCTTTTCTGGCCAAGTCGGTGTACGCGGTCGATAGCCTGTGATTCGGCGGCAGGGTTGTACTGCGGCTCCATCATGTAAACGGTATTTCCTGTGACAAGGTTGAGGCCAAGACCACCAGCCGAAATTGATACGAGAATAACGTGTATAGCTTTATCCTCTCGGAAAGCAGTCATAGCAGCGCTCCGGGCAGGACGATTCATCTTCCCATCCAGACGGGTAAAGCCAATGTTTGCGCTGGTCAGCGCAATTTCAATGAGATCAAGGTGAGATGTCCAGGCCGAGAAGACCACTGACTTGAATGGAGGTTCGTTGGGGTGCGCTTCGGTCTCGGCTTCTGACTGAAGCAAGTCTTCAAGCAGAGCAATTGTCTTAGTATGCGGGCCAGAATAGCCACTATAGCCATCTTTTGAACGCTCCTTATTCCCTTTATTACCCGGATGATGGCCTTCATGCTCAAGCTTGAGTTTGCTCTTGCGAAGTTCATTGCATCGGAAATGAATATGGGAGCCACAAAATGGACAAGTACCCATGTCTCTACCCAAGGTCTCTTGCTTCCAGTTATCAATGCAACTCGGACAGAGAAGATGAAAGCATGAAGTCATATGTCCCATGACATCCTCATCGCGCTCTGATGCGATATCGCTGCCATCAGGAGAACGGATGCGTCGCTCACAGGATATGCACAGATCGTTATTAGTTTCTTCCATAAGTGCAAATGCCTCATAGACTCGGGCCTCCGCTACACTCGGTTTGGCGTCTTCATCATCGCTATCGATGTCAATGGCTGAGTCGGCCGTCATGCCCTGCACCAATTCGAGGTCTGCATCATTTAGGAGGTCTCTTCCGTGAGCGCAAATTAAACGTAGTCTCAAGATGGACTGCAGGATATGAATATATACTTTGCCGCCAAGCATCCGCTCTCTACCCGCAGCCAAAACCTGGACCTTGTCCTGGGCGTTTTGCTCAAATAATCCATAAAGCCTGCGCTCGTTCGGAGAGAAGTCGAGTTTAACAAGGTGATCTGTCCTGGGGGGTAAGTCGATCTTGTCTTTTAGTCGACGGAGTGTAACGCTATCAACAAGAACTCGAAGTTTGGGGACAATTTCCGGATCACACATCTTAAAGCGAGAAGTGATGTACTGGGTAAATTTGCCCTTCTCGTCAAATGGCTTGAGTCGCAAAAAGGCCAACAGAGCGGCAAGGTCATCCAGCTTATTCTGAACTGGTGTACCCGTGACAGCCCACCGTCGGCTAGCTTGCAGTCGGCAAATGGCTTTGAACTGAAGTGTCGACTGCTCTCGGATCATGTGGGCTTCGTCGAGCACAATGCGAAACCAGCCTATCTCTTCAAGCGGCCATGGACCGCTCTTGTTTCTATTGCGAGCAGTGACTTCGCTGGCCACAGATCCATACGTGGTCAAAACTACATCGTGGTTGACTAGCAGATTCGCGTCTTTAATACGGTTAGAGCCATGGTAGATGTAGTATTTTAATTGGCCTGGCTTTATGTGAACTTTGATCTGCTCTTCCCAGTTCTGTATCGTGCTAAGGGGACAAATTAGAAGTGTAGCTCTGCCATTTAGCTTGAGTGGTGTTAGTTGAAGAGGCGCTGGCGCTGGGGGATTGAATTGCCGTGACGAATCTCCCCGTCTCTTAGGCTGGGGCGCTTGCGGTTGAATTGGTTCTTGTTTAGACCAATTCTCGGCTTCATCAAGTGTGGTCGTGATAAGGGACAAGATACTTAGCGTCTTGCCCAAGCCCATCATGTCGGCTAGAATGCCGCCGAACGTCTCGGCAGGGTTCGTGTCAAGTACTTCATCGGTAATCACGTTGCGATAATACCGCTCGCCACGTGCGCCAATGCGGACTTTCCAAAACGAATCTGAGGTGTGTCCGTTCAAGGCAAGATTGCGCGGTTTCTCTTTCAAAGTCATGAAGTAGAGGGCCTGCTTCTGATGCCGGAGAAGTTCCGTCTGTACTCGAGGATCTGGCTCCATCTCGGGCAAGTCTTCGCTTTTAGTAAGTGAATCAAATACACCCATTACTTCGGAGCGAATCTCTTCGACATTTCGAGCCACCTGAGGCTGGAAATGTGTCGTCAACTGTTGTTTCAAGGTCGAAGGCGGAGGCGGTCTCGATCCCTCCAGTTCTTGAGGATTCTCATACTGAATGCCGCTGTCATAGACAAATGGTTTCCTCAGCCAGACACCTCTGTGCGATAGATATTTACCAACTGTTCTAGCGGTCTTACGCGGGCCATAGATCACTAGCTCTAGCGCGTGGCTCCTAGAGGTGGGTTTGCCGACCTCCTCACCAGGCTCTTTCCGCCTGGAGCTAATCTTGCAGTTGGTTCGGATTTGAAAGTGCGCCGCATCGAGGATTGGCGCGAGACCGGCGGAGGTATGTGAATCCACCAACCCGACAATGTTTCGCGTGTGATCGTAAGCATAGATCCTGGCAGTTTGATCCCCGATCTTTCGTTTTAGCACGATTTTAACTGGGGGCCAATAGCTTGGGCCCATGATAGCGATGGCACCAGGCTTGGGGCTGGGTACAAGGTGACAGTTCAAGTTTACGTTTTGGATCATGCCGTAGCAGACTTCCTCTTCTTTCGGCGGTTGTACTTCGACAATATCGTTGTCCGCTGTGAAAACATTAGCATTAGCAGAGTTCACAGAGCGCTAGGAATAGGCGACCTACTCCCGCTGGTCAGATCGACAACTGGCGTATTTGCAGCGCGCCTGTCATCTTTCGTCTCCTTGATGTACTGGGCCATCATACCACTTCCACCAATTCCAGAGCCAGATTTTGATCCTGAATCAACATCGGTCTCTAGCTTCCGACGCTTGGGCAGAGGCGCAACTGTTCGGTGCTCGACATTATTCAAACGCTCAATCATGGCCCCATACTGATTCGGCGGGTTCACCGAGTTTGGTTGGGTCGCAGTAGGGTGAAATGGCAGGTCCGAGTACTGGTTATCGGGGCCATCGAAGTTGAACTCAACCGGCGTTGCGGTACCGGAGCGATTGAGGGATCCATTCTGGATGGTATTATGGGGAAGCGCCAAGTTGGTAGAACCACGAGGATTGAGAAGTGTAGCAGGATCGTAGACGGGAACCGTGGTCGTAGAGGGATTTTTATTATTCGGGTCTACATTCTGTGTAGAGTCTGTAGTAGCACGAGAGAGATTAGCATGACAATAGCACAAAGCGCAAACACAGATACCGATGCAGTAGTTTGGTGGTAATTGGGGACAGTGAACCATCGGTGCGTATCGCAAACGACGCAGGTGGGAGGCTGCAAAAGAGACCAACAGTACCTTGAATTTTTGGATGTGACGCCATGGCGCAATACAAGCGTCGATAATTTCGTATCGCAATGTAACAAAGAGTGTATCTATGCCGCGGGTTCTTGCGGTTCTTGCGGTTCTTGCTCGACAGCTTTCATGTGAGAAGCTCAAGAACGCGCGCAGGATCGACGGCAGGAATCGGCGACGCGCAGCTATGTGCAGACCAGTTATCGAAGGAAAGAAAGCGGGCGAAGGGAAGGCGTCCTGACGGCTTGTGACTTTGCGGCGGTCCAGGTGCAGATGCAAGAACGGTGACGCGTTCCGAAGGGAGATGGAGAGGTACTAGGTGTTAACTAACGAACGTGGGTCGAAGCAGGAAAAGCAAGTGGAAGACGGGCGATTTGTCCTCCTCAAGCACTCCCTCTCTCTATACCTTAGCCGAATACCCACCAGAGGTCAGAGGTCAGCGGACATCGGAATAGTTATAAAGTGGGCTCGTTGACATCGGCGGGTTGATTCATGTTCATTGGGGTGTGCTGATAGGCAGGTGATGCGGTAGACTCGGTGATGGAAGAGGATGGAATTGAGACGGGTAGGCGGTTACGAGGTAGGAAGTAGAGAAAGGAGGGGTTGTTTAACAACCATAACCTGCCGGTAGGTATTATCGTTGAAGCCTACAAACGTACCTTCCTACTATGTACGCTTGAGTGTATCCCGGGTAGTACCTGCCAGTGGGTGGGTAGTGTAAATCCTTAACCTAAATTACATAACTACTTACCTAGTACTTGGGCTGGACGGTTCGATAAAAACTCGGTACCTTCGTACCGGTGCCGAATAGTTAAATGGAAGGCACGAAAGTGCCTTCTATGTGTACACTTAACTACATAGGTTAGATACCTCCGTAATACTTTGCACCTTCCTCTAGTTACGTAGTAGATCTTCTTGGCCCATAGTGCAATTTTATCTTTTGTGCGACGCGCAGGCCTTGAAAGAGGTACGGCAAATGGCTCTGTCGAACCCGCGAATTACTGTCATTTGATGTACCGGTACCTACCTTAGATACCTTGCCTGTTATCTAGAGGATACGGCGCTAGTGTATTAGGTCTGTATGTCATCGTGGAAACCCGCCGAAGCCCCGCCGCTACGTACGTGCCTGCCTGCAACTTCGAACATGACAACCCAATTGCTCAGTCACAGCAAGAAACAACCGCCTACGACGACTGGTTGAGCAAATACCTAGACCACCCAGGCAGACACAGAATGTGCATTGACGCCGTCTAATACGTCCCGTTTTATTATCCCCTCCAAAGGTAATACGAGCTTTCTTTTGCTGCCTCTTCCGAGCGCAAAGGCATAAATATAAACTGCCTACGCGACCAGATTACATCGGCAACTACTTACTTAAGTACCTACATCGGTAGCTTCCTCGTAGCTTCAAGCCTCCCTACACTGGGTACCTTTCTTTACCTACCTCACTCTACCTAAGCACTGCAACGTAGGTCTGCTGACCTTCAAACACCATCAGCGACTCTACACATTATACTAACTAAATCAGGAGTTTGCCAGACCACGTGCCCTGCCGATCAAAGCACGGGTAGCGTGCGAATACATCACCTAAGCAGGGAAGCAAATGGTGTACCTAGATAGATACCTATTACCTACCACTCATTGGGTCTCTCGTTATCTAAAGAGTTGCCGATTGGTCTGCAATTGAGCGCGACTGCGCGGCAGTCGGTCACGTTACCAGCGAATAGCGCCTTGTATAGGTTCTGTAAGTATACTATAAGTAGGTAGGTAGGCGGATCAGGGCGGATCAACACAACCAAAAGACACTAAACTGCCCTGCCCTTAAGCACCCGTTGTGGGCCATTCATCGGTACGCTTCCCTGCGAAGCAACGTAAATGTGCAGAAATGCATCACATGTCAGATCTTCAGACGTTCGCCCTCTTTAAAACATCTACAGGTAGGTAGTCTCCAGTTGTCTTGACTTGAAGTTTCCCAACGGCACCGACGAACCCTTTGCCGACTTGGCATCGACCAGATTCGCGTCAGCTGCTGCACAAAATTTGCGAAACAAAACTTTCTCAAGTAGTTACTTAGTTATCCACGGTCGACTATCTAAGTGACATCTCTGCCTACTCTGTTGTTCGGCCAACCGCATTGCTTGGCCACCTAGGTAACCGATCGACAAGAGTGACTAATGGGCAAGCGACTCTGGACTTGAATGAACGAGTAGGTAGTACGGCAGCTGGGCGGCCCCGGCCGACCAATATGATATCTTTACTGGTCATGTGACCTCTGTGCCAGTGCTGCTCTATCTATAACTATACGTAGATGGTAGAGGCTCGTTTCAGCGAAGGCCGTCTAGGTAGATAGTTATTCCGCTAAGCGTCGGCCTGCGAACACTGCTTCAGCGTTTTCATTTTTTTTAAAAAAAAAATTTCAATCACAGATCTAGCTTGTGTCAGTCTTCACTTTCCCCATATCAAGCAGCCTAGAATCAGGAAAACTATCCTACGATGGCCCCATCAAGGGCAGCCTTCAAGACGACGGGAGAGCAGCGGTGGCGCTCCTACAGCAAGGAGGGCGATGCATCTTGTCTAGGTAGACATTACTTCAAAGCACCGACTTCGGTTCAGCATTACTCCCGGATTTATCTACACCTAAAGTAGGTGGGCATATAACACAAGTATCCGGAAGGGCCGGCTGCTTGCAAGATTCGGACGTGCGAAATCTACAACTCCGCCAGCCTGCTCCGGGAATCTCTCACTCTCTTCGTTTCCCTGGCACTTATGACACGGGTAGGCGGGAGTTCACAAGCATGTAAGAGTAGTAGTTCCTCTTCTTGCTGTCTCTTCATTATCTCAGAGTTGTTGTAGGCGTCGTTTCTCTTTCAACTCGTCTCTCTTATTTCCCCTTGATTTTTGCTGCTTTCCTCTTGTCCTCCCCGCTAGGTACTGTTTCAGTCGCCTCTTCCTCGACACCGAGTCTCCGAAGCTCATGAAGCTCGTGGTCAACGTCACGCTCAATTAGCAATGCAATCAATAGATAACTCTGAGGACTGTCACATTCATCGAGGCCCCCGCAATCTTACGGCCCGTACCGTAGCAGGCATGAAGATCCTGGATGTCTCTGGCTTAGACCCCCTGTGACATCGCCATACTGATGCTTTCAGATTTGTTTATACTCTTCATGAGTATGTCAGTGACTGCATGATGGGCCGTTAAAAATGGGCGTTGTTCGGCGAATATGTTCTTCTACCACCCCACGACGTGAGAGAATAAAGTACCTAACCTAGGATTTTATATGTTCTTTCTAGCTATATGATTTTACGAACGGGAGTATTGAACCTGCCGCTATCCAGAGTTAAGAAAGGAAAATAGGGGGGGAATCCCGATACCCGGGATGACGAGATCGCTTTGCCTTGGATATTGAATGCGTAATTAGATGCTACATGTGTCTCACAGTGTTGCCAGTTATGGCGTACATACAACCAGAAAAAGAAGCTCGTCAGCCCATTGCTGAAAGAACACTTCCTAAAGAGTTCGACGGGATGATAACGAGAAGATCAGACCTGGGTATATCGAACGCCGCCCTTTATCCCATCCATCCCATCCATTCCTGCGCAAAGTCCCGTAACCTGACGCCTAGTGCACCCTATCCCGAGAATACCGAAAAAGGCTCCGGGTGTCCGTCCTTGTCCTTCTTTCTTATTGCCTACGGGCGCGGTCAATGCTTTTCCAAGCGCCATAACACATTTTCTTTTTGATTTTGAGAGTTAAATACAGTTGAGGACCTATGAATATCCATATGCCTCATGTCCCCAGGTGGATTTCTCACCATGGCAGCAACATCTATGGGGTTCCGAGCGCACCGAGGTATCTTTCTGGGCCCACGCAACCCAGCACATTTTCTCACAAACGCCCATCCGTTTGAATAATTGTATTTGACCCACTCATAGCTCTAGAGACTCGCGGGTCGATGGCTCGTCCGACGTTGCCGTTTGGTATGCAGTAAACGGGAGCATCACGGCCTCCATAGCCTCGATATTAACATCATCGCTACCGTGCGAGGTCATACCGAAGCCCACAGGCTTGCTAGTATGAGCGCGGCTGCGGCTCCGCGTCCCTTGCCGCCTGCGTTTGGGCGTGTCCTGTGCCGCTTCTAGATCTGTATAGGAGGTATACGGGGACGGGGACCGCGGGGGCGATTGATTACGCTGACGATTCCCGACGAGCTGCATGATGCGTATCATCTTGCGGCGTGAAGGCGAGAGGGACCCCGAGGTCTTACGGTGGTGGAAGTCGCCTATTAGCACATGGTGCTGCGACGTTGGTCGTGATACGGACGACATGTCCATGTACCGTGAGCTGCTGCGGTACCGGCATCGTCCTCGGAACGACGCGGATTCGCCCAGTGGGCTCGCTACCCTGCCGGACACCATCTGGAAGTGGTCTCGGCGACGCTTGCGGCCTCGTTGGAGGTCTGGCTCTGGTGGTGACAGCGACGTTATGGTTAAGTCTAGTAAGGGTTCCGTCGCTGCTCCTGTATGAGTAGCCATTATTGACATTTGGTGACTGAAAATCAGGTTGATGCGTTGGAAGGAAGAAGAAGGTATTGCTTTATTGACGGGGGTTTGAAATGCAGGAGAAAGGAGGGCTCTTTAAGACTGTTGGGTAAACACTGAGGGGACCGCTCTGTTTGCTGGTCGCTGCTAAACATGTACCTCAGACAAGCTTATATGAAAAGACACGGGAAGTAGGTGTGTAGGTAGGTACGTAGGCAGGCAGGCAGGTAGTAACTCCCACCTGGTCGAAAGGGGTGTGTCTTAAGGGAGGAAGCTGATTTGTATAATAATGGATAATTCCTCGGAGGTTTAACGTCTGCCCTTGGTTCGAACGACTATCAATAATACCAGCGACAATCAACTAGTCGAAGGTAGTTTGCATATGATGAGCCAGCCAGATCAGAGATGCCTCCCTCCCTGTATAGATAACACACGCGTGATTGGATTAAATGAAAGATCTCCAGGGTCGAATGACGTCGCTAAACTCTATTGCCAGCAGAGCAAAACTATGTCGACATAGCGCGGGCAGTTGGGGGTAATGATCTGCTGTCGAAGCCAGTCTTTTCCTAGGCTTATGGGGTAGACTCAGAGGTCCAAATTGAGGAAGTACGTCGAAGGACAAGCGAGACGGGCTTGGGGATGGAGGATGATGGATTGGTGTACTGGTGCCAAGAAGGTTGTCCGCGTTGGGGTTTGCATGGCTTCCGTCGGGCGTGCTCGGATAGTTCAGCCTATGGCATTTCCGGGACCGCGGACTCATATGAGATGGTGTGATGGCTGGAGTAGAGATCAGTTCTGAGTGTTGGGCATGGCCCTTTGAAGAGTAATGCTTAACCAGGTAGAGGGGCAGCCGGGTACTCATATATATAGAGGCATTTCATGATGACGATTACAATGCGGCGGACTCCGAGAGGCTTGTTAAAATATACCTTAGGGTTGTGACTACAGCAAGTCAGGTCAGAGTGGTATACCTATATATAATCTCTGAATGTGGTCGAGTAGTTGCCAAGATGCTTGGGCATGAGCATGGCAAGGCCGAAATCCGTGGAGCCATGAATGAGGAGGTGTGATTTGTAAGTTCGGCCAGGCAACCTCTTTCCGTACACAATATGATGTACATAACTCATGTAATCTGGGCATTCTCAATTGGACAAAGCTGGATAACAGGTAGATAGACTAACTACTGTTCATCCATGAATCAATGATCCAGGAAAGCCTGGAAAGGAGGTGAGACAAAAAGATGGGGGGTCAGGACTCGGGACACACCCCAGGACACACCCCAAAGCGATTCTTAAGTATTGACACAGTGTGTTGCACTTTATAGTAAACTACAGAAATGTACAGTTCTCTGGCTTTCGTACTGTGTTGATACCTATCATGGGCGTGTTCTGGTAACCTACCTACTGACTGTAAGTAGCTAGTTAGGTACGTCCGTATAGATTAGATAGATGGTTAGGTAACTACATATTTCTGCCTCCAGCTTTCATACGTCATCCGTTCTAAGTATGTACATACTTCATAACCACATACAGTTATGTATTAGTAATGCACGGCTAGAAGCTGGTAACACTACACAATCTACCCGGAAAACGTGACCTTCAAAGACCATATCGATGAAAATAATGTGGCATGTATTCGTGGAACGGGTATTCTTTGAAGCTAGGATGGTTCGTTTCTGATACATAACTACCATTCCATTGCTTGATCAAGATTATAGGAAACGCGTAAGACGTGGTTATCGACGTGTGGGTACTGTAAATAGGCAGCTAGGTACCTACACTACCTACATAACAAAGTGTCCAGTAATTAGTTATGCTAAGTTACAGCCAATAGGAAGACTTCTTCGATCCTTCGTTCGCCCCTACCTTGCCGAGCTGAATGGCTGAATGTGCTACCTATACCTAGTCTGGTTAGTAACGCACTGTACAGCTACGTGATGAATGATCCCTAGATAGATACCAGATAGTTACGGACTACCGTATCTAGCAGTGCGAGTACACTACAGACTTAGGGTACCCAAGATTCGTGCTCTCTCCATCAGCCAACTTGAAGTTTATACCAAACATCATCATTTCAGCTTCATGGGTGTATCTGCGTGAGTCTGGCCCGCCATCAAACCTCCCGCGGTTCCATGCTGTCACACAGTTCATGTCTCGCTATATCCATATCAACAACAATCAATCCTCTCTCCCCTACAACGCGACAGCACAACTTCGCCTCGGCCAGCTAACGTTCTTTTCAGCCTACCGAATCTGTCATCTTTCTGCCAGAATGACATAGCTTCCTCATTCAATTCCCGTTGTCCTATGCCAGCCGTTCCTCCTTAGCCGTCACGATGTCGCGAAACAGGCCTGCTACTACAGGCTACGAACGCCTCGCCCAGGCCGACCATCTTAGCGACGAGTCCGATGACGAGGTTCTAGCTCAGAGCTTTGCCTCGCTCCAAACCCAGCCATTCCCACGCTCTGCACCTACTATTCGGCCCCGTCCGCATTCTGGCGCAGCTTCTCCTAAAGCGCTCGCGGGGCAAAGGCGTTCCCAGAGACACCGTAGGAGCAACTCGGGAGTTGACTTGAAGGCCATTAATGCACGGCTGGAGCGCTGGGCCGATGAAATCGCGTCTAAGTTCAAAAGAGCAAAGAGCAAACAGCCAAGCGAGGATGGCCATCCGGAGATCCATTACAGCGTTTTCCACCCTGGCGCCGGCGTCCGACCCGCCACCGCCGAGTCCCTTGCTGCCATGCCCGAGCCTGCTATGTCTAAAGCCGAATTCGATCAGATTGTTAAGAGCGTGAGGGTGGCAATTGACCAGGGTATGCACCCCAGTATGATCACCCAAGGCAGTTCCGGCAGCTATTTTGCGCGAAACACAGATGGTAAGATCGTAGGTGTATTCAAGCCAAAAGATGAGGAACCCTATGCCGCCGGAAATCCGAAGTGGAACAAATGGATTCACCGCAACTTGTTCCCTTGTTGCTTCGGAAGGGCATGGTATGTATTAACGGGCGCTATACCTTCTTTTCGCGTGCTTGATACTAACTCACTTGGTAGTCTTATACCCAATCTCTCCTATGTCAGCGAAGCAGCAGCGTACACACTAGACTGCCAACTTCGAACCAACATGGTACCATACACCGATGTGATATGGCTATCTTCTAAGTCCTTCCACTACCCGTACTGGGATCGTCGCAACTTTTACAGGAAGAAGAGGCCTCTCCCCGCTAAACCTGGCAGCTTTCAAGTATTTTTGAAAGGTTATAAGGATGCCAACGTCTTTCTGAGAGAGCATCCGTGGCCTGACCAGCAGTGGTCTGGCTTTCGTCCCAGCGATACTCACCGGAATAGGCGGAAGCATTGGGGCGCAAACTGCCAGCCGTCACGCCAACCCACATATGATGAGTTCGAGAGTGATGATGAGCAAAGCCCTAGAGAGCAGCGGCCACTTGGACCCGAAAATTTTAAATGGACAGAATCTCTGAAGCAGTCTTTTAGAGAGGAGCTGGAAAAATTGGTCATACTGGACTATATCATGCGGAACACAGACCGAGGATTGGACAACTGGATGGTGAAAGTCGATTGGGAGACTTTAGAGGTTTCGATAGCCTCCGAGCCGCCACGGCTGAACATGAATATAATGGACGAAGAAGGGCACGAAGAGGCGCCCAGGCCTGTCGATCTTACGCAGCGGCCGCAGCCGACAACCGCGCGATTCCAACCATATAAAGTTCAAAAGCCTATGAATATGAATGATTTCACTGAAGGTCCAAGTCCAAAAATCAGCATCGGAGCAATTGATAATTCGCTGTCGTGGCCATGGAAACACCCGGATGCGTGGCGGAGGTATTCACCCTTGCCCTCCATTAACTATCTCCAGACTGATTGTGCTGACGTACCTTGAATAGTTTCCCCTTTGGCTGGCTGTTCTTACCTGTCGACCTTATTGGGAGACCGTTTTCGCAAAAGACTCGGGATCATTTCCTTCCTCTTCTAACTTCCACAACATGGTGGAATCAAACCTCGCAGCAATTACGCAGAGTCTTCCAGATTGATCCTGATTTTCAGGAGAAAATGTTTTCTCGGCAAATGGCCGTCATGAAAGGTCAGGCTTGGAACGTTGTTGAAACCTTGAAGATGCCAGATCATGGGCCGCTGGAACTCACCCGTCGAGCCAGAGTTTGCGTATGGGACGATCTGGTGGATATCCCTGTTGCTGTGCCGATGCGTATGACTTCTTCTGAAATGCATCGAAAAGCCGGATCCGAAGTTCATGATGTCATTCAAGAAGAAATGGACATCGGCGCAGCTAACTCGTCGTCCGCCCCAATCCCCAATGGGGAGGATCTGCTTGGCCTTTCCAGTCCTTTGCCACATCCCGGCCATTTCGAGTTGGCCATCAGTCCGGGCCCACAATCACCAGCAGAAGAACACGGTAATAGTTCAGCCCGTGGATCATTGGATGAGGGTCAGGCGCGTCCTTCCATGAATGGATCTAGGCTGAGGGCAAGTTACCAGGGGCCCGCAAAGCAAGCAATTCCGACAAGCATGCCCCAGAAGTACCGCCGATATTCGTTCGCTTCGACGCAACGACGCAACACTACAATTGCGCAACAGATGTATGAAACTACTGACGCTTACGGGATTGTTGCTGAATATGATGATGCGGAAGGCGATCTTGGCTATGCCGCAGCTGAAGGCATGGAGGGTAGTAAGCGCAAAGTCATCGTCGAGCGGCTAGAGACCGTCAAGGCCAGAAACCCAGTGTTTACTTGGTGCTAAAACTTACCTGGTTTCCTTGCAACTGTCACGCCTGGCAACTTTGATACCGTCTGCCATTGCGTGGCGCCGGTCATCGGATTCGGAATTGTAGTTTCGTGGTTTCGCAATTTTGCCGTTTTCACGTGGTTTATCTTGCCTTCCCTTTCAGAGTCTTGGGGGCGACGGCGCAATGGACAAGGGACAAGGGTATTAAATTGGGCATTATGTGGGCATACGCACTAGGCATATGAAGATTCAAAAGATGGAAATAGAGAGCAACTTGGGTTGTTACCGGGCTCACTTGGCGCAGGGTGCCTACACTACTAGATGAGCCCCTGCCTCGTCTTCCTCCCTCGTATTCAGTCAGTCAGTCCTCTTGTCTATAATATCCGCCTATCGTGGTTCTTACCTCGAGGCTTGTCGGGTTGTGTATTTGTTACGACGGTACGAGACAAAATCAATGGCATCTTGTTTATAGGGAAAAATGAAAGTATTGGCTCGCATCTCATCCCGCTCGGTCTAACAGTGGTATATACCTTACCCATATTACCCCGACTACCTCAGTTACCTTACCTAAGGTTCGCTGTGCATTCGTGACGAGTCGACCCCCTCAATCCCGAAGACCGCTCATTCGGTGTCTGGCCCGGTCAGAGGGGCAAGGTTCGGGATAAGGGGTCGTCATTACCTACACTAGATAGATAGAGGACCAAAGAAGCCATGTTACTCCTATGATAGGAGGAAGGTAGGCGGGTAAAAACGAGTTTGACGGGGGTGTCGTGTACCTACATAGCCTGGTTTCGTCTAAGGTTAGGTTCAATGATTTACACTAGGTTACCTGGATCTACCGGTACATACATACTTGCAATAACATCGACATCGGTAGGTAGGTATTATCTGACTAACCTTAGTAATGTAGGTGGGAAGGGTAGGGTACTAGATACTACTTACTTACTTACTTACTTATTTACTTACTTGCTACACTAGGTGAGGGGAGAAGCAAGACGACTTTTGCTTTTTCCTCCTCCCCATCCGTATCCGGCCTCGCGGGGAGCGGGTTCGGGTCTGGAGAGGAAATCTAAAGTATCTAGGTAGTGTAGTGTAGTGTAGTGTAGTGTAGTATAGTGTAATTGTAGAATTAGGGTCGGCTAAGTAACGACCTACTTACATACCTACGTATCCTATCGTATCGTGTCGTATCGCGGCCCTCTACTTAGGTATGGTAGTATACACGAGCCTACCTACCTACCTACCTACCTACCTACCTAGGTATACCGGCGTCAACGAGCGAGCAAAGCGGCTACATTTTCTATGCTAAGGAAAAAGAGAAGCTTGACTGCCTACCTACCTATGACCTCAACTCTACTTTACTTGACTTACCTACCTACCTGTATTAGGTGGGAAGGTCAAGAGACTCTACTTAGATAGATAGTAGGGCCCACGTTGGCGACGGCGCGCAGTAAGTAAGTGAGGCTTTGTATCTACCTGTAGTGTACTGTACTGTACCTACATAGTAGGTAGGTAGGTATGAAGCAGTCCTTGCGAATCTCGGAGACCGTAAATAAAAGTAGGTAGATAGGATTCCTTTTACACGCGCACGGGGAACTTTCGATCCCGGTTCGGCTCGGTCTGTTCTGTTCTGTCAGATGTTTTTCTTCTTTTCTTGACGATCCCCCCGTTGCTGAATTTCCAAACTTTTTTTCTTTCTTTCTTTCTTTTGGTCTCCACGCAATGTGCCCATTGACCGAGATAGTGCAAGTGTACGCTACCTACTCTACCATGTAGGTATCTATCTAGTTTAACCTGCAGCGCCTACGGTAACTTTAGTTCGACGTCCGTATCGGTTCCCTTTTCCCCCTCTCTTCTGCCTACACGATCGTCCGAATTTACCCCAAGCAGTAGATGAGGCAATTCCCAGCGTTCATTGCACTAGGTTAGGTGGATACCTATCTACCCCCCCGGGGGGAAAAGTAAGAGGTAAGTAAGTAAGTAAGTACATAACCCTAATCCCACACTGAACGCCTGGACAGGCAGGTACACGCGCGCGCTCGGCCGCGTGACGTATGTAGACGGTAGATATCTAGGCTTACATGTAGAGGCGATCTTAGCACGTGGGTTGGCTCGGGTTGACTTGGTGCGCGTGACCGCGGCAACTGAGTTACCGTACAGGATAAGTATCTAGGGACCTGACTTCGATGGCGGGCCGCGAACGGTGCGGAGGGCAAAACCGGACCGGGCCCTGAGCGAGCAAATGCCGATATTCCTGGCTAGATAAGCAATTTAGGATTGAGGGTTCGAGGCGGGGGGAGGAGGAGTCGAGAGGGGGAGTCGAGAGGGGGAGTCGACCTGCTCCCCTCTGTTGCGAATAGATAGAGGCTCCGTGTGAGTTTTCTGCAAACGGCATCGGTGAGGTCTGGGTATCTGGTCCGACAGCTCACGCTTACGATGAAGGTTGTATTGAGAATGGAGAAGAGGAAAAGGCCCTTCACGCGTACATACCGACGCTTCTCCGGACTCCATACCGACCTATGTATTATGAACTAAATCTTGTCGCCATATTATGTAGGCATGTCCGGATCCGTTAGTTATTTGGAAAAGGAGAAAGACAATCTCAATTTCCCGGCTAAGTCGACAAGCAAAAGAAGAACCTCGAGGAGATCAAGAAGTGCTTCCCCCTCAATGCCAAATCCCTCCAAAGTGACGCTCGTCCTTTGCCTTGAACTAGGTAGATATCTAGATACAGACTGTAGTTAGTGTAGATAGGTTAAAAGTAGCGGTGCCAGAAAACACACAAAGACTTGGTACGAATCCACAGATAACTAGGCACCTACCCAAGCGCTCGGCTTGTCAAGTAAAATGTGAGCAAGGGTGTGGTCGGTGCATCGTAAGTAAAGACGTTGATGTGAAAGTACCATGCTGTTACCAACCCGAGGGAATTATGATACAGACTGTACAGACTGTAGTCGAAAAGAGAAGAGGTTGGTGGAAGTGGCTTTTGACTAATTAGATAGCTAGAAATACGAAGTAGGTAACATACCTTGTCAGGAACGTTATACTGAATGACAGGTCGATACCTAGATAGATGTTTACAGATGCTGACGAGCAAATGTATTGTCATTCGATCGTGAAAATACCCATATCATATGGACTGAAGGCAATGGGAAAGGCGGACGATGGCAAATGAAACGGTAGAGTATCCCGTGC
Organism: Xylariaceae sp. X187; assembly: GCA_028637585.1. Lineage (NCBI taxonomy): Eukaryota > Fungi > Ascomycota > Sordariomycetes > Xylariales > Xylariaceae > Xylariaceae sp. X187. The sequence goes on along the minus strand of JAJIZN010000001.1, from coordinate 3,297,419 downwards.
AGTCAGTCAGACGTAGTCATGCCTGACTCACAGTGTAGGCGTAGGCGTAGGCGTAGGCGTAGGTGTAGGTGTAGGTATAGGACAGATACCGGCCGGTATGATCTCCAATCGTCATCGGGACACCAGGAACCAGAAATGCAGACATAGGTACAGACTGTACCAGAAGTAGTTAACTCTAGATAGAGACCAAGTAAAGCGTAAGTAGGTGGGCACTATCTAGATAACTATCGTCAGCAAAATCCATCTAAATCTATCAACACTACGTAGGTAACGTAATGAATGTAATGGTGGGGTTAATATCAAGATGCCAAGTACAGATTACCTACCTACTCTTGCGTCTTGGCTCTCCTTCTCGCCCTGTTCTCCCTTGTTCTTTTCTCATTTCATTCCCGCGTAGCCCGGAGTTTGGCGTTTGGCATTTGGCACGTACTTAACGCACTGCATTCCCAAGTGAGAGGATGTGGGATGGGGAAAGGCAATCTTAGCAGCGGTTGGGGGTGTTTTGGGGGCCGGGTCTGGCCAGGGTCATGCCCTACTATGTAGATAGATACCTATTAGTAGTCTAGGCCTGTTGGACGGCCGGCCCGCAGTCTGTTGTCTCATTCCACTTTCCATTTTCCACCCTCCACCTTCCATTTCCCTCTATGGGCGATTCGGGGTTCGGGCTAATGATGACGACGGCCGCTACTCTCTCGTCTTGGGCTCCTAGGTATACTTAATCATCGTCGTCGAGTGTGGGTACGGGATAGACCATTGCTTAAATCGAGCCGAGATACCTAGAATGTACCAAGTGGACTGACTGACTACCTATCTAGGTACCGACCGCACCATGGAATGATGACGGGCATGGTGTCAGTGAAGGTCAATGAAGGTCAATGAAGGAAGAATTCGTGACAAAAAGAGAAGAGACGCCACCTGAACCTCTCGGCGCTCCTCTCGTTGGTTTCCATAACTTTACCGTGCGTGTTTTGCTCACTACCTAACCTATCTAGGTAAGTACTTTGTACATAAAAGATATAAAACTGTACACAGACCCGTGGGTACCCGCGATCATTGGTCGGTCCCGATTCTTCTTGTCAACTTTTGCACGCGGAAGCGACAAGTCGACAACTGGGGCCAGGGCAGGTGCCTTCTGAGGTCCATTTACGCTTTATGGTAGGTATAGTCTGTATCTAGATAGGACCTTGCGAGTTCTTTTATCTATCTAGCCAATTTCTTCTGTGTTGCAGATGGCTCGACCGCTTTTAGCCACCTACTTACACTAGATATACTACACTACAACTACACTACTTACACTACCTAGGTACCTATCTACAGTCTTTACATTAAAGTTAGGTAGTTAACTATTCGTCAATTCAAATCGGTGTCAGATCCATCCATTGATCAATACTTAGGTGCCTAGTCCTAGATCTTACCTACCTACTTAGGTAATAACACTACAAGCTTCGCATCGGCACGACTGCATTCTGCACACAATAACAATGTCTGGTCGGGTCTCATTAGTCAGCCCTATCGCACAATATCCGCACATACCCAGGGAATTGGGCAATTTGCAAGTTTCTAATCTCTTCAATCCGGTGGGCTTGACTCCCGTTACTCACTTGACAACAGAACTTCATCATACGGTACCTACACCTGCTAGGAGGAGCCATCACATCGAGGTCGACCGACCAACAGAGAGAGACAACAATACTTACGCACTACGCACTACGCATGTACGTAGTATGGAGCCTCTTCTGCCCGGCGGTAACCTGTCCGCCCACTGCATAAATACCGTGCAGACACAGGACACCTTGTGCGGAGCATCGCTGAAAAGACCGGCGGGTAATGCGTGCGCGGGTACAGACACTACCTACAGGCTACGGACTGTGCAGACTACATGTACCTCCATTGTGGGCGCTGCCACCGTAACATTGGGCTGCATGACACGTCGCATTGCTACTACCGTCAGAACCGCGAGGGACACGGCCATGCCATACTAGGAGATCCATACCAGGCGATCGCAACAGGAGATCGTACCAGGAGATCCGTAGCCAGAAATTCACATGTCGAGTTTCCGGGCGAAATGCCCTCACGCTACCGACTTGTCCGTCTACCGTGCTGCTCGACCACCTCTGATCTCCGGGACACATCTATCATCGCCATGCTCCCGGATGGCCGAGCAGCACGGTAGCCCCGGACAATAGGTAGGGTGACCACGTTAATGCATGCATTGACGGAGTTCCTAGTTGCGTACGCTACTTTGTGCGTCGAAGGAGAACTGCAAGAGATCGGAGGCGGGTAGGGAGGGGGAGAGAGAGGGGGAGGGGGAGTGGACCCTGCTGAGAATCCACTCATGACCAACGATTCGGCACTCTTCTCAGGACTCGGGGCCAAATAAAGGGTCAAGTCACCTAGGTATGCATTTCCAGGTTCGCCAGGGGCGGCTGGCTCGACATCTCCAAGCTAAGCAAAGGTTCCCTGGGTTCTGCGATAGTGTGAGGCTCTCGTATGTGCCTAGACTAGTTCGTGATAGGTAGGGAATTCGTCGAATCAGTCAGCTGTTTTGACGTGCGTGCTGAACCATCGCTTGGTTCCGGCATGGTAGATGGTGCTAACCTAGGAAGATTACGCTTACACACTACACTGCCTTTACACCACGGCATAATACCTACCACAGACACAGGCACACACACAACGCACAACACACAAGACATTGTTAATACACAAGCCCATGTCCCGCATCCAGCATCCAGCATCCAGCATCCAGCATCCCCCATACCACCTCCTCGGTATGTTGTGGCGCTGCCATCACGGTACAGTGTAAGTTGAACGCGCGGGTTTTGCGCGGCGGAAACCTCACGTGCCTAAAAATGGACGAGGTTTCAGACGGGGGTTCTTCCCGTTTCCCCCGAGTGAGAGATAAGCACATTGACTGCTTCGTCTACCTATTGTACCTCCCTACAACTCCATGAGAAATTCGCTCACAATGCCAAGAACCACGTCGGTAGCATGTATCTTTTGCCTTTTGCCTTTTGCCTTTTGCCTTTTCTTCCCCCAAGATGGGGACGGGTACGCGAATGATGCCTCCGTCTGGCTGGGGGACTGTTTGCTATGCTCGGCGTGCAGTGTGACGGCGCGAGAGGGCGAGGGGACCCCATTTCACATTCCACTCGTCCATTGCAACCCTAGATACCGCTCATACAACCCTGTCGCACTAGTACCACGCCGAACCAGAAATGTCCCGCTGGGGTCCATTCCCAGAGCCACGGCAGTGGGCGATCGTTGGCGGCGCCGTGGCACGCCTGTATCGCTTTGGGTAGGGGTTGGAAGAACACGTCAGAATGGTCGCATTGCGTTTACGGGCGCATGCATTTGGGGTGGTGGGTGATGATGGGTGAGAGAGGGCGGGGGCCAGCACGCACGTCTTCTTGCCTCTCCGCTGCCTCTCCGCTGCCTCTCCGCTGCCTCTCTGCTGCCTCACGGGTCCTCTCGCTTGACGTCAAGCAGGCAAGCAGAGCAGGCCTTTATTCTAAGCTGCAACCAATTGGGAAGCTGGGTAGGCTATCGTGAACGGATTTGGCCATGCCGCCCGGGGATGTGCTGCGCTCCATCGGCAATCCCAATATGTTTGCTTTTTGTTGCTCCATCGGCTGAGCCAATGGACGAGGCCAGAACGGGTACCGCGCATACCCGTACATCAGCAGCACAGCAGCAGCAACACTTGCGGTAGATAATGTGATGATGGGATAATGTGATAAGACAGTCGCCCATTCGAATACGGACGTACACATGCTGTATCCCAAATAACTACCGGTAAGGTAGGTATCTGGTCCACGATGCATGGAAAGTGGCTTGCAGCTACCGTAGCTGGCTATGTATCAGTAACTGGGCCGGGACGCAGCCCACGCAGCCCGCTTATCGGCGCCCACACGGCACACTCGCAATCACCTCGCCCCTCGCCCCTCGCCCCTCGCGCCGGGCTCGTGGATCGTGGATCGTGGATATTGGATCGTGGATCGTGGATCGTGGATCGTGTTTGTCAGCTGGTATATACCTACTAAACCTATGTAAGCCTCCAGTACCGTTTCGAAATGAACCACACGCTCGGGTCCCTTCAGTTTAAGATGAAAGGGCTGGCGGGTTTTCTGGTTCGACCGCCTACTAGTGATGCGTTATTCCCGGTAAGTAGGTATCCGGTATCCAGCCGGCAACCTCGGTTGTCAGAACCCAACCCCGGCACCACACCACTACCTATCTAATATCTACCTACCTAACTTGACTGGTCTAGATAGGTACGATATGGCAACGGCGTAGTGTGGGTATAGCGTTAAAGTAGTGTACACTACTTAGGTAGACTACTACGTACACTACTATGAAATCATCCACGCTGTCGTGCGCGCGTTCCGCGAGATTGGTCAATGGTAGCTAGAGAAGCTGAGTTTCGCTATCTACACTATCTACAGCCAGCCTATGAGAGTATGGCCCGGTCGTGCTGTTGCCTCGGCCAAGGACCACCAGCTGTGATCCGAACGGTCTGAATACCTATGCAATAAGCACATTGAGAAACCCTCGTCCCAAGGACCAGGACCAGGACCAGTGCCAGTACCGGTGTGATGGTTCCGCACTAACCATCCTTCTCTACTTAATCCTCGCCAAAGGTGTGCATACTATGTACTGTACGCATTACCTAGTCTACTTACTTAAGTAGGCAGAGTAGAGTCTACCTACCTACATCCGCCTCAACCCCGTCCTGCGAGCGAGCCGTGACAGGTTAATTAGTACCCGGCGAGGACGACAGTCTAACCCGGTCCCCCATAGGCCCATCGTACCTATTTAGGCATCTGCTTGCTTACATTATGACAGTCGACAGCAAGGTTAGGTAGGTATCTGTCTAACTTACTACATAATATGTACTATGTAGGTACACTAGTCTACCCTTCGATTCTACTTACATACTTAGTACACTACGTAATAATTATCTATAAACCTAGGTTAGGCCAGAGGCTACAGCGCGAGGAGTCGGTGTGGAGCCATTTTTTGAGGCTGTAAAAGACACCGCTGATTCCTTCGACGAGCAAAAAGCTTCGGGCCTATCTACGGATTACGGACTACTACACAGATAGGTAGGTACCTTACCTACCTTACCTACCTACTTAGATTTTGAAGGCGATGGTGGGAAATCGATAATTTGATTGAATATTGATTGCGAGCGCCCAGAAGATAGGGACGGGAGGTATATTAGTATACCTAACATGAAGAAGAAGAAGAAGCAAAAAGCGGAACCAAGCCATGGCCATGGCCGTGGTCATCATGGCATTGAGGGTCATTAGATTAACTTGATACCAGAAGAGCGCCAATCAAAAACGGGAAGAGAAGCCTCTTTTTCATGCTGACACAAGTATAGGTATGTATAGGCATAGAGAGGTGGCAGAGGTAGAGGTCTGGACCAGAATGAATCTGGGCCAGCGGGCAGGAGCTGAACTCGACCCGATACTCTGGTACACGCTAATGCATGCTCACTAAGACACATGAAGCGCTGTAAGACATACCTACCTATCGAATATGGAAGGAATAAGACATCCATATCGCATAAGTCATATCGCATAAGTCATATCGTATAAGTCATATCGACTGGACAGTGGAAGGAACCTTAGAACCTACCTATCTAGGAGGTAGATACCTAGGATGAAAGGAATCCCTCTAGATAGATACATACATATCTACACTACGGCCATGGGTGGGAACGGCCAGCCGGGTCCATGTTTGACTTCGGTCATGCGGCGACGTTTATTTTCCAAATGACATGTCTGACGTGTCGTATCTATCTACCTATGCTAGGTTAGGTGGCTGGTAGTCTAGTTAGTTATAACTTATCCGTCGCGCCAAAAGAAGCACGATATGGTATGTAAGTAGGACTGTGGAAAATGTCATCTTAATACCTATCTATCTACATACTACGTATGTATTAGTATGGTAGATACCTACCTAGTTACTACGTACCTACGCTGACTGACTGACTAGGTACCTAGTGTGCGGAATTCACGGTATACTAGACTAGATACCTATTATATAGTGATTCGTTACTTATTAGTGTAGTAGTATAATGTAATGTAGTAGATATCTAGTACGGTATGTAAGGTAGCGTACTTACGGTCTGTACCGATAAGTGCCTGATGAACCTACAGGTAGGTAGGCAGGATACCTAACCTACCTACCTAACGACATGTCATGGCCAGGCGGTTACTTATACCTAAGCAATGACACTTGTATGTAATTCGTAGCTTCGCGATGGACTAAATTGGGCTAGATAGATAGATAGGTATCTAGTCCGTATGTAGATATCTAACCTATCCAAGTACCACATTACTTACTTACTTACAGTAGATAGGTAGTTATGTAAGTAAGTAAGTAAGATAAAACCGGGTACGTGGGAATCCTGAAAACGTGGGAACAGGAATTCCGAAATTCCCAGCAATTTGGTCCGGTGAATTCTACTTTACCTCCATAACACTATGTATGTATAATACCTAGATAGGTAAGGTAGACATACTACACTACACTACATTCTTTTTTTTTTTTTTTTTCAGGATTAGTTTCGGGATCCTTATTGTGGGGATTAGGGGATGTGTAAGTAAGTGATGAAGGGGGAAGAATGGAAAAAAAAAAAAAAAAAAAAGGGTATATAAAATTGAAGGGATATAGGACAGGATAGGATAGGATAGGATGGGATAGGTATCGTCGGCACAAGCGAAATTTTATACTTTCGGCGTCTCCTTTGGACATGGAGTTTAACTAATAGGTAAGGTAAGGTCAAGGACAAGGTCAAGGTACCATATCGTGATTCGTAGTCAGTCTCTTGACTTGTCCACACGTGTGTACCAGACAGGCAAACTTAACTTACCAAGGTATTGTTATTATTATTGTTATTATTATCATTATTTTCTAATCCTACAACGTATGTATACCTACAATATGGCGACATTGAATTTCACATACGTACATACATATAACTACACACGCTCTCGTGAATTGACACAGCCGAGCGCTCGGCCATACAACTAAAGTGCCTAAACCAGCTCTCTTCGGCATGAGCGGCCCTACAATATATACCCTACAATATATATACGTAGTGTAGCGGAAGATGTAGTGTAGTGTAAGGCTCTCGGAATCTTCCTTCGGCTTGCGACTCTCCTTTGCGCCGGTCGTCACTGAACCAGGCCGTTCGGCATGACGTGACCCCCCATTCACATCTTCTGATTATGATTATCATCCCGAGAAATCATCCCGAGAAGGCCAAGAAACAGAAAAAAAAAAAAAAAGCCAGGGTCATCCATTCGCCGTGTTTAGTAGATTTTCGGGGTCAAGCAACTGGCGAACAGAAGATCCGTCTAGGAAGCCGAAGGGTATTCGGTCCCGGGGGAGAGGGGGGTTAGGGTAGAACAAGTCTTTGGGTTTTGCGGCCTTTTTAAAAATGATAACCTTGACTCCTCTGAATTTCTCCCCCACCCTCACCCTCCTCTCCAAGAAAGTCCCCTTGTTTGAATGGAAAAAAGAGAAAAGTCCACACTTCGACTCAACCTTTTGCTTTCCTGTCAGATCGGGACCCGGCTGAGATATGTACCTACACTACACTACCTACCTATCCGTGTACTTACTGAACGGGGTGGAAGAGGTTATTCCGCTAAACTACCACCTTGCCTGCTCGTCTACTGTGCCGTCCGACAGGGGGTCAGGCTACGTAGTGTACACTTTACCTGCCTACTTACATAACTACTACTTACACTCTACCTACAGCAAAGGATCCGCGAGAACCGACTCGTCGGGCCCCTGATTGAATAACGAGGTACTTACTCAGTTGATAGCACGCACCAGAGGGTGGAATTTTTAAGTGAGTAAGGCAGTGGGCAGCAAGCAGCAAGCAGCAGGCAGTAAGTAGGTGGTAGTAGTGTAGAAGATCGGTGTAGCGGTGAGATAAGGTCCAAAAGGACCCGGCGACCGCTAGTTGCGAAAGGGGTATCCATCGCGGGAATCCAAATGTTTCCTTCAAAAGAGCGCCGGTAGGTAGGTATCTTTTCCGTCTCTTTCGTCTCTTTCTCTCTCGCCAGTCCCGCCGCGTAGGTACCTTTTTTTTTTTTTTTTTTTCTTCTTCTTCTTCTTCTTGGTATGACCGAACAACCTGGGTTGTTTCTTACTGCAATGGGACAAATGCTTATACAGACAGGCAACAGGCTGGCCGCTGCCATCATGGGCCAGGGTTAGATCGGCGTAGTCATACGCCGAGCCGTGTTCCTAACATTCCCAGATCTCCCCTCCCTGATGACCACCCGCCTGGGCGGCAATAGTACACACCTATACCGGTATCAGTTGTACACCACCGACGTGTGTTGTCATGGGCGGCCCACAAAGCAGGCCCGAGAAGGGGTCATGGTCCGCTCACTGGTGACCTACCTACCTAGTTGGTAGCAAAAGACACGCGGAGACTCCAGAAAGAAAAACCCTTGAAGCCTCCTCTTTGGAAACTACATTGCGTTAGAGCGACATTCCCCCCCCTCCCGTTTTATGTAACTTTTTTGGGGCTTCTGTTTTTCTCAGCTTAGCCCCCCGTCGTGGCTTGCTCTGGGAGACGGGAAAACATGGATCGATCTCACCCTTGCTCGGTCCCAAGCCTATGGATAAGGTAGGTAGTGCAGTGTAAGTAGTGTAGTCCCTTTTTTTTTCTCGATTTTATTTCCGTAAACGAATGATCGTGCGCGTAGGTAGCGGAACCACACTACCTAGTGTATAGTAGTGTAGATGGTATGTATACGAAAAAAAAAGGCGTTAGCTAAACCCAGCCCGAACCATTGGCTTGGGATTGCTCAAATCCTGCGGCGATGCGCCACTCGGGTGTCATTGGCGTTCCAAAGTCAGCTCTCATCTCACAGTGTCGGGAACCAAATTGTGCTCTGGAGAGCTGCTGCCGGGTCGTGAAAGCCTCATTTATGTGTACTGGCTGATCAAGCAAGCAAGCATGGTCCCCCCCTAAACCCATTTTTACCATGGCAAACACCATAGATATTGTCTGTCCTCCGCGCCAGGCTACCATCCCCCCTCCATGACCGATAGGTCGTGCTTTAGCCGGCTGAAACTGCGACCTGCAGGAGAGGGTGACGGGGTAGACGGAGATGGAGATAGAGATGGGCAAGGATGCGAATTGCTCTACGTAATTCTGTAAACAATCAGGGACGGAAGAGAGAGGGAAAAAAAAAGGCAGCAGAAGCAGCAGAAGCAGCAGGCCGGATTAGTTCTATTAGGTGGCGCAAACGTTTGCTCTGGCGTTCGCGAGTGGTCCCCTGAACCCTATTAGGCCGCGCGACAAGGCCATTACTACCCAACAACGCCAGCGCCGTGTGTAAGGTAGGGTAGTGTTTAAAGTCTTAGACCGGGCCAGTCTACTACCGGCCAAACCGTACACTTAAAGCGGGTAAACATGTATAGGTAGTGGTGTTCATGGGATTATGGTGCCGCCCCAATTCGTCTCGGTTTTAGCCAACTGAAACGACAGTGAAGTAAACGTGCGCGAAGGCATGGGGGAGAGGGGGCATACTATCGTCGATGCTTGTACATAGAACGGGGCAAAACCCCCCAAAGACGCCGGCGACGAGGGCAAGCCGGACAGTACGACCGAGGCGAATGAGTAATAAAGAGGGCGACGGAGAAGGGCGTGATCGGCACCTTGCAAGCCAGCATCGTGGGGTTTCAAGGACCTCCCTGCGTGGGAGTGACCTCCATGCAGTGGTTCCGTTGACCAGGTCACAATACCCATCAGCTCCACATAAGTCTAAGGCCGTAGTACACTCTAACTTGCAGATACCGATCCGGCCATGGCTCGGGAGCGAGGAGTATAGCAAGTTAAGGTAGGTGGTAATTTCGGAAGTCATCCTGGTAGCTCGTGGGCGGATATAATTAGGGTCCAGGCTGGGTAAGCCTATTAGATGAGTGCAGCGAGCTCTCAGAAGTTTCTTATGTGCGACAGTGACAAGCCTCCATCCACCCTTTTCCCGGCCGTGGCCGAAGTTGTTTTATCATTATTTTCCTTGGGGAACCACCATCTCGACATCGCAAATAAACGGTAGTACCCGAAGATTACGCCCGACACCCTTCCTTTAAGGCTGTGATCAAGAGACGACGACATTTTAGAGATATGGCCGAGTAATTATTCTCAGTTTAGGTTTCGGATGGGTTAGTTTTTGGCCTGCTAACACGCCAGCAGCCAAGCGGACACCGTGGAGCTCACCGACGAGGTTCGAGAAACCTTCACTCTTCACAACCGATCTTTCCAGCGATCTGCCATCAATAATAACACGTACTTCGTTCCTGTTGATGAGGTGCGTCGTGTGTGCCTTTTATTTTCTCCAGAAGGCCAAGTCCGAGAATAACAGTGCTGACTCAAGACCTATCCAGGATGAGACGGATCGGTTACGCATCCAGCATAACGTCTTGACGATGATGTTCGATAATAGATCTATTTTCCCGCCCATAACTGCACCCAGACGAGTCCTCGACTGCGGATTTGGGACCGGAGAGGTGAGATGTCCCTGTTGTCCCTAAAACCGCCCGATTCCGTTTTCAGGAGAGGGTCACACCCGAAAATCCTTTCGGTCGGTCTTAGCCGATGATTTTTAGTTCTCTTGGTTGACTTGTACCAATAGTGGGCGCTTCATGTTGCCTGGGAACATCCTAGATGCGAGGTACGTGGGTTCTTGTCGCTTTGCAATCGTTGATGGTGCAAGGTCCCAGGATGACTGCGTTGGATGTGTCTTGCTGGATAACCTGAATCGAAAGCCCCTTATCCTGTCGCTCAGGGGGTTCGTTGCCGGTTGCCATTAGGATGGCTGCAAAAGGCGAAAAGAAGAAAAATTCTCGCAAAGCACGTCATAACTGTGCTTCCAAAGGGTCATCTTGACCGTTTATCCGCTGATGAAGAAATTTTAGGTTCGAGGCATCGACGTAGCACCGCACCACCATAACCCCGAAGAAAGTTTAGAAAACGTCTATCTCGACGTCGACGATCTCAACATGCCGTAAGCCATATAACTCCGAGTGTAGAAGTGTCCGAATCTGACGTGAAGACCAGATTTCAGTTCCCCCATAATCATTTCGACATCATCAACAGCAGATTGGTAGCAGGCGGCATCAATCGTGATCGCTGGGCGGGATATCTCCGCGATATATTTGAAAGCCTTCGGCCCGGTGGCTGGGTCCAGATGGTTGAGATTGATTTTAATGCGCAGTCCGATAATGGGGCTTTAGAAGATAGTAAGTCGCTCCATATAATCTTCGACATGGCTTTTAAGCTCATCCAAGTTTGGCAGATTCAGCACTTCGGCAGTGGTCACAATCATACTTATACGCAATGGAGCAATCCAAGAACCCAAGGGCGCCACGACGGCTCGGCAGCTGGCTTACAAATGCTGGATTCACAGACGTCGACGAGCGAATGATGCCACTGCCAATGTGTGCCTGGTCGACGAGTAAGAAGAAATTCGATTTTCGAGTGTTGGATTGTTAAGAGTTTCGCCGTTAATAAAAGGGGCAATTGCAGATCAAAGAGAGTATAATATCGGAGAAGCAAACCGGGAGAATGTCCGGATGTTATTGTCCTCCGTGGCGATATACCCCTTTACTCAAAGTCTGGGGTACGTCCTGCAGACGGCATGCCGAGCGGCATCAGAATCATCGCTGACGGAAAGTCCAGAATGTCAATGCCCGAATTTCATGTTTTGGTGGCGAAAGCGAGGGCGGAAGCCGCCGATCCAGCACTCAAGGTATGGACCGCCATGGTTTCCCTAATCCCTGATCTCATTTCGCCGGTGACGGTCCCCAGCTAACGACTGATGATGATTTTTTCTTTCTTTTCAGCCGTATTTCCCATTGTGAGTACTGCTTCTCTCGCAAATACACGTCAATCTAGCCGCATGACTTATCTGATGACCCGAATGAAGGTATGTTTGCGTGGGCAAAAAGCCCCGTCGGTAGACCGAACCGGAAAATGCCACCTGGGACTCGAATACACGACCCCAGGCGGACACGTTCAGAATGTTGCCGAGCTTTCGGCTAGTCGAGATAGGGGATATGGACCACCAAAACCCAAGAATCAACGGAAAAAGACGAAATGCTGGCGCTGACGTTGTATATTGCCCCCTGAATCCGCTGCGCGCGTGCTCAGCTGTGGAAGTGGGCGTCTGGCGTCTTTGGAGAATTGCACGTACGAGCAGCCGCCGGCAACGGCGTTGGAAGCGGAGGTTGGAACTTGGACGCGTGCAGGGGTCGAGCAAGACTATGAGGCAAACGACGATCGAGAAAACACAAGTGACGAGGAGGCTTGTTTTACGAAATAAGGACCGAAGAAAAGGAAATGAGAGCGGGCGAGAAATGAGGTCGGTTTAAGGTTTTCCGCCAGGCCTTTTAATTAACAGTTCCGAGGATACGGTAACGAATCAGAAAGCATTGATCATGGACGAGCTCCTCTCGCAATGTGACCATTCATAAAGACCCGTGCCACACACGCCCGGATCGTCCTCGGCGGTAAGGGGCATGTTGGTCCATGTTGGGGGTTGGTCACGATGATGGCAAGGGGCTTTGGTTCTGGCTTTGGCTTTGGCTTTGGCTTTGACTTTGGCTGTGTTGTGTGTTTTGTGGTTTCGGTGGGAGAGAACGGGAAAGAGCTTGCGCTACCGCTGGAGAAGACTCGGTTGCGCCTTCCAGCTGCTCCCTTGCCGCTAGATACACCTCTGTACTACCTACGTAGGTAGGTACTACAGGTACCCCCGAAGTACTGCTACCGTCTACTGCTACTATACACCGCGTATCCCTCTCCTGGCAAGTACTTCCCAGTACTCTGAGTCTATTATCATGCGGAAAGCCGTGTAACTCTGATTAAACCCGCCGAGACGGCCCGAGACGAACCGAGACGACCCGATAGAAGACCATGCTCACGGTGCTGACAGCTGGCAACTGGCAGACAGAGCATTTTGCGATGTAGTTATAGCTAAATGTGTAGTGTAGGTCAACCGGCGAAGTGATCACAGATGGTTCTCAGGGGAAGATAGAGAGACCCTCGTGTCGGGAAACTGAGCCTTGTGGCAACACGGAATTAATGAAGCGTGCTAAAGACAGGGCAGGGTAAGATATGTAAGTACCTATATCGGACTAGTGTCGAGGAACTCGCTCACGATGAGCTACCTTATGTAGGTAGACTAGGATGCTTTTCCGTAGAATCCGTACATCGGAAGGCATGGACTAACCTTGCCGCTGAAACGGGGCTACCCTGACGGGGTATAGATAGTTCCCCTTCTGGTTAGCCAAATAAATGGCTATCTAGTCTACCTACCTAGGAACTAGGTATCTACCTGCTTACATATGTATACATGACATGATAGCGCTCTCCGGAACTACTAATTCTTTCCCTTCTTCCAGAACAGCGCCATCTAACTATCTAGTTAAGTAGGTGCCACTTGAATTGCTGTTCTACATCTTGATCTTTTGGCAAACAGGCCTCATTGAATCGTCGGTATCAGATCAGGAGTGTACAGTGACGCCACTGTGTGTACGGAGTAATATCTGCCCTAGGTAGTCCGTAGTTAAGTACAGACCTTAGTAGTCTAACACTGTGCAAGGGGGATTATAGCTAAAAATTCGGCTCTCAAAATCTTAACGGCTTGCCCCACTAGGGAAGCTCCCCGCCAAAATGATCGCTTATCATTGGTCAATTGTCACACAAGCCTTCATTTCAAGCTTGTGCCGACCAACCAATGACTCGGAAGAGTTTCGAAGCTTCTATCAAACAAAAATTCAGATACCGATTCCCCATTACTATAAACTTACAGGCCCGGATAACCTCACCTAGATCCCACCATCACACACAAACCACTTCCTGGCGCCCCAGGTAACAATCGATACAGTCAAGTCACCATGTCGCTCCGACCCAGTATGCGTATAGCAACACACCTGCTACGGGCCCCGCCCGCCAGGCTCACATCCCCCGCCTTCGCATTCGCCCGCTTCTACAGCGACGACGCAGTCCTCGAGGAGGACCCGACCTCCGGCCTCAGCGAGGACAAGACGCCACCGCTGCTACTGAAGCTCAAGGGAGACCTAAAGACCGCCCTACGAGAGAAAGACATAGCGCGCCTCTCCGTACTGCGCAACGTGCTAACGGCGACGCAAACCGCTTCCAAGTCTCCCAAACCGATCAGGACGGATGCCGCCCTAGTGGCCCTGATTATCAAGCAGGCCCGCGCCGCCAACGACGCCAAGCTCGAGTTTTCCAAGGCCGGCCGCATGGACCTGGTCGATAAGGAGGCCGCGCAGATCGCCATTCTCGAGGAGTACGCTTCCGGCAGCGGCGTCGAGAAGCTGAACGAAAGCCAGCTGAAAGCCATTGTCCAGGAAACCCTAGCCACGTTTGAAGAGAAGCCGAAGCTCGGCCAATTGCTGAAGCACCTGTGCGCGGTCGACGGGCCATTGGCTGATAAGGCCTACCTCAAGGCAAGTCTGGTGCAGATTGTGAAGAGGACTCTAAAAACACCTGCCGAGACGGCGTGATGAGGGTGGAGGAGGAATTGGGGACTGGGGTTGATGTGAGGAAAGAGAGGTTTGTCTCGGACGCGCTGGCTTAGACTACGGTACTGAGACCATGAAGAGGCCAGCTATCCGCCATCTTCGCCCCAGAGCCGACTTGTCGAGGTCGATGGCACAGTTATCCCTTTTCGGTTGGTCACGATGAGGACGAGGACACAACGGAAAGCCCACCCCATGTGACTAGAACCTTGTGAGAACGAGGTCTGCTGTATGTGTATCTACTATGAAAAAAAAATGCGCCAACTGACTACGCAACGTGGGGAAAGGCTTTACATCCCGTGAGCGTCGTTGGGGAGCGAACAAACGGACTGTGTATGCCCTGCGCAGCCAGTGTAAACATATACTTCGCCACTCTGACACAACTGCTTTTCTGCTTATTTCTTGCGTGCAGCCGGGCTTCGCAAATCACGATGGCCTAGCATGGAGCTGGATGCCATGGGCATTGTTGTATCGGGTACTAGTCTACAAGTCACTCCTAGCACTTGGTGTATACAGAAAGCACAGTATCACAAGTCATTGCAGACAGAAAGGAGAAAATGTGTTAGACCGTGGGCTTGTGTCTTCATAATCATCAAGTAAGGATATATGTAATCAAAGTATTGTGCCATTGTCGCAACCGACAAGTTCTCGACCCGCCCTCACAAAACCCCACCGGAATAGCAAGCAATACACCCTGGTATCGTAACAACTCCTTCGCCTGCTTACAAGACGGAAACTTTTTGAGACCTCAAAAGAAGTCGATCGCGCTCGTCTCCTCAGGACGCGATATCCTCTTCAGGTCGTAACCCAGAATACTCAGTCCCTTGGTTTGCCGTGGCTAACCTAGCGCATAAACTCAATAACACCACCGTCTCCGTCGCCGCATAGTGGTTCAGAGCATCTAGCAGAATCTGCAGGTGCCGGCTGAAATTGGTCTCCCACTTCTTGATGATCTCGAACAGGTTACTAATTCGACCCTCCTCGTCTTGCAGTTGGCTCATCGAGGTGTTGTCGCCGGAGGACTTCTGCTTCGCGCTTTGGAACCGCTCCCAGTGTTTATTCGACATGTTAGGCGGCTTTATGGGCCCGATCAGGTCCGGGTCGCTCTTTTCTAATTCTCGAGATAGCCAATTGGCATAGGCGGCGAAGACGGTGCAAGTTTGCATCAGCTTCGAGTGAATCTAGTGACAAATTAGCTTCCGTAAAAGCACGCAATTCAGGGAACCTCGCAGGGACATACTCTTATCAACTTGCCGTTGGTTAGCATGCAACCTTTGAGGCAAGTATCTAAGAAATCTACGTGATCTTGCATGAGTTCGTCAACGGTCCGGTCCGGCTTTCCGGAGCCGTCCAAGCTACCGTCCTTAGCTTTCAATCGTGACATGAGAGACTGCCAGTTCGGTTCGATGACCTCGAGAGTGCAGAAGTATAGAAGTTGCTGCACGAACACAACCATCCGTGCCCTCAACGTCCACACTCGCCTTTTCCAGATCTCTAGTTTCCTGACCGAAGACTTATGACTCCACACAACGTTGGAGTTGTGTGTGTGCCAGGTCGTGGATAATTGGGACTCAAGAAATTTCAATGACAATAAATAGCGAAAAAGAGCCTGGTATCGCCACACTGTCTTCCGGCTTATAACAAGAGACACGGGAAACGGCACCTGGTAGTCTAATTGTAATGACGTGAAACCAACAGCGTTCTTATCATTTTCAATGGGCTGATTGCTAAGAGGCTGTAGCGACTCTCCCTGCTCAATGCCCGTAATGTTGACAACTCTCTGTAACATCTTAATGAGACTAACCTCGTTCATTTCAACATGAACATTCTCCCGGAATGGGTCCAAGGAGACGATGCTCCCAGGCTGGTGAAGGACAAGATCGAGGAGGGACTGGAGCTTGGCGGTGTTGACAGACTTGACAGGTTTGCGCAGCTCTGACGCGCTTAATTCCATAAAGTAGGTGAAGTAGTCGGACGGGTCAAGGAAGAAATAATGTTTCAGCGACCGAAGTCTTGCTGGAAGCGCATGGGTGGTTAATAGGAGTTTCATGAGCGACTCGTTCGCATAGGCGTAAGCATTATTGACATTGTCGAGGAACCGAGGGTCGTCAAATGTCGTGGGTACGTCTTGGGTCACCTTGCTGATATCAACTCCGCCGCACTCGCGCACGACATTGAGATATTTACCCGCAAGGAGGACTTTGTCTTTGACGGCCTGGAGCTGAGGCGGAATGTTTTGCTTTTGTATCATGTACCGCCTTTCCCAATAATCGTCTGTATAGTCTTGTTCCAGCATGTCCCGTCGTATACTTTTTTGCTCCTTAATCAAAAATTCCGAGTGGGGATCTTTGATCTCCCCATGATGAAGCCACTGATTGAGCATGGCCATGTAAGGCCGGCTGGCATCTCGCAGAAGAGACGTGAGCAGCGATTTGGCTGCGGGGTCGCCAGCCATGGACTCCAACCTTTTTGTTATTAGGTCGATGACTACGCCGCCCTTGCAGATTTTCTTGCCAGTCATGTTGCCTGGCACAAGCTCACCTCCCCTCTTTAGATTTTCTATGATATCGTCAAAGTCTTCCACTTCTGATTCTTCCTCACTCTCGTCATCCAGAAGCGCGTTTCTCTTGAGAAAATCCGAGGCCAATATATAGAGTTGCGACATCATCTGGCTGGTGGGAATGGTGTGGACATGAAGAAGATGCAAAGTGAAGGTTTCATTAGTCAGAAACTGAGTCTCGAGCTGGGCCACCATGACCAGATAATCCTGTAGAAATTTCCTTATTGCGCCACAGAGGGCGTGGTTGACGACGCCGAATTCCACCCGACTTTGTACATTGACGAACATTTCGAGAGCGGAATGGTGGGTGGCCATCTGAAGCATCGACGTAGTCAAGTCCTGTAGACTTGGGTCCAGACCCGGCAAGATCTTGAAGGACGGCCCCTGAAGTCGGTCTCTTTCATCGTTGGGGTTATACCCGTAGGCATAGCGAATGTACTGCCCCTCGTAGCCCATGAAAACGTAGAGTAGGTCCTCGATCATGACAGCTTCTTGTTCTTCCAAAGATAAACTGTGCAGAGGCTGGGGCTGCTGTGTTGATGGGGCTTCCGAAGCCAGTGGTGGGATTGAGACGCGAATCGCAAGAGGAGCCGTCGAATGTGGAACGAGAGTCGCCACAGGGTCCCAGGTCGCTGGTGAGCAAAACTCAGTTAGTCGGGTTGGAATCTTATGCGCGACAGAACGTGTATTCAATAATTCATGATATGACCTCACTTGGCAATTCCGCCCTTGGCTCCTTGACCTTCGCCTCTGGCTGTCGTGACCTGGAAGCCTCTTTCGTCCGCCGTCTATCCCATTCTGGCTGAGCTGCTGCGTCCTTGGTACGCCTATCTGGACTCCTTGTCCGGCTTACCACCTTTTCCCTCGTCGTCACCGTCAACTTCTCGGTCCTGCGCTCTTCTGTTCGGCCAACGGATCGAGGGTTCCCCGATGCTGATCGCTTATGAGGTGGGTGGGTAGAGCCGGGCTGCGACGAACGGCCGCTTCGTGAGTCCGACGTTTGGGCGATGCTTGAGAAGGACGCGGAGGCGCCCACAGCGGTGCGTGGTCTCTGATTGCCATCACTGTCGGAGGTACCGTTTGTGCGCCTATCTGTATATCCGGGGTGTCTTGAGGACATAGTGGCAATGGCAGGGCGACAGCAACATCTGGCTTGTCGCGTTTGGGTACGTCATGAGCAGCTTGTAAGTCGGGAATGCCTTAATGATGCGCGCCCTGGGGGAGGTTCTGTCGGATATTCGATAAGTGGATGTCGATAATGTCGATAATGTCGATAACACGATAACCTTGTCGCGTTGTCTCGATATAGATGCATTAGGTAGAATTATGTACCTACGGTGGAGATGAGGGGCCTTGAATGGCACCTACACTGTACTCTGATACCTTCACATAAAGTATCTGCCCCGCCATGTAGCAGATCAGTGGTACCTCCACACAAAGTACCACAGCGCCTTAGCACGCCTACCAGGTAGCCCCCAGCACTCGCACCCGCCCTCAATGACTGCAACAAGTCGAGCTTCGTAAACGCCGTAGTAGCCTTGAGCTTCACATAGCTCTCCATCCCCATAACATCTTCCTCGTACCGACCAGTCCAAACCGTTTCATTTGGCCTTTTCTCTCAAACACGCTCGGTCTACCCAAATACCCGCTCTTCTCCTCCACCTCCACCTCCTTATCGGTCTTCTACGGAACTGAAAGCCCCATCTTTCGAATACAATCATTCCCGATCAATACCTAAAATACCGTCAAGATGTTTATGGCAAGATCTGAGTATGGTAAGCAGTCCTCACAACTCTCTCGCCACAAGCACATCTTATACCATATCGGCACTTTGGCTTTTCATTTTGTTGACATGGGAGTCGTCGAACAGATCGTGGTATCAAGTACGTGCGAATCCCGCTCCTCACCCAGCACCCCATACTCTGTACCGTTATTGTTCTCGCCAACCACGCCTCTTACTAACCCTCCCGCCCGCCTATAGCACGTTCTCGCCCGAAGGACGTTTGTTTCAAGTCGAATACTCCCTAGAGGCCATCAAGCTCGGCTCCACTGCGATCGGTGTAGCGACATCAGAGGGTGTAGTGCTAGGTGTCGAGAAGCGCGTAACGTCGACACTGCTAGAGACGTCGTCAGTCGAGAAGATTGTTGAGATCGACCGGCATATCGGATGTGCCATGTCGGGGCTGCAGGCCGACGCACGCAGCATGGTCGAGCACGCGCGCGTCGAGTGCCAGTCCCACGCCTTCAACTACAACGAGAACCTACGAGTCGAGAGTTGCACCCAGGCCATTTGCGATCTCGCCCTACGCTTCGGCGAGAGCGCGGACGGCGAGGAAAGCATCATGAGTCGCCCATTCGGTGTCGCACTACTCATCGCCGGCTACGATGAGGACGGACCTCAGCTCTACCACGCCGAGCCCAGCGGCACCTTCTATCGCTACGACGCCAAGGCCATCGGGTCCGGAAGCGAAGGTGCCCAAGCTGAACTCCAGAATGAGTACCATAAGGCAAGTGTGCCCCTCCCTCCCGTGGAATCACTCCCAACATCCTCTAGGCGTGCCGTTCCACGTAGTATCCGACTCAAGCTCACATCTATATACACAGTCCCTCACAGTTGCAGACGCCGAGCTGCTCGTCCTGAAGACCTTGAAACAGGTGATGGAGGAGAAGCTAGATGCCAAGAACGTGCAACTAGCAAGTGTCACTAAAGAGAAGGGCTTCAGAATATACAGTGATGAGGAGATGGCTGTAATTGTTGAGCGACTGCCCGCAAATTAATGAGCTTACGGAACAGCATATTTCTAGGTTGGTCTGAGATTAGAGGAAACGCACCAGGTCAATAGACATAGGGGCAGAACACGTCATTTGCTCTTCCTCTCCCGCTTGTCTGTCCGTGAATATGCGAATTCAACATGACAATAGCCATCGGAATCATCTGGTGATCAAAGGCTTATCGCTAGTGAATGACTGTGGGATGGAATCTGCAGCATGACATTAAAAAGACTTCTAATAAGGCATATCGAATCCGTTCCCTTTATCCTTCAGAGCCGGATACCCCAAAAGTTCCCCGCTATGTAACTATCTACCGATGTCTGATCCAACCTCATCTACCCCATAGTCCGAGGAAAATGAAAGAGGGGGAGGGGGGAAGAAGGAAGTTCCGAAAAAGAGAGCGATACTCCTTGTCCTTCCCGTCCGAAAAGAAAAGCGGGTGTGTCCCTAAACTATATAGGTGCCATATTTGCTACGCTGCTGCTGCCGCCGCCGCTGCCGTCCACTATTTATCCCGGTCCTCGGAGTCTAAGTCCAGTTTCTCGAGGTCCTGTTCAACCGTGAGCAACCCCATAGCATAAAACGCCTTCTCGCCCTTAGCGAGAACGATCTTTTTGCTATCGGTGGCCGTTCCGTTCCCTCCGCCGGCCGCTCCGTCCTCCTCCAGGATGCGCCGGTCAAGCCGCCGCGGGTTCCCCCACACCCAGGCCATGCCGGGCGGCGAAACGTCCGACGGATGCGCCGCTTGGCGCTTCCTGGCCTCGCGTCGGTCCCGCACATCCCTCGCGCCATCCTCGTCCTCGGGCTCCGGTGGTTGCCTGTATGGCGGTCCCCTGCCCAGTTGCGCTGCCTTGGACCATGCCGACTCGCAGCCGTCAGCAATTTGGTGCGCGGATTGCCATCCGGTCAAACGGGCGATGTCGCGCAGACGCCGGATCAGCCAGTGACGCTGTGCCTCGTCTTGGAACTGTGCGAAGTAGATGCCATCGTATTAGCAAAAGGGGAGAAGATAAAGACGGGTGGGCTAGTGTTAAACCATCCAAAACCGGTACAGGCCCACCATCAACGTGAAAGTGAACCGAGGCCGTGAACAGGAGTTACTGGAGATCGACTTACCTGCACACCGGCCACGAAGAGCGGGAAAGCCGACTCTATCAATGCGGCGCCCATCAATGTACTAACAACTTTAAGGTGCGCGATATTTTCCTCGAGCCCGGCGGCAATTTGGCCGATTTTCAGTGCCCATGGCATGGTGGTATGAGCAGACATGCCAGCGGCGAGCATGGCTACCGGTGGCATCTTAGGATGGGCTCGGTGAAGGACAATAAGGCCCATGTAGAAGTTCAACCAGACACCAGCTATGGAATACGTCCTGTAGTGGGTAGCGGGGCCATACGGCGTTGACTGCGTCGGGTATATATCGGCTTCCAGCGGCGCGAAGTCCGGGCCGAAGTGTCTTTCGATTTCGTTAAACGCCGACAGAATCTGCTCCCACTCTCGAAGCGCCTCGATAGTTCTAGTATCGAGATCGCTATCGGTGGGATACTGGGGAGCGGCATTCGGCGGTGAAGAGGAGTCCTCCCGCGGCGGACTAAATCCCATCGGCAGCGTTACTTTATCTGAAGCTGGCATCATGCCGGTGAACATGCCCGGGGGCGGCCATACACTGCCTGACCCGCTACGTGAAAGGGCTTCCCGTTTTCGTGAAAGATCGCGGGACACAAAATTAGCTAGCCGACCCAATAGAAGTACTAAATAATCGTAACTCCCGTATCTACATCTTGTCAGTCCCATGCAACTCAGAGCGTTGATATGGCTTCTACGTGACTCACATAGCATCGAGTCTCCCAATCGGTGCCCTCGGCGGACACTGCATCCAAGTGTGATATTGGAGACTGGAATTGTTAGCATTGATATCCCCCGAATGAGGAAATCGGGTACTCACAACGGACGAGTTCCACCCAATATACTTTGATAGACATCCATTTTACAGTACCACCAGAACAGATCGCTGAGTTGCTCATACCTCTCTATATCCTTGTCCGTATAAATGTATTTCGGCCTCGGGTGTGAGCTCAGGTGTTCCGGAAGCATGCCGAGATCATCGTAGGAAACTTCATATCCCATGATGGTGCTCAATAGTGACACGTCCATCAAGTCCCAGTCCTTATATAGAAAACCAGAGTCTTCCGTCGAATCATAATCTCCGAATGTTTGAAATTGAGAGCGCTCTACTTCCTCGTGCCGTTTCTGCATCTTGATCCCCATGATAGCTCGAGTCATCGCGGAGAGCGGGATCTCCTTAATAATCCAACGGGCTCCTAATAAGTGCCTGCACCACTTGTCATGATCCGAATTCCAGACTTCGTAGAATGCCAGAATCAAGGTTGCCGCTAGATTTGCTGTTTGAGTGCGCCTTGCAGGACGACTAACATTCTTTGCAATTCTTCTTATCGCTAGGTGGTAATGTTTAAGAGAGGCGGTGGGTGGTACTTTCTGGAGTTTGGCAATCTGTAGGCTGCCAAGAGCCAACATTGCCTGCAAGAGTGCTGGGTGACTGAATGCCATGATGGGAAACCCGTCTAAGAGAGATTAGTATGTAAAACTGCCCGGGGAACGAATATCACTTCATGCTTACAAGCCCATTCATGCTGTCTCGACTTTGTCGCCTGACCAAAGATATTGGAAGGATCAAGGGGATATCTCTCGTATAGTGACATGCTTGGACCTGTGACGTTAATAAAATGCCAGAAGACAGCTGCGACGTGTTTGTCCGTGAGAGGGGAGTTAATGGGGGAGGGATCGTAGGTGGCGAGTACAGTCTCGGCTCCGATTGTCGAAAAGGTTCTCGTGTGGGTGCCGAACATATGATACTGATGAGCAAATCTTTGTGATGCGACTGCCCCTGATCCATTGAACCTGGAATGCGGACCTAATTGTGCTGAGGAGAATTCATCGCCGGATTCGCCCATAGACACATCGTCGTCCTGGAAGTCATACTCCCAGTTTTGGAGCTCAACCTCAGCGGTTTGGCTTTTCTGCCCGACTTCCACAGAGGTCGCATCCTCCTCGGGTTGTTTGCGATGTAGTGACACGGCTGACACCTTAGCATTTCCATCCTGTGAGCTGCGAGACGGATACTGAGTGCTATCTCTGGATGCGTTTTGACGCCACTGTCCTTGAGAGAAGGCATCAATAGTCGTGGGAGGAAAAAAAGTGAATTTGGACGGCTGCGGTTGTGATAAAAATTGATTTGGAGCCAAGTTTACGGGAGGCGGTGGTGGTGGAACGGGTCCGGCGTGACCAGGATAAAAATGGCTGAATTGATGCGCAACGGGCTGGTGGTAAACAACGGTTGGTGGTTTGGGGGCAATAATCTGAAGGGATTGAGATGAAGAAGATCTTTGTTGAGCAGCTGATAGTTGCTGTTCCCTTACCAACGCTTGAGGTGAGGGGGCCGGATATTGTATCGGCCCATAGGGAGCCCCTGCGAAAGCCCCAAGGGGGTCTTTGAAGATAACACGCTGATTGTAGCCTTCGCATTGGCGCTTCGATTTCAAGCAGTTGTTGCAGGTTGGTTTTCCCTCATCACACTTGATGCGCCGCTTCCTGCAAGCTGGGATAATCTCAGTACGGGGGCCTTACATTGAACGGCGAGGATATTTCACATACTAAGGCAACCCGTTTTGGTCCGCTTCCGTACGGGGGCTCTCTTTTGTTCAGTGTCTTCATCATCATTCCCGTCCGGTGACGGAGATCGTTGCAGCTGGGGTTTGGCAGATGGGTCGCTTGATACCAGGTTCAAGGGCTCCATGCTCAAGAATGACCGCCAAATTACTTTAAATAGCTTGTCATAATCTACCGTGAAGTATTCTTCTTCTCGAAACCCATTACTAAGTCGATAATATGGGTTATTATCTCTTTACCAATAGACGCAGGTAACACGCCCGGCAGTCTGTAGGCGGATCCCGGAGATTTGCTTGAGAGAGCAATCCGGAGGCCCTGTCAACTATCAGTCTTTTCCTAATTGGTGTGATAGGTAGACCGTGTTTGAGATGGCAAGATCGACAAGTAGCGAACTTTTTCGGCGCCGGCCACACTCAAAACAGAGAGAGGCAGAACCAGCGCGAGCTACCAAGACCAGATCACGACGTGTATGCTGGCTCTTAGCGGTGAGACCCGAACAGGGCCGCGCCTGTATATAGAATCACGCGACTCGGAAACTTAGCCGTGCGACCAGACCTGGGTCAGGTATGCTTGTCGGCGAACAGGAAGACTGTCTGACTGTTTTCATGAATGGTAAGACACGAGATGTGAGGCTGGCCAGAGACATGGGCGGGAGAGAGAGAGAGAGAGAGAGGGAGGCTTGAAGCTAGACTTCGCTGACCTTGTTGACCGCGTCGACCCCCTTGCGAGACTTTGACGAATGACACGACACGAACTGCCCCAGCGCTAAGTATGTATCTGGTAACTTGGCGACAAGGGAATGGTGGGGTAAAAAGGCTATGAAGTGAGATCTGTAGTCTGTAAGACGGGAGGAATAGACGATCTGGTCAGCCACTAATATACCGGACTCGTCCATTCGCAGGTACTTTAAATGATATCGGTAGACCGGGTTATTAACCGAATTCCTTACTCACGTAGGCAGAGCAACCTTAGCTAGATGCTTTGATCGGGGCTTCGACCGTGAGTCCTTCCTCCAGGGGAGGCTCCAGGGGAGGAGAGGGATCGGACTAGACCTCCCTTGTTTAATAAATTGATGCCGCAACCCTTCCCGACCCGCCTTCTTGTCTTGCAACGCCTATGTTGCCCTTAATGCTTCCTATTATGACTCTTTCTCTTCCAAACATGCACCGCAACGTCTCCAGGCTAAGGATTAGGTACCTCCGGTAGGTTGCAGCGGCAGACGCGGTAGAAACGAGACAATTCCCGGGTTATTTGGGTTGGAATGGAGGCCGACGACACAAGCGCCGAAAGGTTGGACTGCCGTGGATGAAGCTTCAACTTGATGAGAACACAAAAAGAATTAAAAGGGTTGTTGAAAACGCAATGCAGAATCCTTACTATCAATAACAAGAACTTTCCGGTAGTCTATACCGACCCAACTCATGAAGACGTCCGAAGGTCGGATTCCTGTTAGGATTCGAATAGGATTCGAATGCGAGGATGTTGATATGAAGAAGGGTTTGAGAGACAAGGAGCAATGAAAACCCAATCCATTCAGTATGCAGTGGTGCTACCACGAAGCTGTGTACAGCTGATGACAGTAAGAAGGATTCGATAGGCTTGAAGACATTGAGGAACGCTAAGCCCCGGGAATGTCGGCTGGCTCAACCCCGTATCCCAGGCTGAGTAGATCGATGAACCTAGACGCCGCCAGCAGTAAACCTCACATCATCATAATCATCATCATCAGTATCATCATCAGTATCATCATCAGTATCATCATCATTATCATTATCATCGAAAGCGTAGCGGATTGCCGTCTCAATAACGGTCCGAAAGACCCTGTTTGACGGAGAAGTAGTGGAGGCATTCCCACAGTATTGGTGAGTCGTCGTCATACACAAACTGGCCTTCGATGGGGTGCGTCAAGTGGCTATTTTAGACGTGCGGGCCTGAAGAAAACTTGGTTCCATATAGCTCAGAACGTCACACATGGCGAACATATAAATAAGTGCCGTGCCTATTGGCAAACGAACAGTCATTGCTTCAACATCCTGCCATGTTCAAGGACCCCGATACTAGGCTGTGACTTATTCCTCGACTGACCTGTACGTATGTCAGCCGTGTTTTAGCGATACGACGCTGCTGTATCGCCATTCCCCTCATTACCCAAGACATATCAATGTGCTCTACAGTCTGTAGACTGTGGGTAGCTTTTTATCGGCCTAGTGTTGGTCAATTTCCTGGAGAAGAGAATGGTGGCCCGGCACAATGCGTCAACAAAGAGGCTTGTTGCTGCTAGAGGTTTTGGCAAAACCCATGCAAAATCCAATGCCATATTTTGCACCCGCCACAGCACAAGAAGGGTTCTGGTCAGCAATGAAATTGCCTGTGTGAGGGCGCCGCTGCCACTGCGTAGCATAGGTAGCTGACCCAAGCTACGAGTAGCCTGGCATGCGCAGTAGCTTAGGTAGGAAGTAGGCGCTACTTTGCCTGCCAAACACGGCTTGACTGTGGCCAGGCTCAGAAAAGAGATGCTGGCCAAGGCACAGTCTGTAACCAAGCAGAACCCAAGTACCAAGGGACAAATCACCCGTTGTGTTACTCTCTGGCGTCCGGAACAATGTATCTGATGCCGTAGCCGGCCGTATCACAGGTGGCGGAGGTGGCGTAGGGATATATCCTCACAAGGAGAGAGAGTGTGTCGACGCGTTGCTTGTGTTCTGTGTCCTGTGTCCTGTGTCCTCTATTCTGTGTTCTGTGTTCTGTGTTCTGTGCTCTGTGCTCCGTGTTATCGGCGCAGCTTCGTGTGGCAATTGAAACAGGACTGGGTAGGAAACATGGTGATTGATAAAACGCCTTTTCTAGACAGGCGATTTCTCGTTGATTGCCCACGGCCAGCGATGGTGACATGCGCTTCATCCAGAAGGACCGAAAGCGACAGCAAGTATCTCGCATTGTGGCTTCGAACGGGTCGAGAGATCAGAACTGTTGCGGTATTTCACATGTAGGCTGTAGCACAGTACACTCAAGTCACAGCGGCTGTGATCAATAAGCGTTAAGGGTAGGGTGGAAGGCAGCCAAATCGAGTATTATAGGACTTTGTCGTCTCAAGTCCCTCCATAGGTAGGATACGAAGACGAGAAGAAGAGAGTAGGTAGGTAACTATGTTTGTGGTACCGGCAAGGTTTATCTATACAGATAAGTATGTAGTTAGATAGGAGTGAATGGAATCGGGCCAGCTTAACCAACAAGACGGGAACCACCAAAGATGACCCGTTACAAACCGAAACTACAGGTAGTCAGTTAGTTATCTAGTTACCTATCTAACTAGGTAACTTCATACAGGCACTCGCGTCTTTTTAGTTGTGTTACCTGTAGTCTTGTAGATAGATACCTAGGTTAGGTGGTAGAACCACTATAACATTAGCAGAATGGTCCCCTGAGCCGTAAGCCTTTTAGGGCACTACAATCAGAGCAAGGTTCAGGCTGTTGTTGCTCTAACGGCCCGCAATTGGCAGGCTTTGGCAGGCTTTGGCAGACGTTTCGGACCGTTGAATGCCTGACGGGCCGGTGCACTTGCATACCTAAGCAGGTACTGCCGCTAGGTAACTACGGACTAAGGTAGGTACAGAGTGCAGGGGATCCACCTTGGGAACCTTTCTGAGTGAAAGTTTCCAACTGATGATAAGAAAATTTCAATCCTTCTCAATCCGCAACACAGTTGATAACACAGCATCTTCCACCGTTGCTCAATAAAGTAACGCACGCTTTCTCTGTCGGTACCTGGTTTTGAGTTCCCTCACTTACGTACCACCCTCTTCTTGCCCCCAAATATCTTTGCCATGTTTGCAGTCCCTGGCTGGGCGGTTTCAACCGCGGGCCCCAAAGCAGAGACTACTGTAAAGGCCGCCCGAGACCCCAAAGAGCCCAGCGCCTTGAAGAAACGAAAAAGACAGTCTGGGCCGGCCAACGTGACTGCCAACAACGTTGCAGATTTATGGGAAGAAGTCATCGAGGGTAGGCAGCCCAAGAAATCCAAGCCCGATCAGGATGGCTCTGCAGGCAATCCTACCAGTAAGGAGAGACCGATGCCGCATGGCGCCCCACGACTCACATTGAAGGAAAAGAAGAAGTTGAAAAAACAAAAGGAGAAAGAGGAAAGTCAGAAATCCGAACATGTAACCAAAAGTGAACCAAGCTTGGCCGGTGAAGCTTTGAGTGGAGAACCTTCCGAGAAGTCGAAAAAAGGGAAACGTCAAAGGGAAGAAAGTTCCAAGGGTGGTGAGAATGGCCAAAACGACAATTCAATGAACAAGGCGCCTCGTGCTCCCGTTACTCCCAAGCTCACTCCCATGCAAGCCGCGATGAAGGAGAAGCTTGTATCTGCTCGGTTCCGTCACCTCAATGAGACTCTCTATACAAAACCATCAACCGAAGCATTTCAGCTATTCCAGGACTCACCGGAGATGTTTCATGAATACCATGAAGGATTCCGTCGTCAGGTCAACGTGTGGCCCGAAAATCCGGTAGATGGCTACATCGAAGACATTAAGCTACGGGGTCGGCAGAGACATGCCCACAAGTCTAGGCCTGGCCAAACTAATCCTACTGAGCCCGATGTCCAGCCTCTCATGCGAACGAATGGCGTGTGCACCATTGCGGACCTTGGTTGTGGCGATGCCAAGCTGGCTACCGTGCTGCAGTCCGAGAAAAAGAGATTGAACCTCAATATCCTAAGTTACGACCTGCAAAGTCCGAGTACGCTGGTCACCAAAGCCGATATCGCCAATCTCCCTCTTGCGGATGGTAGTGTTGATGTGGTTATATTCTGCCTAGCACTCATGGGTACAAACTGGCTTGATTTCATCGAGGAGGCTTACCGGATATTGCATTGGAAAGGGGAACTTTGGGTTGCTGAGATCAAGAGCCGATTTGGTCACGTCCGCAACAAGGCCAAAAACGCACCGGTGAGCCACAGCGTTGGTAACCGGAAGAAGAATCAGGAAAAGCAGAAGACAAATGCGAAGGGCAAAGATGCAGGCCAGGAGGCAAATCACGATGCCGATCTCGCCATTGAGGTTGACGGTGGCGAGGACAAACGCCAGGAGACAAATGTCACGGCGTTCGTGGAGGCATTGCAACGAAGGGGGTTCGTTTTGCGGGGTGATGAGAAGACGGCAGTTGACATGAGAAACAAGATGTTTGTCAAGATGCATTTCATCAAAGCTGCCCAGCCGTCTGTTGGGAAGGGAGTTGCAGAGGCGAGAGACTCCGAACGAGGAGGGAAGAAAAAAGGGGGAGGTGTCAAAAGGTTCATTGACGCACAAGAACATGATGGAGTGGATGAGAGTACGATTCTCAAACCCTCAGTCTACAAGGTACGTTAGTTTACACTTTGAATTGCAGTGTACGATGATTCATTCAGCTTGCACCAATCGTCGTCAGCAATTGTGGCGACTGTCAACCAACCTACAGAATCTGTCCCTCAAGGTCTCGTGTGTGATGAATAATAATACGACCATGACCATGGCCATCTCCGGCCGCTACCGTATCTCCTGTGCTTTGTAAGATGCTGTGGCAGACTCTTCTAGAAGAGCCTTATATGGACATCCCTAATTTAGCCTACAAAGGTAGCGTGCTACAATTCACGCTTGCACTTTAGTTCGTGGTATCTAGTGTAGGTAATCAATTCATTTATGTACACACTTCTACTTAGATAGATACCTACACTACCTATAATACGTAGTAATACTTCGTAGGTATGGCTCCTTGGTCGATCTTTTACTTATGGACACGTGCACTCAGAAGGCGGCTGGGTGAGCATAGTATTCGCCAATTCCCCTTCGCAGCCTAGCCGATAGCTTTTGTGGCGGCACAATTCGGTGTGGAAGAGACACAACGTGATATGGAACGGAAAGTGTTGAACGCCCAGAACTCCAGGTACCGTGTTCAAACTATGTCCGAAACTGTATTTCTCTACCGCCTGTCTCCTTACTTACAGTCAATCCCGGGGTCGCTAAGTCCACTAGAATTTGATATGACGTACGCTAGGTATATCTAGTCCTTCGCGACTTATCCCGCATTAAAACCGTGTGCAGTCTTCAATGCCACACATGGTCGCTGCCTTAGTTATCCGTGCGCCTACTTTTGGCCACGAGTACAGATCCATACCGTACCTACCTAATGTGCCTCCAGTGGATGCCCGGGCGAGCATGGCCTTGTTCTGGGTACCGGCCTTAGCGTAATTAGTGGGCTGAAGCCTGGAGATAGCGGGGGCGGGGACCATTTCCGTCGGGATAATCTTGCCTATCATCACTGCTCTCCTAACCTCCAAACATTCAATCATCAAATTTCTTTCTCGTCTTATGTTAGCCAGGTCTACATTCGAATTACTCGCATTCTGCATGACCTCATGCATACCTTGTCACGGCATACTTATATCTCACCCACAGACGAGCATCCGCCCGCGTATATCTGCTTCTCTGACCGTTTTCCGATCTCCGAACTCGACGTGTGCGCGACCGCTTCTTTAGAGCCCTCTCTATAGCCTTCACCGTTTTGTGCAATCTCCTAGACGTCGACTCAATTCTCCTCGGGTTGTCAAGATGTAAGTCTTTTGGTACATGCCCTTTGTTATCTGTGTCTTGTCTGTCTCGATCGGGGCTAGATCGGGTCGGAGACACACCTCGCTCCCACTGGCTGACATCCGGCATGTATAGGCAGATTACGCTTAGCGTTAATAACCCCGAGATGGAGGAGCAGGAGCTGCGCCTTTTGACGCTTGGTGTCCATCCTGAAATGACGGTAGAAGCTTTGCGGAGTTCCATCGAGGCCGAAGGCATACCCGCGCCCGCCCAACACCTCTACCACAATGGCGAATTGATTACCGACAACACCAAGACCTTGGAGGAACTCCAAATCACTGACGGTGATATGCTTGCCCTCCATGTCCGAGACATGAGAGGCAGTGGCGTAGATCCTGGACATCGGGACCAGGCCCCCCGAAGGAGACCGGCTGGACCTGGCAATGGTGGTTCCCTCTCACAAGATCCGGAGCTCATCCGTCTGCAAGTTCTGGGCGATCCTGCGCTTAGAGCTCAGCTAGAGCGACTCAACCCTGCCTTGGCTGCCGTGGTTGAGGATCCCCAGCGGTTTGCCCAGATGTTTCAAAGCAGTGCCCGCGAGCAAGAAGAGGCCCGCCTAGCCCGGATTCGAGAAATCGAGGCTCTGAACGCAGACGAATTCAATCCAGATGCGCAGGCAAGAATTGCAGAGATGATTCGCCAAGAAAGCGTTGTTGAGAATCTGCAGAATGCGATGGAACATAATCCTGAATGTATGTCGTCCGATTCCCAAATTTTCAGCTCCCTAGCTAGCCCTTTCGGGCCATATTTCTCGCCCTCTTCATTAATACTGATAGTTTCCACAGCATTTGGTCGGGTACACCTCCTCTACATCGACGTAAGAGTCAATGGTTTTAAAGTCAAGGCGCTTGTCGATTCGGGTGCCCAGGCTACCATCATGTCACCCGCCTGCGCAGAACAATGTAACATCATGCGTCTGGTCGATAGGCGATTTGCCGGTGTGGCTAGAGGTGTCGGTACTGCCAACATTATCGGCCGTGTACATTCCACCATACTCCAGGTGGGATCAAAGCATCTTCATTGCGCCTTTACAGTCATGGAGGGAAAGGCCGTAGACCTACTACTTGGCCTGGATATCTTGAAGGGCCATCAGGCCACCATTGATCTCGCGCGGAATCGACTTATCATTCAAGGAGAAGAGGTGGAGTTCCTGGGTGAGTCAGATATTCCCAAGGAAACCGAAAATGCTGTCAACAGCGAGCCTACTGTACCGGGCCCGGGAGGAACCACCATCGGGGCCCGCTCCGGTGCGGTGACGGGACCATCTTCATCCGCTCCAGACTCTTCCCGCTCCCCCGCCCCAGCGGCCTCCATCTCGCAACCTCCTGCAGCAGCGCCAGTACCTACAGTTGCGCCCGCGCTCCCCGCTCGACGGACATTCCCAGAGAGCGATATCGAAAAGCTGCTAGCGCTAGGCTTTGACCGACGAGCAGCAATCGATGCTTTACAGGCGACTGATGGTAACGTCGAATATGCTGCCGGTCTTCTTTTCCAGAATTAGAGGATAGAACGGGCCTGGAAGGCGAATCACATACACACGGCGAACACGGGCGGGAACGGGTAGTGGCATCCGAAGCGGATTGGGGAAACGGGCATTATCAGGATTGTTTTCAGATATACCTTCATACCTTGATACTCAGCATAGAAGGGGCGCCTAAGGTTCTTGGCCGGCAAGGAGTTGCGCATGTCTTTGGCGCTGGAATCATCACGACAGACAATACAAGGCTTGGCGCGTTGGGGGAGGGAACATGCTACTGTTGACTTACAAATGTGCTTCACGAAAGCTGACTGGTGTTACTGGCCTACAGGAAAAGAAATGGGGATCACTCTTGCCTTGGTACTGGTGCACAATAGAGTTGATTACGATAGCCTTCTTCATGTGAACATTCTCGTCTCGTGCTTGATTCGGTAGACACCCAGGAGACAACCCAGGAGTCTGTGAAGCTTTATTGAGGCAAAGCGTGATCAGTATGGTTTTGTTTCGGATACTGAACCCATGGTATTCGTCGGTGGCTTCGCTCACGCGACCGGCCGCCCGGTTTGTCTACAACGCGCAGTCGTGCCCGTTCTCGCTAAGCGGCGGCACATTCTATCTAGATAGGTAGGAAGTGATTGCGTTTAGTAGTACCCACTCCTGGGACTTCTTCCCCTTGTTTAGATCCGATGCCTGCCATCATATTCTAGTCTGGATTTATCAAGCTTGCTTCTGTTGCCGTTCCGGGGGACGTGGATCCGGAGATTTGTACCGTAGACGTGACACAGTCGTGACGGTCAGGAGCACTAACACCGGGCGGTAAAACCCCGCGGGTCGTTGACTCGCTAGGCAATCACCCGGTGTCGGCTGCCGTCTCGTGGGAAAGAGAATCTTGACCGGGCGGTCACGCAGGTGGTCCCGGCCGGGGGATTGGGACGCGGGGGAGCCTTTTTACTCAAGTCTAGATTATCTAGGACGGGGGGGGGGGGCTGTCGAAAGCATGGGGAAGCTCAGCTACCTGATTTGTACGCTTAGCTTTACGGGGGAAAGGGAAGGGAAAAGCAGAAGGAAAAAAAGGAAAATCAAGATAGCAAGAAAGACGTGCGATTCCGGATAGGATGCCGTGTGTGTGTGTGTGATATCGGTATTGTAGGACTCGGCCTCGTACACCCGTGGCGACCCGGGATGACCGTCACATGGAGTCGGTCCTCTAAATGTGAAATGCAAGATGAACGACAACAGGAATTATGCGAAGAACACATCATCTGGGTACGGGTTTCCTCTGCAACTTGCTGTATTACGGCCGTTTATCTAACCTAGCAGAGTTACAATAATCTCTCGCTGTGCGCGGGAGATAGCACTCGTCCTCTTTTGGGCGACATAAATTTTATCAAAGACTAGAACTGGTGACCATCCGGGATACCTACTAGATAAACCCTCTTAACGTGGAATTCATGCTCCCATATATCATGATGCCTACCGAGACTTGTCCGGTTCCTGATTCTTGCCTGCGTCGGGGGTGATCCGGTCGAGAATTATCTCCAGTTAACGGACATTGGATGAGCTTCTAGTCTAAAATCCTCGAAATGGTAAGAGAATTGGAGAATCTCAGACGTCCAAGGAATTTGGGGTAGGAGTCCATAAACGACGAGGAACAGGTTGTATAAGTAAACATATAGGCTTCTACAACTCGAACTTGGTCTTTTTTTTCTTTTCTTTTGGTAAATCAAGGTTAAAATGCCAGTGTCAAGGCCGCTGCAACTTGCCGTCTCCAGACTAATAAAGAATAAAGAATGGGAAGAATCCCATCGTCGAGAAACTGATCTACCCTACCTAACTAGCTCTTCCCTTTCCCGTCGCCTGTCCAAGTGCCACGAATTCTGTCGAGGGATAAAACGAACAACCGCGACCACAAGGAGGATAAGTAAGGGGTTCCCAGCTGCGAGCCGGAGAAAAAAACAAAAAAAAAAAAAGATAGAGAACAAGCATCACCTTCCCCCAACGAAGGCGTCAAGTCGGAATCCCAGGACGCTTGCCATTTACGTAATAATGGCCAAAAGGTCAATGTCTGGGATGATCAGCGGCCCGAACCGAAAGATGCGAGAAAAGGCGGACGCAATTTCATGCACCCTCGTCGTTTCACATCGGCTGTTTAACTCTTCCTGGCTTGCCGGGGAAGGCTGGCGTTTACGAGTGCAGAGTGGAGAGTGGAGGGTTTGAGGGGTTGTGAGTTGGAAGTTGCAAGGCCAGTCCAACGAGAATTGGCCATCGTTCATATGACCATGGTAAGATCTCGGGTTGGATCCGGAGTTCAGGAACGTGGTGAACCTCCACCCCCTCGCCCCGGGCAAACAGTAACTCGCGAGCTATCAATTGACCCGGGTAAAGGAAAAGAAAGAACAGTAGAGCCGCCGATGCGGCGCAGCAAGTGTTCAAGGTTGTTGCCTGTGATGGCGATGGCGTATTGCATTTGATCCCTGAACGTCACGAGACTCGAGAAACGAGCCCAACGAGACTCTTAGTCCGAGGCCGCCCGCGCAACATCGACATCACTTTCGTCATTCTAGATAAGTTGCCGAACGCTGATTCCGTGTTTTTTTTTTTTTTTCTTTTTTGAGTCCTGCTTATGACGAACGAATTCCGCCCCCCCCTTGTCAACAACAGGGTAGATTGGTGTATAATATGTATCTACTTCTATACAAGACATAAGTAGAAGACGTAAGTAGAAGACGTACCTAGATATATATAATATACTACACTGAATCGGAACTTGTTGCAAGTTGTGCCCGGCTACGTTCCCCGTATCGGCATTACATGGCCGCCTACAGTAGCATGTTTGGACCGGAAGGATTCGCGTTAATACCACTTATGTCAGGTCGTGTAGACAACGAGGTCCATTCCGTGACTTAAGTAGGCACGTCTAACTTGGACGTTGGTTGGTCGTCTTGCGTCCCCGAATGACTTGAACCCCCACGTTCTTAGTGTCTCACGGTTCGTCCGGTAGGCGAAAGGGGTAATTGGCGGATGCACTACGGAATAGGCAGAAGACAGAAGGCAGAAGGCAGAAGGCAGACTGCAAGATGGAGGGTCATCATCTTACATGGGTGTCGATGCTCCCAAGATCCCTCGTGCTAAGCTGCCAATGGCTCATTCCACCGACTTGGTAAGCTACATGCGCCAGTTGTGAGTAAATGCCAGGTTACCATCGTGTAGCGGCCTATATTCGGGCATTGTGGATTATACATACGAAGTACTTTGATCCGAGGGCAGAGAACTGGATTTGCACTGGATTTGTCGACCTACTTATCTAGTGTGGTTTGGGGGATGTCCATTGCCAAGGCGTGGGGGTAACATTGGCAAAACGGATTCGATTGTTTTGAGTATGAGATGGGTGGATGGATGGATGGTTGGATGGTTGGATGGTTGGATGGTTGGACTCGGGGTTTGGTTGAGGCGATCGGGGCTTTTGAATGAAACTTGCATATCTGACGAACTACTACTACTACTATTACTACTACATTGTGACCTTGGTAAGATCAATTAATATCCTGTTGAAGAACATGATTGGAAACGGGGTCTTTACTTATCTAAATCACGCCAGATAGGCACTGATATGGATTGATTACCACTCGGTATAACAATAGCAACAACACAACAAACACAACAACACAACAACAACGGCAGGCGGGTGTCATAGTAGGTAGGTATCTGATTTCACATGATCGTCATGGGAAACTAGAAACTTAATGAACTCATAACGAAGTGACGTAGCCGCATGAACCAACGATGTAGGTACTCAAGTGTAGGCGCCGAGCAGATCACTAACAACTTAACAAGACGGCGCAAAACATTTATAGATCGGCTCCGCTGAGTGTCCGTTTGTTGTTAAAAATAGGGAGTACAATAACGGATCGCACGGCACGCTAACAACGGAAGTCACAACATGACAAAATACAACGTCCATGATACGGAATAGGTAGAACATTACCGTACAAGGTAGGTAGATTTCTTGTAGAAAAAAGAAAAAAAAAAACGGTGGTGCAGCGTGCATCAGCGGGCATTCTCCAGTGCTACCACCTAAATACAGTATTTCCATGTATGTAATTATCACCAATTCCTATTGGCGCGGTATAAGACAAGGATGCGAAAAGGGCAAATTAGGCTCATACAGGGTGAATCTTTTGCAGGCATTCCATTCATGCCGCGGTATTTATCTACAGTCTGGTCTGTAATTGTACCGTAAATTACGGACTATGCGCGGATCAATTCACTCCTGCACTTCGATGTTGAGCAGGGGAAGAAAGAAAGGGCAACCGGTACTTACTATCTAGGTAGGTATAATTTATATAACCCATGGAGAAGGAACGAGGAAGTTGATGTCATCAAGTTTCATCAAGGCAGGTTGTGCATTTACAGGTAAAGGACTGGCGCCTGCCGTGTTAACTTTGGTGAACTTATCTAGGTCCCTATCTAGGTTAGCGGCGGCTCGCGGGGGCTTTATCCAGACAACCTACCTAAGCTACATGCGAGTTAACTACCTGCCTAGGTAGGTAAGTACATGTAGATAGACGGGCGCCAAAGCCAGTATCTGAGCGTAATTACCTATCTGAACTATCTGAGCGTACAGGTACCTTATCCACAGCGCAAA
Organism: Xylariaceae sp. X187; assembly: GCA_028637585.1. NCBI lineage: Eukaryota > Fungi > Ascomycota > Sordariomycetes > Xylariales > Xylariaceae > Xylariaceae sp. X187. The sequence continues at coordinate 3,261,069 of JAJIZN010000001.1, read as the reverse complement.
CGGCAAACGAGCTGGGCGTACACTTCGTCGTCTCTCAACTCTCTGTAACCCCTCTTTGCATGGACCCCAGGCAACTGTGAATCCGACAACACAACACAGATCTCGTGACGGGACGTTCCATGGAAAGTTGCATTCGCTTCGGCATACAGACCGGCTACCGAAAAGCTCCCGAAGAGAAAGCAAACTACCATCTCTCCTCGCACCATCTGCCTTTTTCGCTCTCCTTTCGGGCACCCATGCATGGCGTCTTCGTGGCTCCAGGAACCAACCAAACCAACCAAACCAACCAAACCAACCAAACCAACCAAACCAACTAAACCAACCGCCATTCATCCAACCTAACTCGCTCCCGTCTGCTGGTTCATCGCTTGATTCGGCTCCTACGCATCGCACATGAACATTCAGCAATCAAGCAAACCCTTCAACGGGCCAGGCGGAGTGGAGTGGTTGCAGCCGACTCCGCCTGCAGCAGCCCCCCCGGACTCTGAGCAGGAGTAGGTAATGTGACGATGTCAGGCTTTGCGGGGTTTAATTAATCTAGCTGCTGTGAGAAGCCAGTCTCCTTGCATGCCGCGCCAAGACCACATTAAGCCCCTGATTTGTTAATCCTGAATTTGCTAATCCCTCGCTCCATGATGGCCATCCCGCGCCATCGTCGCGCCTCACGTAAGGCGTCCTGCATCTTATGACAGCATGATTTCTGTCTCTTCACTTTTCAAGCTTTTTGCATTGATTACGGGGTCATCCGTCAGTCTGACGACTAATTTGGCCTACTACTACCTAGACACACTGCAGCTGATCTGCTCCATTGGTACCTGTACGAAGTCATGTCTGGCGTTTACCGTGACGTACTAAATCTAATTTTTGGACTTCCTGCGCTGATAGCGCGGGATGTCTATGTGCTTTTATTGCTTGTGCAGTTCTTTTGTCTCGGGACGGCTTGTCTTGCTCGCCATGCAGCCACTGGTCCCTATCCAAGGTCCCAGAGAGAGGTACCTTATCCCGCGCGAGCGACAGACCGGGTCCGAGAAGATCTCCCCACCTAACCCATCTACTGTGCCTAGGAGAAGACACACGGGAATTGAGCCCCAATCTATCCATCGCAACTTGATGGCCAATGGCCATGCACACGATCCCCGCAAGGCATTCAATTGGCACGCCACTACGAAAAGTGACAAAAAAACGTATATGCATTTGCATATGCTTAAGACACCAAGCTGCTTCCGGTACTGCTTTTCTCTGCCCATCTGAGTACGTACTTGCCCCCTACTCATACCGAGCTTCTGACCGAGCGATATGATCTCCAGCCGTCGACGGATCAACTGCCTCTACTGGGGAAGCAGTAGGCCGTAAAAGGCTAGCATAGTATGGGACCGCCGTCTCCCATGTTGACATCATTATTCTGTCATTTCACCATGGGGGTGCGTCAGTAAATTTTTTTGAACTCTTCAAGAAAAGCTGGCAGTACGGCCGTCCGCGAGCTCCGCAAGCTATGGGGGGTGCCATCTTTTTTTTTTCTTTCTGGAGGGAACCAAAAAATTTTCCCGCGTCTTTGAATTTTTTCTCTGAACGCCGAATCTTCGTCACCTTCACCTAGATTCATAGAGGGCAGTGTTTGTTGGAGTGTTAGTACAGACTGCATCTGCCCCTTCGGTCAGCTTAAACCCAATCGAGCAATTAAAAGGGACGCGCCACACGCATTGCGCCACGTTAAAGCGCCACGTTAGAGCGAAAGGTACGTATCGCTCTAGCGTAAAACAGGCCGGCCAATCAAATTCTATTGAGATCACGAAGCTGGCCAATCAAATCCTATTGAGATAAGGAACCGCTTACTAATTAGCTTACCTAAGTTGTGACTAAGCGGGAGACCCGGAGCGTAATAATGTCCTACGGACAGAGACGGTAATCGGAAAATGCGGCCATCTCAGTGCAAAGCCATATATAGGTACTTGCTACTACTGCTACTGCCACTTCCGGCAGCTATTCTCACACAGGCGTATCTCCGGAACTCTCCACATAGAAAATCATGTATGGAGTGCTATGTTCCATAGCTTCCGGCAACTGCTCACCCCTTTCTACGTAAACGCCGTTTTCGTACATATATAAAGCGCTGCTGACGTCCAACCTCCTCTCCTGTACCAGCTTCTTTACGTCTTAGGAGCCCTAGAGTCGGTATTGGCGAGACAAAGCACCGTCACTTTTAACAGCCATGCGTTCACGACTTCAGATCTTCATCGATTCCCAATTCGTCGATGAGCCGGCGAAGGGCGTCTACCAGCAAAAGTCACAAGCGATTACGGCAGACACTCCTGTAGGCATCATCGACATCCGTCGGGACTCCGTCCAGGCCAACCTAAAAGAAGAGATCCACAAGCTCTTTTGTCCCCAGGAGGGGCCTCGGAAACTGCCTACTCTGTTGCTCTACGACGAAAAGGGCCTTCAGCTCTTTGAAAAGGTGCTTTTGCTTTGTTCTGCCTTTAGCCTCGGTACATGTTGAGTAGTGAACAGTAGCCCGGCTAACCGCGCTTTAGATCACGTATTTGGAAGAGTACTACTTGACCAATGCCGAGATAGACGTTTTAAAGCGTTCAGTAGATGCCATTGCGGCCAGTATACCTTCTGGCGCAATGTTAATCGAACTAGGCAGCGGGTGCGTTCCAGTGTGGCCTCTCGACGGACAGGCCAGAATCGCCAGTTGACAAGCGTGTTCTAGGAATCTGAGAAAGGTCAGCCTTCTGCTGCAGGCATTCGAAGACGCAGGAAAAGAAATCGACTACTACGCCCTCGATATATCGGAACAGGAGCTCGCCCGCACGCTAGCCCAGCTTCCCAGGTTCCGTCATATCCGGTGCCACGGTCTGTTGGGCACCTATGACGATGGCCGAGAGTGGTTGACGTCGCCTTCCATCCTGGCCAAGCCCAAGTGTATCTTGCACCTGGGCTCTAGTATTGGTAAATGCTCTCCGAAAGCGTCATTTTTTAGGGGCGGAAACAAAACATCCCGCTGAAATGCTTGGTCTGACAGGCTCGGGCAGGAAATTTCCCCCCATCTGACGCAGCCGACTTCTTGAAAGGCTTTGCCGAGGTTCTCCAGCCGCAAGACAGCCTGATCGTGGGGGTAGACTCGTGTACGAATGCGTCAAAAGTGTAGTAAGTAAGACGCTTGTCGTCCGTCCTTCTCACATGATATTGCTTCTAGAAATCGACAATCGACCAGGGGCTAATCTCTACATAGCCACGCATACAACGGTTAGTAGGCGCAACTCTATACTCACTCACACACATAACTAAAACTGATCATGATTCGCCTACAACATGAAGACGTGGAGGGCATCACCCACGAGTGAGTGGATAGCCGTTTTCTATGCACAGTCCGGCCCTTTTACGGAGATGCTGATGCTGATGCTGATGCTGACCAACCAAAGGTTCATTTTGAATGGGCTTCGACATGCCAATGAGATTCTCGAAGAGCCTGCTTTCAGGCTGGAGGATTGGAAGGCCAGCGGGGAGTATGTATATGACAATCAGGGGTGGCGCCATCGAGCGTTTTATACGCCGGTGCGCGACACGATAGCAATGGGGCAGACTATCAAGGCCCATGAGCGTGTCCTAGTCGAGCAGAGCTTCAAATTCCCGCAGGAGGCCTGTGACCGTCTTTGGAATTCCGCGGACTTGTTGGAAACGGGAAAATGGATGACGGACGGTGAAGACTACGGTACGTGATATGCCCCGCGAGCGATCTCCTCCCGCACCAATCCTACTCCCATCGTTCTGAAAGGGGAACATGGGGGGGTATTTTCCCGTCTTTCTCTCGGCGCCGTTTCCGCGAATAGGCAGGCCGCAATGCTTCACCCCCCCCCAACTCCAGTCATACCCAGGCCCACTTAAGGAGCTGACACGTAAAGCTTCTCACCATGTGCCTCTTAATATATCCTCTTTGCTTCCCTGTTGGTTGCATTTTGCGGGGCCGGGCATTTGGCACCCGGATCAACAGACAGACAGTCTCGTAACTCGGGTCAACTGACAATGCACAGGTTTGCACCTGCTGATCAAGAATCCCTTGTCCTTCAGCTTAAGCCCGCATGAATATGTTCAAGAGAGCGTGCCTCAGATGCGGGACTGGGAGGGCCTCTGGGCCGTTTGGGACTCCATTACCCAACGGATGCTGCCCAACGAGGAGTTGCTCGATAAGCCGATCAACCTCCGTAACGCCTGCATATTCTACCTCGGCCATATTCCAGCCTTTCTCGATATACAGTTGACCAAGACCACCAAGGCCAGCCCAACTTCGCCCCCCTACTACCACTCGATGTTCGAAAGGGGCATAGACCCTGATGTTGACAATCCCGAGAATTGCCATGCACACTCGGCCATACCGGACGAATGGCCCAAGCTCGACGAGATCTTGGCGTACCAGGGCCGGGTGAGGGCCAAGCTGAGAACGCTTTATGAGCGTGGGGTCGAGGGCCTCCCTAGAGGCATAGCCCGGGCTATATGGGTGGGCTTCGAGCACGAGGTTATGCATATGGAGACCTTGCTCTACATTATGCTACAGAGTGACAAGACACTCCCACCCCCGGGCATACCCGCTCCGAACTTCGAAATCTTGGCGCGGGATGCAAAACTGTCCAGGGTTGAAAACAAGTGGTTCGATGTTCCAGAACAAGACATTACCCTAGGCCTTGACGATCCCGAGGACAACTCAGGCCCCAACAATAGCCACTTTGGCTGGTGAGTGAACAGGCTCATAGGATCCGTATGGTATATGAGGGGCTTACATGGGGCACATTGTAGGGACAACGAGAAACCACGACGACAGGCGCGTGTTCACAGCTTCCAGGCCAAGGGAAGACCAATTACAAATGAAGAGGTGAGATGATGCTGACAGAAGCCTTCGGCGTAGAAACTTGAATGATATTTTTGCTGACCTCTGAACACAGTACGCGCGCTACCTATACGAGACCAAGACGCGGAAGATTCCAGCGTCATGGGCCGCGGATCCCGTAGAACGTGCCGACGCGAAGACGGAGCATGACATCGCCAGTGATGCGGGCTTCCCGGCATCTTTTCTGCAAGGGAAGTCTGTGCGTACGGTGTACGGCCTCGTGCCCCTGAAGCAGGCCCTCGACTGGCCCATCTACGCATCCTACGATGAACTCGCCGGTTGTGCGGCATGGATGGGCGGGCGGATCCCAACACTTGAGGAGGCCCGCAGCATATACGCGTACGTCGAGGCAATGAAGGGGAAAGAAGCCGACGCTATCACACCGGCGCCGAAGGGGTAAGTATTTTTTTGTCCTAAGCCCGTCATGACACCCCTTCTCGTACTGCGAAGAGGAATATTGCCCTTCTAACACCAAGCCCAGACACGCCGCCCACGACGTCGTCGAAGAGACGCCTCCTTCGCCACCCGACACATCATCCCTTGTCGACGAAGACACGGCATGGTCTAGTCCACAGGATAGCCTCTTCATCAACCTCGCGGGAGCGAACATCGGCTTCCAGAACTGGCACCCCGTCGCCGTGACGTCGCGCGGCGATCGTCTGGCTGGCCAGTCCGAGCTGGGCGGCGTATGGGAGTGGACGAGCTCGCCGCTGCGGAAGCACGAGGGCTTCGAACCCATGCCTCTATATCCGCTCTATACAGGTTCGTTTCCTCCCCCCCGCCCGAGGGCGAATCCCTTCTACATTACCTATCATATGGCACAGGAGCCCAGTGCGGCGTGGAGGGGGGGGGCAGGGGAATAATAACTAACACGCGCAAACAGCCGACTTCTTCGACGAGAAACACAACGTGGTCCTCGGTGGCTCCTGGGCCACTCACCCCCGGGTCGCTGGCAGGAAATCTTTGTAAGTCTTGTTTCTGTTTTCTGTTTCGGTTTCTGTTTCTACTTCTGTTTCTGTTCATATACCTACCCTCCCCACACGGATCTTAATATTTCCATTCCTGCGGTTTATTCCGCTGCCATACGAGACAAGTACACACAAAGACATGACAAAACCGAGAAAGAAAAAACAAAAAACAAAAAAAAAACAAAAAAAAAACAAAAAAAAAACAAAAAAAAAACAAAAAAAAAACAGGAAACCCCAGGCTAACGTAATGCGTCCTAAAACCCACTCAGTGTCAATTGGTACCAGCGTAATTACCCCTACGCCTGGGCGGGCGCACGGCTTGTCCGGGACAAACAAGTAAAGTAAAGTTTAAAATATATATATATTATGGAGGATGAGTTGGGGCATGGATGTTAACTAGATACTACTTACTACTTACTTACTTACGGTATACCTATTTACTACCTACCTAGGTAGTGTACATACGTACCATATTCAGCAGAAACACCGAAATCAAAAAGCCGAGAGGATCAAATCGTGTATGAATTCATTTTTTTTTTTCATTTCGATTTGAGCCATCTAATACTTATCAGTAATAGTATGTATGCTATGGTATAGCTAGCTAGTAGTACCTAGTAGTGATGAGGGTCCGTCTATTCCCCCCCATTTCGACGTCTCATCTCCCCATTCATTCCTTTTTGTGGTCTGATTCGAGTGACTCCCTTCTCATAAGTTGATATGCACCGTACCCCTATCGTTGGTCCGTCTATCTAGGTACCGTGGTGTAGTGTAGTGTAGTGTAGTGTAGTGTAGTGTACTAATCCACAAGAGCTTCCAGAAAAGCTTCCCCCCGGGGGGTTTCATCCTCTGATAAGGGGGGAGAGGTCATTCTTCTTTTTTGTTCTTATAATTTTGTTGGCGTTTCTCGTGCATAACATAAGTGGCAACTTCACTAGGTGAAAAGTCGGAATAAGCACACCGTTCAAAAGGCTATGAGTTGCCATGGGTGGGAATGGTTGAGTGCGTATGAGTGAGTGAGTGAGTGAGTGTGTATCCTACCTAAGCCAGCCAAGACATGCATCCCGCACAAGATCTGGTTTGATAGTTTAGCTCTGCGGTAGCCGTGATTCTCCTGCCCCTCATGGAAACTTTGGTCGAAGAAACCTAGACGATAACGACATCTTGTTCGCATGTGTGCTATTCAACGAACATGTCGATCACCTGGTGTTCCATTGCTACTGTTGACTTGATACCGTGATCACATACGAAGTTTGTGATCAGGGTTGGCGGTGTGTAATCGAGGGGTGTAGCGGTAGGTTGCTGCACTTTGCCATTCTGATTCTCCTCCTTTACATCGTTGTTCGTCGTCGTCGCCGCCGTCGCCGCCGTCGACTTATTTGATCGATAATCGAGCAAGTTTTGTTTAAATTCCGGACAGGTAAAGTTGAACTGGCCAGCAGGAAATGTCTGACCGAGCTTGTGCTGTTCGGCAGCAACGTAGAAAGGCTTGTCTTCGGCATTGGCGAGCTTTGCGATTTGGTATGTACCCAGCCGGCTGATGATGCCTCCCTGTGCGGTGATGACTTCGGCGCCCACGAACACTACGTCCACCTTGGCCATGACGTACGCAACACCACCTTCGGGGATCGTGGCCACGGCGATGCCCTTGCTGCGCAAGGCCGAGACTACCTTGTTGCATTCAACTTGCCGGCTTTCGCTGATAGCATAAATGACCTTGAAGCGCCGCGGGGGGTCGCCTTTAGCTCGCTCGGCAGCACGTGCAAGGAGGGTACCGACGACGCGTGAGCCGCCATGCGTGAGGACTACGCATTTGTCGGAGATTAGAGATCTAGAAGCGCATTCGTTCGGTTGGTTAGCTCTTTCTTTGTTTCCACGGAAAAAGCAAAGGGGTGGATAGGGAGCAGGTAATGTATGAGATAGACATTGCGCATACCGTCCCTGGAAGGCAATCTTCTCTCTGGCATCCTTGGCTCTCGTAGCGAACAAACGCGCATTGCGAAGCAAGTGTTGTCGTATGACCTCGAACTGTTGGTCGGCACTCGGACTTCCTACACCGGCAGCGGAACCCGCAGTACCGCTGCTAGAAAGCTGTCTAAGCTCCCTAATAAGGTACTGCTTGAAAAAGTCGCTGCCATGGCGCACGGCCATGGGATTGGCGATCAGGGGGCTTTTCCGTAGCCTGTCCGACTCCGCCTCGACGAGCCTCATAGTCTCGAAGACGGTGGTGGCGGACGAGGCGCCTAGGGCCTCGATTAGGGCCTCTATGGTGGCCACTGGCATTGTGAGCTCGGGGTCATCTGCTAGAAGACGGTGGTAGGTCGCGACGATGCTGTTTTAACGAGATGTGGGTTAACAGATCAGCTGGCGAACTTCATTTGGCTTTCGTTTCGACCTCACAACCAATTCTCCCTTCCTCACTCGCTCGCGCGAACAGTCCCGAAGATAGGTAGGCAAGTGAAGAGAAGTGCGAGATTGCTTACTCGAAGGATCCGATGTCAGGACTGCTGCGGATGGGCAGCTGGCCCCCTATGGCAGTCATCGCGTCGTCCCAAATGCTGCGCGCAAATCACTGCTCGTGTATGACTGTCTGTGACTTGTCTAGAAGTGTTTGGATTGACCTTGGCCGCCAAAGAATGAGTGGGCGATGGCGCGGGGGCGGAGTTCGAGCTGAGGCCGACAAAAAAAAAACAGTTAAGATCAAGTAATGAAGCTCTGCGCACCCTGCAAATGATGAGTCAAATCGCGGGGCATGTGGTCGACGAGCTAAAATCCAATTGAGCCCCTCGCGGAAGACTTGCATTACGTATGTATCTAGTTAGTTATGTGCAGGTGCACACCAGACGGGACCTGAGCGACGGACGGGACATCTTGCGGCTAAACCATATAGGTTACATAATTATACCGTGTGCGCAGTATCTAGATAGGACCTGATATGCAATTACCACAGATATAACTTACCTACCTATCTAGTGCCCGGCTCGACTTGTGCATTTCCATGGATGTTGTTTCAAAAGCTTCACTTATGGGAGAAATTGGCTTGTAGCAAGAATCAGATATATAAATGTTTGCAGTAGATAAGTACTCCAACCAGCCTGTTCTGTACAGACTTCTCACGAAAAGGAAAACGTGCTGGTTCTTGGTTTTGACGATTGCAACCCAACCCGGTGTCCATTTCAATCTAGCCGCCACCAAGTCCGTTACCAAAAACTGATCCATGACACACACTGATCAGAACTTTGTTGATACTGACGGGTGAACACTATAGCCTTTATATTCGTAAGAGTACTGATATTAATTGAATATTGTGCTCTCCCTGTCTGGAATCGCGGCCATATTTGTTTTGTTGCAACCTTTGCTGGTCTAAATTTGTTTGCAATACGATTCCGCCGTCGACCTGCAGCCACCCGAGCTCGTCCTTACAGTCCAGCCCTCAATTATTGCTCCGTCATCGAAAGGTCCCGCAGACCTTCCACCTTAAGTTCCTCGCCTGTTGCACGCAGGTAGATATCCTTGACATCATCTGTGGTCGTCTCGAAGTGTGATGTGGCGTCGTAGCTCTTTGAGATGAAGATGTTGTCTGCTTTGCCAGTGTCAACCGGCTCGTAGAGCGGTATCGGTGATCCCTAAGAATAAAATCATGAGTCAGGCTTGTCCTGGGTCACACTTGCTAGTGACATGCAACCATAACTTACCATGAACTGCTCCTCGATCTTACCAAGGCGCTCTAGGCCAGGTTGTAGCTCGAGGTGATGGTTGGACGTTGTTTCGGCGATTGTCGACACAATTGCAATGTAGTAGCCCTTGGGGCAAACGTTGTGTGCCGACGAGACACAAGCGATGTAGATATCTAACCTTTGAATCAGTACGGGTGACGAATACGGGTGAGGCAGAAAGAGTACTCACCGTTCTTTCGGCCAACCTGGGATTGAGGAATGATAAGCTGGCAAGAGTCACTGTCATTTGTACCAGCAAGAGGGTGCTTGAGTATGCAGATAGCCCTAAGTACGTGTCCGACTACCTTGACCTTCTTCGGAAAGTAGGATGGGTCACCTAGGATCATGTCCGCTTGGGTCTCAAAGTGTATCTTCTCAGGACTGTCAGGGCTGCCCATGGTGGCCTTGATACCCACGGCCTTGTCGCCCTCGTACAAAATTTCTTCGATAGCGGTATTTAGCATGTATGTGCCACCATATATAGCTGACAAGCGGGCGAAGCTTTGAGGCAGCTCGCCCAAGCCGTACAAGGGGTAGATGTACGGCGACTTGCCGTATCTCGCCACCGAGTTACCGTACAAGCGGATGCGCTCGATGGCCTCGGGCGCCTCCCCAGGCGTTTCGATATAGCTGTCATCCAAGTACAAGGCCATGGCGTGGCCGATAAAGTCACGGGTACCGGGTTCGAGGCCGAACTTGTCGTAGACGTCCTTCATAGTGCAGTTCTTTATGTCAAGACCTGGCTCCGGTAAAGTCAGCCCCATCCGAGCTTTCCCACATTACGCAACAATCCTCTCTAAATTAAACTCGTGGTATTTCTCACCTTTGTGGGTGGTAGGGTCATCGAGTTTGAAGGATCCGACCCACTCGATGAAACTCTTCATACGACGCTTCTCAAAGAGGCCCATGAGGGGCGATTTGAGCGCCTCAGCGGCATCTGAAGGCACCTTGGCAACAGTGGCTTTCGCAGCGGCACCCTGTTGGACGAAGCTGCCGGCAACCTGCTTGAACTCGAGATAACGGGTGACGTCCGTAGACACCAGGATGTTCGTCAGCTGGCCAGACGACATCAGCAGCTTGGGAACCAAGTCGATGTTCCAGTCGTTCGGTCGACCGTACTTTTCCCATGGCGCCTCGCCGGGTGTGTAGTTGCCATACTTCTTGAAAAGCTATCCCGCGCAAAGAGATGGTTAGCTATCATTCGCCAGGGGTGGCAGATGGGGCCGAGGGGGCCTCTCAATAGGCATCGTGGGGGATTGTGCGTACCGCCTCGATGTTGACGGATGCAGACTCTCTATAGTTCGATGAGGCGCATTAGCTTCAAGATGGACACCTCAGGCTTTCAGGGGGAAAAGCTGGGAAAAGGTGTTGGCATCTAGACGTACCCTCCGTAGTGATCATTACGATCGATGTGTAGAACCTTCTTGCCCTTGACACTCAGAACACTTCAAGGCGAGCAACCTGGTTAGCGAAGACCGGAAAGGTACGGTGTCGAGTAATGACACCGGCCGCTAATAATAATCACAAAAGACAGGCGCATACCCAGAGAGAATGCATTCAGTCAAGCCTATACAGATTTCAGAGGTCAGATGTCAGAATTACTAGCAGTTTCAAGCCGAAGCCGGGTCTGGTTTCGTTGTTCGTTGTTCGCTGTTCGGCCTGGCTTCTGGGATATCGGGCGCGGTGCGGGGCTGCTCTACATACCGGTGCCCAGCACGATGACATCGTACCTGGGGGAGATCTCTTCAGCCATGACGGGCAACGGACTGATCGATGTGGTGGGAAGAGCTGGAGAAACGATGAGATGCGAGAAAGATGAAGAGCTGAGTATCAGGGGTACCGAGAGTATTAGGGGGGCAGGCCGTTAAACTTTTTTAACCTCCAATCTCGAAGTATCGGTGTAGTCAGGAGAGAAGTCGTCGTATCTTGGATACTGGATCTCTCCTTAATATTGGTTGAATGAGGGGCTCGTTGCTGTAGTACCTAATAGTGATGTTCGACACCGCCTGTATTCACTATAAAAGACGCCTAAGGGTACCTATAGTGGAGTCACCGCCTATAGCTGCGGCCAATCACCGACGACTCTGATATGACTTACCCCACTACTCGGCCCGCCGCAGAGCTCGGCCACCCAGGGGCTTCACTCCCCTGTAGCCGGACCCCCTGTCAACGTGCTCTAGGCAGGAGGTCAGCTGGCCGAACAGACGGTAGGCCGAATGATAATGCAATGTAGATGGAGTAATAGTGTAAAGACGCAATCTATCTACGAAACTAGGGACATGATGTCGACACCGTGCTATTTAGTCTACCCTTCTTTCTTTCCTTGAAGTCTTTGTTCGTTCGTTACCCATCGTCTTCATGTGACGTCTAGCGATCATCATAAAGACAGATTGCCTACCTGAGGTAGACAACTACATAGGTAAGTAGTGTACACTACAGTACCAGGTAAGGAAGGCATTGGGCTCCGACATCCGGATGCTGGTCCGATGCTGATGCTGGACCAAAGTTTGGCTGCCAAACCAACCGAGGTAGGTGCCGAGAAGTTGCCAGGGGTAGAGTAGGTAGGTAGGTAGGTATTATACAAATATTTACATTTCGTAGCTCCTCTGTCATTTTCTAGGCAGCGCTGCCTTTCCCATTTATACTGAAATATGGCGTCTTGGTTTTTCTTCATTCAGTATACCAACATTTCATAGCCTCACGTTTCCGCAAATGTCCGTTTCGTCCGCTCGTTGCGCAGGGAGATAGCCTCAAGGTTTCGCTTGTGCTTGAGTTTCCGGGGTTTTAGGTGGCACTGTCGATGGATCAACTCCATCAAGTTCAAGCTTGGGTGTGCTGGACTCTTCTGTCATGAAGCCTGACGGCGTTTGTGGTTGCGCGGACTGTGGTTGATCGCTGGTCTCAAGCGCATCCGCCCGCTCCTCAAAATAGTCTTCTTTCGGTTTGTAGGGTTTCTTTTTGTCGTTGAGGTCGATTTCCGGATCCTCCTCTGCCAGCTTTCTCGCATCCTCCCATAGATACCATCGCTCAGTCAGGGTATGCTTGATAGACTTCATCGTCTTGCGAACCTATTAGTTGCAAGTGCATTCATTAGCAGGGCAGAAGATAGCGAGTCGACGACGAAAACTAGAGAAGCGACTTACCGCCACCAATCGCAAGGCGTCCTCGTCAAACCCCTCCGTGAACTTTAGTCGACTCTTCTCCTTGCGCGCCGTCGCAACGCGATTCTGCTCCTTGACGCACACCCACCACAGCTTGTGCAGATCTTCCCAGCTCTTTTGTCGCAATTCCTCGACAGTCCATCCGCGACCATGCTCTGCGGCCTCTTCGGGCGTTAACAACAGCTTTCCTTTGGCATAGAAGAAGTCCCATAGCCCATGGTTAGGGTCGACCTCGACCTTGGGCTTGTACTTGACAGGCTGGGGTAACTGGGACTTGTCGATATTCATTCGAAATCGGGTGCCAGAGCGGTGTATGCTACTAAGGCCTCGGAGACGGTTGTTATCGCGGCGTGGCCGCCGATTGTTGTATTCGGGGGTCGACGAGAAGGAGCATTTCTGGCATGCGGTCGTAGGCATAGCAAGACCTAATAAATTGGTGGTGGCTCCGGGAAACAATTTGGCGGCATTGACTATTCTGCCAATCGAAGGCCGAATAGACAAGGGTGTTGCCATTGTATATGTAGTAATGCCCTCTGTCGTATTTCAGACCGAGGGCGCAGCAGCTTGGGCGGGGATCGTGTGCGTCGGCTTGCACTTGGAAATTTTACGATATTGCAGCAAAAATTTGGAGCATATGTCACCAGAGAGGCACTTGCCTACCTACCGTACCGGCGGAGTCGCTGGCCTTGCGGCACTAACACGCCCCGCCGCCCGAAAGAGACACGGTTAAATGTATATGTGGCTTGGAATGCTTCAATAGACGTATATTAGGGGTATGTGATTGCCAATATGCTCCGTATAGTACTATAGGGATTATCATATTAAAAAGTATATATTTTCTACCTGGGGTGGGCTTCGTTCCGGGATGTTGTGATCGCAATTAAGCAGTCGTTTGGAGGCAGCATTCCCCAAGATTCATTGTCTCATCAAGTTGTTGATTACTGACGACTGGCTCATTGTTCTTATGTTTTTTAGATGTTTCCTCCATCAATAAACTGCAAACAACGGACTAACATCGACGACTTTCGACGGATACTCGATCGTGTTGGTACGAAATCGTCAAAACTCGGAATAACGCAGATAGGTTTTTGTATCGCCTACTCCATTCTCCAGAATGAATGCTATTGAAGAAACGGCTAGATCTTCAGAAGCATTCAAATACGAAGACCCGGTTGAAATATTGAGTTGTCGGGTTGCATGTCTGGGTTCCAATCTGATAATCGATAATCGATAATCGATGAGCGAAGGGGCACCACGGGAGCATCGCGGCCCATGGATGAAGACTTGATATTCAGATATGCTATACCTATCTTATCGTAATTCTAGATTAGACATTGCTTAGGTATATGCTAATTCCCCTCACAGCTACGAATAGAGTATAGACTTGGTGGTCTGACGTTTGCGTGATGCACCAACCCCGATGCCATGGCATATCGATATCCTTCCTAACCTTGAACGTGAAGTCGTAGTTATTGCCAGGGAAGCTTCCGTTATGTGATGATCATAACTTCACCCTGTCGACTCAACAGTCTTCAGGAATGGTACTTGGCTTGACCTTTATCAAACACGTTCGTCTTCCTCTAGGTCGTGAGTGGACGATGACGGGTGTAGCTTTACCATCCCGCTTGTTATTGTCATCTCCGCTGTCAGGAGGATAAGCGATGACGAGTCGCGAGGGACGAGGGAGGGGAGGCGAGTCGCAATATGGGAATAGGAAACCGTAGGTAGATCTAAGACAGTAGCATATAGAGTGAACCCCCTACACCACTTGGGACGACGTACTCATGATTCAATAACACTGACTTCTACCCCCCTAGCTACTCCCTCGGCTTTTCTGCGAAAATAGTGATCTTCATTGCTCTGTGAGAGTATCTTCCTCGCTCCTCGCTCCTCGCTCCTCGATATTCATCTGGTATGAAGCTGAACAAAATCTTTGTCCGTTGAGACGGACGGGTTGTTAGGTACTGTCCAAGACAGACCTCTATGTCACGATTTTCCGACTTTATGATGATGATGATGATGATGATGATGATGTAAACAGCAGGCTTAAGGCAAGATGTCTCAGTGTTCAAATGGTAACCAGTCCCTTGGCAAGCATCATAACTATTCTTCGCTTTGAACGTAAAAGTCGGGCGCATTCATTGACTCGATGTCTTGATTATTAGTCCCAGAGACCCAGAGAGATGATCGGAACGCACACTCGCATAGCGTCGTTGAAACAATGCGATGTAACTAATATTCATCCCACGGGTTTCTTTTTGGCGTATTTCGCGAGAAGGTTGCAAAAAGGAAACTGCTGAGAGAAAGTCGTCGCCCCTGAACAACCCCCAAGATTCTCACACCCTCTGCGTGAAGAAAAAAAGAAAAAAAAAAAAAGTTCCAAGGAATATATTAGTTGACGGAAGAGGCCTTTCATTTCAAAGTGAACGCAAGACAGTCAAATTACACAAAAAAAAGGCAACCGAATCCAGTAAATTTCATGTCATGCGACTGGAATGCTTTGTCGTCATGGAAATTCGCCAGAGGGGACTCTCGGCTCGCCTCGGTCTGGCACTTCTTCAAAAGGTGTCCGCTCGAGTTGTCGCGGGGAGTTATATATCCTCGTCACGTCGAAATAGACTTTGTTACGCGCAACAGGCGCGCCTTGTTCTGGAGCCCAGAGTTATTAATAACAATATCTATCTACTATCGAGATCCCCACGACCGAAAAGGCAAAATCGCATCCATACCTTATTCGCGTCTGCCCTATACACACACTATTTGTCTCCTCTTTACCTGCCTATTTACTAGGCGGTGGGACCATTGACGGGATATGGGGAACCCGCGCGGGCCCTTCGAGATGACTCTAGGATGTCTTCTCCCGCTTTTTTTTTTTTTTTTTTTTTCTTTTTTTTTCCGGGTCCTTTTGGTCTTTTCTTTTCGAGAGATCTCGAACCCGCTTTAACTATAGGCTTATGGCGCGATGGGGTTCATCGGCGGGGACGAGAGACGGTTTCAGCCGCCGGCAAGCCAGAAGGACGATCTGCCGCATCACGACGGCGCCATAATTATTACTTAACCGCCGCCCTCACCATTACATATAACTACCTCCTACGTAGTCCGTAGATAACTATTACCTACTGGAGAACATCAACTTTGGTTCGTCACCTAACCCACAAGTTAATAACCCACAGTCACCCGCGATTGATACTCTGTTTTTTTTATCTTTTTTTATTTTTTATTTTTATTTTCTTTTCTTTGCCCGTGCCGAGCTACCTAGCTCATTGACGACTAGATAAATTACAACACGACACAACATATAACCATCCTTTCTATACCAAAAGTCTCAGAACTGGATTGTGTAATTCACTACGAGACGGTGGCAATACATATATATATATATGTATATATATGAGAGTTACAAGCGACTGAGCCGCGAGCTTCCCAGTTTCCATATAAACTACTAATATACAATTACATACCTTAATAGAGGAAGAGACGAACCACAGGATCATTTCGTGGGTATTTCCGACGAGAGTGAATCACACAACGAACAGAGATAAATCGTCACAGAACTGACAGGCATGAAACCATTCCGGCCGTAATATGTGTGTTTCTGCCTGCTTCTGCCATCTGGTTTAAGTCGGTTTACACATCGCCACGGTCATGATCTCTCACTGGCAGTTAAGCTGCAACAACCGCCCCCCCCAAAGTCCTTTTGCTTTTTCCAACACAGCACCCATGTATAGGTAGCCAGTCATCTTCCGTATAGGTAGCTAGATAGATATTCAAGCAAGTAGTTTCAAGACTGCTCAGTGATGTACAGTAGGGCAGAAGAAACCCCCCAATATCTCAGCACCTCAACCAGATAGAGAATCTCGAAGTTTGCCCGGATAACTCACTATAGAGTAGGGAGAGGAGATATGTCTCAAGACCCCCCCAAACATCGTGACGGAACAAACAGGCTTGATCAAGCATGGCGCCTTGGAGCAACTTTCATCGTCGACTCTTCGGCCTCATGCTCGTACTCGGCAGGTGAATGCCGAGCTAAGCGCTTCGTCAAGAGCAAAGACAAGAAGATGATCAACGCAAGTAAGTAGGTAGATAGGTAGATAGATAGATAGATAGGTATACCTACATGTGAGGTACACTACCTACCTACTTCCCAACCCCCTCCGCCGACATGAGTAGGTAGGTGGTATATCTACCTGATCTACCTGATCTACCTGACCTACCTGACCTACCTACTATGTAGATAGTCCGGAGCCCAACAACTTTTCTGCATCACCTCAATGCCCGAGCCTAACGTAAGTAGGCTCCACTGGCCGAATACTATAATATAGTAGGTACTCCGTATAAATATTTACCTAGGGCTAGTGTAGGCTTGTGAATAGTTACCAGTACTTGTGAATCAAGTACACGATACAGACTCTATCTATCTATCTAACTACTAGATAGTATATACTTACACTCCAGGCATGTAACGTGTCAATCCTATTGCCGCTGCCCTTATAGGTATTACTTATACCTACTGACTTATACTTATCTACCTTACCTGACCTTGCTTTGCCTTGCCTTGCCTAGATAGATAGATAGATAGATACTTAGATACTGGAAAAAGGCGGACGTGACCGGGCAAAAAAAGGTCCGGACAAGCAAAGCACGGTTGGGTTTGTTGTAGGTATTTTGGCTACCTACTTAGGTTTTTATAGGTAGGGTTTTCAGTTGAGGATTTTCCTGCGAGATTATCAAGCCAGGGGGGGGAGGGGAGGAGGCGAACCAATCGGTATTCACCAAATGTCCAATTTTTCTTTCAAGTTTTTTCTTTGCTGCCGAGCGGGCGAGCGGCTAGATTCCGGAGCTCACACCTGCTGATGTTGCGGTTACTTACGATACAAAAAAAAAAAGGGGGGAAGGGGGGAGAGGGGACTTGTTTGATCGAGAGACAGAGAGAGAGAGAGAGAAAGATGAACACATCAAGGGTCTGTATTCTATCTAGCGTAGTGTAGAATAGTGTAGAATAGTGTGTATAAGTAGTGACAGATGGGTATAATATATGCAAGACGTGGACAAGCTGCCGAGCGTGGTGCCATCCTTGCATTGACAACTCGACATTATATGCGGAACTTTGCTGTCAGTGCGCTTCATCGACATCCAAGTACGTGTTGGATACCTACCTTGGTCCTTGGGTAGATAACACACCCTCGCCACTAACTAAGTAATTACATGGTAAGTATGGCCGGCCAGTTTGCATCTATCTACAGTTTAGTAGAGGCGCGCTACGCAGTAGTTATTCTACTCTTTTTTTTTTTTTTTTTTTTTTTTTCTTTCTTTCTTTCTTTCTCTCTTGTCCAAGTCTGTACTGTACTATTACGGACAAATCCTCATTGAGACTCGGACAAGAGGTTATAGGCAGTCAGGTAACATATTTCACCAACCCCTCAAACGAGATTCAGGTGAGGGAATCGTGTGCTTTCTCATGCCTAACTTACTTCCCACTCCCCTACGATGCATAGCAAGCAAGTTACAACGCATTTTCGGAGGTCGTCGGCATTTGGGGGATTTCGGAGACCTACTTACATACTTGGGTATCGTACTTAGTAGGTAAAGTTATGTCGTTTTTAGCCTCAAAACGACGAGACGACCGGCACTTACCGTCGGTATTTTTATCTTTATTCTACTTATTTCTTTTTTTTTTTCTTTTCCAAACTCGTTTGATGTCGTTGAGCTACCCATCTACCTACCTATCTACCTACTTACTAACTACTTATGTACAAAACGTACATGTGTAGGTACTGGATAGGTAGATGGGTAGTGTACTTGAGAGATAGCAATGAGTCCTAGATACTAACTATAAGTAACGAGATCATGTTGGTCATGATGTGTTATAGCGCTATTCGAAGCTAATATGATACACGCACCGATTATCACCGGCCATTGACACATGCTTATGACTGAAAAGTTGAGCAGATCTGTCTCTCTCTCTCTCTCTCTCTCTCTGTTTCTGTCTGTCTCTCTCATATCAGTTCCGGATAAGAATGATATGTGGTTCACCTAAACTGATTCGAGGTCCATGCGATGACAACAAAACATTACATACATGCTTCCCACCTTACTGCCTTTCACCTATACAGCTGAAAGACAACTCACGAGCGAATTGCCCTACTTACAACACTTACTTAACCTTAGATAACTACTTATACTATGTACATATCTACAGGCATAAGTAAGTTACATACTTATGAGCTTGCCGCCGTAGCCATCGAGTAATTAAATTAGGTTGATACTGGCACTGGCACTGGCAATGCCAACTTCAAAGAAGAAGCGGAACCGCTCGACTTTGCTTAACTTTTAAGTAGTTACTTACTTAGTGAACAGCCATCGGTAAGTTTCCGAGTTAGCTAGATAAGTAGGCAGCGATTAGATAGATACAACTAGATAGGTAGATCTACATCGTGTACTTATTTACTTACTTGCCTATACGACCACCTACTTACTTAGATACTATTACTTTATAGTTAGTAGGTACCAGTAGATAACTAACCTAGGTATCCATCTGATCGACCATGAACCTCCATGGCCTGGGGTCCAGAAGTAGGTAGGTATCTTCAACTTCCTACCTTAGGTAGCCCACTTGCACCGCGGGAGAATGATGAAAATGTGATTCCAAATTCATCGAAAAAAAATCCCCCCCAAACTCACGAGAGAAAGCCGGACCTGGGTAACTCCAAAGAAAATTCAAATTCCCTAGCAATTGCCAAAAAAAAAAAAAAATGAATCGTTCTCTGCCTTTTGCATAATTGTACGAACTTATGGAAGGGGACCGGACCGAGTCATGTGGAAGATAAATGTGTTTATTCATATTGTACCCGTAAGTAGTTGCTTGCGTGTGAAATGAAACTCGACAGTGTCAGTTCGCCCCATGACTCGGTCCGGCTATCTAGGAGAAGAGCAAGTGACATGTGTAGGTAGGCTGTAGCAGCAATACCTACCTACCTCCATAGTAGTCGATAGATAGGCATCACGTAATAGGTAGGTAGATAGAGCACAACAAGGCGGTCGTCCGGCGGTTCCATACGACGGGAAGACTGTCGTTCGCTCCTTTCGTTTCTTTCCTTTCCTTCATCACAAAAGGTCCATATGGACCTTGCGATATGACCACCACCAATATACAAGCGGTATCATATCGTATCATGACATGCTCTCATCCTCTTTTTTTTTTTTCTTTTTTTTTCTTTTTTTTTTTTCCCTCTCTCTCTCTCTCTCTCTCGTCTCCCCTCCCCCGAACAAGACCATGATCAGCACGCAATGCCACGTAGTGACAACTACTCAACAACCAGCCGCCCAAACCGCCGAAATGTAGTAGTCGGTTATCTCTGCCGCTATCTCCTCAAACTGATGGTCGTCCTGCTGCCGTGATGCCGGTAGATAGATAGGTACGGTAGTCTGTTGCTCGCTTCCTAGATACCTTCCAATCGAGTCTTGTCAGATACATACGTACCTAGGTAGGTTAGGTAGGTAGGTAGGTAGGTATTATTGCCAAGTAGATTCGGTTGTCCATCATGCCATGCCATGCCGCGCTCGCAAGTGTCGTGCTGTGTGATCGATCCCTTTTACTACATACGTAGGCGCTTCCTGTGACGAAACCAGGTTGCCCAATTGGCAGGGTAGTTCGGAGTTCCGTAAACGCTCTTGATCTGTGAGCTCGACGAGACAAGCTAGGCAGATACCCGGTTGCGGCGTAGGAAAATCAGGCCATGATGCTTGTGCATTGCCCCTCGTTGTCAATTGCCACTTGTAATCGCGAGGTTGTCTTTCTTCCCCCCCCCCTCTGTCTGTCTGTCTGTCTGTTTCTGTCTCTGTCTCTCTGTCTTCTCTTTCTCGTCTGATCAGAGTCAAATCGTATTGGACAGGTGAACTGTGTAGATCGGTAGGTAGTGACAACGTGTACTTTATAGGTATACATACATACTTACCTACTTTCATTCACGTATGGCTCCGAGCTCGTCCCTATCGTGAGAGAGCCTCGGTTTACCAAAACTGGGAAGCCTGTAGTCAAAAGGGCCCTCGCTCGCTCGCGCTGCGACCACCTTTTCAGATTTCTGATCTTGTACCGAGTACATTGTACGCCGACGCCGACGCCGACTGATCGGGGGGAGTACTTTTTGAGATGAACGCCCTTTAGCTTGTTCGGGAATTGTCACAATTCCCAAACCGAAAAAAAAAAAAGAAAAAAAAAAAGATCTGCAAGGAAAAAAAGGAAAGAAGACAGAAGTAGATGTACTTTGCCGAATGACGTAGTAAGTCAAGTATGGTACTTTACTTGACGAATGACTGCCAGGGAATGGGTACTTCCGAAGTTATTATCCCCACCCCCTCAGGGTCGGAGCTGAAAACCACATGAACTTTCCTTTGTGTTTGTTTCATTCTTTTTTTCTTTTCTTTTCTCTTTTTTGGAATGGAAATGGGGTTCCGTATAGGTACATTAGATGTTTATATCTCCGGACACATGCGAGAGAGACATATAGTCAATCGTTATACAGGCAAATATACATACCACCAACCACCTAATGTGGGTAGGAGAGAAAGAGAGAGAGAGAGAGAGAGAGAGAGAGAGAAACCGAGAGCTCAGTCGTATCGGAACCAATTGATTCTCGCGGGGAGATTGATATTTGCTTTCCGTGTGTAGTGTGATGTACCATGTTTTTTGGGGGGGGGGTTTTTTGTTTTTGGCGAGCGAAGGCGTCACACAATCATCCCAACGGACATTAACGGGGAACTTTTATTGTTAACTTACGATTTCCCCTTCGCGATATCCTCCCACTTGGCAACCCGGGTATCTATACCTATGGCGTCGTTTGCAATGTATAGGTACAATGACACTCGCACTTACTACGCTGACGCATGCCGGTACCTAGATACCTGCCTGCCTGCCTCTTAACGTCCCTTTTATTCCCCGCCCAACGCATCGCACTAATACGATTCAGGCCAGAACTAACTGACAAACATGATCCTAGTGTGTGAAAAAAGAGTCTAACATTCCAACTAAGGTACCCGTCTAGTTCAGGCAAAATCTGCGATCAAAATTCAACAACGCACGGCAGAGTCGACATTTGAGTGATGTGTTAGATAGGTATTATCACGCTATATCATGTATGCGGCACGTATGAAGGCGACATGTGACCCCGTGATCAGAGTATGTGAGTTACATGGCAGGAAATGGCGGGACGGATGATTATCTGCCTTCGCCGTCTGATAGGACGGGGTTGAGGGAAAGCAATCTCATCTCGGTGCAAGCTCGGTCACGACAATCCCCATGATGCAACAATCTTCTCCTTCCTGCTAGTACTTACTTACTGATTACACTACTTACACTACATAGTACACTAGATGAGGTCTCTCTGACTAGGCCTTGTTAGGGGAGTTGACCGCCAGATTTGCGCTAGGCCCAAGG
This sequence comes from Xylariaceae sp. X187, assembly GCA_028637585.1. Lineage (NCBI taxonomy): Eukaryota > Fungi > Ascomycota > Sordariomycetes > Xylariales > Xylariaceae > Xylariaceae sp. X187. The sequence goes on along the minus strand of JAJIZN010000001.1, from coordinate 3,238,909 downwards.
TGGTAGTATTTCCCTGTTGCTAATAGCGAAAAAGACCCTGAAACGTAAAAGGAAGCAACCCGGACACGTTAGAATGGAATACCGTGGATTTAGGCAGCACCTATCTACCTTATTGATACATTTAAGCAAAACTTCACACTTCGTAATTGAATATGTCGTTTCCGTTTCCCGCGGGGCCGCATGCTCAAAGAGTCAGCCATTTGGGAGTCCCGTCCGTCCGTCCACTTGAAAAGTTTACTCGGACATGAGATAAAATTCACTTTACTCGGACACTTGAAAGTTTCATGGCCCGTCCTCCGGGTAACTTAGTGGTAGGTACCTAAAATGAACATTGGCATGTCCTGTTGTCGCAGTTTTCACGCGATGCCGAGGCATAGGGCTGTCGGGATTGATCGTGAAGTTATACTAGGTACATACTAAGCTTACTTCCCTGCGTCTTGAACGACTGACGACGATAGGTATCTAGTCAATACTACCTACCTTATCAGCCAACAACTCCGCGTATTCCGGGATGGTAATTTCTGGCTTCCGGCGGTACTTGATAAGTAGCAACCTCGGGTGTCTCAGACGATTAGGTAATTTCACAGAAGCCGGCGGAGGCCATGGAAGCAACGGAAGCAACGGAAGCAACGACGGGTATGTTGACGATACCTACCTGCCTAGGTAGTGTAGGTATTGCCTAGTGTATAAACGTTCGAAAAATGATAGACTCTCCATTCCCGGGTGGGACTCCACGATATAGGTATGATCGACTTCACTTTATTACCAAAGAGCTCGGACAAGGTTGTGCCAGAAAAGCCATGTGCGTTGTGGATATCGATCCATCGGCTTTGAATGCTTCGACGACGTTCAGAGAAGTTTCAGCCTCAATCTCCCCCCAGCAGGGCTCCATCGTAAAAGGTTGGTGATGGATCATAGTTAACTAACTACCGTTTAAATTAATAAACCAAAATAAAATAAAATAAAATAAAAATAAAAATACATAATAGAAAAATTGAGGGTCTTCGGGTTACACAGAAATGGGGCCTTCTCTTCTCTCTTGGTTGCCGTTCCGCCTTTTATTTTTATTTTTATTTTTTGTTTGTTTGTCTGACCCGCGATGGGATATCCCGAATATCCGCGTCCAACCTATCTAATAACGGGATATCCACTTCTTTGCCCACCTTTTTTTTGGGGGGGGGGGGCTTTCTTTTTTTTGTTTTTGTGTTTTTTTTTTTATTAAAATGGCGGCCGTTGCACAAGACCGCCACACCCGGATTCCCACCGCGACAGATTTTGATGTACTTGATGTATGTACTGACGGTTTGCAAAACAGACGATTTTTGTGCACTGCCTCTTTTTTTCTTTTTTTCTTTTTTTTTTGGCCCGTCTGGAAGCTTGAGTTTTGTTCGCAGCCAGAGTTTTTCAACCTGTTCGCTCTCTTTGCAAGTGCAAGACTTGAGGAGTACGTTTACAGTACAAATAGAGATAGGTACCTATAGTGTGCATAAGGAACGGAGAAGCCAGGTTAGCGATGTCGGCGAGTTACATAATTAGGTTAGTACACGTCCGTCGTACCAGGTACTCCGAGCGGCATGTTTGCCGAGCTCGCTTCCAGGTCGGGCGGTACCTCTACATGCCGCTTATACTGTGTACTTGGTGTGCTCACAGATGCATCAAGAGGATCTAGTGTTAGGTATTCCGTGGTTAGTTACCAACGGCGCCTACGTAGTACATTTAGCGTCTAGGTATACTAAACCGACAGTCAACCACCCTATCATTTAGTACCTGCGCAGGTAGTGAGTGTACAGACTGTACCTACGGTAGCTATACGAAGATACCTTGACGGGGTCTCCCTTCTTCGTTGTCCGGCATTCTAAAAGTGTCATCATATCTTATTTGTGCTCGGAATCAATAATAAAAGGGGGTTTTCTAGTACATACTATGAGTATGCAGTCTCAACAGTCATCACGTCCGATGACCACCGAGACCGAGCAAGAACCGAGCGCTGGAAGCTTTCGAAAAAAAAAAAAAGCAATAATTAGCCCGCCCGCCGAATTTCGAACCGAAGTTGGTGCGATGACGCGGGGAGACACGGGCAATTATGAGGTCCCTACCGAATGCAATTCATACATATATGTCTGCTCATAAGTGCTTGCAGCTGTTGGTGTATTTTGGGTTTTGTACGAAGTTTATATCGTAGCGAGGACCCGTCCCGTTGGGCACGGGGCCTTTTGATATTGAGACGAGAGACGGCCCGTCGATGACAATTCCTCATCGGCCTACCTACTGTCCCTTGAATTTGAAGCTATGATTGCTCAGTTGATGATATCCAGGATGTAGTAACGTGACTCGCCTGTATACTATACTTCGCATGCGCAGTACATTTACTTTTTAATACAGCCGTCAGCTGTATGACAATATCAACAAATCCGGACAGCCAAAAGCATTCGCGTAGATGTAATTGGACGAAGGGATGACGGGCATGGGGTTGGCCCGGCTCATCATATGTACGAATTTTGCAGCTACCGTTTGACAATGATGAGCAAGCCGCAGAACTAACTATCTACCTGTTAGACTACTACCCGTGTTGTGAACGAGTACACTAACTACAAGGAAAAAAATATAGTTCGGTGTTTAGGTGAGTTAGGTTCATACCTACGCAATCACCCAATCCCGAGTCTTGCCTGAGACTGTCACTGAGGCCCAGGCGTCGTCGAGATGGGCTGCGCGCTGCCACATGGTAGGGGAGTCACGTAGGCACGTAGGGTAGGCTACAGAGGGCACGTTCACGGATGCCCATCGGATTGAACTCGAAAGATGAACTAAAAGACAGCATGCACGCGGTATGAATAATGCCGTATCGACCGACCTCGTTTGGGATCTTTGCCCATCATCTCGGGACACAAAGTTTCACAACCGCTCGCTCTTTGAGATAGGTAGACCCATGAATTGATAATACCATAGGTAATTGATCGAAGAATACCTATGGGTCCACGAGGGTCCCTGACCATTCGGTCAGTATCTAATTTAGCCGGACGGAAGTTAAGCGCGCTTGACTAAGTTGACTGGAGATGATGACCCGCGGGCCCAGCGCGACGCCTTGATCGGACCTGGAAGCCCGGATTACGATGGAGACTCGGGGTAATCGCATTCGCGGTATACACAGACTCCAGCGGAGGCAAACACGGTGGAATCTGGATAGGTAGGCTTATCTAATTAGATGTGATTTCCCGTTTTTAAGATAGGTAAGTCTAGCAAGTATGTAATCAGCGTGGCCCTGGTGAACCTACCTACATGTGGTCTGTATCTATCTAGGTTACCTTGCCATTGAGTCTTCATTGGCGGTTTGCACTTGCATAATGTTGTATTGATGTATACCTACGTACTCTTGTACAAACCTTTCTCTCTGCCCTTGAAAATGTCTCTGACCTGCCCATTCCGTAGCGAGCGGGATTGCATGTTACATAGGTAGCTTGAATCGGGAATCGAATGCTGACGTACACTATATACCTAAGTACTGACCTACATAGTAAGGTAGGTAAGTAATTAAGTTATTAACGCTTCGTTGGCCGGTAGGTTTCAATTTGTTACCGCTGAAAAATGGTTGTAAATTGTACGAAAGCGGAAAGCCTAAAGGCATGGCTTAGCGCACCCCCGCTTTGGTGAAGGCTCGACTCTTTGGTCTTGGTCTTGGGAAGTTGGGATTCTGTCACGCCGGGTTCAAACTCTAATCCAATTGAGCAAACCTTTCCGCAAAAAGGATCAGAATCAGGAGGAGTGGTCATTGGTGGCAGCCATTGAGATCATCATTGGAGTGTTTGAGATGCGTGGTAACGGCAAGAGCCGTTACCTACAGACTCGCTCCGACTCTCCGAGTGGGCATCACTTAGATAGATAAATACCCCCCGCACGCGCCCGCCCGCACCGAGTTCTCCACTCCGGTTTACATCCGGCCCCGTGTCCGTACCCCGTTTATTCTACCCCGTTCATTCTGCCCCGTCAGACACTCGTCCTTTCCGCGCCACCTGATTTTGGCACAGGGTGCCGGAATTACGCAAGCGCGACGATATCGCTGACCGACATAGCTTTTATTTTCTAATGGTCAATCCGCACTCCGCTTCCGCTTCCATCCCCGTTCTGTTTCTATTTCCCAGAACTATTCCTACGCGTTAGCAATGCCGGCTTTGGCAAGCCTGCTCACATATTGTGCTCTACACGACACGGTAGACTGACCATATTCAGTCCGACAATGGCTCACGACAGAGGCCTCGCAATGCCGGGCGGGGAAAGCTGTCTAACCTAATGTCTTCGGGTGAAAGAACGAGAGTGTCCCCGGACCAAGCAGAAGAAGATCGGGGCCCGGAGCCGAGTTGTGTTCTCCCCTGTTTATGTGCAAGGTGGCGAATATCTATGAGATCATGTCGACAACGAGGATCTCCGGGACCGCCAGTTGGATTGAGATTGATATTTGCCATGAAATCTTACCGTCTTGCTGTCCTCTCACAACTGAAATATGCATAGTAAGTTAACCGGGAGCGGCACAAAGTCGACGATTGATGCAGCGGGGGGTTAGTGTCTCTCAGGTTGATAGGGCAACATAATACCTTTGAAGCACATCTCCAGGTCCCCCCACCCAAGATTTAGGCGCCAGCCTTCTCACCATCACCTCGAATTCTTCTGGCACTTTCCTTTATATCCTGCTGTTTCTAAAACTGGAAAAATAATTGTCTTTTTCTTGCTTTCGAAGGCCCCTTGGTACCACGGCGGGCATGAAGTGCCGCTCTGCGCTAGTGTGGTTTTTGATGTTGGCTCCTCCTTTCACTCGATATTTATTCCGTCCCGACCTAAACGCGATGTGTCGATCTACAATAATGGGCCGGTTTAACTAACTATCCCGTATCGATTCTGACAGCCAACGGAACTTGTGACAACACGCTGCTCACCTACAGGCACGAATATACGACAATCTCGGTTCCCAACTGCCGATCACGCCATGGCTTGACATCCGAACATCGGTCATGAATGACGGAAGTGGGTCGAGGCTCTCAGACGTGGAAATGTTTCGTTATCTTTTTTTCATTTGGGGATGAGCCGTGTTGATCTCAACGCCCTATCTAGCCGGTGGCATAACACGTCAAGACTTATGTATCTAGACTAGTTAACCATCAACATGACTTAGATAGTTTTTGGGTCCCATGTCTCACGGACCCTTACACTTGGCCACACCTGCCATCAACTGGGACTGGCAATTTACCTGAAGCGCCGCCGCAGCTCATTATGTAGCCGCGATGGCTATGGAAGTACAAGTAAGGTACTCTATGCCTTCAACTATACTCACTGCTCTGCACTCAATTCACAGATTCGGGGGATTTTATCGCGTGGTTGAGGACAGTACAGACCGTATGTTTAGTTCATAGGGAAGTTCTGCGTCCCGTACAGCTTGACTCTGTCTATAGTTACCGACTTCAGTAGGTACTAGTTAAGTAGAGACTCACTCTACAAATCGTACAATGTTATTCTTAGGTTGTGATCGCGACACCTCTTGTAACTTTATGTCGTTATTTTTCCCTTTTGTAAACTTAATAGATATCGAGTCCGGGAGAAGAGAATGTCTTGATCATTTGCTTAATGGCTACATGGGCGTTTTACTCGTGTGTGTAAGTAAGGTTAGTATGCTAGGTTAAGTAGGTAGGTTAAGACGCTTATCACATTTTACCCGTGGGAATTCCAGCATGTATCTAAAACATACCGTACCTTGGATGAACTAGGTGACCTTACCTACCTACTTCTATGAGGCAGTAGGTACACTCACTACCTAACCTAACCTAGGGATCTCAAAGGGTGAGGTCAGGTCCAGCGTAAAGTACAGACTACCTACTACCTAGATACGATGACTGTAGGTGGTGTGTCCCGTACTGATACGGCAATGCACTAGACTACGAAGTGCCTAACATGGTCATGAAGCCTGTTGCGTCGAAGGGAGGGAGGGAATGAAAATGGTAGGTAGGCCAGCCATTGAGAGGCGCATGTGCCGTGATTCCGCGATAGGCAAGACAAGCAACAGGCCACCACTGCGCTTACCTCTACATGGGCTAGCAAAGGAATGCAAACCGATTTGCCGCGATGAACGTTGGGAACAGTGTGCCAATCTGGTACCGAGGTTGGAACAAATAACAGTCTTCATGATAGGCACGCACAGCACGTACAGCACGTACAGCCGGTACAGCAGCACGTACAGCACTGTTAACCGCCAACATACCAAGTGTCGAGCGCCATCACACCGCAGGTTCCCAGACGGACGAGTATGTTTACATTCATAGTTGACTACCTAGATACCCAGAATAGGTAGATAGAGATACCTAGATAGATAGGTAGATTACACTACAGACATGTACAGACAAGACCTACGGACTGATAACTTATTCCGTATAGTTAACAACTGCTTCTTATGACCGGATACGTTGCGCTGTGGACAGCCATCTATGTGGACAGTCATCTATCTAGGTTGGCATTTCGCACATAACACGTACGCGTCGCAATATATGTCTTTGCTTCGATTGCCTGCCTACGATGGTTCAAGTTTCTTTCTAATTGGTTTTTGCGTATGTATGTACAGCCTGTATCCGTACAGACTAGACTACGGAATTCATTCCCTTGTTTCTTACATGGTATGGTAATACCTAGATAGGCTCTCGAGGGAGAAATTGTGTACACTACCTAGATAGATACCTACCAACCTACCTACAGTACTTGCACCAGGTATCTAGTAGAGAGAGAGAAAGAGAGAGAGAGAGAGACAGAGAGAGGGAGACAGAGAGAGAGAGAGATAGGAGGTAGACTATACATCAACATCACACGCTTACACCTTGTACATCTTCTCTACCTACATAGTATTGCAGGCTGGGTACGGACGTACTATGTACGGACTGTACGGACTCTACGGACTGTACAGACTGTACATTCTCGCGCAAATGGTGGTGAAAAGGTACCATCGTATCGTGCTGCGGCAGCGTCTGCTTCCAACTTTTTCTCCCCGACCTCGCGCCTCGCGTTTATCAACATAGAATGTATATTATACATTGTCTTCGGGGAACAACGTACCTCTCCAAAGCAGCTGGTGATTGACTTGTACACATCAATCGAGACAGGCGTGTCTTGTCTGGTCCTCCCACTTCCCTCATATCTGGCCTGTCTCCGTCTCTGTCTCCTTCGACTTTTCCCTTCTTCTCATTCCCATTCTCATCTCATTTCCATTCCAGCCATACTGCACTCGCCGTCACTTATCACTACAGCAGCAGGTGGTGTACCAGTAGACTCTGGCTAACCCGCGCTCGTGTTATCGTATCATTTCTAGATACAGTGTTGCGCATCCTGGTTATTGCTAGAGACATCGAAAACGCTTACCAACGAATTGCCCCCACGTGTGCAGCCTATATTTTGAGGGGCGCGCCGACAGGAATTTGTGGTACGGCGCCGTTTGTGGGAGTGGGTTCTCGCTGGAAGTGAGTTTTTGGCATTTTGTTGTTGATTTCATAACTTTTCTTTTTTTTTTTTTTTTTTTTTTTTTTCCCCTTTTCTTTTCTTTTCTTCTCTTCTCTCTCTGCTTCGGCTTTGCCCCCATCCACGATCCTCGTCTCAAAAATTTTCCCTCCGCCTATGCGACACTTTTTTTTGTCAGCTAGACTACCTCACCACCTACTAGGTTAGTGCCTAGTGAGCCACCGGGTGCACTACCCTCGCTAGGTACCTTACCACCTACAGGCTACCTATCTAGGTACCCCCAAACTCCTTTTACCCGCCACTTATCTACCCTACCCAGTAAGCACGTACATAAGGTAGTGTAGAGGCACAGCACGCTAGACACCAAAGTATCCACCAAAGTAGAGGTACGGCCCACGGGCAAATTGTGTGCACTGTGTTAGGGAGGCCAATGTACGCAGCGCTGCGGTTTCCGCACCACACGCTAGCGTCTACTGGCTTGCACTGCCAAACAGTGCAGGTGTGCTGGTACGCTAGACACCTAACAGCGCTCCTGGGATACGCTAAGAGACGGACGTACCAGTTACCTGAGTACCTGGCGTAGCATCAAGTACCCTGTACCCAAGGTACCCGTACTGTTGACGCCCGCTCCCCCGCCCCCTGACCCAGCCCGGTGCGTTATCCCACATGCACTATATACTATCTACCTTACTTACTTCAAAAGCTCCTTCCCTCAATCCTGCCGCAGTCCTCGCACTCCCTTTCCTCTCGTGCTCCACCCACCCTTCTCTCTTTTCCCACACCATACCACCTCCACCTCCACCTCCACCTCCATCTCCACCTCCACATCCACATCCACAACCATCCACAACCATCCACAACCACCTTCGCCTACGACCACGACGACTTGCAGACGCAGGCTTCTACATAACTAGGCACACTAGTACAGTCTGTACGTATATGGTACCGTGGTGTACCGACTGTACACACTACACACCCACTCTTTCCTAACTCTGCTTACGCTAATCCTGACTTGCATTTTACATGCATCAGGATCTCGACGGCCTACCGTCATTCACCCCATTCTTTGTCGTCAGCATCCACTTCCCTCTCGCCGCCGTTGATCTTTTAGATCACTCCTCCACCCGACCGGCTGCTGCTCGGCACTCGTGTCCACTTTTTCACACGCGGCCATCTGTCTGGCTATACCTTAGTCGTACCAGGGACTGCGTTCCCTGCTGCTGTTACGTTTCTAACCAGTGGACCCACAGAACATACGCCGAGCCCTTGCAACAGGAAGCGTCTATCTATACTATACAGGCGAAAAGTCTGCTGTCGAGACAAGATCAGACGGAAATAAAAAAATTAGCCTAAAACAACAACACCCTTCGAGGGCCCCCCTGCTCTGTAGCAGTTCAAATAAGAAGCTGGCTCACCTCACCGCACACCTCGAGAAACGGGGCTCCCTTTCTCCACTTTACAAACAGCAGACCCAGTCCCCCCCCCCCCATCGGTCCCGTCTTCATTGGACATCGCGAAGCTACTTTTTCCAATACAGCCAGGTTCGGATTGTGGTCCCCAATTCTTTACCCCAATTCCAGGCCTGGCCCCTCTCTCCTCTCCCACCCCTCATCAACACTTTGTGACAAAAGCTTTATTTTTTATTTTTAAGCTTTCACCTCGGGTCCTTCCCGCCAACATTGTTACTGACGGCATCCACCTGTGTCTCTTAGCAGGCCTGGAGACGGCGTTACGCTATTACCGTTCGGTATCGGACGTGGAGGATTACTCGGGTTTTGGGTCATCGATCGCAGTTCCACGGCCGCTCGTTTTCTCGACGATTGCGCTTTCGACGCGTTATCGTGTCTTGTTGACTTACTGTGCCCCTCCGGTGTACCCACACGGCACGCGCGTGTATTCCTTCGCACACAACGCGTGATCTAGGGTCACCGCACGGCAATCCGTCTGGACCTTCGTACCGTTCGTAGTTGACAAACACCATCGGACTTGCTGTATTCGAGCAGTCCCTGGTGTCACTGCCTTCAACGCGCGCGCTCAATTTCGAGGATATGGACAACAACCCTTCTGCTCAGCAGCAGTACTCGTCTAACCAGTTAGCAACCTCGGGCTCCTCGTACCCTTCTCCCTCAGCCGTAGCGCCTCACCAGCTGCAGCAAGGTTCCGCCACCCAGCACACCTTGCCCCCTCTGCAGCACAATAATAGTATGCAACCTATTTACGGGAGCCACCCTCATACGCCTAGAACGCCAGGGACTCCTAGCACGCCTCAGCCACAGAATAGCATGAGCAACTACCCGCCGCCAAACGCCGGTCCTGGTCGGGGTTCGTATCCCATGATGCCTAACCAATATCAGAATCAACCCCAAGGTTACCCGACGACCACCTCTATGATGCCGCAGACCTCCGTTGCTGTATCCCACCCGCAGCCCATCGCCCCTGCGCCTCCGCCGGCCGCCCGACCTCCTGTTCTCCGTCCCATGCCCGCCGGTGGAGTGATCCCCCAGTCAGGCTTGTCGTCGCCATACACCGGAAGCCCGATGATGGGCCACCAGCCATCCTTGGGTCAGGAGACCGAGCCTACCCACGTCGTAGGATCCCAGGGACGCCGCGGAATCCTGCCCAGTGCACCGGGTCGGCCAGCAGCCCCTACCGGAACTGGTGCCTCGAAGAATACTGTCATCCCTCAAAAGGATGCTGACGGAAAGTTTCCTTGCCCCCACTGTACCAAAACTTACCTCCATGCAAAGCACCTGAAGCGCCACCTCCTGCGTCGTAAGTTCGTAGAGTTCACCATTGTATTGTAGACATGCTGACAAGGTCGAACAGACACTGGCGACCGCCCTTACATGTGCGTGTTGTGCCGCGACACGTTCTCGCGAAGTGATATTCTGAAGCGCCATTTCCAGAAATGTTCGATTCGTCGAGGTAATCCAACTGGGGCGAGTCATTTGTCTCACCCCCAAGCACACGTTAAAAAGCAACAGCAGAATGCTCAAAAGGCAAATGAAGGTGATCTTGGTCACATTAATGGCATGGCCAACATGCCTGGTGACGGGGTTGTCCATCCTTTCGGTATGGTCCAGATCCAAGATGGTATGGGAAACATGGCCAACGACCAGAGTCAGCTCTCTAGATCCAGCAGCATGAGTCGCATGGACGATGCCGCCAACCGGGACCGCAGAAATATGCCAGCTGGCTACAACGGTGAAGTTTCGAACTCCATGTCGTCCAACATCAACCCGCAGTTGGCCAACTTCAACCTGCCTCCCAACCAGAACGGTGGCTTGCCCATCTATGGGGCTTCTGGCTCAAACCAACAGTCGGGCCTTGATTGGTCTCAGATGTTCCAACAGCCTGGTGCGCAACCAACACATACCTACAACGCTACGTTCCCATCTCCTAATATTGGACAGAATCAGACCGCAATCAAAACCGATCCTAACCTCGCCCCCGAGAGATCCCATGGCGCACTGGGCATTCCCCCGACCGACGACACCGACCGCCCGCTCTTTATCTCAAACTGGGAACCACAGACATCAATGCAGGATGGGTGCCGGCAACTTTCTACTCAAATTATCAATCTTTTCTACCCATCCGGTAGCTATGTTCGCCCCGAGAACAATGCCGTACATCACTTTTTTCATCCTGAAAACATCAAGATCTTTCTTCAGTCCTTTGTTCATTTTCACATTCATTTTTCTTTTCTCCACATTCCCACGTTTCGCATCATGGAAGCCTACCCTGGGCTCACTGCCGCCATTTGCTGCATCGGTGCTTGCTACTCTAATCGCGCGAATCCGCCGCTCGTACGCGAAGTTACGACTTTACTCGATACTACTCTTCAACGCGACTGCGCTCTAACAGAGTCCCAAAATTTATTCAAGATTGAAAGTGGCAAGGATAAAATCGGTCTTGAGAAGTTACAAGCGCTAATTCTGGTGACCTTTTTGCTAACCTGGAATGGAACTGCGAGTCAGAGAGAAACTGCTCAACGACTTTTCCCAGTCGTCGCCTCAATCGTACGAAACTCCGGCCTGTTGCAAATTCAGAAAGAGTCAAAACACAGTCGCCTCCACCATCCAGATGTCGATCTGCGGAAACCCCTCTCCCAGTCGTTCGATTGGGAAGTATGGGTTGAACAGGAAAAGCGTATTCGACTGATGCATTCGGCATATGTCTTGGACGTTGCACGGGGTTTATTTTTCAATCTTGACCCACAATTTGATGCGTTCGAGATTACAATTCCGCTGCCGGCTGATGATGCTGCATTCGAGGCTCCATCTGGGGAGGAGTGTGCGGGTGCCCTCAACTTGTTTGGTTCGGATACTGTGAAGAAGGCCAATCCCCACGGCTCTCAACGCAGTAAGCAGCCCGAATTGCATCTAATCATTCGAGCTATGTTGGATGGTTTCATTCAAATCCAGCCAAGCAGCACGAATATATGGGGCAAGAACATTATAATTCACGCTATTATTGCTCTCATCCGACGTGCGCAGGTGGAGGGCCACTTGACCGGGCTCAGCGGTTCGTCAACACCGCTTCGCCGGAACGATTGGGTTGTGACGGGTGGTCCTGACACTGGCGACATCCATGCCAGCGCAGTCAATAGTGGGGTTGACACCGCGGTATCAGGGACCCAGCCCATGCCGCCCGAACTCCATACCAGCTTCTCTTCCGCACTGGAGAAGTGGAAATCCTACTGGGAGATGGACATGGCCATTCAATATCCCCGGTCCGTCGTGAGTCCGCTTCGTTACGGTTATTCTAGGGCACCGCCGCAGCTTTTCTGGCTCGCCAAGATGTTCCTGCGAACGCCACGATTGAATGTTGACCTGATGGGTCCGGACCAACGATTGATGCAGGTCTTACAGTTACTCCGGGCTGCAACGGCTGGGGCCGAGCAAGACGATGCCTCGCGCGGTGAAGAACCCGATACGGCAGGGGTGATGATTCCAGACCACGCTGTTCCCAACCTCACTCTCGAATTGACCCAATTTTTCAAGCCGCCATCATCTGTCACAGAGTCTCCCCGTGCAACCAGCGTCGAGACATAATCACGGTAGCAGTGGCAGATGCTGGCCTGCGCCGTTGCGAACGTTCATGCGTCGTTTCCTACATTTCCGGTCTAAAAGTCTCTCGTGTCTTCTGCATGTTATTAGCATGGTGGGTGGATGGTTTGCATTTTCCGGTTCAGCTCGTACGCATTTCATTAGACTGGCAGTGATCCTGGCATTTTAGACACGACGATTAGACTTCGGGTGGGGTGTGGAAGGTGGCTGTGCTGTCGCCTCATGGTGGTTGTCATGACATTTGTAACGTTTTTGTGGTACCTGGCAAGCATTCCCGATAGGGTAGCTTTCTTGACGAGGCATGCATCTATTCATGAATCCAGGCATTCAACCAAGTAGCCAGGGACCTATAATGGGTTGTATCAAAAGTACGAACGTTGCGCTGTGGCGTATACCTAGCTCATCAAATCACAAGCTGCCCTGAATCATAAACAAAAAAAGAATTGAGATCCCTCCTACATGACTGTCTGTATCGGTGACATGCGGTAAGAACCAGGTTCATAGGTTCGAATGGGCCGCTGTTTTCTTACGCGGTTTGAATCAGCCAAAAAAAAAAAAAAAAAAAAAAAAAAAAACCTTATGTTTTGAGTCGAGCGACAATATTACATAAGGGAGTTTGTAATAGGTATGCTAAGCCGATGATTGACACGTTCGCCTCGTTCGCCTGCTACTCAAGACGACTTAAAGGGTAATTATGTACAATAATAATACCTATGTACCTTGGTAATCAGACTGCAAACGAGATAATTATTTACAATGTTTTCATTCTGAAGCCCGCTGGAGGAGACAGGGCCTCAGGCGCCTTGCAAAACAGGGAATTATCCCCGAGCCTCCGGAAGGGCAATGGGCGTGGGCGTGGGGCATGGTAGATAGGAATTAGGCACAGAGACTCCTGTCGATAAGGTCTTTGGCGAAATAGGGGTAGGGTTTAGGGAAATAGAAATATGTATGCCGGATCATGTAAGGTTATTAACCTCTTAGAGGGGAATTACCTTAGGTACCCCTATCTTTAACATACCAAGGTAGGTAGGTAACGTACTTGTGACTCCTGTTAGGATGGTCAAGTTATAGGCCACGTTTGTAGCTTGCTTATCTAGGTATGTCTGGGAACTATTTCCTCCAGCTGACTGAAGAACCGACCTAACTGACTGATACGCTTTGCTGATTTGGTTTGTATTTGATTTGATTTGATCTGATCTGATTTATTTTATTTTATTTTTAATTTCTTTGGGCTGCTTTAACTAATCCCAGCCCGGGCAGTGTTCCTGCTCGAGATCGAGCGGACCAGCTATCCAGTCCTTGTCCCGACGGGGAGGTGGGAGAGGTGGGAGGGTAACCTGGGCCAGTTATCTAGCTATGTAGGCACCCAGCTCGCAGAGGGGACGACTGACATTGCTTGCTGCCGTTGCTGCTATCTACATACAGTAGGTTTATCTACCTACTTGGGGGTACCAATTACTTGTTACCGTTGTTGGGGTTTGGCGGCGGCGGCGGCGGCGACGATGGCACCTCGTATCTGGCGTCGCGATCGACGACGGTGATTCGCGGCGCCAGCTCCCGCAGTGCGGAGCGGTCTTCCTCTGATGGCTTGAAGTACTGTTCCTCGGCCCGATCCGATACGCGCAGACCGATGGCCCCCCAGGCCAGCAGGCCCACGCCCACGCCGATGCGGGCCTTGGACGAGAGGTTGCGGAAAGTCCTAGGCGACCCGTTAGTTTAGTTCGGTGGTTGAGTTGTTTGTTTTGTTTTCACGTTTTTATGTTGTCATCCATCCATCCATCCATCCATCCATCCATCCATCCATCCATCCATCCATCCATCCATCCATCCATCCATCCATCCATCCATCCATCCATCCATCCATTCTTCTTATTTTATTTATTTATTGTATGTATGTTTGTTTGTTTGTTTGTTTGAAGTCGTGTATCATATGAATGATATGCTCCCAAACGAGCGGGATTGGCGGAGAGGACATGGGCATCCGAGATTCGGGACGCTCAATTGAGGATATGAGACGGAAATGAAGGGTAATAATTCGTGATTTGTAGTGGCGGATAGCCAGGGGTTTAGATAACGTGATAGTGATGATGAATGGATGGATGGATGGATGGACTGATGACCGGCTGGCTGGCTGGCTGGCTGTGGTTAGGTTGGGGTTGGGGTTGGGGTTGGCTTACTGAAGCAGCGGCATGAGTTTAATATTTGCGTGTCGTGTGAGCCAAAACTCCAGCTGAGCTCAGACGCAAGGACAAAGAAGAAGAAGAAGAAGAAGAAGAAGAAGAAAAAAAAAAAAGTAATCGGTTACTTTTCTTCCCCCTCTGTTGTTATTCTGAGTCGCCAAGACGGGGCGAAGACAAAACAAAAGGCGAACGAGACGAAAAGATTCTTCGGAGGGAAGAAAGCCGGTCTCGTCCGACCACGCCAAAAAAAAAATAAAACTTAAAAAAAAAAAAAAAAAAAAAAAAAAAAAAAAAAAAAAAAACAATGATGGCGCCGCGACACCACGTGGTCCCGTTGATCGTACCGTACCGGTCGAGGCCTGAGACCGACAATTTGAAGAGCGAAGGGAAATGAATCCGACGGGGGCGAACCAAGGCAGAAGAGTTGTCGGGGTGGCACGATAAATGACAGAATGCCAGGCAATGGATTGTTGAAAACGGACAGCAGAAGATGATGTATCGCCTCGCTCTCTCACTAGGTATGTATCGGATCGATGGCTCGCGGGACCACTGGAACACCCAATATAATGGGTGTCTCGGGCTCACAGGCTGACAACACAAGCGGTGAGGAAGAAAGGGCCCGGTAATGGTGACGATGAGAAAACGACCAAGCTCTCTTGTGTGACTTTTTTGCGGCCGTGTGAGGATTGTCGTGTTTTTGTATCGGTACTTGCTGAAAGTTTGGCCTGGTATTCTTTCTCTTTTTTTTTTTTTTTTTTGGTTGTTATGGGTTGTTGTTGAAATGGTAATTTAATTTTGCCCTTTCTTTACGTCTCACACGGCAACGGATTGATTGATTGATTGGTGTTGTGATGAGCGTCAAAAGTTGGATGTTCGGTCATCGAGCGTTGCGCCACAACACCAGCCACCACTAGAATAACTAACGAATGTGCAGTGCAATTGACCCGAAGCATTTTCCATGCACTTCCAGGTTTTGAACTTATCCGTTAACTATTTTCGATGTGAGGCTTTGCTTAAAACGGTGTTGTGAAGGTCGGGTCCAATCCCGCCAATCCACTCTGACCCCGTTAAGTGCATTGACCTTCAGTCACGACTTTTAGGTCGTAACAAGCATTTAATTCCCGAAAGCCTAGCAATCTTCTAGATGAAGTACTTTTTGATTTGAATCTACCTCGAATATAATTTGTAGACGAAAAGCATAGCGCCTAGTGCTGCCGCGCATTGAGATAGTCTGGGGATAATATCCAGCTATATCCAAGCACTGGGATCATGCCCTCAACTAGGGCCGGCCGTTCTAATTAAGCCCAGAGTGATGTCCCCCTCAGTAACGAACAACTTATTCAGGTAAGTGCCCGTCCAAGTTGGCATCCCTCTCATACTTTACGTATGGTAAACCCAACGAACATATGCTAGTACGCTCTATTCGCTGGCGCCGTACTGACTCCGGTACTCTTCGATGCGCTTAAGGACGTCAGGGTCGGAGATAACGCCCTTCATGCCGGCAGCAATAATGTCGTCCAACTTGATGATAGCCAGAATCGGTATATTGTACTCCTTGCGCAGCTGGCCAATGGCACTCGTCTTTCCATCACCGTTCGGCAGCGTCTCCTGGCGGTCGAGCGCAACAATGATGCCGACAACAGTGCCGCCTTGGGCATGAATCATGTCAATGGCCTGGCGCTTGGCGGTACCGGCAGAGACCACATCGTCGATGATCAGCACGCGCTTGCCCTTGAGCGGAGAGCCGACAATGGTGCCGCCCTCGCCGTGGTCCTTGGCCTCCTTCCGGTCGTAACTGTAAGCTGTGTGCCGGTATTTGGCAAAGTCCAAACGGCCGAGGGCATACAGGACGGTGGCGGCCAGCGGGATACCCTTGTAGGCGGGCCCGAAGATGACGTCAAACTCCGGCGCTTCGGCCATAATGGTGTGGGCATAGGCGTCCGCAATGGGCACATGAAGGTCGAGGGTGAAGAAGTCTCCGGCGTTGAAGAAGTAGGGCGAGATGCGCTTCGACTTCAACTCATAGGAGCCGAAGCGCAGAGCGCCACCTTGGATGGATGCGCGGAGGAAGTCTTGCTTGTACTGCGGCAACGCCATGGTTGTCCAAGTTCCCCTGTCTTAGCTGGGAAATCTCACGAGAAGTAGTCAGAAGCCAAGAATTATGACGCTGCCCAGCGAATGTGTGTAATCGTAGCCTTCCTTTCCTGTTGTGCGGTATGCCGGGAATGGGAACACGTTATGAATCTAGGCCTGATCCCATCGTGTAAGTTACCATTTGCGCATCTTTTTTAAGTTTCCCTAGGTGAAATCTTGATACTGGGCAAACCATTTTACAGGCCATTGAGCATATCTTATCCTTTTGAACAGCGAGTATCGATCAAACATTAAAAGAGATGAGCAGTGCTTTTTTCCCCTCAAACCTCTGCGATGCCTGTAGTAGCTCAAAGCGGGGGATTTGATGGATCCAGAGCAAAACCGGCAAGCAAAACAGCAACGAAAAAGCCACTCACTGTTCACTGTTTATAACCCAGAGATGCCCTTGGCAAAAGATTTCTTGGTAACAGGACGGTATGCTAGGTAACAGCAGAAGGATTAATAAGGGGAATAGGATACGAGTCTTTGGATTTATTCATTACCCGGCCGTTCTTGCTCGTCGATAGGGCGGTCGATAGGGTGGGCAGGCAGGGAGGGTCCTGTCGCTATGGAACCCGAGACCATACCCCCCTATCGCCACGCCGGGCTTTATCGATAAGATAAGACAGACAACCCCACAGGGACCTTTTTTTCTCGGGTCCATCCCAAGCATCAGCATCAATATCGATCGCAACCTCGACCTAAGACTTATAATTCCGTTCCATTGGTCGAACACGCTCGCCTTCGGATTCACTTCGACGTCGCCGTCGACTGCACAACCTGCACAGCTGCGCATACAACCATACTTCGATACCGCAGTGCGCTTTGTCGCACCCACAGTTGCCCATCATGAAGACAACTTGGAAAGACATTGCCCCGGTTCCGACCGCCACAGAGTTCCTTGACGTTAGTTGCCAAGGCCAGAACTCTTAGTTATCACCTCGCGACTTATTAGCTGATGCATTAACTATCCACCATAGATTGTTCTGTCGAGAACCCAGCGCCGACTGCCCACTCAGATTCGAAGGTAACAATTGCTCTACTCTCTTGTCTCTCGTCTGTCGTCTCTTGCCTTTTGCTTCTTCTCCTGCTGTCCCGTCGCCTGGGCGCATGCGCATGCGCCCTCCCCCCCAAATTGTCAAGAGTGAAGTGGAATCCTAACGCTTCGCAGTGGCTTCAAGATCGCGAGAATAAGTACTTCGCACCTCTCCTGTCTCTAATCATAGAGGCGAACACCACTTACCGTCGACCTAGGAGCATTCTATACCCGAAAAGTCAAATTCACCGCCGAAACCTTCACCGAGAAGCTGTCCCTCATATTGGTTGGTCGACGCTCCCGAAATACTCGCCGATGACCTGGTCGCTGATATACCCTCCATAGGATGGATTCCCACGCCTTAATGACCTACATCCCTTCCACAAGGATTTGATGAACGTGCGTACTACGAACCTATCGAACCTATCGAACGTGGACGTTGGCGATTAAGATGGAACCCTTGGCCTGATTTTCTATTCCAGACGCTTTACGATGCCGACCATTTTCGAATCGCCTTGGGTCAACTTGCGACCGCCAAGAGTCTTATTGAGAGTATTTCTAGAGATTACGGTACGTCCTGTGATTCATTTCAAGTTACGGCAATCGACACGAATCCTCGGCTTCAAACTTCCCTCGACTCAATCGATTTGGGTCTCAAGTACAATGCTTGCGTCTGCTTTGAAGATCGCCATCGCATTGCTAGGTCAGGCCAACTGTCAACGTTTGCACTTGCACACTATCGCTTCTTTGAAGTGTGGAAATTACACTACTTACACTACATCTTCTCTCCCGTATCGACAACGCAAAACTGGTCTTCACTCAAGCCCAATGCTGCTAGTGTTTTGTGTTTGTATTGGAGCATTTCTAACAACTTCTTAACAGTCCGTCTACTCAAATATGCGCAATCTCTATACCAATGGTAAGGGCTTTTGAACGCCGCGGTCTCGACTCGTGAACTAACAGGGCAAAGCAAACAATTGAAGAAGGCCGCTCTTGGTCGCATGGCTACGTTGACGCGTCGTCTCAAAGACCCCCTACTTTATCTGGATCAAGTTCGGCAACATCTCGGACGTCTTCCTTCTATAGACCCGACAGCCCGCACATTGTTGATCTGTGGTTTCCCTAACACGGGAAAAAGTTCTTTCCTGAAATCAATCTCGAGAGCGGATGTGGTACGTTGCTGTGCAATGCGTGTAGTGTTTGATATTCACTTGATGCTAATTGGACTCTAGGAGGTGATGCCTTGTGAGTAACCCAGCGTTGATTTGGCATGAATTTTCCCCGTCTCTCGCCGACGAAATCGCCTCTCGATCTGTGTTCAGCTCAGGGGCCCGGAAACAATATGGTTTAGGATGGGATTGCTAACTAACTTTACAGACGCCTTCACCACAAAGAGCTTGTTGTGAGTATCTGTCGAGGGCAACCGAAGCGTTAGGCTCCTTTGCTTATGCAATCGCTAATCTGAACAGTGTTGGCCATTTTGACTACCAGTACCTCAGATTGTAAGATATTTACGTTCCCCTTTAGAAACCCTGGCTGGTGCTAATTCCGGACCGCAGTCAAGCTATTGATACCCCCGGTATGTTATCTACCTGTCCGGCGTCCTTTACAGCTCGCCTATGCTCGGTGCTCTAGCATTCCCTGCAGGAGTCTGTTGTTCCGAGTGATGACCGCTGACTTGCTGATTGAAGGTGTACTTGATCACCCGCTGGAGGAAATGGTATGTAAACACATGTTACATATCATTCAGCAACCATGACTGACCCCCATTGCCAGAATACTATTGAAATGCGTAAGCGATAGCACCGCCTCGTTGAAATAATGAGACGACTTAACACCTTATTACAGAATCGATCACCGCCATAGCACATCTTCGAGCTGCCATCCTGTATTTCATGGATTTGTCTGAGCAGTGTGGTTACAGTGTGAAGTCACAGATGCAGGTACGAGGATGCCCATCTCCATCTCCATCTCCATCTCCCTATACTTCATGATTCAATATCACTGACTTGTACTAGCTATTCCGAAGTCTTAAGCCTTTGTTCGCCAATAAGTTGATTTTCGTCGTTATCAACAAGATCGATATTCTGAGACGTGATCAACTCGACGCGGAAACTGCTGCGGAGATGGATGAGCTCATCTCATCTTCAGGAGTTGAAGTTGTCGAACTCTCATGTATGAAACCCTGAAGATCCCCCAGTCACGTATCTGTGAAGCACAAACTTCATACCAGGCTTTTGTGTTTTTCGTTGATGGGCGTGTATTACCACGTCACTCGATTGGAAATTATTAACCGTTTTTATCATAGGCAACACCACTGAGGGCGTGCAGGAAGCCAAGAACCTAGTTTCTGACAGACTCTTGGCTCACCGAGTTAGCGAGAAAGTCAATGCTGGCACTAACAGCAGCGGTGTCATTGGCAGCAGATTGGCCGACGTGATGTCCAGAATTCATGTTGCTCAACCCACAGAAGTGCGAGAGAGCTTCATCCCCGAGGCTGCCTTAGCAAAGAAGAAATACGACAAGAATGACCCTAACCGCCCGACGCTCGCGAAAGACGTGGAAGAAGCGAACGGTGGTGCCGGTGTGTTCAACGTTGATTTGAAGGCCGACTATCTCCTGGCGAATCCCGAGTGGAAGCACGATAAGATTCCCGAAGTCTTTGACGGCAAGAATATCTACGACTTTGTCGACCCCGATATTGAGGCCAAACTGCAGGCTTTGGAGGAAGAAGAAGAGAAGCTTGAGGCTGAGGGATACTACGAGTCGGACGAAGAGTTCGACGATATTGAGGCGGCCGAGATCCGCCGGAAGGCCGACCAGATTCGAACCAAGCAGGCACTCATCCGCAACGAGGCCAGGATGCGCAGAATCAAGAACCGGGCCGCCATACCGCGCAGCGCCATGAAGAAACCCCTTTCACAACTCGAGGATTCGCTCGACCGGCTTGGTGTCGACACGGAAGAGCTACAACTTCGTGGCCGTTCAATGACGACGACTCGTGGCCGTTCTACGACTCGGAGCCGACAAGGCACCGAGGACCCCAACGCCATGGATATCGACCAGACACCAAGGGAGCGATTGCGGTCGAAGAGTCGCGCAAGAAGTCAGCCGGCGACCAACCGTCGCGAGGACGGTGTTGCCGACACAGTAGTCCGCACCAAGGCCGAAAGGCAGGCCAAGCTCTCGCAGAGAAAGATGAATCGCAACGCCCGCCAGGGAGAGGCCGATCGTCATACCACTGCCTCGCTGCCCAAGCATTTGGTAAGCCACCCCGACGACGTCCGAAAAGCGTGGTCGAAGTTTATATCTGTATTTTTTTTCACGATGCTAATCTGGTTTCTACCGTAGTTCTCGGGCAAGCGAACTCTCGGAAAGGCGTCCCACCGTTAAGTGCGCACGAAGGGGTGGTAATGTCAATCAGGGGTCCCTGCCTTCCCTGGGCTGCCAGACGGCGGAAAGTGTGCTGGGCTGGCTATGTACAGGGTAGCTTGGTCTCGATGTCACGGCATTCATCTGACGTGGATCGAGGCAAACTGGTCGAGGAGAGAAGTGAGGAGAGGGAAAACATCAAACAGTGTACGGGCGTTCTGGACTGGCGATAATGGGATGCGAACCTGCTTTTATCTCGTGTTTTGTTAAAGAGAGAGAGAGAGAGAGAGAAATCATGAGAATGCCACTGCTTTATATTGATTCCTTTTCGAGGTGATCATTGCTCTCTGATTTCCTAGGAGCTCATAACTGTGTGAACTTGACTATGAGGAATATGAATGGAGCCCTCTCTCCCACCAAACTGACTCTCTTTGTGTTCTTATGACTGGAGAGATATGGTTTAGCAACCGGGGGGGAGGGGGTGTTTGTGGATGGTAGATGACGGGAAGTCAATAAGGCAGTTTAGTTGGGTGACAAGAGTAATTCTGTTTTAGGTATGCGAGTTGATTCTGTTCGCCGGTACAAACTACAATACACTATACTACACTATACTGTAGATACTATACACTGACTAAACCCTTCGTCCTCTGATGCGGGCCATGTATGAATGCCATTGCATTTCATTGCAAATTCACTCATCCGGCAACCGAACCATATCCTAATATTCTATATGGGAAAGAGAGAGGAGGAAAAGAAAAAAAAAAAAAAAAAAAATTTGCACCTAACCTAGGTAAATCTTTCTTGTCCATCCCCCCATGGGTCCGGACGGTCTTGCCTTTTCCTTGCCTTGCCTTTCCTTTCCTTTGTTTCCCCTTTTTTCCTTTTTTCTTCGTTTTTCTTCGTTTTCTTTTTTTTCTTTTCTCTTTTACACATGGGAATACTTAATTGTTTTGTTTTTTGTTGGCTTTACTCGGGTTGGAAGTTCATCGCTTCATGTCCAGGGCGAGAAGAGGCAGAGGGAGAGTGAGAGTGAGAGTAAGAGTAAGAGTAAGAGTAAGAGTGAGTGAGAGAAGGCGCATGAGAACAGAGGTCCAAGAATGAAGAAGAAGAAGAAGAGGAAAGAGGAGGAGGAAATGTGTGCTTAGCTAGGTTAGGTAGGCGAAGCGAGAGATATTCGATTTCCCTTTTTTTTTCTTTTTTTTCTCGTCATTCTCCTAGGTGTTTGAGTGGGCGTGTGTGTGGAAACATCGTTACGGATGTTTCCCTAATGGACGTTTTTTTTTTTGCTTTTTCTTCTATATATCTCTTACTCGACCAGTTGAATGGCATGTGAAGTCAAATACCTGGGAGAGAGGGAAAGAGAGAGAAGGTAGGTGTGAGGGTTAGCATCGATTCGGGATATAAAGAGGGAAGAGGGAAGAGAAAAATCAACGATATTGTTTGTTTGTTTGTTTGTTACTGCTGCTTGTGGCTTACCATATCGTGCCAGCCGCCGCCGCTGAATTCCGCCTTGCTGCGTCCGACGTGAGTGAAGCCGAAACGTTTGTAGTAATTGACTAGGTACTGTTTGAAGGAGAGCAACTAGTTAGCTAACAGTAGTCGGCGAAGAAAGAAAGAAAGAAAGAAATTCTCTAGGGCGGTGCGTCTTTTACCTCCTGACAGATAAGTGCAATGCGATCGGCGAGCGCGGAGCACTTCACCTGCTGCAAGTAAGCCTTGACGATGAGTTTTCCGAGACCGACGCCTTGCAGCTTGGGGTGGACGGCGAGCGAGTGGATGCAAATGGTGCGGCCGGTCTCCTGATGGCCGAGCTTGTCAGACTTTTTCTTGCTGGTCGTCGTCGGGGTCGTCGTCGGGGTCGTTGTCGGGGTCGTCGTCGGGGTCGTTGTCGGGGTCGTCGTCTTGTAGTCGCGCGGGTAGTCCATGGCCTCGTCGGTGACGACATCTCCATAAGATCGCGTGGCGACGATGTGAGCAAGCAACACGCTGACGGCGCCGTCATCGCGGCCCGTCTCCACGGGATGTGCAGTGTGCAGAGTCTCGATGTCCCAGTCCTTGGTCTCCTCTGAGGGCACGACTGTGCAGAATAGGCCCATGCAGAGTTCAGACGATACCGTTAGTCGGTACGCGAACTATGAAGAAGAAAGTCAGTGAAATTCGAGTGTCTATTCCTTTGCCTGTTTCTTTTGCATCTTTTCTTTTTTTTTTTTTTTTTCCCCCTTCCTTTCTGACTTCTGACATTTGGCGTTGATAAGAAACATGACGCTGCGGTCACGCGACCAGGAGAGATAGATATCGTCAAACTGTAAGAATATGGATGGATGCAACGCCAAAAAGCTCGCCGAATTGGGAACGTGCGTGTAAGTCTGTATAGATGAAGAGAGAGAGAGAGAGAGAGAGAGAGAGAGAGAGAAAAGATTCGTTCAAGGTGTGTAGCACACGCACACATGGACAGGGGCTTCTAAAAAAGCATCCATATTCCGAAGTCGTATCAGGAATATATATGTGTATGTATGGGCGTATAGTTGACATCCACACACACACGCACACATTCATGATACATGTGTGATGGTGATGATGGTGGTGTTGGTGATGATGACGAAACCAGACATCTTGGATAGACAAGACAAGACAAAGGGACGGACATACACTATAAATAAATATACAATAAAAAAGAACATACCTTTTCCCGCGTGGCGCGGTGTCCAGGATCAGCAAAAGCGGCATTCTCGAGCGCGACGCAGCTGTCGAGGTCAGAGATGGTGAGTGGCCGAATCAAGGGTGAGAAGGGAAAGGGCAACAAGTCCTGGATGCCGCGGAAGTGCTGGCAATGGTGGCGACGGCGCTCTCCGCTCATCGTCTTCTGGATGTCGACAAAGTCGTCGGGTAGATCCTCGCTGTCGTCGACGGCGTCCTCGGTCGTGGCGGCTGCGAGCTTGTTGTTATTGCTACTGTTCTTGTTCTCGTTCTCGTTTTCGTTCTCGTTATACTTGTCTTCCGCCCTACCTCCTGGTCCTGTCTTCTCGGATGGCGGGGCAGCCATGATGTAGTGTAAATAGGTCAACAGCGTTTGATGGGTAGTAGTAGGTAGTAAATGCGACCGAGAGGGAGGGAGACAGGTTGGTTTGCCGATGATGGTAGAATGATGTGTGGCTTGTTTGTCGGTGAGCAACCAACTTATTATGCTTTCGTTTTCGTTTTCGCTTTTCCCTTCTTTTCTTCATCAATCATCAATCTTAGGTCCTTTTTGGTTGTCTCGGTCTTTTAGAGGTCATTATGCTCTTGGTAGGGAATAGGTAATTATCTAGGTTAGGTGGACAAGAGACTAACGTATTAGACCCTGTTTTGGGCCGGACCCACATTATGGCCACCCGATTTTCGAGCGCTTCTACGTACCTAACCACTTCCATATCCTGGATCCAGTGAAGGCATTCCCGCCTTACAAAGCAAGCAAAGGTAGATGTAAATAGCGATTGCTTCTGAGCACGACATTACATTACATTCCGGTAGGAGTTTACATCGTCGCGACACGGCACGCGGCACTACATCGTGGTGGGAAGCGACCTATACTTGACGGGTCTTCGGCCTCTCTTTTTTAGGTCCAGGGCCCCATAGGGAGTTCTTTCCAGGCCATCTGAGCAAACTTGCCTTTCCCATATAGCGCAGCTTTGCGGGCTTTTTCGGTCATCTTCACGTACTCCGCAGCCTCTACATGGGTACGGCCGCCCTTTAACCGAAGTTGTAGTGTAGACCGTGGAACGTTGTATAGACATGGGCAGCTTCGCGAATGCTGGAAACGTGCTTTTCTTTAACTGCTTTAATGGCATTTTTTAATCGGGTTTCTTTTTCCATCGGATTAGATTGAGTCGATTGAGTCGATTGAGTCGATTGAGTCGATTGAGTCGATTGAGTCGATTGAGTCGATTGAGTCGATTGAGTCGATTGAACTGCTCGGGGAGATGCGATGCGAGGCGATAAACAGATGTAAGTAAGGTAATGCGATGAAGTTTCAGTGGTCGTCAGGAGTTGAAGAAGCGGTTAGGTAGGTACGTAGAAGTGCTCAAAAATCGGGTGGCTAGAATGTGGGTCCGGCCCAAAAGGGGGTCTAATACGTTAACCGGTTAGATAGTTATCTAACCTTAGGTTAGGTAAGTTCCATCAGGTTGGCTGTGGTTCTGTGGTTCTGTGGTTTTGTGGTTCTGTGGTTGTGGCGTGCTGGAGATCCTCGCTTACTTAATCCATTCAATCGGAGAGAGACGGGAGATCTGGATGTCTGGTACTTTTATTCTGATTGGGCGTTTTCCCTACGAAGAAGAGGTGGAAATGAACCTGCTCAATTCATTTGCCCAAGATAGGTACGGTACGTCTGTAAGTACTCCATACTCCGTACTCCATTCCCATTCTCCTTCAATGTTGTTTGTTGTAAAACGTACGGATGGATACATACCTAGATAGGTAGATACGGTATCTATCTATCTATCTACATGCTGACGGGAGAGGCAAACATGTTGAAACATGCCCGTTAGTTACCCGGCTACACACACACACACTGCGCAGTTTGATACGGTCTGATACGGCCTGATACGGCCTGATACGGCCTGGCACGGCCTGGCACGGTTCCGACGGTCCGCGAGTATGTATGACCGATAACATAACATACCCCCCCGCTCCCAACTTTGCCCCAACTTTGCCCCCCTTCAATCGCCGTCTGAATACGAATCTACGATCCTGTACGATGCAGCATCGCGATTCGTCTTATACAACAATTGGGACTGCACATGCACAAACAATCAGGGAATCGCAACAGAAGGAGTGGGTATCATTGTGCTTCTCTCTCTCTCTCTCTCTCTCTCTCTCTCTCCCGCTCCCGCTCCCGCTCCCGCTCCGCCCCACGAGTCTGGTCTGCTAGACTAAATTGTACATGCAACGTCTCCGGGCGGGGCCACCAACAGCTCTATCAACACCTCTCTCTGCCAGTCATTCCCCGGTGTCCATTTCTTTCCGCCTCACGTCGCCCCATAAGCCCCCGTTCAAGTTTGCCCCCGGCGCCGTGTCCGTACCAACCTATCCCGAAATCTACACTCCCACATGTTCTTTCTCTTCGTTGACCATCCCCATTCCCCTTCACCTTCCCGAAATCTACACCTCCACATCTTCTTTCTCTTCATTGACCATCCCATCCCATTCCTCCTCACCTTACCGAAATCCACATTTAT
Source organism: Xylariaceae sp. X187 (assembly GCA_028637585.1). Lineage (NCBI taxonomy): Eukaryota > Fungi > Ascomycota > Sordariomycetes > Xylariales > Xylariaceae > Xylariaceae sp. X187. The sequence goes on along the minus strand of JAJIZN010000001.1, from coordinate 3,212,421 downwards.
CACCGTCAACCCACAACCGTGTCCCCCTTTCACTGTTTGGTAGTATTCCCGTGTCGAGTCTCCAAGCTCGGACCCCCAACGGGGATGCAATCTCTCTCCTCACATATGGAGGCCGGGCATGGCAAACGACACTATCGCAAAATCAAAACGCCATAGAGAATAATGACAAAACATCTTGGTATTTTTCGTTGGTCTTCATTCAACTTTTCTGTGCTTTTGTGGTATCGTGGTATCTCGCTCCGTCTGCAACGCCTTACTTTGCTAGAGGCGAATCGTGGTATCATATTTGAATGTATTCGTGCATGTAGCATCAAAACCCAGAAACGTCTGTACGCCGTCACTCAACCTTCCTGAGGGGAATCACGCAAGGCAAACAATGAAGGAAAAAAAAAGAGAAACATTGGAAAAATGCATCGAAATCAATAAACTTGCGATTTGCGCGCCGAATCGTGGGGAATGAAAATCAGAGCCGACCGATGCACGCCAGGGGTATATCCAGCCGGGGTATTTGCATGTATAGCATCTAGAAAGAAGGGAATCTAACGGAAAGGTCCGATCGGACCGGGGTATCCTGAATTGGTTGAGTGTGAAGTGGATGGCCGCCCACTGTCACCCGATGCGCGCGTGTTGTGGCGGGGCGTCACGTCACCGCCGTGGGCAGTAGTGTTGGGCTTGTGGTCGAGTCCGTTGTTGCCAAAGTGCCGACTTGACCACGGACTGTTATCGTCATCTGGAAGATTGACACCGCTATCATTCCAGGGGTTGCGGTCAGCATTGAAGCTGCGCGTCGATTCTATCGAAATGAGTGACGATTTAGAAACATTGGTCGACCCTTTGAAAATCAAATTCATCGTGTGTGAACTGTTCTTTCTGCGATCAAGAGAAGACAGCAACTGCGACGGCTTCCGGAGCTTGTCCAGCAGCGTTGTCGCTCGTTGCTGTGTTACATCTTCACCAAAGGCCGGCTTGGTTGGCGAATCCGTTCCAACGGATGTCGGTGCGTGCTGCAATAGTTTCGAATCGAAATACTGCAGCGTGTCCTCGAATGAGTCCGACTTAGGACGGGGTAGAGCACCCTTAACGACGTTGACCTCGACGTTGGCCGCAGTGAATTGCTGCATCAAATAGTCTATGGCGTCGCGAAGTCCACCAGAATTATTTCTTGTAAGTTTCCAGAGGAGAGTCATGGTGCGATTTCCGTCTTGGGTATTGTCTTGGGTGTTCTCATGCACCTCCACGCCGACTTCATATTGACTCTTGAGTTTGCCAACAAGCCTATTGGCAAATTCCAAAGATTCAAGAAATTTGACCAGAGATGGGGTTCGAGTCAGAACCATTTCATGCGTCTCAGGGACCATGCCCTATCCCATCATTAACATTAACTGTCTCACTTAAATATCACTGAATGAATGCATATGCTTACCAGGAATGCATCAGCACACATTGGGACTTGCCACTCGGGGCCGGTCACAGTGACTTCGTCACTCGCCTGTTCAGTGCTCGGGAAGACGACTTTGCAGTTCCATTTCTTCTCCAGCTCCTCAATCTCTTGTAGGCGAGCAATGAGTTGCCTATGGTACAGACGGTCAACGTGTACAATCTGTGATGTGAACTCGGAATGCTAATCAATCATTTGCGCGGTTAGATGATTGGCACGTGACTTTATGGCTCAAAACGTATCAGGAATTACTCACAGCCCTGTCGACCATATCCAGAATTTCGGTCTTGACGAGCTCCAGATTTTGAGCATTACGGGCCGGCGTGCGACAGATTACATTGTCAACCTTAACGTCGTCATCTTCGCGGCCAATCCCGCCTATAAGAATAGTCAGCAACGTAGATATCGAACAATAACACTGAGCTGCCTACCTCGATCCATAGCATTCGAAAACTTGACGAAGACCGAATGCTTCTTCATAATGCGCTGTATATGCTGCCCACCGATACCGATTATCCGCTTGTGATACTGGTCCGGAACGTGGAAAGAGATCGAGGCGGGCATTTCTTGCTCGACTAGGGTCATGCCTTGCTTCATCGAGTCGTAAGTTGGTGCAATAACATCGATATCAAAGTTATACTCTCGAAAACTGTCGAAAACAATTTGAACATTGCCTGGACCTTTGTCAGCTGCTGTGGTATAAATGCAGTCCAGATGACGTACTTTGCGTCATGATCTTGTTGATCTTGCCATTCTTTTTGCCAGAGACAAACTCCTTGTGCTCATTTGCGAGCTCAATCTTGACACGAATTTGTTGAGCTCCCATATTGCCAAATCCAATCTGAGAGAGTACCGTCAAGGCTGACTTGACAGCATCATCGGATCCGGTGATCGTAAATGTCATCTTATCGAATGCGATGTCCGCGTCCGAGTTGGAGCAGATCTCACCAAGCATGGAACGAACATCATGGGGACTAGGAACAGAACCGACTTGTTGAAACCACCAAGATCCATAGTAGAATTGGCCAGCCTTGAGTGGTAAAGTCAGCAGTATATATGCCAGCAGGCGGAGTAGCACATACTAGAGACATGATTTCCTTCATGGTGCGCTCAATTTGAAGTCCCTCGACACCCTGGACTCGAATCATGTTGCGTTGGGACGCAAGAGGTGGAAACATAATGTATGCACCGTTGACTTCCATGATCTTTCGAACTTTGTCCATCCGACTAAGCAGAATACTATCGATTTTGGCTGGAGAGATGACGGCATCTTTCATGAAGAGCTTCGTTCGACTAACAAGATCGTGAATTTTGCGTTTAGCTAACTCAATACCCTGGGGGTTCTCGCCGGTAATGAAGATCTCGTCAGGATTACGGCGATTTGCATTGGGAGGGCAGTATCGAGACAGCTGAGCGAATGGCGGGAAGTAAATGGCCGTGTTCGTTGCGGATTCGATTAGCTTGATGTTCTTGCGAGATCGACCACAGACAATCGGGTGGAGGGTGCTTTCGAAGTGAAAACGATCGACATCTCGTCCCAGCTGTATCTCAAATCAGCCCTAGCTTTATTTAGATCCAAGTTATGCATTAATACCAATTTGTCGATGAAGATGAGAACCTGGGTTTTAGCGTGTTCGGTAGATTCAACATCACCATAGATAGCAACTCTCCACCGCTGATCCCGAATGACCTCCACATCGCCGTGGAGTATATCAACAACAGGCGTAAGTTTTGGGCCCAGAATGAAGATATCGACTCCACAGAACGCAGCAAAGGTATCAAGAGCGTCCGTGACATGCTTCTTTAGCACGCCGGCGGCAGAGTCTACGATCAAGCTGTAATCCACATCGATGGTAGCGCACCTCTACAAGGACTAGTTTAGCAAAAGAAAGCCATGTCACGGGGCCGACTAGCAATGTATGCATACCAATGCCAATGGAGTGTCACTCAAGATAGTTTCCCGGCTCTTGTGCACTAATTCTGGGGCGCCCGACAGCGAGACAGTAACGACCTGTCCTTTGAGAAGCTTTGAGGTATTCAGAATAACATGGGCCTCGACAGGTAAAGGCCCTCTAGTGAGCTCCTGGCATAGGTTTTGAAGATGGGCGAGGTTATGGGCATGCACGGGCAAGTCATATATAGGAACATCGTCGGGGGCGTCGCCAGGATGCGTCCAGCGAAGAACCGAGCTGCCCGTGGCATGTAGAATCTCCTCGGTGTTAGGGCCAGCGAGGTCGGAGGCGAAGGGAACGTTGAAGGCGAATTGAATGGTGGTGTCGGCGGCGGGCGAAGGGCTTAGAGGCGGCGCTCCCGGAGCGCCATTCTTCTGGTGGGCGTTCATGGGAGGCATGTTCATGTTGGGCCTCGAGGACATGCTAAAGCTGGGGCTCTGAATGCGATCACTCCAGTGACGCATGCCCATATTGGCGGCTAGCTTTTGCATGGTGGCGGGATGGATGGGGAGCGAGTACTGGGAAGGGGGGGTATCACTGAAAGGAAATAACTATGGCGTCGAGGGAAAAGGAAAGGAAAAAAAGAGAATAAGAGAACGAGAGTAACCACACCGTATGATGTCTTCCACTTTCTCTGCAGCGAAGACAAGAAACAACTGCAGCTGTGGTGGTAAGGTTTGGTGGGAAGAGGAAATGGTGAGGGAGAGGAAAAGTGGATGGAAGGTTATGATGGGATGGGCAAAGGTTAAGGTCAGATACGGGATGGATGGTAGATTGCGAGAGCGAGAAGGACCAGAGGATGGTTGTAGGTAATAGCTTGCAGGTTTAGGTAAGTCGGTCGATAGTACATAGTAAGGTTCGCTGCCTGTACAGTGTCGGGTGCACCCTGGACACTCAGCTACCAGCATAGGTACCTTACCTAAGGTAGCGAGGAGAGTTATGCTTATATATGCATATCAGGGGGCCCACTATGCATGTACCAGGAAACCTATGTGAGTGGGGCAGTTCGATACAGTGTATAGTGGGAGCCGGGATGTACGGATTACCGCGGGCACCTCCAACCATCAACCAATGTCAACCATCAACCACGATACACACTTCCGGTACATAAGGTAATGCAGAGCAGACTGTCTTCATCCTTTAGTATCCAGACCTGTCATGGTGGTATGATAATGTTTTAATTACCTGGGCGACCCCGGGCAGAACACAGGAACCCATTGGTGCATCTGTTGGCTGCCTAGGTAGGTACCTACTGTAGTCAGGTCCGTCTGTAATCTGTATTTGCACAGGGTAATGCGAATATGTGCCTACCCAGTGTACACTAGGTGCACAACAGCTTCTGCGGACTACAGGACACCATCGAGAGTCGACCAGCAAATAGGGAAGCAGAACCCAACAGTAACCAGCGTTGGTACATGTCACAACAGGACCGTCGACCTTAGCGACCTACTTGCCGGGTAGGTAGGTTGTCCGTCAATTCTTACACATTTTCCAAGCTGGGTCAGGCTCAGTATACGGGTACTTTTTAATGCAAGGTAAGCACTTTGGTCACAATCCAGCTCGAAACTTCCCTTTTTCATATACTACCTATCTAACTAACCTACATTACAATTCTGGAACTTCCCGTTGAAATACAACCTACCCGTGTCTATATCCGGACGTGGCTAACTGGCCGCAAAGTTGAAACCGCCCGGTGTCTTCAGCACGCTGCCTCGACTGACAGGCTACAAATAAAAGGTTCAGCACGTACCTACCCCTAGGGAAGAGGTTTGTTATCGAAGGGCGCCGTATCAAAGAGAAGGGATTCTTAAACTCCAAGTCTAGGCTAGCCCACAATGCTATCTATGGACACTGTACACTACGTTGTAATTTGTAGGCACCTAGGTACGTACACTGCCCAGGCTACCCGCCTGTAGGCTGTAGGCAGTCGGAAGTGTAGTGTGGACGCCACGCTACAAACACCTCGCCAAGGCTGCCTGTCGGCATTTGGCCAATCCTCAGTGCGGCTTAAATGACTGTCGTTGCTACGGAATCGTTTTGATAGGGGATTCAACACACACACACCTATGTTAGTTATAGACCCTTTGAATGTATGACCCGACCGCGTTCTATTAGTGGATGTCGGTACGTATTCCGATGAAGTACCTCCATATGGCCTAGGTAGGTAGTGAGGCTAGCTGGCCCAAGTTTCAGCCTGTTAAATAGCCAATTAACTGCCCGGGTATCACCGACTTTGAACCTGGCGGGTCAATGTCAGACACACGAACACAGCCACAATGCTCATTTATTGTTAGCGCCTTTACCCGATTGCTCGGCCACTCCACACCGTTACATAACGGCCTAGTTATCTACCTATGAAGAGGCAGCGTCCTTATCGATCAGTTGAGGGGGAAGTGGCCAAGCAAACAAGTTGAACTTGTCATGTATTTCCTGCGGGAGCCCCCGATTAAAAAGCATCAAACACGCCACCTTAGAGACGTCAATCCTGTTAATTACTGCGCATTATCCGTCGAGTAATTATTAATTAAACGGAATGAACAGCCTAGTGTGGTGGGTAGGTATCCCATCTGTTACCATGCCATGCCCTACATGACCCTACATGCTCAACCACACTTCTACAACTTCGAAAACATACCCTCTGCGCCTTTCATTGAGTGTTCCAAAACATCCCCGAACTCAATATCAAAAGCGCCGTGATTGGTAAGTACAGGCCTGGTGTAAGTATGGACGAAAAGGCACCTACACAAAAACAATACGCAATAAAGGCATGCCGAAGAATCGGCCGAATGCGCTGGACGGTCCAGTGTTCCGTACAACCGTGGCCCCACTACCTAGGCCTAGCGAACAACGGGCGTGTCCTTATGCAGGACTTTATTATCGATGAAAGCGACTGAACATGTGGGTTACTGATGGGTACATGCCTACCTAACCTATCTAGGTACTGTACATATGTACACCGCTTTGTACGGAAGATCGACGGTTTTGTTTGCGCCGTGTGCCCGGAATTACAGTGGATCTTATATTAATCTTACCGCCGCGAAAACATTGCCTTTCATCAATCTCATCATCTTCCGTACGGCAGACTGGCCCAGGACCCTGGTACCTATTATTTTGAACTTTGTCGCAGGCTGCGGTCCTTGAGTTGCGTAGCAATTTATTAGAGGCTGCAGAAAAGCTTCAACGTAGCAAGTCATTGGTGTCATGGCATGCCACAATACGGAAACCTATCCGGAAACGTTAATACACTTAATAACCAGTACTTACCTGGAATACATCGTACTTTTGTCTCCTCTTTTCGTCCTTTCAAGGATACCTACCTACCAACAATCACAAAGGATCAAAGGAACTGTGCGTGAGATACCTCCCTCGCATCTCCTTTCCTACGCTGGGTTCCTATGGACGAAGCACAATGCCAGGCTAACTTATCCGGCCAAGCGGAACACTACCTCCTAGCCTGGCCCACGCCGTTTTTTTTGGGGGGGGGGGCCCGAGCAGACCCCCACCCTCCCGCCTTTGACGACAAAGCCACCACTTGTGTAAACGTCAAATCCCTCTGATGGAGAGCTTCTGTCGAGTTACCTATTGCCATTGTTTAGGGCACGCTGTACGGCTATCTACATCCGCCACGGGACGAGCGGGACAGGAAAAAAAAAGAAAAAAAAAGAAAGAGATTTAGAGCGTTAATGATGATTGGCAGGGGTCAGGCTTGCTTTGTACATAATGTTCATACGTTCACAGGTGTTCAAGACACTTGACATCGGGTTCCTTCGGGAGACGTTTTAGGACTTATTTTAGGAAAGCTACATACTTTCATGGCTGGCGAATCGTGAACTCAGTCAGTAATCGGCCAGAATAGAGCACACTGCCCTTGGGATATGTCCGATCAGAAGTGGGTCCGATAAGAAACCACATACCTACCAGTCCCCCCAATATCGCGGAGTGGTATTTCAACTAGATATGCCTACTTATTCTCTTGAAAAAGCCGGGATGTGCGGAAAATATGTGTCAATAGGTAGAATGAAGGCGCACAATTCCTAGAATGTGGTTTTCGGTTTTTCTTTGCAATGGGACAGGGCGTTGGTTGGTTTATTCCATGGCCAATATATCTCTTGTTGCGTTGCTTCTATGAGCGTGTGTGGTTTCTTATCGGACCCACTTCTGTCCGATCAACTCCGGTGCACGGACTATCTAGATACCTACCTATAGACCATAGTTGAGTATGGGTGACGATACATAGCGTGTCCACTGTACGGATAGGTATGTGTTAGATAGCACGCTGGAGTTCACGGGAAGGTTTCAGAGTCCCACACGGAAAGATAGAGCTACGTACTTACGTCTAGACTACCACCTATGGAGTTCACGACAAATGATTAGAATAGGTAGGTAGGTAGGTAGGTAGGTAGGTAGGTAGCGTACTGTACTATACTGAGCCAACGGGGTAATAAGCAAGTTCATAGAGGAAAGCTATCTAGCAACAATTGTATTCCTACAACGAAACTTGCAGAGAAGAGCTCCGTCCCCTTATCCCTGGGTAAGCTAAATGGATGCCGACACTCAATGTAAATTAGATTGTCTAGGCCTCCCTCTCTTCCCCCCATTACACTACTATAAACGGTAGATAGGTGGTAGGTAGTGTAGGTACCTATGTATGCCAATGCCGCCTTTATGGGGCATCTACCTATCGGCCAGCTTGGCCCACTCTAGCTGGTTCACGGTCCACACCACGAATAGAGCGGAAGTTCGGAAGTTTGGAAGTTCACGAGGCAGAGCGGAGGATTTGCACTTGGAATACTGTAAGCATTAACCAAACTCCAGACAACCGACCCCGTCTAATGATTTCCTGTACATATGAACGTATAAAGGTTTGTGCCTCCCCTCTTGGCCACTAATAAAAAAACGCGGGGCGTAACTCCCCCCACGCGGGAATGTAGTGTAAAACAACTGCATCATCATATACGTACACACTCTGAAGATGGAAGCTTCCACCCGAACTACGTAGACTGACGTCACATTGAGGCCCCGTCGGTATTGGTTCGCCGTCACACCAGTGTCCGTAGCATGACACCAACTTGTCACCAAGAACTCGCGATGCCTTAAAACCGACGAGACGTGTCGTACCAAAAGGTTACTCTCGGTAGATAGTAGGTACCTACCCTCCTCTTCCTGAGACCTTACCCCGCATAGTGTGCCTGTAAGTGTGCCTGTAAGTGTGCCTGTAGAACCTGCTGCTGGGGTAACAGGCAAGAAGTCCGATAGGTATCATACACTACAGCAACGCAACGATCGCACCTATCATTAGTTGACCCGTTTGACAGGTAAACATGAGCTCGGCAAATATGACTGCATCTCTCTACAGTGGGTAGCTCCGTACAGGGGGATAAAAAGCCTCAACTCAGCATGTCGGATCCGGGGTGGTCACAGGCCCAAACGCATGGGACTTAGATACAAGTTATTATATCCCCTAGTTTAGGTATAACATTTCACTCCATTCACCGGCCTTGCTTCCTGTAGGAGAGACATACATATGCACAAAAGCTTTCATTATTCACTATAGTTAATATCGTAAGAGAAGAGCCGGAGAATATATATTCATGTTACGGGGAATCACCGGAAAGACGAGAGATTCCGCATGCCCCCAGTGATAAGAAAAGAAACCCGAATCGGAACCCTTTACCCAACGATGAAAAATCCACCCCTATCCAAAGATTTACTCATGCGAAGCTGGGCAACCTCACTCGACAAGAACAATTGGTTCGTCGCTTTCTTTCATATAACTATTGCCGTGCTATTTATGTGCAAGCAAGCCCTCTGGATAGTACCTATCAGGAACTTTATGGTAATGGAACCAGAACCGGCAAGTATAACCAGGAGGAAAGCCTTCCACATCACTGTACAGACTAACTACCTAGACTAGGTACCTACTTAGGTAGGTACGGTAAATAAACGTGAATTGAAGCATGGTACGAATCCGTAATTACCTAGATAATCATCAGGTCTGATACAGACAGACTATATTATATGCTACAGTGGGTCACAGAAAGTGACGCTCGCTCATGCTTGTTGCAAAAAAGACCACCTTTAAGAATCAACACCTCGCGTGCAAATGACAATATAATACCCTAGAAAACTGGACGTACATTAAACAATGACCGGCAATTGCATAGATCCTTTTTTCTAAATTATCTCTACATTTTACGTGCCTTCGTCGTGGTTTTTACTCGAGCCCAAAATTTGGCTTGAAAAAATCGAGCGTCACTTTCTGTGACCCACTGTAGGTTAGATAACTAACCCATTCAGCCATCGCCAAGAGCACCAGATACCTACCCACACACCTTCAGCCGAGGAGTTGATGCACGGTACTAACTAAGCATGTGCACCACCTAACCTACCTACGGACTGTACCTACCGTACAGATATGCTACGCATGTATGCAATCAGGTAAATGCATCGGGGTATTGGGTGGACTTTGTGGATATTATGTCTACGTTTTGACTACCTAGGTAGGTATGTAGGCAAGTAGGTAGGCTACAGGTAGGCAGATGGATGGGGCTTAAGAAGAAGCAAGTACAAGCAAATGACCGTTGTCATTGGTTTGACCAGAAAGGTGTCCCACCAAACTCATGTAGGTAATGCCCATTGTCCAGCCATCAATTTGCAATGAATTACTCCATCAGCCGAAGAATTTGTCACGACTCGTTGAAGTCAGGGATCAGCTCTTCACAAAGCTAGAAAAGCCGCGAAAGCATTAAACCTCGATTTGGATAGGCGTATGTACACAATTCGTAGACCATCATGTGCACCGACTGCCTAACTCCCCATCGAAATTGGGCTCACTACTTAGAGCCTATAACACAGAACGCCAAATGCCGAACCTTTGCACTAATAAGACGCCTTGCTACCTATTGATACATTTGTCTTGGAGTGCCATTCTCAGGATAGATAACTTCCTGGTGCAATACGCGAGGACGTTCAACATACGTGACATCGCCTTCTCGAGGCGGCTCGTAGTACCGCTCCACCGGTCGAACGCTGTATGCTCGTGGAGGCATCTCCATCTCAATCGGTCTTTCACTATATTCACGGACTAGGTGCGGAGCAGTCTCCCTTCTTGCCTCAGGACGGACGCTGGCGGCATAACGTCGAGGGGGACCATCGATCCGGGCACTGGGAAGGCGGTCATATGTGATGCTTTCTACTGGTCCTACCGGTCTTACACTGGCAGCTCTAGGAATAAACTCTCGGGGCACATGCTCAGTAACCCTGTTCTCCATGGCTCCACGCATCTGAACAAACTCCTGGCTAGGGGGACCCATAGGCTGCACTGGGTAATCGCGTTCTCGGTAACTGCGGAATCCGGTGCTGTAATCCGGTTCCGCTATGATGCGTCGAGGGGCGTAGCCCGGCGACACTCGTCGGTAAATAGCACCGTCTTCTCCAACAATTTCTTGGGCTGGCATATGAGAAGTGGCACGGACCGGAGCTCTCTCGTATGTAACTTCGTGATCTCCCGTCCTTGTGGACGGCACCACTGAGCGCCGAGACATTGTAGTGTGCGTAGGCTCGTGATAATCGCGACCATATTCATCGACCAAGATTCGGTGTGGGGGCGCGGATGGCGGTGGCATCACCGATTGACGTGTTTCCATCATCACTGGCGATCGAGACCTTGCCCGGTCGCTGTAGGGCCGCACGCTCATGCGTCTTTCACGTTGATACGTAGGCACATCTCGTAGTTCGGGGTTCGCTACGGCGTAGGATACTGCCCGCGAAGGCCGAGTATCAACCGCATCGTATGGATTAGGATAGCCAGGAGGGCTGGGAATACGTTGGACATATCGTACAATGCTGCCGTCGGGTCTCCGTTCCTCGTACAAAGGCGAATGTAGTCTACGGGTGACCGGTGCAACCGAGGAACGTAGGGGCCGCGAGTATGGGTCGTCTACTCTTTCATAGCCCAGGGGCATCGGTTCAACACGCATAGGAGCCGGAGGGTAACGCTCGTGCCGCAATTGCGGACTGGGTCGTTCGAGGTGTGTGTCGTTGTATATTGGGTCGAGTTCAGGTCGTCCTGTAGATCGCCGGGCTCGTTTTTGGGGTGGCATAAAAGATGGCGCTGATACGGGGGAGGGCGATCTAGGCTCTGGCTTGATATAAGGAGATCCGCGGGTATCTTGCGCTCTTGCGTCAGCCTTCCGTTTGTTCTTTTTCTTATTCTTCTTTTTGCTTCTGTCGCCCTGTGGAGAGCTCTCGGGGCTGATCACGACAGTATCATCCTGCCTTAAAGCCGTTATCTGAGCAGGCGCTCCGCGCAAAGCAGTGGCATCCGAATCCCGTAAATGCGGCTGTCGGGCTAGGGCTAGAGGAGAAACATGGGCCGGTTGAGGAGCGAAAGGCGAGAGATTGTGACCCCGAATTAGGGGCTCTTGAGGTTGTCTAGAGTTGGGGTTAGAGACGAGCTGCGCTGAATTCTGCAAACGACGTTGATCAGCAGACAGGTCCGTATCTGTGTTACCAGAATTATCGGATCGACTAGCGTCTCGGCTGTCAGAGCTGATGACCCGTGGTCCTAATTGTCCTCTCCAATAACCTTGGTTCAAGAGATTCGAATTATCCGCTGCCGATGTGACCATTCCCTGATTTTGCAATGGCGCCGTGACTCCGGCGGGCAGGAGCGCATTTTGAGCACCTCGAGTACCTTGAGTACCCACGATCTGAACTTGAGGGATATTACGAGTAACGTCTGTCTGGAGTTGGCGACTGGTCGGAGTAGGCAAAGGTCGGGCGGGCAGCGCTTGCGATATAGACGCGGAGCTTGCTGTCGGGTATGTAGCTGCGGAAGCTTCCTTTAGCTGTACGTCTCCCACCGTGTTGCGAGGTGGAAGCGCGGGTTGCGACCCAGGTGTACCAGGTTGACTAGAATAGAATGTATTCTCATCGAACGAGTCACTGGCGTTAGAAGCATTAGCAGTGGGGCTTGGGAAAACAGATGTGGGTGGCGGCGCTGTGGCCTGTACGAGAGTAAGGGCCTTTGCTAAGGTATCCGAGATATCAAGTTCTGATGCCTGTTCAGATTGCAGACTGCTTTTCATACAGTTTTTTCGTTGGTCTTGCTGATCTCTAAGTGCTTTCTCGAGGCGCTGTCGCTGCATCTGTATCTCGGCCTTGATAAGGTCATCAGATTTCTGCAATAGGACGGGATTTATCTCTGGCTTTCCAGACCCGAACGGTTTAGAGACGCCTGGGATGAACGACGCAGAGCTGGCCGGAGGCATAGTTACAGCTGATTGCTGCGAGTTAGCTTTGAACGAGAGCAGATTGCCCGTCGAGTGGCCATTGACACCTTCGTTGGTGGTCTTGATGGCTTGTTGTGCTGTTGATGATGCTACACCAGGCGCGCCGGATAGTGGTTGTTGAGAGGCAGGGGTAGATGTAGACGCATTCTTGGCCACTGATGAGGCTGGTACTTTAATACGCGGGTGCTTCCCCGACACTACTGTATCGCGAAATTGAACGATCTTCTCATACTCGCGAATATCGCCTTGTTCAGAGCCTGTCAATGCAGATGCAGATGCAGTAGTAGCAGTAGCCGCGGCGGTAGCAGCAGCACCAGCAATGGGTAACGCTGCGATTTGCGACATCTCAGAGAGTTGGATTAGCAGCTACCTCGTCCATCGACGAGACCAAAGCCTATCAACAATGAACAAGGATGAATGACTCGACGTGTCTCGGGTGCGTGAAGACGAGTAGAAGATGTGTAGAAGGCGACGCACCGACGAGGAGTTTAGTGAGCAGCGCTGAATGCACTGAATACGACTCCGCGTTAGTTAGAGTGCGGTGTAAAATATTAGACGATGGGGCGTGGTTGGGAAGTTGTTGTGTTGAATTTTATACACTCTGCAATTTAGGTCGGAGGCGCACGGGCCGCTTCGAGCAGTATTGGTAGGTACTTCGAGGCTTCTTTATGAGCGCCCATACCTGTAACTACCTATCTAAGGGCACCCACGATTTCCTATCAGGGCATCCGGCAGCTGCTGGCAGTTGCGATGCGCCCCAACAGCGTGCCCCCCGGCCGACCCTACTTATGTACCGGAACAGCCGACCAGCCGTAATTACAGGTACTACCTACCGGCCTTAGGTGGATTGACTGGGGACTTTCGAAGCTAAGATAGGTAAGTACTCTACATTCTGCAGCGTCTGCATCAGACAGCCCATAAAACCAGGAAGAGGAAGAGGACAAAGTCAAAATATTGGAACAAGTGCCCGTCCTACAATAACAGACACGGTAGCAGCAGCGACAACGGTGGCCGCGGGTGCCCAAACGCATAGCTCGACAATGAGTGCCATAGCTCTGTAGCTACCTCTAGTGTACACGATTGCGAGGTTGCGATAGTTAAAACCTGGATGAATAGGCATATTATGAAGCCATATAAGCCGTTTCCTCTTCCCGGGTGTGAGTGGCATTTGCGACGCATAGGTGCGGTTGTGTACCTAGGATGATTGGGGAGCAGGCCCTTCAGGGCGCCGCTACAGCTGCTGATAGCTGTGGGGTGCCCTTAAGTATACTTGCGCTCTTCCTCCTTATCATGCCGACGGTACCGCGAGTCGCAGCTGCGCTGGTAGAGAATCTTTCTGGTTAACTACCTAGGTTACCCAAGATACCTACTTAGTCTAGTCTAGGTACCGCGTATTTAGTGATTAATCTCGCACTAGTTAATCTGTACCTACACAAGCATTAACTATTTAGGTATCTAACTACCACCGTGACCGGTAACATACCGGTAACAACTTGAAGCAATCATAATACACCATCACGTGGGTGTACGTTGGAAGGTAAACCTTTGTTCGTCTGACCTTTATCTAGATACCTAGTTATATAGTACATATCTAAATTTCAGTGGGGCTCACCAGACTATAGGTAACATTTCGCCTTGACCTGGTGACTGGAAACTTGAGGCTTCTTATCCTATCCCTTATTACCTATCTACCGTGCATTCCGTACAGACTGGTATTAAAGATTACTTATAAGAACCGGAACAATCTCATCTCTCTTCCATGCCCATATAAACCCCCGCCACCCCAGGTTGAGACAGCCTTAAGATCGACATAGTCAGCTCATAAACTTCACAGACGGCCGGTATACGACTCTTGAGACCTCATCTACCTATCTGACCTTTCAAGTCCTCGGGCGTATCCAATCTTCTGGTACGATTTGACAAGTCTACAAATCAACACGCACCATCATGGGGTCAGTAACTGAAGTCGACGGGACACCCGGGCCTCGGCCTGTACTATTCTTGTGAGTTAACTGCATGACGTGCCCTTCAAGAACAAGACAATTGTGTTAACACTCTCGGTAGCGACATAGACAACTGCTTATATCCCCAAAGTAAGGCCTCATGCAACGGAAAGCCCCGCCAAGCGTGGATGCGCTGATGACGCCGACATTATAGGTACCAAGGTCCATGCCATGATGGCCAAACTTATCGATGCGTATTTCTCCAAGCATCTGGGACTGTCACAGGAGGAAGCCGTACGGCTTCACACGGAGTACTACAAGAACTACGGACTGGCCATTGAGGGTCTGGTTCGATATCACCAAATCGACCCCCTGGAGTATAATGCTCAGGTTGACGACGCGCTCCCTCTCGAGGGCATCATCAAGCCGGATCCGCAGCTGCGCAAGATGCTCGAGGACATTGACACGTCCAAGGTGAAGCTGTGGCTCCTCACCAACGCTTACGTCAACCATGCTCGCAGGGTCGTCAAGCTCCTGGGAGTCGATGACCTCTTCGAGGGTCTTACATACTGTGATTACACGGAACGCCCTTTCATGTGCAAGCCGAGCACAGCGATGTACGAAAAAGCCATGCGGCAGGCTGGCGTGGAATCAAACGAGGCCTGTTACTTTGTTGGTACGTATATTGGGGAGGTTATCCCCCCGCCCCCTTCACTCATCGACACACACATCAGAGACTCACGTGCTTGGCTGCAGATGACTCTTACTTAAACTGCGCTGCGGCAGACAAGCTAGGTTGGACAGTAGCACACTTGGTGGAAGAGGGATTACCAGTGCCGGAGACGCCGGCGTCAAAATTCCAGATTCGGCACTTGGAAGAATTGCGGACCGTCTATCCACAGTTCTTCAAATCTTCCACCTAAATCAAGGGGTGGATTCTGACTTTTCTCGGTGCATCCAAGGCGGGACAGATGAAGAGATTCATTCAGGCATATTTGAATAGAGACGGCATAAATACAGGCGTTTGTGACTTTGCTTTATGTATGAGAGCATGAATACCTAGACAATGCGAAAGTCGGCATACGCATCCAAAAAAAAAAACCCAAAGAAAAAACATCACATGTGAACGCCGACGCCCGGCCACAACTATGACCGCCTATCGCCTTGGGTATCATAATAGGAATGTGTTTCGTGCCATCTCCCCCTTCTTCGTTAAGTGTCATTCACTCCCCGGCATGCATGCTCCGCAACAACCACATCAATACTGCGCCGTCGTGAATCAAGTGTATTTCCCTTGGATTTAGTTATATCAAGGCCGCCGGATGCCGCGAATAACACCATCAAGTTTAGCCAGTGTCTGTTTACGCTCCTTTATAGCCTCGTTGCGCTGGGCCTCGGCGACTTTGAGCTCTTCCTCGAGCTCGCGGATGTTGCGCTCTTGGTCCTGCTCACTGTTATCGAGGCCGGGCAGGGTGGAAATCAACAGCTCGATCTGCTGCTCTTTCGTGATGAGGTCCTGGGCGAGCTCGACCAGCGCGGCACGGAAGGCATCCTCGGGATGTGGGTCCACTTGTCCGGATGTTAGAGACCGTATGACTATCACCAAGTATGGATGTACGTGGATCGGGGCGCCGATGGGTAGTTATGCAGAGAGAGAGAGAGAGAGAGATCGCGAACCTTCTTGTTGGTCTTCCTGTTTCGGAATTATGACAATTTGGTCGCGGGGACCTAACGTTTCGAGGCTGTGATGCTGGTTGATGTAGTTGATGGATGCTATGAACTGCGTAGCTAGCTGCGGAAGACGTGTTGGTATGATTGATTTTTGCGGCTCTTTTTTGACTATTTGAAGGGGATTATGGGCGTGCGAACGAACCTGGTCAACAGCGTCTTGCAACTGAGTAAGTCGGTCACCCATCTTGGACAAGTTTCTTGGGGTCAAAGCTGGAGTCACGATGATGCGATGCGATGCGATGATGCGATGCGATGCGATGATGCGATGCGATGATGTATGGTCGATCTGGTTGGTGTATGTACCGTAGGTGTAGTGTGGGTAAGTTAGGGGGACCAGCTTGGCCGCAGTTACCATGGGGTGAAGCCTCAGAAGGTGTCCAGGTGATTCGATTTCAACGCTAATGCACCTGCGGGGGTAAATTAGTCAGATGTACTAGCCAGAAAGGGAAGCCGTACACGGAAACTCAGTGTGAAAGCGCACTAGTATCGCCTACTTACAGTGGGTCACAGAAAGTGACGCTCGCTCAGACTTGTTGCAAAAAAGACCACCTTTAAGAATCACCACCACGCATCAAAATGAGTATATGTCACTCCTAAAAAATGGACACGCATTGACGAATGGCCGGCAACTGCATTAATACTTTTTTCTAATTCACATCTACATTTTGCGGGCCTACATCGTGGTTTTTATTCGAGCCCAAAATTCGGCTTTGAAAAAACGAGCGTCACTTTCTGTGACCCACTGTAGTTATCTACAGGTAGCTACCATTGTGGCGTAGGCTAGTCTACTGTACTTCGTAGCCTACCCACCTAGTAAGTAATTTCTCCCTACGAAATCCACCAACAGCTCCGCCCTCCAAAAAAAAATTACACCGATCTTCGCAATGAACAGGAAAAAAGCAACTTAGACTACCACCAAGCCTTCATTCCGCAGAGCAATTGCCACACGCCTGTCTTAAGAAGCTGGTCTGCCCCAAGCGCACAACAGAAATGTGGAATGTTGGGGAAGATTCCGATCCGTTGCAAGGGCAGTTTTAGCTCACTCCTAACCTTACCTTACCTCCCCTGCACCACAACGCCGCAAACACTGACATCCCGGTTCTTCACCTCCGGGCCGCTCAACTACCCCGAAGCCCCCAGCAAGGACGAGCACGCCGACGTCGCCTCCTACCGAGCGTACGCCGAGCGCACCGGTCTAGACATCGAATCCAAAGTCTTCGTCGGCACGCACTACGAGTACAGCGTAGCCGCGGCGCTCCGCCGACTGGGCTTCGACTTACGCCGCGTGGGCGGGCACTCGGACAGGGGCATCGATCTGCTGGGGACATGGAGTGTACCCTCAGTGCCTGAACACCTGCCGCTGCGCGTGATTCTACAATGTAAGGCGTGGGCCCGGTCCGCCAAGATCGGCCCGCAGTTCATCCGCGAACTCGAGGGCGCGTGTCTGGGCGCGCCCCCGGGCTGGCGCGGCTCCGGCGTCATCGGACTGCTTGTCTCCATGCAGCCGGCCACCAGGGGCATCAGGGAGTCGCTGGCACACAGTCGCTGGCCTCTGGCTTACGTGTCCTGCTCCGGGAATGGCGTGCTCCAGCAAATGCTATGGAACCAAAAAGCCGAAGAAGAAGGTCTCGAGGGCATGGGGGTCTCTGTGCGACGATCGGACGTGGACCGCGAGGGGGCCGCACAGCATCTCCTCTTGACGTGGAGAGGCCGGTCTTATCCGTCTCCCGATGCCACTTCGGTTTCGGAACCTGAAAGTCTAGAGCCTGCGCCGGAAGCTGACACGGTCGCGAAACCCGTCGTGTCGTGAAGCCGCCGTGGATGGTCAGCAAAGAAAAGGGGAAAACTAAGTTCGCGATGCCCCGACAGACGGAAGATAGAGTCAGTCAAGAGGGGTTGCTCTCTATTCCGTCCTCTCGAAAGTCGAAATCGACTGCTTGCATTTCCATGCCATAAAATCGAAGGGCCGCATCTCTGGCTCACAGCGCCTTGCTATCCTCGCTATTATTTATACCTGGCATACCGAGACAGCATTAAGAAGTCGGTCGTCCTCGAATCAAGCGTAGGAGCCGGGCCCATTGCCAAAATAGCGTCAAATCATGACGAGGCATCAGTCGTATATGTATATCACCAGCCTCCTGAGAAAGTCATGTAATTACCTACTCCAGTACGGATAACGCGATTCATAATCACAACCAAACTTTGGAAACCGACGGGTATTATGTTGGTCGGGAATAATACCAACGAGGGGCTTAGAGCACCGCTTGGTACGAGGGGTGAAGAGTGGTCGAGTAGGAGCTTGGTAACAATTGAGGATTGATATTGCACATACTACCGTAGACACCACGGACTTGTGATGGAAGCCAATCCAGTTGAGTCCCAAGGCCGTAAAAATTCAGTCATGTAGACATGATACAGAACGACTTCACTGGCGGTGGATCCCAGTCGATAGGCAGCATGTTCATAGATGCGACAATTATGCTACAATCATTCATCACATTCCCAGCTCAACAGCAGAGTTCAAAGCCCTTCCATAGAAAGCCCATTCCATGTCTTTCAACGCCGTCCCGAAGAGGTCATATAATACAAACCGTGCGTTGGTTTTGTTCTCTAGACGATGCCGCATTTCCCATGTCGTATTCGAATGAAAGGTCGAGAAAAGCGTTACTCGTGCTCGCGCATGCCATCTCGCAATGCATACGAGGGCGACGAGAGAAGGCTAGAAAGAAACAAGGGGCAAATCAATCATTCCAGATGGCAGCCTTAGCCCTCTCAGTCTCCTCCTCCCGCCTGCGCTCGGCCAAGCGCTCCTCTTCACGCTTCCTGCGCTCCTTCTCGCGCACAGCGCGATCGTACGCCTTCTGTTCTTCGGTCGGTCTCGGCGCCCTGACACCGAGCGCGCTCGCGATCATGCGCCGCGCCACCGCGTCCGTCTTCTCCGGCCGTCTCGGCCCGTCGTCCGTCCGGTGGCCGTAACCAGTGCCGCTGCCGCTGCCGCTGCCGCCTGCCAGCCAGGGCGCGGTGGCCGTGTCAGCCACGAGGGAGGGAGATATGGGTGTCGGAGGGGGCGCGGCGACGCCATCTGGGCTCGCGCTTTGAGGCTGGGCGGAGGAGGTCGACTCGGGCTCGGCTTCGGAGGCGCTGCTGCTCAACTCGTCTTCCCAGGAGTCGGCTACGGCTTGCTTTTTGGGCTTTGATTTTGGCTTTGATGACGAGGACGAGGACGAAGTTGAGGGCGGGATCGAGGATGAGGGGTTAAGAGAGAGCTTTGTCATTGCCTTTGTGGCTTGGGGTGTTGTTGAGGATGTCATGGTTGTGGGCTTGTTGATTATGGGATGTGTTAGGTGTGTTGTCTTGGGGGCGTTGGTCAATTCGGTTTGACCGTGTTCATCAGCAAGAAGGTGGAGATGAGGAGTAATGCGAGCTGTCTGAGGAGATGCGGCACAAAGCTCGACAGATGGGCTACTCGCCTGGGGCCATCTTGGGGCGTAGGAGGCACAGCAGAGCACGGAAAGAACAATGCACCTACCTGGTTGATGTCACGGTTCCTGTAAGTTCACCTGAGTCCAGCCTGAGGAGGGGCACTGTAGCGGCGTTGTACCGCATGTGTTAGTCCGTAATATCTGCCCGGTGGTAACCGCTACGTAAACGGTACGGAATAGTTACGCACGGCAGCACGTGAGTCGCGCGCCGTTACATAAGTTATGCACTGGTATATCTTAAGTATTGCTTGGCCAACGCCACAGATGTACGGACCCGTATCTCCAATCTCATCTCATCTGGCTTGGCGTTCTTCCCCAGAACCACCGTGGCATAGATAACCCTCGATTCTCAATCCTTTGATCCGGGGGTCGATTTCAGTCATCCCTTCCCAGCCCCGTCGCTTAGATGAAAGCTTAGGACTTCAGTTGGCTGCCAGGTACGTAGCGCCATAGGTGGAAAAGCTCTCTTTTGAAAGTACCTACTTTGTAACCCTGGGCTTTCAACCCTACCTAGTTCATTAAACACCATCTGCGGCCTCCCGTTTGCAGCTTTCATCCTAGACATCCCTGTCTATGATCCGGAAACGTGTTCTCGCCAATACTGAAAAGATGTTTAAACTCTGTGATTCCAGTATTATAAGTTGTCGCGCAGTATCATTCACACACAAAAAGCAAATGACCCGTCTTGTTTCGTACAAATGTGTTCGTTGTTGAACAGTGCATACAAAGGCGTCCTGTTCTATCCAGCTGTTTTCCTAAGATCAAAGCCCATGTTACTGCTATTGACACTTGCTTAGGAAAAGTATAAGAGATTTGGTTGCCAACTGGATCCCGAGGAGAAAGCTTCGGAGCTATCTGAAGCGAAGTGAAGCTCACAATCTCCGGTGGTCAATCTCCCACGCATGTCAGAGTTAGACCTCGACTTTTCTTGCATCAAAAATAAGACAGCACAAGCTTGAACTTATTCCGGATATTCACGCCCTCAAATGACAACCGGTATACAGCTTTCTGCACTAGAAACTGGGCCAGTGAAACTGGCCGTCTCAAACTTATGCCTGCGTATATCATGGGCTTCATCAGCGTGTCCATACCTGTCTGGGCGTGGTATTTTTACGCGATGGCTGTCAGGCTCATCATAATCTGGACGCTGATGTGCCCAGCTCTCCTAGTTCTCCGGTACTTGATAAAGTCCAGCTCACAGATCAAGGAGCTGTACATGAGCACCATTCGCTTTTCCCTTTTCGCCTTCGCCTATATCTATTACTCGTGGCGGGTTGCTTGCACGGTTGTTATTATGCTCGTGTGCGCTGAATTTCATGACACTATCTTTGAGAGGGTGCGATATTGGTCTGTGCGATTTGTGAATAGACATAAGCTTCCGGTGCGCGGTATTTAGCCTCAATGAGGCATTGTCTATACTGACTGCATCAGGCCGTCCTACCAGCCAGCAGCTGGAGCTGATTCCAAGATTCTCAGAAGAGGATTGGTTCTGAAAAATAGAATAAGGAATGACTGGTTTCAATAGAGAGAGATAGGTATAGATAGATTGGCATTATCTTTTCAATCACAAACTGGGCTTGCGTCTCTGATTATGGATTCTTATTGTAAATTATTGTTTGTCCGTATATGTATTATGTTCGTGATTCGTGTCTAACTAGAAACTCACTCCTGTTGCGTAGTAGTCGGCGGATGGCATACAATATATATATATATATATATATATATATATATATATATATATATATGCCTACCTAGATGACGGTTTGGTTTGGTCAGAGTAACGTAAGGGCGGGACTCAATTAAACATGGGGACGAATAAGAACTATATAACCTGTGCTGGATCTTCTAGGCTACGTGTACCATATGTATGTTATGTTTGGGATAGGGGGTTGATGTTCATATATTGCTGTCTAGGAGTAGATCTACGCCAACGCCGCGGAGAGCATCTACGGCCCATTTGGGATAGTCTGTTTTATTAGGATATATATCGGCAAAGAACTGGCGCAGGAACGACGGATACCGGTCCGCAATGATGGCATCACGGGCTTCCCGCATGAGGTTGAGCTGGTACCAAACATTGTGTATAGTAAGGAGATGCGCGGCGACCGTCTCCTTCCCCACATTGTGGTGGACGAGCGCGCGCGTGATGCCTAGTCCGCCTTCGCCTCGCTTACAGCAAGCACAGCCGCAACCCTCTTCTATGGGGCCGAAGTCGTTGGCATATTCCGATGCCTTGATCTTGATGATGCCATGCCTCGTGATGGCGCTGCCGAAACGGGCGGTCCGCGTCGGCCAGACGCAGTCGAACATGTCGGCGCCCAAAGCCACGCTCACGACCAAGTCTTCTGGATAGCCTACGCCCATGACGTATCGAGGTTTAAGCTCGGGGAGGAGTTCCGTACACGCCTGCACAACGCGGCAGTAGTCGGGCTTCGCCTCACCGCCGCTGAGTCCGCCGATCGCTATGCCCGGTGTATCCCTAGCGACCATTTCTTTGCAGCACTCTCGCCGCATTTCCGTGTCTAGGCCGCCCTGGATGATGCAGAATAGATTCTGGGTATCCGGGTTCTTGTGTGCTGCAATACAGCGGTCAAGCCATCTGACACTGCGTTCCATAGCTTCTCGCATGCGCTTGTGATCCGGCGATGTGGTCACGAGCACATCGTCAAGCTGCATGATGATGTCGCTGCCAATGGTATTTTGCAGAGAGATGGAGTGCTCCGGCGTCAGGAGCATGGGCGTGCCATCGTGTGGACTGAGAAACCTGACGCCCTCTTCAGTGATGTTGGCAAGCTTGAGGAGACTGACCATCTGGAAACTGAGATGGAGGTAGTTAGCATTTCAGTTTGGAAGACGGCCAATCGAGCAGCATGGGGTAGCTAGGTAGCTAGATAGCTAGGTAGCTCACTCACCCGCCACTATCTGTCAAAAGGTTGTACTTCCATCCCTGAAGCTTGTGAGCACCACCAATGGCGGCAAGTATATCCTGGCCCGGCTTCAGTCCGAGATGGTAGGTATTGTTGAGACAGAGACGACACCCGGTCTCCTCTAGTTGCTCTGGAGTCAGACCCTTGAGCGATGCCTGTGTTGCTACGGGCATGAAGATAGGCAACGGCACGGGTCCATGTGGCAGCTTCAGAACCGATGCCCGAGCCCTGGTCGTCTAAGACAAGGCGGTCAGAATTCCTAAGACAAGTCTATGCGTAGGGAGAGAAGTCACTCACAGAACACCGCGCGACGAGATCAAAGGTAAGGGCTGCAGACGATGCCGAAGCTATGGTGCTAGCCATCCTTCTCGACATAACAGATTTACAGCTACAGCCGCAATACCACCACAGTCGGGAAATCTGGAATTTCGTGGAGAATCACAGAGGATGGTCAGGATGCAATAAAAGTCTTCTCAAACTCGCTCCGACGTTGATGATATGCTTCATTTCACAATCCCATAATCTTCAGGAAGCCTGGCTCATCTCTTTTATTAACACAGATTCTCCAGATGGCGAGAAGTGTCTGACAGTTGAAAAAGTAGAAATAACGAGTTCTCGAAACGAACCTGAAAGCGGCGCATCCATACCTATGGAGGTAGGGACCTTATGAAGCACACATGTAGTGGGTATGTAGTTATCCCTTATATGTATCTATCAGGTACTTTATTATCAGTTAAGAGGTAGATTCATCTATCGGTTATTACCCGTATCAGGAGGCGTTATGGACAATAAGGTAGGTACCTAGGTACCCGGCCCGTCCAGTCTTGGGCTCCATCCATCCTCGGCTTAGGTAAGTCACTTTGTTTAGTGTCAGCATCATGTGCCGTAACAAAAACGCCGGGTGGAAAAAGAAATCGTACGATGGCAACAGCAAAACGAAAGGAACGCTGGTTCTTCATTGGAGCATCTGCATCTGATTATCAATGCCATCTGTCTCATTACAACCTCGCTAGTACCCAAACGGTCCGATGCGCTTTAACGGCTCGCCGGTTTCGCCAGACTTCTCACCTGACAAGACGCTGTGATGGTATTCCCCGTCCAGACCAGACCCGTCGTCGCGACCGCCAGCCTCGTAAATCATGAAATACCGCTTTCCAGCGCCTAGCCCTATATGGAGCCGGCCTGCGTTGGCCCGACATCGCATACCTTCCCACTTATACCTACTTATAGCTAGCTATTTGGTGCTGCCTATCTATAGAATCACCGATATGACGAATGGGTAATGACACATGGAGATAACTACGACTTGTACACATAATTCTTCGGCTTCTTTGGAGTAGAAGAAGCAAATCATTAATCGCCTCCCAATTCCGTCGGCAGGTTTGAGTCTTTTCTTCTTCTTCTTCAATATTCCGACGAATCTCGGACTGGCGATGTCACCCTTTGCGCTGTGTTGGTAATATTTCATTACTACCCACTAATAACTCGCTCCAACCGTCTCCTGATATTACCATACCATGTCTACTCCTGCGTCGTTTGTCTTATTTCCCTTGCTGCCTACTGAGCTGAGACTTCAAATCTGGCGGCTCTCATGTCACCCGCGAGTTGTTGAGGTAATATACGACCAAGAACACGACCGATGCACAACAGCAGCATCACTCCCTCCTGTTCTTCAGGCGTGTCGCGAGTCTCGCTCGGAGGCCTCGAAGCTCTATAAACGGTCGTTTGGCACCGTGTCCCATGAGCCAAGGATATACTTCTGCCGCGAGATGGATATCTTATACCTACCGCGGCCGCCATTCATGGGCTACGATGATTCCTCGAGATCGTTTGCAGATGTCATTCGGGACACCGATGGTATTGTCAATCTCGCCATCGATTACGTCCCCCCTTCCATCAAGCGGCCCTGGGAGACCTATAACAAATACGTCCTCATCCAAAGCTTCCCGAAGGTGCACGAGGTACTACTAGTCACCGATACTACAGCCTCAGTTGGCGATGGCCACTATGCTGGTGACCTTGACCTAGCAGATACAAAAGCTCATCCGGCCGACATGAGCCGGGTGTTGGAAGATGTGAAGATGTCATTCTACTACGAAGTCGGAGGACAAATTGGAAGGCTAACGAAAGAGGCGAGCATGGAGGCGTTACGTTTGCCGCGTTTTGTATTAAAATTAAAAGTGTGGGCACACCAGTAGATTCAGAGACAGCGAATTGATCCTGCTGGCGCTGCTTTGCTACCTAAGACCTGGCCCAAGACCTGGCCTAAGAGTCACTGCGTTCATCGAATATTATAGTTCAACTATGTAGTGAGAGCACTCTCAAAAGAACACAGTACAGACTTTTGTGTCCTCACAAGGATATATAAATCTGCCAAGGCTCTTATGTCCTATCTAGAGACCAACCCCTAGTTACCATCTTCACCGCAACTCATCAAAATACAAGGGTGGAAGTGCCCGGCACCAGCAAACGTGAAGCGCCTACATTGGGGTCAGATTTATCCCACGACGCTTCTGATCCGTATTATCTAGCGAGCTGTGGATTTGAGATCTATTGTCGGCAGCGCGTAAGCAATCGGACTCCGTTTCCCGTTGTCGTCGTTCTCGTGATGACTTATCTCGAAAATGGCAGTGGTACCAGGTCAAGCGAAGGGGGCGAGATGCTGCCCGTTACCGAAGCGGAATCTGGTGAACCTTTAGTGTAGTCTCGGCTACTACCATCTTAGCATCCACAATGCTACCGGTACCCATATCGAATTCACAACTGCAGGTATGTAAAACCTGTGCCAAATCCCAACAAGGCAACAAGGTTTCTATGCCTATATCATATATGGACAACGATGTGGGGTATCCGAGCATGACTATGTAATCCATTAACCTGAGGTGGTGGTGAACTCATTCAGCCGTCGGCGCCTCGTCTTATGAATATAGGTAGACGTCAGCTCAGGAAATGAAAGGCGCCGATACTATAGGCGTGTAGGTTGGGTAGGTAGTTGTATCCGCGATCGACGTACAAACCGAGCCATTTGATAGATGACCGCAATCAAAACCATTGTCAGATTACTTCTGTGTGATAGAGATTTCAAATTGCTTGACTCCTGATCACATTGCACATGGCTACCATTTCCGTGGGTTGAGCGTACCCAGACTAGTTCATTTCATAATCGTCATTCATTATAAGTCCAACGCTACTAAGCAAATTCGCCGAATTGTCCATCGTCGAAACCTAAGTTTGCTGCGGATAGTCGTTTTGCTCTTGAGCTCGTCGACGGTGCTGGCGGTGGAGGAGGTATACCGCCTCCTTTAGATGCCGTGGCTGTGGCCGATGGAGGAGGAGGCAGGGAGAAGGATGAGAGACCGGTGCCGGACATTTCTCCCCCGGCCTGAGGCTTAGGCCTGCCGAACCTTGCCGGTAAATTGACCGTGATCGTCTCTCCCTCCTTAAGGCTGAAATCGCGCTTTTCGCTATTGTCCTTCATCTCCACCTCAGGTCTCTTGCCCGGCAGACCGTTTTGTGTCCATCCCAGCGTCTTCTGGGCTTCCTGAAGGGCCACGCCAAAGTCGAATGCATCGGTTCTCTCTTCGAAGCCGATGCCTAGCGTCGCTTTCCTTCCCGCCTCATCCTGGACACGGAGGGCAAAGAAACGCGAGCTATCCGAAGCGGGCTCGACAACTGCCGTTGCCGTGTAAGGAGCGGCGGCGAACAGTTGGCCGTTGCGCGGGTCTTCTAGGACGATGTCCGCCTTCACCTTCTCCTCGCCAGAGGCTTGCGTAATGGCTGTCTCGAGTACGCGGAGCCGCGCGGAGAAAATCTGCCGCTTGTTATCATCGGCGGTCCACTATGGGTAGTGAGTTAGTGAATACACCACCTTGTTCAGTCACCTGTCGCAGGGAAAACAGTTGGGTTGGTTCTTCATGATATGGCGAGAGACAAACAGGGAGACAGCAACAGCACCAGGAGGACCGGGTCAAATAGATAGATACGAGGAGGAGGAGGAGGCCAGCAATCTACCTCTAATAGGCAGTACAGTACTCACCGAAGCCGCGACATGGCCCTTGCCAGGCGTCATGGGTGGGATATTGTAGACATGGACAGTTCCAACGATGAATAATACTCGCTGGATGGCATCTGCTGGCAGAGCTTGCCCCGTGGCTGGGTCAATAGAGTCCATATTGTCTTCTTATGAAGAGCAAAAGGCAGGAATTATCATGGAACCCAGCAGATGTATCAACGCAAACGTAGTTCTGTACCCTATGATGATACCTATGCAGAGGGGTTGCCAACTAATAGGTAGGTAGGTATAAAAGGGGGCACGACGGGGTGTGCTTTTTCGGAACGGGAATGATTCGATGGGTACAACGCACACAGTGCCATCTTACATAGTGTGGTGGTGGCATCTAGGACGGTGCGCGCACATCTATGTGGCTTAGCTATGTGGCTTGGTCCCTGTGGCTTGACCTTTCTCAGCCAGGATCTTCCGGGAAGTTGGAAGCCCAAGCCAAGGTTCTGCTAGTAGTAGTATATTAACGTCTAAAGCCAAGGTTCTGCTAGATAGGTATATATGCAAGCCACTTTAAGGCAGATACCTACCTAAGGTAGGTAGCTACATATGTATCTTTGGTAGCTACGCCACACTTTACGCCCAGGTCCCAAAAGGTCCCCCGACTCCATCGAAAATCACTGCCATTGAGAAAGAACCGTCTTATCTGGGAAAGCAAAGCCAGCTTTCGAGTTCGAGTTCAGCCTTGCAAGTCCGCTCCCGCGGCGCAATGTCGACAATCGCGACTCGGAGTGTATCGCCTGGGGCTGCGCTCCTGAGATCATCTCGCATGTTCTCAATGCCAGCCCCAATACCTGGCTCTCCCGGCGACTATTCCTCCGCGACAAATCACCACTCCGCGACGGCGACCATCCCCTACCCCACCCACTTGACCATAACGACCCCTTCGACTTCCCGCGCTGTCGGCGATTGGGGCGTGAAAAGACCCCTACCTCTAAAGACAACTCTCAAGCAAACATTTCCCCTCGTGCGTATACGACAGGTCGACTCGACAGAACACGTCACCGACTTTCAATCTGCTTCAGACCATACGATGACGCTCAGAAAGTTCCAAGAACTCAATCTGCCGATTTCTGTGCCCAGTCTAAGGAAATCCGATGTGCCAATCTCTCTGCAATACCCCGTATCCGTCTTTGAGGAAGACCGAGATGTCACGGCGATCAAACCCGACCAGGTCGACAACCTCATGAGTCGAAGATGGAAGTTCAAAGGCCCTTGGCTCGCTGGAATGACTGACGGCGAATTTAACAAATGGCTGATGGTTAACGTGCGGCCCAGACGACCTGAATTCCACGCTTTCCTAAGGGGATTCTTTGCCAAAGAGCTCACGGAGCAACAAACCCAAGAGGCATTGCAAAACCAACAGGCTGTACCGCCCGCGGTGGAGGCGGACCAAATTACGGACGCTCAGTTCATCAAGCAATTGAGGGATCTTCGCGAGGAGCGATTTACCCTGTACCGGCTTGTTGGCCAGTTCCTCGACCTCGCACCGCTGAGCAACGAGATGGACTTGCTTGATACTGTGAAGGCCGGCCGAACGGTTGGTATTGACAAGCCAAACCCTTACAGTACGTACGGGCCGCCAATAACGCATCCTTCTGCCGGTCTATCGTACTTGCGAACGCCCAGTTTCATCGAAAACCATCCATTTTACGGGCCGCAGAGGTATCGTGCCTTGGTCAAAGGTAGAGTTCTCAGGCCCAAGTTGGGCACTCCAGGTCTTCAAACTGCAGTTGTCGGTCTTGCCGGCTTCGTGGTTGAACGTGCTGTGGACTTGAAGGTCTATGGACGCTCGTCGGGGTCTGCGAGAGTCAGGGCATTGTCCAACTTGGATGTGGAGACTCGCGGTGGTGGAAAGTTGTATTTCATGCCCGAGTTTGCTACTGTTGATTCTAGGGGAAGGATTCGTATCACTGTCTCGGATCCAGCGAAGCTGGTGTGTGAGTTAGTGGCGAAGGAGATGGTGGGAGAAAATGAGGATGACCTATATGGGGATGCTATCCAAGGCAAAGCCATAATAGATCAGAAACCTACTTACGACTTCGGTGGTATTGTGTACAACGAGTCAAAGACGCAGTACAATTCGAAAACGATTCGGGTTTACGGCAGCAAAGAAAACTACGGTCTTGACGTGAACGGGGGGAGGGACTTTTGATCTCACACCTGTACATTACCGTACCTAGCATGCGACGATTTTACTGTGGTCGCGCACGAGACCGCGTGTATATCTGAGGTATCTATTATTGAATCCGTTCAAACGCCGGAGGCAGCCCGCAATTGCAGTGCCATCGCAACGCAGTCAATGGACAGGTACTAATAAGCCGTGAGACAAGTTGCCCGAGTCACCTGGGCATGAGCAATGGGGCTTCTTGAGAAGTCTCTCCGAAAGCCGCCAAGGCATCTAACCTTAGATGTTTGGCCTCAAAATTTGACAATCGAGTGTCTCGTGTTCATCGGTCTACCCCTTCCCCTTGACAAAATGAACGATTGGCACACTAGATAGGCACCTAGATAGGTACCTATCGGACGCAGACATGTCCCAAAGGGGATCAGATGGCCTTGAGACAAAGGTTATGCTTTACAAGTTCAGTAACAAAGATTCCAAAGAGGCAAGACAATTGATCGTCCTTGGCTTGTGCGATTACGTGAGAGAGAGAGGGAGAGAGAGAGAGAAGAAAGCCGCTTAGAGTTCCCAATAATACCTGAAAAGAGGCACTCTGCGAACTCATACAACGCACGTCAACGGCGAGGTGAGAGGCACATCATCATCATCATCATCATGATCGTCATCATGAATCTCACGGCTGATACGGGGGAACTGGCCCAAGGCCTTCACCGTAGCAAAAGGCTCGATGAGAATGCCGCTTATATCCTCAGGAGTCAGGAGAGATGTTGCTACGCTGACGGAGCAGTATAGAGGAACTATCACCGGTCACTTCAGAGTCCTGCCATACTGCGTGTCCTTATGTCCGTGATCTCTTGGCGCCTCGCGGTGAGCCCGGGAGTTTTTTTACTGTTGTAGATCTGATATCCTAGGTGCCCATCTCCGGACAAGGTAGGTAGACGCAACAGGATCCAACATCCCTCACGCGGATGGTTTCGGTTCAGCACTGTAACCTTGGGGGGGTGCCTTGTCATGTTGCCCCCCTGGCGAGGTATCTACCTAACCTACCTAACCTACATACCTACATACCTACCGTGATGGACACTGCCGGGCTTGAAGTATGTAACCCTACCTACCTTATCTAGGTGGTGTACTTTTTTTTTTTTTTTTTTTTTTTTGGAGGGGCGGTGCTTGGTTTTAACGAGAACCAGGGAAGCGGAACAGTATGGCCGAAGCAACATGGGAAGCCGTGAAAAGGCGGCGAGGTGCATAGAGGAAAAGGCGGGTTTACGTGGTTGTAAGTGGTAGTTACGGCCGGTAGTTATGGCATTTCAACCACTTCACTAGATTCGAGGGAGATGATTAGACGAACGGACTATCTCTTCGACTTCGGCCTTTTCCCTTTTTTTTTTTTTTTTTGTTTTCCTTTTTTCTGTTTTCCTTTTTTAAAAAACCCTGGCTTGGTTTGATAACCATGAAGTGTCAAGGATACAAAAATAGTAACTTGATCTACTGAGTGTGTGTGTGTGTGTGTGTGTGTGTGTGTGTGGAAATGCAGATGAACAGTCAAAAGGGGGGCAAAGGACGGGCCACAATTCTTCTTTTCGTCAAAATGATTCATCTGGTCAATTAGTGTTCACCTCATGACCTTTTTTTTTTTTCGGTAAATAAACAAGTTGAAAATAAAAAAAGTCCTTCAATATTCCTCCCAAAAGTGAGTCAAGTATCTTTTGTCATCATCATGTCATCCAAGATCAACGTCCTGCGCCCCTTTCCCTTTCTCTTCCTACACACACACAACACACACATAGACACACACACATAAAGGGAAACCCCTGTGTTGATCTCCTGTCTCGGAATATGACATCTTGACCCTTGTTTTTTTTTTGTTTTTTGTTTTTTCTTTCTCGCACTCCAGCGAGTCACAGAACAGGGCAATCAATCGAAGCGGATCAGTGTGTTTGCTGGGTTTGCAGGCCCCTTGCTTTCTCACACAGCCCCTTGGCATCACGCCAACCAGACCCATCAACAACCTCGAGAGACGAGAAAACTATTAAAAAAAAGAAAAAAAAAAAAATTCTTTAGCGGTCTATTTTGGTATTTAAAAGAAGTTTCCAAAAATGGCAGATGGTTGGTAGGTAGGTAGAATATCAATGTATTCCCATCTAATATATACCCGGTTCGTATATCTGCCAATTCGACGAGGACGGCTTATTCATGTCAGAAAAAAAAATGAAGGCGACGATCCTGAGCAGAAACATGTAGTAGCATTCGAAGCTTCCGAAATGACTAAGATGGCCTTGTCAATGTTTTGTATTCTTTCCGTAGTTAAAAAAAAAAAAAAAAAAAAAAAAAAGAAGATGTGTCATGGAGACAGAATGCCCTTTATACTATAATAATTATCTACATGTATAGCGTATGTTTTTTTGTTTTTTTTTGTTTTGTTCTTTTTTTACTCTTCCTTTTCTCCCCAGCCCATAAGATAAACGCCTAGATACATTAGCCGGGGAGGGAGTAATTACCAAGAAATAAATATGATCACTGATGCTTGAACTCCGGCTGTTGTTTAGCCAAGAAAGCACTCGTGCCGGCCTTGAAATCGTCGAGGGAAAATGTCATGTAGTAGAGTTTCTTTTCAATAGACATGCCCGCGTCTAAGTGATTATTCTCGGCTACATGATGGTTTCAATCAGTCAGTCAGTCAGTCAGTCAGTCAGTCAGTCAGTCAGTCAGTCGAATGCTTTTATTCGGTTTTCAACCACACTCAATAAAGCGGACGTACCGGCTAGAATGGCCTCTTTCGCCATATGAACAACGGGCTGGGAGTAAGCGGCAATCCGAGCTGCCAAGTTCTTCGCCTCGAGCACGACGTCCTGGTCGGGCTTGAAGGCTCTGCTGACGAGACCCCTCTGCGCAAGCTCTTCGCCGGTGATGGTCTGACGCGAAAGGATGAGTTCCATGGCCTGGATAGCCGGTGCCAATGTCAGCCGGGATATCTACATATATACGTCTTCTTCATGCCTGGGGCTCCGAGATACTTGTTCAATGGGCATTATCTGTCGGTGGCAACGAAAGGGGGTTTTTTTTTTTTTATTTTTTTTTTATTTTTTTTTAAATCACTGACCTTGTATTTGCCCAGAGCCCTGACGAGTCTTTGCGTGCCGCCCGCTCCCGGAATCGTTCCGATGCTGACCTCCGGGAGACCGAACGTCGCTGTCTCCGCCGCGTAAATGATATCGCACTATGTCCCCAAGACGTCAATCAGACCCGGCAGACGATGTGCGATGCCGAGGGTTAAAAAGGAAAACAGGACTTACCGAGAGGGCGACTTCAAATCCGCCTCCAAGCTGCAATACACACATGTCAATGTCAAACATGTCTGTCAAGGGGGGGCGGGGACGGTTTGGTTAGGTTGAAGGTAGAATTCTTGTCATGGACTCACGGCCAAACCCTCGACGGCAGCAATGATAGGTTTCGAGAACCCTTCAAACGCCTCATTCAGATCAGAGAGAAATCTTCTTTCATGGGCCTTGCCCGTCGTCAGTTGGGTCAACTCGCTAATATCGACGCCAGCTGAGGGAAGGAAAAAAAAACCAAAAAAAGTTCTCTCGTCAGCAAGAAGCTCCTCGAGGGGGGGGAAAAAAAGAAGAAAAAAAAAAGAAAAAAGAAAAGAAAGAAAAGAAAGAAAATCATCGGGCAACGTTTGTCTCGACCTACCTGAGAAAGCACCGTTTCTGGTGCCCATTAACACTACCGCCCTCACGCCCTTGTCTTGGTCGAGTTGACCGAGCACCGCGATCAGCCGGTCCATCATGGCCTGCGTGAGCGCATTGCGTTTGCCCGGACGGTTGAGCTGGACGAGGGCCACGGCCGCGGCCGGATCCACGCCAACCCGTATGTCGTCCGTTCGAGCCGATGCATGTTCTTGGCCTAGGGGAAAAGGCAAGGGCTCCAGCCCTTGCAGCCCTTCGACGTCCGGAAGCGCCATGACTGAGGGCATGGGTACGGCCGAGGGTTGCATTCTTCAAATTGCGCTACCTTCTTCTGTCTGGTGTTTGCGTGCGGTGAAATGTGGGTTGTCCCGTTTGCTTCTCCTTTCGTATGAAGGCAGTTGAAAGAAGAAAAGGAAACCAGGCTCAGATGATAATCCAGCACGTTAGGGGAGGGGTGAAGCTACGGGGTCTATTATTCCGTTGACGGTGGGTGAAAGATGGTAGTATTCGTCCTGACTATCGATGACATTATGTGATGATGATAAATGGACGGGATGGGGATGGGATGGGATGGAGTATCTGTATTCTGTCTATTCCGGAGATGAGATGAGTAGTGTTGCATGCAAGCCGGATGATGGTCAGCCGTAATGCAGTCAGGACATAGTGTAGTGTAGATAGTGTAGATAGTTTGGGTACGAGGCCCATATCAATACCTAGACTACCTACCAATATTACCCGGTAGGCCGAGGCCGACGACGTTAAGCAAGTATGGAGAGAGTCATGAATACCTACCTAGATACCTACCTAATGTAGAGTTAGTGAGTTACATTGGTTGATGCACCCTGCCTGGGGAGGGGGGGGCATCTTCCCACACTTCCCACACCTCCCACAGGTCTTTAAGCGAGACCTCGGCCCCATCTGCATCAGGGGTTTGCCAAACTAATGCCACATGCGAGGAGCCGTGCCTCCAAAGGCTACAGAGCACGGCACCATCCGTCTACTTAAGCGACTGATGTACACGTGGGAAGTCAAGAGCACACGCATCCTCATTAGTCTAGATAGGTAGGTAGTAAGTGAGTAAGTAAGTAAATAAGTAAGTAAGTAAACCTGGATAGTGTACTTAGACTACTTAATACGTCCACATACGTATGTACAGATTAACATACGGTCTAAACTCCCCCGGGAGGATTGAGTGGTAGGTAGGTGTGTGTGTCTTCGACTCGTTGCCCACACTACTTACACCATGCCTATCAAACATACACCGTTCACAACAAAGGGAGTCTTCATATAATGGAATGTACATAGTATGGCGTGACGACAAAACCAGCTCGGAGGATCACGCGTGGGGATAACTTAGATGGCTATCTAGGTATGGTATGGTATTTTGGGTGGGGAGGGGGGGAGAGGGAGAGGGAGACTCCCCATGAAGCAAATAAAACCGTGCATGTGAAGTGAAGCCTCTGACCTGTAACGTGTTTTGAGAGTCATGGCAATCAGATCTCAACGAATTGTACTTTGGTGTGTAGGTATGTATGTCTTATCCAAGTAGAGGAGCACCTGGTGGGAGTTTGATAGCAAAAAGGTCCTGAAAGTTTTGTTTTCTTCATCACACGCCACGCGCAACGCGCAACGCGCAACGCCTAAAAAATATGCAGCTGATCGTTGCAAACCGCCAAGAAAACGGGCACAGCAGTCAGACCTTTGGAGACTTCTTCCCAGACACACACACACACACACATACACAGACACCTCCGAATACTTTCAATAGACATCATCTAAATGTGACCACTCACATCAGCCAGGCCAGGCCAGCCAAGACTCAAGAACGAAGGGTCTTGACAATCTTACTGATCTCATGGAATATGTATGGTATTCGATCACTCTGATGACCGCAATGCTTCCAAGGACTCGGCGATTGTAGGTGACTGTCCTTCTACGCTAGAGCATGTATACAACCCCAGTATTACATCAGATATTTCGTCCTATCACGCTGAGATGAGCAGAGAATCGGAATGATTGTGATGATTGTGATGATTGTGATGAATGATGATGATTGTCATGGATATGAGTGGCAGAGAGCCCGGCTGGCGTGGCAAAGGCATCTCACGACAGGCGAGGGATGCATGCTGACAAGAGTAATCCGGGGGATAACCAGATGATGGGCGATACTATGTATCTAGAGTATGTAGAGTAGAGTAAGTAGAGTATGTAACCTAGATTATAAGTGAGGCAGAATAATCCATGATTCATGATGCGTCTTGGCGTTGATACCTTTTTTTTTTTTTTTTTTCTTTCTTCTTTCCCCCCAAGTGCAAATGCCATCGCAGGTTGAAGCGGCGTAGGATCAGAATGATTCGGGTAAACTGCCGGAAATTGTGCGTCCATCTTCTCTTTACTACCTCAGACGCATACTCATGCCCTGCCATACATACATGCGTAGTAGGAAGTGAAGGAAGGAAGGTTCTTTGCCTCAATTAGGCAATGCCTTGGATGGTACGTTGTCTGGGGAATGCCCATGTCAAGTACGCGTGCTAAGTAGGTACCTAGATATCTAGTAGATGGGTAGTTATGCTATGTATAGTATCTACTTGCCTATCTATCTATCTATCTACACATCTATCTATCTACTATGTAAGTATAGTAAGTACATAAAAGGTAGGTAGGTGGTTTTAGACTCGGAACGCGTGAAAGCGCGAAGCCGGCCCGGGAGAGAGCGCCGGCCGCTAGTGCTTCAGGAAGCTTGCAAGTTGCCGGGCAGGAAAGGAAAGTGCAGGAAAGTGCAGGACAGGACAGGACAGGACAGGACAGGACAGGGAAGCAGCCGTCGCGACCAGCCCTAGATTAAGTAGGTGCACTAACACTAGATAGTAGATCGTGGCTGCCCTTTTTTGTGCGTTCTCTGCCCTTCCGTCGTTCCTTCTCGCCGAGTGGGCCGTGGGGGTACGTACCCTTTGCCGTACATAAGAGGTAGGTACGGTCCACCGCGCCGTGGCTTCGGCTGCGGCGCTGCTTCCCTTCAGGGAGGTTACGGATTACGGACTGTGAAGTCTCACGGGTTGACAGAAACCGTTGATCCGACAAGGGTCTCATTGCGTTGCCGGTCTCTCATCCGTTAGGTTAGGTTACTACCTTTATCTACGAGTCTACGAGGCACATTGGTATGTAGTGTATTAATGAGTGGCGTTATGTAGCCTGTATCTATCTGGGTACAACTTGATCCGTGTTAAGTATAGATAGATAGGCATGTTTTACGCCCATTCCGATAGGTATTAGTTATATCTGTAATGACCTATTAATAAAGAGACTATGAATGGGCACATCACTTCAGAGAGAAACATTACGTTAACTAACTAGATAACTACTTACTGTACGGACTGTAGATAGTTATTGTATTACTTACCGTCACGCACGAAGATCGGCGACAAAGGTAAGTATGGGAAGAAGACCTTGTTGATCAACAGACCGCCGCGTGGCCTTCTTCTTTCTTCGGAAGGATACACTAGATAAGTAGAGACGTATAATTAGTAGGCATGCCAGCAAGATATCCCCAGATCCGCCACAAGTCATAGATAGCGGCACAGCCCCAACAACCGCTAAAAGCCTAGGTATATGTATACTAATCATGAAGCATTTTCACAGTCTGTACTTGGATAGAATAGCGCACCAATCTACCTAATTGCAAACTATCTACCTAACCGATGTACTGTAATAGTGCAGATGACCTCCCGGGACTCATGTCGCTGCCATGTCGCTGCCATGTCATCGGCTGGTGCCCTGGACAGCTAAAAGGTCTTGGCATGTTTCCAGCGTCTGGTTGTCGCCGACCAGGTGCTAGATAGGGAGTGAAATGAAGATCCCGAATCTCAACACTTACGCGTCCGCCTCCCCTACCAATCTAGCGTATGCTTAAGAACCTGTTAGTCCCATCTCTGAAACTGCGCCTCAGCAATCACTCGACCAAGATCAACAAACATACTACAAGTATGGAAAGGTCTGCTTAAAAGTCATCTTGGGTTAATTTGCTTGCATGGCATATGTATCTAGCATGTAGGTACCTACTTAGGTAGTAGTCATGTGTGCTTTTCCTCGTGGATCAAACTTGAAAGTTATCAGTATATACAAGGTAGATAGTTAAGTAAGTAGAGAGAATGGCGGCCGGAATGCCCGTTTGCAGGAGGATCATTCCAAGACCTACCTAATACCTACCTACTTCCTTACTTACTATACAGCAGAGTGTGTGTTTACGAGGGGTTGCCAATAATAGCTCCATACCTACTTTAGATGGGCGATCTTCCAACACGGTCAACGCGAAGATGTACTTCTTCTTCTTCTTCTTCTCTTCTTCTTGTCCTCTCACGTCCGTGACAGAATCTTCACTACGTGCGCAGTATTAACTATCCCGCACATCAGCCACGACTCGAAGGCTGACATCGTGCATAACATAGCCGACCTGTCAACCAATGTTCCCACGACTTGCAGCCAGACTTTTTCCCTTTCATGATACGAGAAAGGCCGTCAGCTCTGCTCTGGCTTTGTCCAGGACATGTCATCAGCATACATATACGTATATACTAACCTACCTACCTACTTACCTATCTATCTATCTACTTAGAACCAAGTCGACAAGTGATTGTCATGACATACCTACCCAGCCACCCACATCTCTGGCAGTGGGATTCATTACTTAGACTAGTAAACGGTTTGACGCTTTCTGTAAATATACATATTTAGTAGCACTCATGGAATTTACATAGTACTTAGGCACACACCACTTATTTATTTACTTACTTACTGCGCCAAATGGGAAGGCCGCATAAAGTCAAAGGAAGAAAAAGAATCGGTGAAAAGCGTAGTCTAGGAAAGACGATAGTTGGCCATCCAACGGGGGCCACCATAAGTAACAGTTTGCCCATTGACTACTGTAGATACATAGATCATTAGATACCAGGCGCTTTAAGTAATCTCTCGCAGGGATCAGTTAAGTACCTTTTAAGCTTATTTATTGAAGCCCGAAATCATGACAAAACAGAGTTGACACTGGTAACTTTTTTTTTTTTTTTTTTTTTCTTTTTTTTGGGGGATCGAGATTGTCTTTTCTAGATAGCCGGTTCGTTGGTCCGGCAACTAGTTATCCAATACTTACAATTTGGTCGACCGTGAACTACTTACAGTAAGGATACCTAATACTCAAAACTTGCTGGAATCCCTCTGCTATATGTGCCTGGGTCGGTTCGCTGGCCGAGCAGTGCAGTGCGGTGAACCAAAAGACTGGATCAAAGCCGAACGTCTGAAGCTTAGGGGCAGGCCGCTATGGAAGATTACGTATTACTTCATATGGAGTCGTCCGTAATATCTATCTACTTACAATAACTCGTAACCATCACGACGATCACAAACCGCCTCGGACCAGAATCTCAGCTACAGACTGAGTAAGTATGTATCCAACTACCCACCTCTTTTTACTGCTGCACAGCCAGAGAATTCACTCCACTAATATCTTAATTACTTTGCCATATTAAGGATTCGGCTCGGCTGGGACTCATACTTACTTATAGGTAAACTACCCAGCCCAGAGCAACAGGGTAACAACCACACCATAAACTCCACACTATTATAATAATACACTACATACGGCGTAAATAAGCCTAAGTAGACGGATTGGACGAGCCCAGGTTGGAGTTGTGCAGGTAGTATCGCATAGACACCTAGTCTAAATACAGTCTGTAGGCATCTAGACAAGTAGGTATGTAGATGGATAGGTAGAGAGGTATGGAGTGTATTTATTAGTCGATACGTAAACAAATCACAGCAAGTCCGGTGCTCATCTCCGTCAAACTCCTCGTCAGACTCGGACTCACCCAAGTCTGACTTGCGGCTCTTCTCTTGCCAGATCCGGGAGGTAGTATCCATATCCCGGAAACCAAATGAAATCAGGAACCGAAACGCTCATGATGCTGCCCTCCCCGGGCCCCCGAAAGAAGAAAAAAAAAAAAAAAGAAAAGAAAAAAAA
Source organism: Xylariaceae sp. X187 (assembly GCA_028637585.1). NCBI lineage: Eukaryota > Fungi > Ascomycota > Sordariomycetes > Xylariales > Xylariaceae > Xylariaceae sp. X187. Next base: position 3,173,768 of record JAJIZN010000001.1, on the reverse strand, counting down.
AAAGAGTCAGCATCCCCCCCTCCCCAATCCATAGGCTTGCGCACTTAATTACATGTAGGTACCTACTTTTTATTATTTATTTATTTATTTATTTATTTATTTGGTTATTATTACTGTGTATGCACACGATCCCGGTCCGTCAACATGCCTGATCCACGGCCCCGCGTGCCTGATCTCACCAGGACCGCATCCTGGCTTAGGAGAGAAACGTGAAAAATATGGCAATGCAAGGTACGATTGGTTACCTTTTTATGCTTCTCAATTCTTGGAAGGGAGGGGGAGGGGGCCGGCATGAGGACCATAAGATGGGCAGGAGGAGAATGACTCCAGCGGCTGCTACCATCCTACCTATCCTCCCTTCCTCCCCCACCTATTCCTCCTACCTTACCCTTGATTACAAAATGAATACATAAGTAGGTTAGGTACCTAACACATATACACATATTCCTACTAGATATGTAAGTACTATGTAAGTAGAGGGAAGAAAGGTGAATTACTGGATCTAGCAAACGACCGGGTCTGTGACGGCGCCGGGGGGCGGGGGCTAAATCGTGCTAGGTAGGTAGTAGTTTACCTTTGATCCCCATATTGTTGAATGGGCAAGTATACTCAAGGTTCCGTACATAGGTAGGTAGCATATTGGGAAAACAAGCCCGTCCCTGGGTAAGTAACCTGGGTAAGTAACCTGGGTAGGTAGCCTGGGTAGGTATCTAACCTAGGTAACAATCTTGCCATCTGGTTGGTGATGAGGCATTCTCCCATTAGCGAACTGCGTGGCACAGATGCTACACCCTAACCTACCATCCAACCTATCCTCTGCGTAGAGTGTATTAATACTACCTGTTGTAAGCGGAAGTCAGGATTAAAAATACCACCATGTGCAGCTATCAGGGCGCGTAAGCCCCGATCTTGATGGAACCACTCCCCTGGAGTGATACCAGCTGGGAATGTGGTCTTGTGAAGATCATCAAACGTAGACTAGAGGGGGGGTGCAACTTACGTGTGAAGAAGCGTGAAAGACCTCCCCGAGGTAGACCAGGGGGCATAGGGCATATGGTCTACATAGTATGGTCTATGGTCTATGGTCCATGGCGTATGGCGTATGGCGTATGGCGGGAGACGTGCTTTGCGAGCCGCGGAAGCACCGCCTAGAATGACCCTGCTCTGATAGAAGAAAGCGTGAATGCCCCCCCGTCTGTCATCTGATATATAAAACTAGAACATACTTAAGAATGGCACCCCGGAAGGCAGAAAAGGACGATCCCCATCAAACTCAGCAGCACCGCACAGGATAGCTCCGCCCGGCGGCTTCTTTTTTGAGCATGTCCTTCTATTCTATTGACAACCTGTCCCTGGAGGACCGCCGGTCCTTCAATAAGTTCAGCAGAGGACCAAGCGTCAACATCCCCTTCGATCTCGTCCACGAGGCCTTTGAGAACATTGTCGACAGCCATCCTCATGTAACTGCTGCCCGTCATTATGACGGCACCACCATCACATATCAAGAGCTGGACAAGCGAGCCAACATACTGAGCAATCACTTGATACAATGCGGTCTTCGTCCCAACGACCGAGTTTGTATCGTCGTGTCCCGGTCAATCGAACTGCTTGTGGGAATTCTTGCCGTCTTGAAGGCTGGCGCCCAATATGTGCCACTCGACGGCGGCATCGGGACCGACGCTACGCTAGATCACATCTTCAACGATGCCCGGGCTCGATTCATATTATGCCTCGACAAGTTCCGCGCAAAAGTCGAGCCGCACGCTCAAAAGGCGAAATCGGAAATCGTCGTGCTCGACAAGCAAAACCAAAACGCCGCTCTCGACAATGACGCGCGCCCGGGCGTGGTCATGAACTCTAGCTATGGCTCATACATGATCTACACTTCCGGCACAACTGGCAAACCAAAAGGTGTCGACGTCCGACATCGAAATGTGACGAACAACCTCCTGGTAGAACCGGCGAGTCTGAAGATTACCATTGGCAAGAATGTGGCTCAGCTTTTGAACATCTCGTTCGACATGGGTGCGTAACCCCCAAACAGCTTCAGAGTGAGCCGGTCGTCCTGCTAATGCCATGAACAACAACAGCACAGTGGGAGATCCTCGCGACGCTCATGAACGGAGGCACATTGCATATTCGCAACGGGGACTGGGTCGATGTGATGAGGCGAGTGGATACCGTCATCGCCACGCCAACGGTTCTCGGGAAGTTTGCGCAAGTCGATTTCCCCAACGTCAAGACAGTCGTAGTAGGCGGCGAGCCATGTCCGGTATCTTTAGCCGAGGAATGGTCCCCGTACGTCGACTTTTGGAATATTTGTGGGCCGACCGAGATTACCATCCTGAACACGGCACACTTGCACAAGCCCGGCGAGCTGTTGACCATCGGCAAGCCCCTACCAAACACCAACGTCTATGTTTTGGATGACGATGAAAACCCCGTCGCCATTGGGCAGCCCGGCGTCATGGTAAGTGCTCCGTGGACTTTTCTAAACCCCCCTGCCACCCTCTCGATGTATTTCAGGAGCATGAGTTGGCAAGTCAAGGCCTTTGTGCCCCCTGTTCCCGCTGCATGTCCCCGAAACCCTCAATTTCATTTCCCAGGATCAACAAACACTGACTCTTATTCCCAAATAGTGGGCGGGCGGTGCTTGCGTTTCAGCGGGATATATCAACTTGCCGGACCTGACCGCGACAAGATTTAAGCCAGACAAATTTACTCAAGACGGGTATGTTCATTCGCACAGCGAGCGGCTGTCACATCCCCACCAAGAGATGCTAATTTGTACTCTTTACCAGTACCTTGATGTTCAATACTGGAGATCTCGGCCGCTGGACGGGGGATGGCCAACTCATACCACTAGGTCGGAAGGATGATCAGGTCAAGATCAAGGTAACCAACCCTCAGGAAGGTATACTTCGCAGTCCATGAAAGAGGCTAACGGTGAAATAGGGCTTTCGTGTTGAGCTCGACGGCGTTTCTGCTGCAGTGGAAAACATACCGTCAGTGACAAAGGCTTGTGCTTTGATCGTGAATGACGGGCTATGGGGATTTTATTCCAGTCCTAGCCGTCTCGATGAAGTTGAAATGGGTCGAATCGTCGGAAAAATATTGCCATACTACGCCGTGCCAACACGCTGGCTATATATTGAATCCATTCCCCTCACTGTCAACGGGAAATTCGACAAGCGGCAACTAAGGGAGATGGCCGAGCGCCAGAAGGAGCCACGAGAAGTCCCAAGTTCCGACAGTTTGGTGAATAGCTCTCAATCCACCGTAACTATGGCAGAGAGCGAGACTGGCCGGCCGACAGATGCAATCGATCTTGAAAAAGGCGCCTTGGTTCGCGAACAGGACGGCTCCGCAGCAGAGGACCCAGAGGAATACATCCAATACGAGCTTCCCGAGAAGAACGGATTCCACGGCCAAAGATGGGTCCGTCATCGTTTCTTTTCCCTCTACAGGCGCTTCTTCTCTTTCATATTCTTCGGAAATCTTCTCGCGTTTGCTCTTATCTGGTGGAAGTCGTGGCATACCGGCAGCTTGCCGCTTCACAACTTTCCCACAGCCGTAGCAAGCAATCTACTGGTGACAGTAGCTACGCGACAAGACCACGTCGTCAATTTCCTATTTTGGTTGGCAACTCGCGTACCGACAAGCGCACCGCTCGCTATTAGACGTCATTGGTAAGCAGTTCTCGGCATTTATTTGCTTCTCATTTGCGAGCATAAAGGCTGCTTTTCGGGAAAGATCACTGACCCTAAATGTTGTATATAGTGCCCGAATATTCCACCTAGGTGGTATTCACTCCGGTGCCGCAATATCTGCGCTCCTTTGGTGGCTTGCTTTCACCATTGGCGCAACAGTGAACTTTGCGAGAGGCAACCGAGAGGTGCCTGTCAATACGGGAACAATGGTGATCACTTATCTGATCCTGGCCTTCTTGCTACTTCTCGTCAGCATGGCTCATCCACATATTCGCGCCAAGTACCACGATCAGTTTGAATGGACGCACCGTTTTGCCGGTTGGACTGCGACAGCGCTCGTCTGGGCGCATTTGGTGGTGGCAACGGATTCGCTGAGGCCGAAGACACAATCGCTTGCACACGCTTTAGCTCACGCACCAGCCGTCTATCTTCTGGCGCTCATTACATTCGGTATTGCACTGTCTTGGACGAGGCTCAGACGTGTGGCAGTCCGACATGAATATCTGTCAAAGCATGCCGCCCGGCTTTATTTTGACTTCGATACACCCATTGCGGGCAAAGCGATCCGCATATCTGACAGTCCGATGCGCGAATGGCATGCTTTCGCTACGATCGACAAGCCAGGCGAGAAGGGATTCTCGATTATCGTATCCAACGCCGGCGATTGGACACGAAAGATAATTGAGGGGCGGCCAAATGAAATCTGGACTCGTGGCGTGCTCGCCTCAGGAGTCCTGACTATCGCACCACTTTTCAAGAAGGTCGTGCTTGTGGCTACAGGGTCGGGCATCGGGCCCTGTTTGCCAGTGATCCTCGAGGGTAGAGTACCAGCTCGCATTCTTTGGTCCACGCCTCATCCACGCGAAACGTTTGGCGAAGAGATCATGAACGATGTGATGCGAGCAGATCCCAAGGCGATCATTTGGAACACTCGGACTCAGGGCAAGCCCGACTTGACTGCGCTCGCGTACCAGATGATGAAGGAGAGCGACGCTGAGGCTGTGTGCATCATTTCGAACAAGAAAGTTACGCAACAAGTCGTCTACCGCCTTGAAGCCCGTGGCATTCCGGCCTACGGGGCGATTTTTGATTCCTAAAAAGAGGCGGACCGCGTGAGAGTGAGAGTGGCAGTGTACTATGTACGCTTCGCTCCGGCTCAGTAGTCGTACTCGGTCCACGACAAAAAGGAATGTGTATTATATATAGGGGGGCGTCATTCTTTCGCATTTTCAGCGACTGTTTCTTTTGTTTTAGGGATCCCAGACTCTTCGGTATATAGGTTGGGTAGGCAGTTGTCGTTGACACAGTTAGCTTCACATACGCACATAATGAAACATATACTTATATCAAGATTGTGATCTGGTTCATCGGTGCTTCAAGACAAAGTCGTGATAGGTGTCTCGGAACGATACCCAGACGACCGAGGCTCCCTACTGTATTTGGAAGCTCTAGTTTAGCGACGACGAATAAATGGATATCATCTTTTCCGTAGCCCTACCTAGTTCTGTGTGGAAACGGGGAACTCAAGTACCTAGGCGCTGCTTATTTGGTAGGTCACAATAGTCGATGCTGTTGTTGTAGGTAGAACATTGTACCTAAATGTACGTCTGTACGTTTGCGAGAAATTCAGGAGCGGCGTCGTGGGTATGGGCTTCTGCCGTACGGTAGTAAGTACACTGTAAACACTGTATTTACACGCTACCTAGGTATTTAGCAACTTATCTTATCAGGAGTCCGCTTATCTAGTCAATCACATCGACCAATTGAGCTGCCCTAGGACCCCGCAGATAAGTTTCGCCGAAGATTTACCCGCACAGATTCTCGATATCGAAACGGCCATAATTCTTCGTCAATCCAATTCCTCGTGCGCAACGAAACCTCCAAGCAAACCACCGCCAGCCACCACGACGCCCTCGGCCCTTCACTCTAACCACCAAATCCCAAGCAGGAAATCGTCAAGATGGGTCGCGTTCGTACCAAGACCGTAAAGAAGTCCGCTAAGGGCATCATCGAGAGATTCTATGTGAGGCGATAACTTTGGTTATGGTTGTGAACATGATCGTGGCCTTCGGTTGCTAACATCGACCCAGCCTCGTTTGACCCTTGACTTCGACACCAACAAGAGAGTCTGCGACGAGATCGCCATCATTTCATCGCGCCGCCTCCGCAACAAGATTGCCGGCTATGTCACTCACTTGTGAGCTTTTGCTCTTGTAATTATTCTAATTGCAACTACTGTACTAATTACCATTTCCACTCGCAGGATGAAGCGTATCCAGCGTGGCCCCGTCCGTGGTATCTCCTTCAAACTACAAGAAGAGGAGAGAGAGCGTAAGGATCAGTACGTGCCCGAAGTCTCGGCTCTCGACTTCGCCCAGAACACCGAGAGCGGCCAGCTCGACGTCGATAGCGAGACCAAGGACCTTCTTAAGCACCTCGGTGTACGTACCAAACTTCATCTCTTTACGCTGGATTTACCTAACATCTTCTTGTACAGTTCGACGCGATCCCTGTCAACGTCATTCCCGTTGTCCAGCAGCAGACTGCCGAGCGACCCCGCCGATTCGGTGACCGCGCCCCTCGATAAATGTACATTACAGGAACGGATAGTTAAGATTAATCGGGATGTTTGCGTTTGGGCGTATCATGGCTTTACGGCGTTTCAATGGACGATAGCACCAGCCTTAGGTCTACGAAAACAAACCGAGATTTCCTGAACAAAGGTGTCCCTGACTCTCTGGCTTGACGCTGGATGACGATGGTTGATGGCCAAGTTCGTTCCCGACGTAGTAGTGTGACGATTGCCTGTGGGTTACGGCATTGCATATCAAGAGGTTTACTGCCCTGCAAATGTTTGCCAGTATTTTTGACATGCTCACGCTCGACGACCGCCGATCTGCAATGGGATCATGGGTAAACAGCCTGCTTCTTTTTCAAGGGGTATCTCTAGTAATATGTCCAAAATACGTTTTGCAACGCCGTGGGTGCCTCATAATTTCAATGCGACCTCTTCCCCTTTGACGTGATCCTTCTCTTCTTCCACATTGCTCGTCTCTCTTTCTACCTGGCTCTTCTCCCGGTCCAACGTGGCGGCACCTGGGTGGAAAGTTGTCTTGTAGCCTTCGGTCACCAAATGACCCTGACCATCGGGATTTGATGGTGCGGTGGGTGGTTTTACGGGTTTCTCTCTAATGACCAACTTCATAGAGCGCTTCGGCATGTTCCCATTCTGGGCGACATCCCCTCTCTCCAGAGCTAGATCTCGTGCATTCTGAGCGGCCTTCTCTTGCACCTCAGTCTTCAACCTCTCAGGGGTATCGCCAGCGGAACCCTGATTTTCCCCAAACAAGTCAATCTGTATAGAGGATATACCGGCGCGCTCCCACGCCGCCGTCTCGTTCAGCTGCACTTTAACGTACATAGCCCGCTTGGCGCACTTGTGTGAGCACCACTTCTCGAGCTCACGGCTCGGCACGATATCAAAGTCTTTGCGGCCGTAATTCACGAGTTTGAAGGTGCCGCCACTGGATACCCGCGAATGTGGGTTAGGACAAAGCGTGTATCCGCATAGTCCGTTGGCGTTGCGTTCTTCAATCAGGTCGTCGTAGTCGCTTGGTTGGTACAGACGTACTAAATTCTTAAAGGATTCTGCGTCGGCGTCGGCGGGGTTGGAGGCATTATGGGATGCGTCACGAGTCGGAGGGAACTTAGACAACTCGATCATGGAGTCTGCGATCTGGTCCTCGACCTCGCGACGCGAGTGGATGATGCGCGCATGCTTGATGGCGATCTCGCGAGGATTAGAAGTAGCCTTCTCAGCGTTTGACGAGGGCGGAGCACCCTTGTTTTTCAAGATGCTCTTGGGAGGAGAATTGGCTTGTGCCGGCATCTTGTTTTCCTTGTTGTAGGGAGGAAGGATGGATGGGATGGTGTGGCAATACGTGGTGCACTTCGTACGACGCGTAGGTATTTAGATAACCTCTAGAAATAAGGAGCCTATGTTGTGGCTTACGCACCAGAAGGGCCCAGTTCGTACCTACCTTGTATGCGTACTGTACCTCTGGATCCATTCAGGGACGCTACACCTATCCACAGAACCTGAGGCTAGGAGCGACCGAGCAATGCGGTGGGCCAGCCAGTAAAAGAACCAGGACGTCACTGGCATAACTTCAAATCTGCACAGCATTCATCACGCATAAATGGGGTTCTTTCGTCAGCTGACCGAGCCGAGCCCCGGCAGGGGCCGCAGGGCCCAGCAGGCTGGGCGACGAGTCGACAACAAGATGACGCCAGGTAAAGCAGCTTATATAATCTGTCGAGCACTAGCTACCTACGTCCCGTATCTCCCGTACTTGAGTGTAGTTAAACACTTGAAAGTTGAAGGTACCTTCAAATCCCTTACGGATTAAGGTACGGATTAACTACGACCCGAAAGTGTTTAATGGCTTATCCGTACGGAAGAGCTCTTGTGGAAATCGGATTTAAGTTTTGCGCTACCTACCTAGGTCACTGCAAGTGAAATTCACTCTCGGTAGATAATTATCTCACCAGCAGTGCATATCTACCGTGACAAAACGTAGGTGACACTCCAGCTTCTTACCTAGGTATACGGACGTACCTACCTACCTATTTCGTATCTATTCTAGGTACTTTAGTACCTACCTTGCCTGCCTAGGTACCTACCTGGTTGGATAATCGTGTACCCTGCATAATGTATGGGGCGTCGCGGTTGCCTACCTAGGATCTCTCAAGCTTGTTATGGGCTGCATACGGAATAGGTAGGAATCGATGAGCTCAAATTGACGGAGCGCGTGGAATTTTACGCTGGAAATCTAGGCCATCTCTAGAGCCCCTATAACTCGCATGTTGGTAGGTAGGTATTCATGTAATTAGCGGCCCACGGTGGGGTTATTGCTGCTATGATTGTAGTGGTACCGTCAGTACAGACTGCCCGTAAAAATTAGGGGGCCCGACATTCCATATGGGCATATTATGGCCATGGATTCCCGTAGGGGTCGCGGAGTTACCTAAATTATGCTATAAAGCGTAGCTGATTGATTGGTACGGTAAGTGCCTACACCACCTACTACGATCTTTCCCGATCGCCAAAGGTGAAGCACGTACTTACCGTAGAGTGTCCCGAGCAGATCACCCATGCGCTGACGTCGGCTCTCCCTCCAGCCAGGTACAGGTACATGCTCACAACCGCCATCTGGGCTTTCTGCTTTGTACCTATAGGCTACAGGCTACAGGCTACAGGCTACGGGCTTACGGGCTTACGGGCTACCGGGCTACGGGCTGCTTTGCAATTGCTCAATCTTCATCCCCGTCTGGAGCATCGCCGTCCCGACACCCACACAACATACTACACATACGCACACATGCATCCATACCCATAACACATCGACATCCATACGCTCGTAAAGACGTATCCCGTCGTGCCTTGTGGCAACTCTTATTTCCCTCATCGACGTTCCCGACTCTCGGTAATCATTTTGATCATTTTGCTGACAGACGTCTGGTCCACGTTGCCCGAACCACTGCGTGCGACTCCCCATATCCGGGCTGACCTTGAACCCCCCCTACTCTGTGTATTGTGCAAGGCTACGACGACGCCTCGAACGTCCGATTTCTAGGCGCAATGGCTGCCGTGCCGTTCAAGGTCAAAGCTATCTACGAGTACACGTCGGGCCACGAGGATGACCTTGCTTTCCCAGTCGGCCAGATAATCACGGTCACTGATGAAGAGGATACCGAATGGTACGGGGGCGAGTATGTGGACAATGCCGGCGTGAAGCATGAGGGTATTTTCCCTCGGAATTTCGTCGAAAAGTTCGAGCCTACTGCACCGCCGCGTCCCGTACGGACTCGAAAGAAAGACCCCGAAACTCCTGTTACTGCCACCCTTCCTCCGTCATCGCCCACTGCCGTTGAGCCTCCTGAGCAGCCAATCGTTGAAAGCAACCACGCGCAGACGTCGGCGGAGGAAACTCACGAGGAGACCCCTCAAGCACCAGCTGTTGATCAATTGGCCCCGGCTGAAGCGCCGTCTATTCCTGTCGCTAGTCCGCCCCAGGCTGTCCTGGTTCCAGTTCCTACCACTACCGAGCCCGAAGATATAGGCTTGGCTGACTCGAGCATTGATCCTCCTCTAAAACCCCAATCTCCGCCTGCTCAATCGCGTTCTCCGCCTCCTATTCAACCACGTTCTCCATCCCCGGTTCTACCGCGTTCCCCTCCCCCAGTGCCAATTCAACCGCGTTCTCCGCCGCCAGTTTCTCAAAAGCCCTCAAGTTTCAGGGATCGCATTGCTGCCTTCAACAAACCTGCTGCGCCACCAATAGCCCCGTTCAAGCCTGGTGCGCTTGGCTCTGGCTCTTCTGGTTTCATCAAAAAGCCATTCGTTGCACCGCCTCCGAGCAGACACGCGTTTGTGCCGCCACCTCGAGATGTCCCCGTCACCAGGATCTATCGCCGAGACGAGGATCCCGAGATAAAAGAAACACAAACGGAATCCGGCGAAAATGCTGAGAAGGCCAGAGTCATTCCTGATATCGGCTCTGAGACCCAGGGTGAAGATCAACCAAAACCAACGACGCTGAAGGAAAGAATTGCACTTCTCCAAAAGCAACAAGCGGAGGCCGCTCAGCGGCATACGGATGCCGTGATCAAGAAGGAAAAACCCAAGCCGCCGAAAAAGCGCGTACTTGGTGCGGACGCACAGGAATCACCTAATTTGGATCAACCAGCGGAAACGGCGTCGCTGTCTGATCGCAAAGACTCAACTGACGTCAATAGCAAAAACTCTCTGGACGAATCTCAGTCTGCGAGACAATCCCTCAACATCAGTCGCAAGTCCACGAGCCATATTGAAAACGATGGAAACGAAGAAGACATATCGGGCGCTAGTGACAATACGGAAGGCCAAAAGGATCCGGCTGTCATCGAACGGGATGACAACAGCGAGAGACTAAAGCTAACTTTGCGAGAGGCTACAACTAGTGAAGGACAGAACTCCCGAGAAGAGGCTGAGGAATTGGAGGGCGAGGCGGGCGTGGGGGAAGCGGAAGAAGAAGTCGACCCAGAAATTAGGCGAAAAGAAGAGCTTCGTGCACGCATGGCAAAGATGAGCGGTGGCATGGGAATGGCCGGTATGTTTGGGCCGCCAGGCATGATGGGGTTTGCAGGTGCTCCAGTGAAGAAGCCCAAGCCTCCTCTCCCCGCGGGGCGACGTCCTAGTTTAATGTCCGAGCGTCCGTCTTCTCCAAAAACGACGGCGGCTCCAGTGCCCACGCTTATGGCGCTCCCGGGTATGGGGAAGCAACAGCTGCAACCAGGAGGGGTTCCCGAGCCTGAAACAAAGCAAGAACCGGTCAAAGAAGACGCCGCTCTACCTCCCATTGATGGTAGGACCAGCCCGGAGCCAGAACGTAAGTGAATACTTCAAACGTATGACCCATGTCACGATAATTGTTATGCTGACATGTCATAGCAACATCTCAAACAACTGGAGCACCGCCGCCGATTCCTGGTGGACGGCCAGCACCCCCTCCCGTACCTGCTGACTGTAAGTCTTCCAAGCGCCCTTCGGAGTAATTTGAGAGTGCCCTCCATAACAGACTGCAAGCTAAATATTTACTTAGCTCGTCCTCCACCGCCGCCGCCACCATCAACTGGTGTTATAGCACAGAATCTTAGCCCAGAGTCTGATGAAACATCTGAGGCCACTGCAAAACTGCTTGCGAGTCCACACATTGAGGCATCTACGACGAATCAGGGGCCGCCGTTAATTCCCATATCATCTCCTACCTTGCCAGCTTCACCTCGATTTTCAAGCGACAATCGCAGTTCAAGAGAAATCTCTCAAGACTTGCCATCCTTTTCTCCGCCCCAAAATAAAAGGAATAGTCGCCCACCACCTCCGATTCCCGGCATCGGCTCTCCGACGCCGGCTCAACCCCGGCCGCCGCCGCCTCTTCCGCCTACCACAGCACTCAATCGTACCTCAACCACAGACGAGCTAACGGGAGCATCAACGAAGCCTCGCTCATTACACAACGGTGAAGAAGGTGTGACAGAATTTGAAGGCGACGATAACGCTGACATCGCTTCTCCTGTGAATCATCAGGATGCTCTAGGCATTCGTACAACGGAAGGAAACCTTGATGACAGCCCTTCAGTCCCTACTGAGCAGCCATCGACAGCTCCGCCTCCCGTCCCAGGCGGCCTTGCACCTAAAGCTGACCCACCCCCGATTCCCACTCAATTCAGTCCAACTTTCAGGAATTCAGGAGATATCTCTCGAACCGGCCCCCCTTCGGTTTCAGGCCAATTTAGTCCACGCTCGCGTGCTTCAGTAGATTTTCCCCGAGCTGCTCCTCCACCGCCTCCATCTAAGTCAAGTTTGCATGCATATAATGACGAAGGTTATGATCCTTACAATTACAATGGCGCACAAGCCGCTGCCTCATCTCACAGTACATCCACGTACGAAGAGGTAGCAGAGTTTGCGCCACACGCGGCTCCACCACCCCCGCCGTCATCCTCGGTTGACCGTCGAGCGCGCCCTTCAACCCCGACTAGCTCTAGAGCCCCCCCAAGGAAGTCTGTAGACATCCTCAGACCGGCGGCCGTGAAACGGTCACTAGATTTGACCCGCCACTCTATCTCTATGGAGACTGGGTTCATGGCAAACGAGCTCGACCTAGCTAGCCATACGCAATGGTGGCTCTCGCGCCATGGGCTTCCACCAGTATTACAAGGCCGGAGGGACATATATACGGAGTTTAACGAGTTGAAATCAACTGAAGATGGTAAAAAGCTCGTAACAAAGTCTGTCTCTGTTCTGTTTCAAGATTATTCACAGACCATTATCACGGTTTCCTTTGATCCTGATGATCCTTCTGCAACTACTTTGGATCAACAACACGAGCCGCCCCCTCGGCAATTACGGCAGGATGAGCTCGAAGATTCATATGAGAGGTTTGGGCGGCGACTAGCCCATTCCGTCGCTTCGAAAAAAGACGTGATTGTTGGCGACGGAACACCTTATGCGCTTGTCTACGAACTTCTTCGGCCCCTTAAAGATGCCCTGCTGCCGGTTGGCACTCGCGCATACGGCGCGCTAGTTTATTCCAACTTGGCCAACGCCTCGACACAGTTGAACGATGAAATCCGGCCCGGCGATATTCTATCCATACGCAATGCTAAATTTCAAGGCAAGCATGGACCGATGCATGCTAAGTATACTGTAGAAGTCGGAAAGCCGGACCATGTGGCCATTGTGGCCGAATGGGACGGAACCAAAAAGAAGGTGCGCGCATGGGAGCAAGGACGAGAGAACAAGAAAGTTAAACAAGAGAGCTATAAACTGGAAGACTTGAGAAGTGGTGAGGTCAAAGTCTGGCGGGTGATGCCGCGGACATGGGTTGGATGGAGCCCGAAGGATTAGGGTTCTCGAACCATGCCAGCCTATGACTCTGTGTGGCCTGTCTTGCTGCGCTTGAGTACCGATGGAACCATCAGCGTTGAGAGGCACAACCTTGGCAGAGACAGTCTTGAACAATATATGTTCAGCCCTTGCAGATAGTCGCGGGGGATGGTGGCGTTAGCCCCCTCCCGAGAGATCATGATGCGTTATATTGAAGAGAAGTTTTCTTTATCAATTTTCCTTATGGCACATTGTACTATGGAAAGTGGGCAAAGGCAAACACGGGGGCCTAAGGTCGTAGGCAACCAGGTTCTTAGAGACGTTATTATTTTGTACCTTATACCTTCTCTCGCAACGAGATAAACTGGGGGGGAAAGGGGGACAGGGGAGGGAGGGAAGGAGGGAAAAGAAGGGAAAGACTTGAGAAGATTATCAGTGAGTTTGTGGTTAATGTCTATACAATTCCTTTCAAATTCAGAACTGGTTTTTTCTGGTTCCGGCGGATCGCATGGTACGGCACGGTACGGCAGGGCACGGCACGGCACGGTACGGACATGGCATTCGTTTTGGTCGTCCGTCCGTCCGTCTGTCCATTGAATGATCGCAGGCTTTTTTTTTTTTTTTTTTTTTTATAACTTACACAACCAATCTTATTATTTATTTATTTTTTTTTTTTTTTTTTTTTTTCCTTTCTTCTACAGATACGATAGGTACATAAGTGTATTATTCAACCCCCCCTCATATCTAACACTATTGTAGGTAACTATTAGCATCTACGTATAACTCACGACGTTTTTTTTTCTCTTCTTCTTCTTATTATTATTATTATTTTTTTTCTTTTCTTATAAGAAACAACCCCATCTAGGGCAAATGTAGACTGTCTCGACAGCAGCTTAGTTAGCCCGAGCTGACTTGGTCGTGGGCCGTACGAAACCCCCATCTTTTCTGACTTACTGACTGGGCTCGTCTGATACAACGCTGGAAACTGTAATCGATTAATCTTGAAGACATGAGACAATTCAGTGAAGTATCCTTATATTCTAGATCTCGACATATCGATTCTGTAATCAATGGCCACACTGGGTGGGTATTGAACCAAAAAAAAAAAAAAAAAAAAAAGAACATTGATAATGCATTAAAAACTTATGGTCTTAAAAATTGACGGCATATCGATAGAATGGATGGACAGCAATTACCTTAGATGATACAACTAGAAATGTTCACATGATAAATTCACAGGGAGGCATCCTTTTATTAACTGATGACAAGATCCTGATTCTTTGTAGTATACAGGCTAAGAATGTACTCAACAAAATATGCTCCGTCGTGGCGTCGTTTGTTCTTGTAGGTTCGGTAAGGACTTTTGAGGTTGTTGTGTGGCCCTCTTCCACGTGTGTTCTCACCACCACTGGCTTCTATCAGCAGCCCAACAACCCGCGACTAAAAGACTAGTTGTTCACTTGCCATTTCCCTCGGATTTGCCTTCGGGAACGTCTGTTTTACGGCCGACAACAGATTTGAGAATGTCGAGCTTTTCTTCCGTGATTCTTATTGCCTCTTTAACCTCTCTCTCGTTCATGCGCTCTGCTTGCAGTTTTGCCTCCATCGTTCGGGGTTCGGTAACTCGTTTGCGGAGCGGTATGGCACCCTCGTTCATCCGGTAAAGACCAACTCTTTCTTCCAGCCAGTCCCATAGGTCGCCTTCTTCTCGGTTCCATAGCTCATCGTATGCAATAGCACGCGCAGGATAGCCAGAGTATGCTATATCTCCGTAGCCAGCACTCCTGGGCTGGCTGTTGAAACCAAAGCCAAACCATGTTGCAACCAGAAGACCAACCAAGAGGCCATATACCATGTTGCCGGTTATGACAGGTCTGAGTATATCGAAGATGGGCCCCATAACACTGTGCAAGGGTTCAAATAGACCCCAATCGCTGACCTGGGAGGATTTCGAGTCGGCTGGCCCTCTGAGCGCGTCCTTAGAAGCTTCATTCAGCTTGCCTTTTACCTTCTTCTTTTTCCCCTTGACCGGGCCATTGAGAGTAGTACTGCGAGCTCGAGAAGACACGGCCGTCTTCAAACTGGCAAGAAGATCCTTCCAGTATTGTGCTTGACCGTCCTTGGCGCCTTTCTCGATGGCCCCTACCTAAAGTTAGTTCAAGACTAGTCAATATAGCGAAAAGGTGGTATCTTACCCTTTAACCAGCTCTTGCCAGTCCATTCAATTGTACAGTTAATTGTTACGCGAGTCGAGTTGTTTTCTGCCCAGAACAAACAGTACTTGGTCTTGACGCTGAAGAGATTTCCGTTCGGCACGTCGGGGGTTTGTGTAGTAACAAGTATGTTGACGGCTTTCTCAAAGTCGATATGCTCAATCGTCTCGGTGACAATACACTTGGTTTGCTTCGGTCCTAGCGAGGCGTATAAAGGCTTGATATACGAGTAAACTCGACTTTTATTGTCTGGAGTCAATCCAATTTTGTCCTCCATTTGCAACTCTGTGCATTTCTGTTCGTTGGTTAACCACTTCGACATCCACGTGACAGACGCTGGACCAAACATGTGGTTATAAACTTTGCCCAAAGGAGCGGCAACAACATCGTCTCCAACAGGTACTTCATAGTGACCATCTAGATCGCCGCACTCAGTTGGCCCGTGAGTAGCAGGGCCAGGGAAATCACCGCCACTGGCCGAGGGTGCAGCGTCCGATTTGTCCGCAGCAACATTGATCGCCGCAGCTCCAGATCCTTTCTTCGATAGAGCCTTCTCCCCATCGTTCTCCGTCAAACCTGATTCAGCCGGTTGAGTCTCCTCAGGAAGATCGTCATCTTCCAGGTCCTCGTCATAGATTTCGTTGTCACTGTCATCTGCCTCAGACCCGGAGGCGCTCGGGCTTCCAGGAGCACCTTCTCCAACATCAACTTTCTCGGTTTTGTCACCGCCAGTCTCATCAATCGAGACACCATTGAGAGAGCTGCGTAGAGTCGGATGGCCAAGCTTCCAGATGTTGACTATTAAATCGTATGTGGAATCACGGCTTGTGAAACTTGCAAACACATGTTTCGCATGTAACGTCGAAATCATGAGACCGTTTTTAAAGACTAAGGCCGTGCTCCGCTTCTCTACCGATACGATTTCGTCGAAACTCATAACAAGTGTGGTGACCCATCCTAGAATATTGCTGCTGAAGCAGAGATGTCCCTCCGATACGTAAAGTCTCCCGTGGGCAAGGATCTCTCGTTGTAGAGCACAGCTATAGTCTTCAATGAGATAATCATCGTCCGGGACGCTTTTGAATAAGGCATGAAAGTCCCGGTTGCGCTTCTTACTCGCGACAGCGAAACCTGTGAGCTTAGGAGCGCTACCAGCTGCTGTTGGATGGGCCACAGAAGCGTTGGCAGCGGCTATAGCGGCACCAATTGTGTTTGCCGTACCCGTCGTGCCTCCGGTACTGCCACGCTTCCGCCTCTTTGTCTTGGAGATGGCGCTCCGTATACTGGAACTACGGGCAACGCCGGTTCCATCTTCGTAGATACTGGTAGGTGGTGTTGTGTTGGCATAGTCGGACATAGACCTAGGTTGATCCGCAGTCAAATCCTCTGATGGACCGTCGCCATTAGTAGGCGCATCGTCGGGCTCCACGGGAGCTGATTCCGAGCGTACCCGTGACTCGGAGGTTGATCCATTGTACCTGGGAGTAGCCGGGGTAAGTGCTGTGCTTGCTGTCTCTTGAAACCCTAGCTGGCTTAAGCTAAGGTCACCCATACCCAGGGTCTTGACAGCAGGTTCCTTGCCACCCATATTTGAATTGTTCGGTTCCCCTAAGGGCGATTCGACCTCGACTCTTTCGTCGTTGACTAGTTGTGTCTCTTTGGAAGAATTCGATTTAGGCCTGTGTCCTGGCGCATTTATACTAGTATTTGTGATAGTACTGCTTAGGGTATTCGCTGCGTTTTGTGCAGCAGAAAATACACTGGAAAAGAAACCTGTAGCCGGCGCTGCTGGGACGGAATCCTCGGGTGTAGGCGTTAGAGGAGCAGATACAACGGTAGCAAGTTTGCTTGGGCTGATACTCATTTGTGAAGCTAATCCCGTTCTTTTTGGTGATATCATGATATTTCGTGGAGACACAACCGCATTGGAATCGGCGACGGCGGAGAGACTGTACTTCGGGAGCGATGAGTCGACAGGAGTCGGCGGGGTGTTGACGATGACCGGCGCGGTTGATCCAGAAGACGGAGGAGTTTGCGGGCGGACCGAAATATGAAGAGAAGGTCTGCGATTCGTCCTTGAAACTCGAGCTTCTAGGCTAGATTCATGTGGATTTGAATGCGAAACTCCCAAGCCAGGCTGGGAATTGGAATTGACCAAAGCGTCTTGACGCTGGCGGCCGTCTCTTTGACTAGGGTTGATCGATTCAATGCCCGTGTTGCTGCTGTCCGCGAGAACGCTTTTGACCCTACCAGCGGGTGATCTTGAACGGGGTAAGGGCGAGTCAGAGAATGAAAAACGTCCAGCTTTGCTGGTCTCCAACGTATGTGTTGGTTCGTGGGGCAGGCGACTAGTAGTAGATCGTGAAATACTCTCAGTAGTCTCTTGCTGATCCAAAGTCTGGACGGGAATACGCTCGGTTCGGACGACGGGCGAGGAAGTTGGATGGCTGGTCTGAGACGAGGGAGTCGCGAGTGTAGTCAGCTGCCTAGATGGGCGAAAATTAGAATCCCCGTCGTAGGGCTGTATGTTCTTCAGGTACCAAGACTGGCATGTGATAGGGAGTGTGTATGGGTGGAAGATGTAAAGTTGGTAGGGAGCGAAAAAGACGATAAAATAAAAGCAATCCAATAACAGAAGTAGTGACGACGAATGAGAAAGACGTATGCGTATGAAGGGGAAAGAAACAAACAAAGCCAGGCAGCCGGGAAAGCTGGTGTTAAAGGCAATGTGACGAGGTCCAGTTCAGGAGCGACGAGGCGCAAGTGTAGGTAGAATCCCAGGTAAGGTTAGATGATGACCCAAGTTACCAGACATATTACCAGACATAACCAGACTTAGCGCAATGTAGGTACTTACACTACACTAGATAGATGATATGTAGGTATTACCTGCTCAGGCGAGGTGGGTGGCTTAGTTATTAGGGTGTTCTGGGATGTCGATGATGGGGCGTCCGGGTGGTGCATGCATGGAATACCGGTACATTTACATACCAGATACCTATGTCTAGCTGCTGTAATTGGTAGGGAAGCTAGACTGGCGGGCTAGGTAGAGGTAGTAGATATATAGACGGGCTAGATCATAGATGAGGCCGCGCAAAGGGCAAGTAAAAACATGCCTAGATAGATAGCAGGTATCATACGGGGCATGCGACGAGTCGCCGACAACAGAACAAAACTGGTCTCTGCGTGTGTAGGTAACTATTTCGGGCATGTACCGGTATAAACTCAACGACAGGAGGGCACCTCAACCAACGACTTTATTGATTGTTCGCGATGGCGCTTCTGTCGTAGCCGGCTAGCAATTGAATGATTCGCCGCTGCCTCAGTCATGTACAGTCTGGACATGATGTACGGAGGAGGTACTCCGTCCATTCATCATGACCACGACGCACAGTCGTGGGCCGGGCTGTATCCCGCACATGGCAAGGGGAATAAGGGGTTGGTTACGGAGATATGAAGGGATGGAATTGGCTATAGCAATTTGGCGCATGTACACTAATACATGGTAGGTACTTTCATACAAGTACATTACAAGTGATGACGACGGCGGCAATAAGACGACGACAATAAGCCGGGGAGGACACCAAATGATGTGCATGAGAAAAGCGAACAACTCACGATTTATGTTCTGCATTCTGCACTGCATCGTCCTTCTGGGCGTCAACACCCTTCACCCCGTCTGCGTCCTCAGTGAGATTGCTGGATGATGTAGTCGTCGATAGGGGCCCGGATTCCGATGGGGTGTCGGGCCTGTGCTCTCCACGGGAATGTTCCTCGTTTTTGGTGCTCGCCAATGCGCTGGAACTGTCGTCTGGTGTTGATTTCTTCCGCCGTCTCTTAGCAGATAGAATTTGAGGGATACGCTTGACCGTAGCCAATTTGCCAGAGCTGTGCTCGCTGCCGATGCTACTGCTATCCATCGTGACTAACGCCAGTGTTGATGCTGGTAGCTGACATGCATCGAGTCTGAAATTGAAGCCAGCCTTCGAACTCTAATGTCCGAGCTTCGTTGTATCGAGCGGATATGATACCAGAATATGCGGCCCTTGAGAATTTTAGTTACCCAGGACGATGTCGACAAAGGTCAGAAGGGCAAGTCGACGTCGAGGGTTGCCAGGCAGCATCCCCAAAGCAAACCTCCGGTCAACAGATTCCGTACTTACCTCACTTGGATACTGGAAGGCGCATTTCCTGGACTAGGTATTACGGTACTGTCGTCGTCATGAAGCGATAAAAAACAAACACGCACGCCGTATTTTATATTGGTGATTCAGGACTGGCGAGATAGCGAAGAAAGCTCGGTGCTGCCGTGCAGTGGATGAAAGGAGATTGATTAAAGGAAAGCTTGTTGAGAAAAGAGCGAAATTGGAGTGCTTGCCCGTGTTCGTCTCATTTCAAACTCCCGCGGTGGTAGCTTCCGTGTCAGACTCATGATACCCTCCCATGTAACTACCCTAGATACAGTTTCGTTATTCCACGTCTAAAGTACACGGGGATATTATTTTAGGTAGAGTGTAACTCCAGCGCCTGGGCTTTGAAGATTGGCAACAACTTGAAAGGAAGGAGGCCCACCAAGACCGTTTCGTTTGTTGGTCGCAACACCGTGCGACATAACCACTAGTTATCTCAGCTTCGTAGCCTCATGGCTCACGAATAGGTACCTACCTAGCACTATAACTATAGCGGCGTGATCCCCCAGGGCTTAGTTGATGTAACTCTAGCTACTAGGTACCTACCTACTTACCTAGCACTGACTTGAATACTGTGCCTCGACCAACTGAGGGCGTGTTCGCGGAGAACTGAATTTGCGAAAAGCGGTGGGGCCGGAGAGAAGCTTAGCTAGATCGGGCATAGGCCAGACCGGACACATGTACCAATACCGACTCATATGACGGGTCCTATTGAACACAGTTGTAGTGTATAAAATGTCATTTAACACTTCTCTCATACAATTGAGGGTGCTTGGTGTAGCGGTTAAGCTACCATGACCTTAATTGGCTCGCTAGTGAGAACAGCCTTCGAATCCTGCTGAGAGCATAGTAGATTTCAACAATCATAAGCGTAATTGCTGTGGGCTATGTTCGAGGACGGCACTATTGTGAAAGGTGCTACACCAGGCATTTAATTCTTATTTTTTAGTGCTTTTTAGCGGCTTCAATCACTGTAAATCCGCTGTAAAAGATAGCCCACCTAGCGCTCAGTACACCTGCAGTGTACTGCTACCTGTCCTGAATTCGGCCTACTCCCCATCTAGCTAGACTCCGGCCCGGCCCCACTATCTTTCGCAAATTCAGTTCTCCGCGAACACGCCCTGAGATCATGCTGAGTCTGCATTCTTTTGTCGCCAAACCTCTACCCATGCCCACACAACGTATATGGAATGCATAGTGACGATGGTAGTAGGAATACGTAAATAGTGTGCAGGTTACATTGCCACTGACGTATCCGACTAGTATACAGACTGTAAGTACACTAGATAGAACCTACCTACAGATTACAGACTGCCTACAGTCCGCATCTAGACGATGTCCCTTTGTTGACGTTAGCGTAACGTGTCTGGGTACTCACCTAGGTAGGTAGGTATTCACCCGACTAGGCACTTCGGGAGGGTGGCCGGGCAATACATGTGACCCGGTATCTAGTCAATGGCATCATTGTGCACTCCCTCCGCTGCGCTGTGTGACCAGCAGCACAGTCACAGGCTATGACGCTACAGTGTATTTGGTTGCTTCCAAAACTGTATTTATTGGCCGTTTATCCTGAAGCCGAGACCGTTTCGACCGCCAGAACTGCTAACGGCCGGGTTAGCGGTCTCCAATCACAGCATAACATCCTCTAAGTTTTGTGTGTGCAGCACCGTCCATATTTAGCAAAGGAAATAGGTATGTGGGGTAGTTAAGCTCGGTTAGATGCATACATAGCTTAATATATTACGTAAGAACACCGCGAACTGTTTTAGGTTAGGCGCATGGAACACTTAAGTGTCCGTGTCTTCTGAAAGGCTTTTGAGACGACGCCTTACAAACAGCTCACCGAAGACCTCAATTCCGCCTCAGCTAGATAGCAGATTAACAACAAACCCGGAAATCTCTTTATAAGGACACACATGTCCATGGACTTAGGCCCGACATACATTTTGCATTGAGACGGTTATTTACACACGCGGTGCATCTTCGGTACTTTCATACCAGGCCAACTTCCACTACTAGCACAATGGAGTCGTCGCCACTGATCAAGGTATAGTATAGTTTGATTAATTCTAATCTGACTTCACGGGCCATTCGCCGTAAAGCTCTCATTGAAACTAACCGAATGATAGGCTCACGACCATGCCAGAGCAGCATCCACCGCAACTCATACCTCTGATACCACGGTCGCCATCAATGAGCACACCAGAGCTGCCGGCGAGTTTGCCAATGCTGCCAAAGACACCACTTCGGTTGAGGCTTTGCGAACTCTGAAACTGCTTGAGCAGCATCATCTGAGGCTATCCGAGCTACTACAGGCTCCATTTCAACCGCATTCATCGCAAGTCCCCACCGACAATGATTCCCTAGAGGACGAAAAGAATGAGGCCCATTCATCTTCCGACCACGCGACTGGCTCCTCGAAGACTTTGAACGAGAAGAGTGCGCAGCCCAAACAAGCTCTCCTAAAACAGCCCAAATATCCTGCACGGGATCTGGGAGCCTCCATCGCCAGCAACCTTGCATCTGCCCGTGGCATTCGCTCAAAATATAGATCACAGCCTCTCATTCCTAGTGTCTCCAACACCGAGGTCCCGGGTAACATGGAAGGGACGTCAAAGAAATTTAGGTCACGGTCGAGAATGCATGATATGCTCAATAATTCCGATAGAACGAATGCGATATCGGGCTCCGATCAAACCGCTCGAATTGTCGAAGACGCGCCCTCAAGCCGAAACTCGGACGGCGTCACCCCGTCAAGCGATGAAGGATTCTCCAGATTCTATAGCGCCTTCGGCAGTATCATAAATAAAATTTCGGCTCCATTAGCCTTTGCCGGACTCCCACTGATCAGTGAAGAACAGCCTGAGGAACAAACGCCACCTCCGCCACCGGAGATGCCCACTCAGAAGCGAATCAGGGTCCGACATTCTACGTCTGCTTCTACGGAACCAGATCTACAAAAGCTGTATTCAAAAGCCGCGCTCCGCGCCGTCGTCCGAGAAGGGCAGTCAGCGAATGATTCTTTCTACGTGGTCCCCACCAGTGGCCACACAGCTTCTTATGCAAGCATACTCTCTTTTGCCGATAAAGAGAAACGTCGCATGGAGTCGATTCACGTGGCCCCAGGAAATCATACAGCGGACCCTGACGAGGATGATTTTGTTGATGCTAGGGAGTCTCAAATTACTCATTCGTCAGCCCTCAGGAGGCGGGCGGGGAAGGGCAGTACTGACAATATGCTTGAGGAGCTTTACCTGGAGAACAAGGGGCTGAAGGACATGATCGATTTACTCAGCAAGCGGCTCCACGCATTCGAGTCAATGTCACAAAGTTCTGGGATGAGATTAGCAGAGAGTATGCGTCTCATGGGCCCAGGCTCGCCTCTGTCACCGGCCACTAAACCGGTCGGTTCCGAAGAAGCTTTGGCAAGAGAGGTTGGCGAGCTCAAACTACAGAACCAAGCTTTGATGAAAAGAAACGAGGAATTGGAGAGGGGCTTCAACAAAGCCAACGCCAATCTCTCGCGATATAGAGAGAAGTGGGATCAGCTCAAGGCGGGCGCAAAGGCTCGGCGAGCTGGGAGCGCTCAGAGTAATTCTGAGATGACCGAGGAAGCCTTGAAATCTCCGAATCTTGGGTGAAAGATATGGCGGAGATGAGGTACCTTCGACGATCATATCCCAAAGCCCCACTGGTTATATTTTGTGTCGTCATGATAGGCAAGCTTCAAGTGCTGAACATGGTCATAAGTGTGCACCACAAATAAAAAGAAGAAGAAAACCCCTTTGCTAAGGCGAGCTTACACTACCTATGTCTACCTCAACCGTGGTCCCACCTCAGCTATCACCATAGGCCCTTCATCAATAAATATAGCTCCCGTATGATTCCGAGAACACTGTCCGTTGCACCATGTCGGCTTTGCAAAGAGGATATGCTAGATAATTCGCAGAATATGCACGTTAACTACAGACCGTAGTATATTGGTGTTGATTTGATATTAAACCGCCCTGTTTTCGTAGTTGGTCAAAGACTTGGCCCTCCGCAACATACAATGAATAAAGGGGCTTGCTTCATGACAGGTCTTAGTGAGCGACATCGTCTAGGACTGCGCTTTAGAACAGCGGCAACTCGAGAAGGTCTATTTACGGAAGACGCTATGCACTGCAGTCCTGGCTCCTGGCTCCTGGCTCCTGGCTTTGATGGTGGCCTTGCGAGCGATATGCTACCCAGTGGTGTTTGCCGCTTAAAAGGAGATACTAGTTGCTGAATTACTATGGGTATATTACTTGTTTCGATCCTACCGAGACCTTTCAACGATGAATGCGCAGCCATTGGTGCTAAACATGGGTGATCACGCTGTCCTGCCTGATGCTGAGATACCATTCTTCAGGCAGGTTTGACAAGTCCGTCCGACGAACGCGTTTTCCGAGCCCTGCTCTCGCTTCCTACCGCATTCCCTACAGTGAAGATGACACAGGTAAAACTGGCAGCCCTTGACGGGACACTCGACCTTCCATCGACAATCTTGTGTGAGGTGTTGCTGGCCGCACGGGCATGTCTTGAGAGAACACTTCTTGCCGCAGTGGCCTTTCACGCCACACATACAGCATCTGTTGGTGCAGAGCATCGCACTCATATGCTTGAAGTTGCCTGGGGGGTATGGCGAACCACATCTCCGGCTACATCGGACATGGCATTGCGATGCCCTGTGGAACTGCGGGAACGGCCGGCACTTGCAACGGTTTTCCGGCTTCATGGTGCAATTGCGAGCCTTGTGGTCGGCAGAGTTACAGTATCCGCAGGTCGAGGGGCAGTTCTTCGTCGCGTGCGTGTACTGCGCACAGTTGGAGCACGGGTGCTTGGGTGGAACCCACCGACGTTTTCTGGGGCGGTCGAAGTCTTCGATGAACCACTCGGGCTTGTTATCTGTGAACATAGCTTTGATGTGCGACCGGCTCAGGCTTCTCCGGCGGGCGCGCTTGTCTAGCTCAACGAGCGATTTACGGGGGAAAAACGGTACGTACGAGATAAACCCTTCTGGTTCATAGGTCAAGGGCGCGCCTACGACCCAGGAGTCCGCAGCGGGTTGGCTTTGAGAGCGCAAAGGGGGTCGGTGACAGAGGGCGTTGTTGTTAGGCATCGTTAAGTATCCCGAGCGCTTCGCTTCTTGCTCCATTGACGCTGGCCAATTTGGGCCGTGGATTACCCAAGGCGCGGCCAAGAAACACGCGCCGAGAGAAAGCCTTGCGTTCCAGGGACCTTCGTCATAGGGGAGCTGGCTGCTCCCAGAAAATACAGAATAGCGGTGGCTTACTGAGAATGCTTTTTGAATGAAAGCCAGATGAGAAATCATGGGCCGTTTCCAGCCGGCCGCGTGCTCGCGGTGGTGGTCTATATAACTTAGAGATTTGTTTACTTGACGGATCAAGTGGTCGTGTCCAAGGTAATGTTCCTGGACGAGCCTGATGATTATCTCTTGGAGAGTGACGTTCGGACCTTTGGGCCAGTCCGGGTCGATGAGTCGCCACATGACTTGGAGGTCGAGTGCCAGCTCACGATCCTGTGATCTCACGAGCCCAAAGTTGCGGGGACCATTGATTACCGTAGTATAAGTCTTTGGCAATAGGCGACGGGAATCGATGAGGTCACTCATTAACCGTCCGATGAAGATATCACGACCTTCGATCGGCCGGTGAGCGTAACGTCTGAAGTCGAGATCGAGGCCATTCAGGGGATAATGGGAACTCATTCTGCTTGGTTCTTCCATCTACTGCATTGGGAACCCACGATATGCGCGCGGCGTATCAGCAGTTCTAGGAAAATACGTCTGTGGATTGAACTTTGAAGCAGTTACCCTTACCTGATGTCGGGCAGTGAGATGCCCTGTTGGAGCTTTCCGTTCTACCTATTCGAGGCGTCGTGATTACTCAGCAAGATAGAGACTCAGCCACTGCTCGAGCTGTGGCGTAAGGACTCCTTATGTAGTTAGTACTTCCCACATCTATGCGAATAATAGATACCTAGAAAGAACGTCGGACAGATGGTATGATTGGTCGAAAATGAAAGCGGGCTTTCTATGCGAAGGTTGCCCCGGTTCGGTGCCTTTAGTGGGGACTGTGTTGATAACGAATGGTTCGATAACTCTGAACTCACCCAACCGCGATCATAAACGACGTACCATCATCACTCCTTCCTTCATAGGTACCGATTACTGTAGCGATGAGCTGGACAATCATTCACCGTTTAAGACGGACATTGATGGTAGGTGGTAATTGTACGATTGTGTTCATGCCCCTCCATCCAAAACCTTCACAGAGATTGAAAATATAATACGGACGACGGATTCATTGGAATCGGGTCGCGCTAATATTGAGTATTGATATAATCGATAAAATCGATTGCGCATACCTGGCAAACCCCAGTCCGAAATATATGGTCAGACGAACATCTCTATCCAGTTGCTCGGCATATTGCCACATTTCCTCTTCCACCTAACCCAGACATATCTAACCTACAGGGCTTGGCGAACATGCAAGCAACGCTCGTGGGTGAGCAGGCGAGCGTTGCAAGCCAGCTCGGCCAACAGGAATACCACGTCGCTACCAAGGCAGGTAAAGAGGCCGTCAAGCAGGCGAGCAGGCGAGCAGTCGGGCAGTCGGGCAGCTGTTTGCGCATCCGGGGTAAATTTGACAGCATTCCTTTTCCGGTGCCGAGCAGCAGGGTCGTGCTCCGTCTCTCCAATCTCCATTCGCCTCGTCAGACGAGCAGATTAAATGGTTGAATGGTCCCATATACGCAGTCTCGCTTGTTTCCTGCCAAGTCCTCAGCTGCGAAGTCGCCATAACCGACATAGACACGAAATCGACGTCCTGGAAACTGGGTGTCTTCTTCAGACTCGACGAATGAGTGGGTAAGGTATAATACCAATGAATCTATCATAGCCTCAGCCAAGGAAATACCCGGGAAAAAACTTATTTGTGACGGTCTCTCCGGGTAAGACCTTCGATGACATTAATTCCAGGCAAGTCGTTGCGCTACGCAGGTACATTGGCATGGCCTCGTAATACTTTGGCGCGCAGTCCAGGTCTCCGATATTGGATGAACAGCCCTACCTAGAAGCCATCGACTTACTGATTGATGGGAGGAATATGTAGTCCGATGGTTTTAGGTCTTGCGATACGCGGCTGGTGCTATGATGCTATGATGCTATGATGCTATCTACGTTCAAAACACGCCATTATCAACCAGCCGCTCAAATATCCCTTCATTTCTGAACATAATGCACACCCAGCTGACCTGAGAAAACTAGGCCCAATCACGTTTTCACTGTCGCTAAGGCATCTACATGCCTCATGTGTATAGGGATGCTATGGCTTGTCCCGTCCAACTCATCTCACTGTCTTTTGTGTTGGATGGTAAGATGAGATGGGAACGCGGGCCGAGTTCAAGGGCCGATACGGCAGCTGTTGACGCTTTCCTCCCTTGGCTCAAATCTATCTATGTTGGTGCCGATTCGGGCTACCCGGAGCTCATCGATCCGGTCATTGTTTTTGCTCCGTGATCAAAACGGCAATTATCGCCGCCATTAGCCAAAACACGTCCAGCTGGACTTCTTCGTTCCTCGACGTGTTGCCTTCCCTAGCTCGACTCGGCTTCGTGACAGCTAGAGACGGATGTCATATATCTACAGAAGACGAGTTGAAGATTATATTGATCACGTCGGGAAATAATCCGAGATCTCGGCGCGATGGCGGGCCCATCAGCGCCAACTGCAGATAGCGCCCTGCTGATCACGAGTCTGATATAACATCCTTGCTATGGGGAGCCCGCCTTCTTCACCCAAATCATGATGTCTCAAATCCAAGCATCCGATTTTGGCCCGTCGGATACTTGCGTCGTCATCGGTACCCTGGGATCACTAGATCTGACGCGCGCCATGTTTCGGGAATCCTTACCTCTTTGCGAGCTCAGATGATCTGCTATCAGTGAAAATCAAGCAATTCTTTCTCTTCGCGACCGGATTACCGGGACTCTTATTTCCTCCTATGACCAGGTCTCCCCGCAGCTAGGATGTATCAACCCGGCATGGTAGCAATCTGTCGTAAGTTGCTATCGATCACTCCGCATGGGATAGGGTAAGGCGCGAAGTCTGAGTCCTAGTATATAAACTGAACCTCTGGGCGTCATTTATCGCTTCGTGCAGCCTGCCCTCTGTCTGTTGTGGCTTGAGAGCACTGTTGGCAATATGGGCAGCCTAAACTCTCTCTGGACGCTGCTTTTGGCAGCTAGCCTGAGTACGCATCCCCCCCCCCCCCCTTTTTTTTTCTTTTTAAATGCCACTGATGAGAATATCTCTAACGAAAAGCAGATATCCAGCTATGTATTGGACAATCGGCCGTCCCCACAGTCTATACGGACAGCGAGACAGGTATCACATTCGACACATGGATCGTGCCGGATACTGCTGCAAATCCTACCGGTGTCTCGACCTGGGGAGGCATGACCATAGGAATTGCGCTCCCAGAAGATGGCTTGACCAACGATGCCACAGAATTCATTGGATACCTGGTCTCTATTCCCTCATCTCATGAAATTAGAAAAGTGCGCAACAATTTGCTGATGACATTGAGCAGCTATGCCCCTCCAATAGCACGACGTTGACGGGATGGTGTGGTATCTCAATGGGCGGTCCCATGACGAATAGTTTGCTTCTCATGGCTTATCCGTATGAGGACGAGGTCCTGACCTCATTCCGGTACGCTACTGGTTATGTCGAACCTGATCTGTATACTGGAGATGCCCAGTTGACCCAAATCTCTTCCACGGTAAATGATACGTACTATTCAGTTATCTTCCGCTGCCAAAACTGTTTCACATGGGATCAGGATGGTGCCTCAGGGTCTCAGCCGACATCGGCCGGGTTTTTGCTGTTGGGCTGGTGCAATTCTTTTACACCACCCACAAATCCAAGTTGTCCAACCGATATTACTCTTGTCCAGCACGATAATGGCCAGGCGATTTTCGGGGCCGAGCTCGACAGCAATATCGCTAACCCATCATACACCGATTGGGTTTCCATGGCTACGGCTACGGTGACGGGAGACTGTGGTGGAGGAACTACTTCACCAACACCAACCCCTACTGCAACTCCTACTGGTATCCCCGTGCCTACCAGCACTTACGACTACATCGTCGTCGGTGGTGGCGGTGGCGGCATACCCATTGCAGATAAGCTTAGCGAGGCTGGCAAGTCAGTGCTTCTCATCGAGAAAGGTCCTGCAAGTTCAGGACGATGGGGCGGTACCCTTGGTCCTGACTGGGTCGAAGGAACAAATCTGACACGATTTGACGTTCCTGGGCTCTGCAATGAGATCTGGGTGGATTCGGCTGGCATCGCTTGCACTGATACAGACCAGATGGCCGGTTGTGTGCTTGGAGGGGGCACCGCCATCAATGCCGGGTTATGGTGGAAAGTTAGTAGTATTGAATACTAGAAAGCCGTAAAACACCAGCTGACACCTTCCTAGCCCTATGGTCTCGATTGGGACTACAACTTCCCGTCCGGCTGGAAGTCATCTGACGTGGAAGAGGCAACATCAAGGGTCTTCTCGCGGATCCCCGGAACCTACACGCCATCACTGGACGGCAAACTCTACCTCACCCAGGGCCTTGATCTCATATCGGGCGGCCTAGGCGACGCTGGTTGGACCAGTGTTGACGCGAACGACGTCCCCGATGAAAAGAATCACACCTTTACACGTACTCCTTACATGTATTCCCATGGAGAGCGTGGCGGACCCATGGCCACCTACCTCGTGACCGCCAACGAGCGTTCGAACTTCAAATTGTGGTTGAATACAGCCGTAAAACGAGTAGTCCGCACTGGTGGACACATTACCGGTATTGAAGTCGAAGCATACGGGGACGGGGGATATGCCGGGGTGGTGAACGTCACATCTGTCACTGGTCGGGTAATCCTGTCGGCTGGTACCTTTGGCTCAGCTAAACTCCTCATGCGAAGTAAGTTTGTCCGCATTCCCACGCGCCAGCATGTGAAAAATACTGACCATTATCAGGTGGAATTGGTCCCTTTGATCAACTGGAAGTGGTCCAGGGTTCGTCAGACGGACCTACTATGATCTCTCAAGAGCAATGGATTCCACTGCCCGTCGGCTACAACTTGAACGATCATGTCAATGTCTGTTGCCCTCAGCACACCTACAATACACGTCGATTACTAACATGAGGTAGACCGACACCGTAATCACTCATCCCGATGTCGTTTTCTACGACTTTAATGCAGCTTACGACGACCCTAACATGACTGATGTCAATCTGTACTTAAGTAAACAAGAGCGTCCCTGACGAAGGAGATCGATCTACTTGGCTAACTTCATTCAAGACGATAGATATGGTATACTTGCTCAAGCTGCACCGAACATTGGCCCAATGTAAGCTAACATCAAGACAATATCTGAATATCTTATATCTGACCATTTCCAGCTTTTTCGACGAAATTAAAGGCGCAGATGGTATTGTTCGACAGCTCGAATGGACGTCAAGAGTAGAGGGCAGTGATGGTGTTGAAAGCGGGCGTAAGTTCATCAGAAACAGAATCGCTTTTTCTACTATCATCGACTGATCGTCAAAGATTCCATGACAATGAGTCAGTACCTCGGGCGTGGCTCTGTCTCGAGAGGTCGTATGACTATCACCGGGGCTCTGTCTACGGTCGTGTCTACCCTCCCTTATCTGCACAATCAGAACGACGTCGATGCTGTCATCCAAGGCATTAAGAACCTTCGGAGCGCCCTAAGTGGCGTGGAGAACCTTACGTGGGATTTACCACCATCGAACGAGACTGTAGAGGACTACGTCAACAATGTGAGCCTCGCTCTTGAAAGCTCAGTGACATGCCCAAGCTGATTTGCTCTCGCAGTTGGTGGTATCCTACGCCACCCGACGGGCCAACCACTGGATTGGTAATGCCATCTTTTCCTTTTCATTTTTGGCTCTCACTAACACAGCTACTGATGTATCGCATCTCAGGGACCAGCAAACTCGGCACCGACGACGGGCGCCTCAACGGCACTGCCGTGGTGGATCTGAACTGTCAAGTCTACGGCACCGACAACCTCTTCGTCGTCGACGCCAGCATCTTCCCGGGCCACGTGAGCGCCAACCCTTCATCCTACGTCATCGTCGCCGCCGAACACGCTTCCGACCGCATCCTCGCCCTGGCGCCTCCCGAGGCCCAAGCCCAGTACGCACAATGCGGCGGCCTCTCGTACTCTGGCAGCTTCCAGTGCGCATCGCCGTATACTTGCCAGTACCAGAACGACTATTACTCACAGGTAGGCAATTGCTCTCTATCTTGCTTGCTTTGAGTTTATTTATGCCCGTTGCGCTCTTTGCTGACTTGACCCGATCAGTGTCTATAACCGCAGCCGGGGAGAAGAAGCTGGGCTTGTGGGGGTTGTTGTTTAACTACGTCATGAAACTTGAAAATTCTGAATCATATATACCGAAGAGTTGTCTCAGCCTGTGCTTCTCAAGAACGTGAAATGATCGTGACCTGTCGCTGCGGCGTCCCTCGTAGCCCGGGAAGGTATTGACATACATAAGGGATAACTTTATAAGTGAAAAAGTACTAACCTCACCTTGGAATGCATGGAATCAAACAAAGACGAAATAGTAATAGTATACAAAATTAAATTAATCGGCGTTTTTTCTTTTCTTTTCTTTTCTTTTCTTTTTTTTTTTTTTGAAAAAACCTCCCGGGTTATCAAACGCGCGGGTTACATCTATGTATCAGAGGATGTCTGTCTGTCCCGTCTATGTGGTAAGTATATATAGGTATATAGGTATATGTCTAAGGTTAGGTAGTCCCCGTCCGTATGTCATGCTATCATGCAAAGATGCCAAGCTTCAATAATCCCCGTTACCGAAACACGCCAGGCTGGGAGTCTCTCTCTCTCTCTCCCCCCCCCCCCCAAACAAGCTGTGCTGTTGATCCGGACCCATTTCCCCCGGTTCTATATCTATCAGTGATCGCTTTGTCTATCGTTTCAAATCCTCAAAATTCAAACATTAAAAAAGAAATTTCGATCGTGTTGCGACTTTCTCACCGCCTGTTTTTGGATGGGGTTTTCTTGTCTCCCACCCCCCCCTCTCCCCTCTG
This sequence comes from Xylariaceae sp. X187, assembly GCA_028637585.1. Classification (NCBI taxonomy): domain Eukaryota; kingdom Fungi; phylum Ascomycota; class Sordariomycetes; order Xylariales; family Xylariaceae; species Xylariaceae sp. X187. The sequence goes on along the minus strand of JAJIZN010000001.1, from coordinate 3,142,044 downwards.
CCCTTCCTCCTTCTTTTCTGAAAGTTTTGTTTAGTCCGGAAAACAAGGGGCTAAAGGGGAGGGGGAGAGGGAGAATGTGTCTGCACCCCTTCACGAAGCTACAGCCACAGCTACAACCGCGGCAGGAGAAGAATCGATTCTCTCAGATGGTCGGGATGCAGACGGTCGCACGTCGATGGCGACCAGCGCCTCCTTCTGCCTCAGCGCCTCCAGCCTCTCGGCGCGGCTGTTCAGGAAGCTCAGGTACGTCTGCCAGCCGACGGCGATGACGCCGGCGAACACGCTGCGGTACTCGAGGGGGATGAAGGCGAAGCTGAAGGCAGTGACGGCGGGCCAGAGCTTGCACGAGTTGACGAAGCTGACGGGCACGGTGTTGCAGACGCGCCGCCAGGCCTCGCCGGGCGTGTCGCCCGAGAGGAGCGCCTGCGAGCCGAAAAAGTACACGTTGAAGACGGGCGTGAAGGTGATCTGGTTGACGACGACTTTGGCGGCGATCGAGAGAACCTTTGAGGAGTAATTGAGAGAGCGTGAGAGGAACGTGAACCTGTGGTGGAGAGCACAATCTGTTTAGTCACGGTGGCGATGTCGACGTCGGAAAAGCGGCAGGGACCAATGCACTCACCATATATACCCCGGGATGGCCGCCGCGCATCCGATTATTAAGGATCTCGCCGTGCGTGCCCAATCGTGTTTCTTTTCCTTTTTTTCTTTCGCATTATCATCATCCCCTTCGGCGCCGATACTCATTTGCTGGGCACCAAAGTCGGCGCACAGGTATATAACGAACGCGCTGGCGACCTGCGTAGCCCATGGTCGCGAGCGCTGCGCCCTGCCATAGGCTTGTCCGGCGCGTGTCAATGGACCCAGGCGCTCCCACTACATCATCTTCTGAGTCAGTAATCGCAGTCGGGAACCGTGGCAATACGGGCCTTGGGAGGTTGAAAGAGGGTAGAAGAGCTAGAGCTCTGAGAAAGGGGATGGGGGGGAAAGGGAAAGGGAAAGGGAAAAGGGTCCCTAGGGGCTCGCTTACGAAGGGTAAAGGCGCGATAACGTGGGAGACGGGAATTGCGTCAAGCTTCTTCGCTTCCGACGCGGCTTGACCGGCTCCTTTGGCTTCGATGGGCGTCGGCGCGCGCTGGGCTATGCTTTCCGGCGAGGCGGCATTGGTCGACGGCGGAACGGGGGAGGTAGAAGAGGACTGTGTCCGATGCGAATTTCTCGTTATGAATACATTCGACGGCCGGCGATGGCTTCGCGACAAAGGTCGGACTGCTGCTGAGTGCGACGGCCGGGCAAGGGCTTTCTGCAGAAGCATCGATGTAGGCATATCTATCCGGATGCGCTCTTTATCGTTGGTCTGCTCGGGTAAGTCGAGTCTGACTGGCGTTTGACTGGTGTTTGACTGGCGTCTGAGTCGCGGGAGAGAGAGAAGAAGAAGAAGAAGAAGAAGAAGAAGCCGTGTTTGAATGTGTAGGTAGAGAGTATCTAGTTGTAAACGACCTGTTCTTGTCGTCCGTTCCGCTTCAAAAGGGGTTTGTTTTTCTCTCCACCTAAGCTTAGTCTGTATAGGGGTCCGTGTCACTGTCTGAGCGCCCGGACTTCTGTCTGCGACGTGCGTAACTTATCATCGTCGAAAGTTAGGCGAGGCTATAAGTATGGTTCAATAGGTGCCGTAGTGTAGGGTTACGAAGTAGAACTTAGAAGCCGGCGGAAATCGGAGATACAATATACCTTAACCTTATACTTTTGAGGCGCAAAACGAGGGATATAATGGTAAGCACGCGTTGCCTAGAGTTAGATGGATTTGCACCACTAACCTAGTGGTGTAGTTGTAGGTAGTGGTAGGTAGTTATAATCTGGTAGGTTAGGTATTTCGTGAGGGCTCCATCATGGTTGTATAGCTCGGCTGCTGCGTGTCTAGATAGCAATTTGTAATCCAATTACCGATAGTCATGCCCGTCCGCCCGCGACTTCAGATATGCCTCCACTGTACGGGCATATTCCCTAGATAACCACCTAATTAACCCGGCTATGGAATTTACATGCATATAACCATTTTATGCGATTTTGCAGTATAACGTTTAGGTACCTACCTAGGTTCCATGCCCGTCCGGGCCCCGAGAGAATACCTACCTCACCTAGTGGACCTCCATGGGCGTTATAGGTATAGTATTATGGGATGACAATCTTCAATGATCATATATAATGTACCATGGGGAAGCCAACAGAGAAGAGTCTAATAATTGTCAATAGTAGTACATCTAGGATCATTCCTCGTGGTGGTAACTATTTCATTCATTCTCATTCATCAAATTCTTAACGTCATGGTCTTTGTTCATAGATCTACCTAAAAGCAGTCTGCTTCAAACAGCCCTCAGGAGGCTTACTAGCCACCTGCCCTTATCCCCTATTCAACCTCTACGTTATACCTCGTCAATAACCCGATGAGCTCGGTCATGGCATTTCGCTGCAGTCAGAATAGGCGCATGGACATGGGATAGCACAGAGGTCCTTGTTGAGCCATTGCGAGCTTCGAGATGATATGAATGCATTCATTCATCTTCTCAACAATTACACAAACGAGTGTCCATGCCAAACTCCCTCTTTCTCAGTCAGGCCCCAGCTCACTGACAAATCCGATCTGCCGCCTAGCACCGGGCGCGACGTTATTCAAGTTGGCAGCGAGCATACTCTGGCTGTCTACCAGTTTCCTCTGCTCCTGCAGCCGGGCCGTAAACCGAGCATCAGCAGTCCGGTCCAGCCTCTCCACCTCCTCGCGTTCGCGCAGTCGGATGCTGCTAAGCTGGTTCGCGTTACCCACCCGCTCATGGCCTATGTTGCGCTCCCACTCCAGCTGTCGCGTTTGCTTCTGGCCCTCGGCCGCGAGCTCCGCATCGGCGAGGGCGCGGGTGCGTGCCACCCCTGCCCTCGTCAGGCTCTCCTGATGCTGCAGATCTGCCACCTGTTTAGCCCGCTGCTGTCTCAGGGCCGCGTTGAAGATATTATCTTCGACGCGGGCGCGTTCCTGCAGTCCGACGAGGTCTGCGTCACGTGCCCGCTGTTTTCGAGCTTCCTCTAACTCCGCTTGTTCGGCCCATATCTTGGCCTGGACCGCCGCCAGCTCCTTGCTTCTCTGGATCGCGAGCGCGTGTTCCTCATGGTCCGTTTGGAGACGGTCGAGACGGGCTTTGCGCTCCTTTTCTTCGCGCTCAATGTGAGGGGGCATGCCTGCGGCGTCGTCAGGCTGCGGCCCCGAGTTTGCGTAATACACGTCGGCGCACCGATTAGACCGTAGCAGCTTCAAAAGCTCTGTCTTTATATCTGAATCCGGCAGCACGTATTGCACGTACATGGTAGGTGAAAATGTATATTTCCCGTCGTTATACTGGTTGAATGGCTTGTTGATGTCCTTCCACAAGGCCGCTCGCAGGAGTACCCGCGTCGTAGTCAAGGGATCGACGGATTCAAGCGCAAGTAGGAGGGCCGACTTACCCTCGGATTGAATGGATATGTCAGTACCGCTTTGCAACAAAAAGTCGATGGCTTTCTCCATCGCTTTTTGTTTACTTATCGTCATTTCGACGCTGTCGGCCGCATGTAGGCATAGCTCCGCCAGCGCACTACGCCCCCCGTGCAGAGGACTTGGGAAATCAGGATCGTGCCTGTACTCGACTAGTACCTGCATAGCCTGGATATTGAGCTCTCGCGCCGCGTTATGAAGAGAACCGTCGTTTTTGGATGCCCCAGCAGCGAGTAGATTGGACATGGTAGAGATACCCAAGTCACCTCCAATAGCCGATGCCATGGAAAGGGGTGAATTTCCAAGCGCGTCTGTCACGTCAACCTCAGCCCCAGCCAATAGTAGTAATTTTACCACGTCTTGACGACGTGTCTGGATAGCCACCATAAGGGGCGTAACGTGTGAGACAGCGGTCTGGAAATTGACTTTGGCTATAGGGAAGCTGTCAGTAGAGCGATTGAGACCACCGAAGATTGATTTGTTTGCTTACCCCCCCTTTCTACCAGCACATTGATAATGCCGGTGCTGACCTTCTTTTGCGGTTGCAACAATGCCCACATAATTAGAGGGACTGCTTCGGCTTCTTCAGAATTATCTACGACCTGGCAGGCAACCATCTGATCGTAGTAAAAACCGATATCCAAAAGGGCCTCTAGAATTTTAATCGATCGGGGAAACCGAGACAATGCCCTGATAATGACCGGATCGGACCCTGAACACGCAAACATGACATCCAACTGACTCTCCTCGTAGTGATGCCCTGAGAAGAGTGCAACAAGTTCGTAGAGTTCGTCTTCGGTAACTTGCGCATCGAAAAGCTTAGGAAATGCCAAGGAGAGCGCCTCGGTGCTTGGTCTTTGATTTAACAACTTCGCGAGTAGCCCGCCATTGCCTTGTGCGGCCGCAAGCTGTAGGGCCTCGCCGTGATTATGGTTCACATCTGCACCGTGTTTCAATAATAGATCAGCAAAGGCATCCGTAACGGGTTGAGGCGCTGTTATGTGCTGTTTTAGGACGGCGACGAGTGCAGTCCCTACTCCCTCGCCTTCAGCACCTTTTTCAAGGAGGCTCGTGACAATCTTCAACCCCCGCTCCGAAGCCCATGAGCTAGGATTACTGAACTGGAAGGCTTTCTTGAATACTAACGAGGCGTCTTCCTTAGTTGCTCGACACTCGAGCAATTCATCGAACAGTGAAGCCGGCAAAGTCGTGGTCGCATCAATCAGAGCCTGACAATTGTTCGCGACAGGCGATGCTCTGTTATTTAACAACAGACGGATCAACCTCTCTTCGGGCTCCTGCTCATTTACCGCCCGATGTAGGGCAGCATGGACGGCGCTCGGGACTAATTTCCCTGCCCTGAAAAGCCAATCAACAACAGTAAATCTCGTATCGCGACTGAGATCCCAGCATGCATCAAGGCCACGAACAAGAGTGTGCGATGACGGTTTTTTCTACAATGTCAGGTTAGCGTGGGTACAAAGCAAGTTTGGGCGATTTGGCTCACTTGTTGCCCGTGGGCGTGCCCACCGTCTTCGTCAAGACCGAGAAGAAGTTCTAGGCTGCCTAGACATGCGATTCTAACCGCCTTTTCAACCGCTTCGCCATCGCAGTAATCAGGACTCGCTCCATACTTCAATAAAAGCCTCACCAGGTCCGTACCCTCATCGCCGTATCGAACCGCCGAAAGAAGTTGGACATCAACTACCTCTCCAGACACTCCCGCCTGAAGGAGGAAACTGAAAATTTCAGCCCGTTTCTTGAGATCGCCGACCTGTGTGGCTCCTTGAAAGCTCTTTTCAAGTGTCTTCTGGGAGATCTTCGTATTGGCCTCTAGCAACATTCTCAAGATACTAACGGCTCCCGATTTGCATGCTTCCACAATGGCCTGCCCATCCTTGTGTTCGACATTCCCTCCATTTTGGACGAGAATCGCGCCAAGTTCCAAATCGCCATCTAACGCCGCCGTAACCAAGGCGTCAGACACCACGTCACCCGATGCACCGGCTTTCAGGAGCCTACTACATGAAGTACTTCTCGTTGGCTTGTCCCTAATCTTCGTGGCTTCAGCGAATCCCCTGTTAAGAACTTTGGCCGTGAAGTTCTTCTTAGCAAACATCAACTCGAGGACATCCTGCTTCTCGCTTTTGACCGCCTCGATGAGGGCCAAGCCATCCGATGTATCGGCGCGGGCAAGAAGGGTATTGATCAGAGGAATATCATCGGGATATTTTTGGACCGCGAAAGTCAACGCTCGGTTCGCTTCACTTGCTGGCATGCCGCCCTCGAGTAGTTTCTGAGCATAGGTCAATCGATCCATGCGATCCTGAAGACGTAATGCGTAAGGCATGACCCACGCAAGGGTCATGGGTAGTGGTGAGGCCGTCATGAGAATCTCCACTGTCTGCATGCTCGATGCCGCTACCGCACAGCTGAGCGCCTCACCTTTAGCTGCATTGACATCAGCTCCATTATATAGCAGGGATTTCATGAAAGTAAAATCACGGGTTGGCGGCGGCGACTGCATTAAACCTTTCACTTCTTCAACCAAGAGACTACTGACTGTGCTCTTTGACACGGTTCGCCCCAGGAAGGTCTTGAGCTTCTCGGCCTTGAGGGTAGACGTTGGGAGCTTTTCCAGGCTCTTGAGGGCCCGGTCGATGCTTCTATCATTGGGTTGTCCAAGCTCAAGCACGAGACCCAGGATTTCAGGGTCTGGATGCTGCGCAGCGTGTTCAACTACAGATGCTTCATTTCCGTTGATGTCGGCATTCCCTTCTTGGAGTAGGGCTCTTACGAGTCTTTTATCGGTAGGCATTGTGCCAATCGCTGAGTCCAGGGCTTTCAATATCTCATGGGTACACTGGGCAGCGCCTGAACTGAGCAGCATTGTGACAATCTGGAGCCTAATGGAGCTATCGCTAACCTCCAGTGCTTTTGGTATGGCGCTCGCCAGCGTCTGTGGCGTGGGTTTCCCTTGGAGCAACTTTTCCAAAACTTGAACACTAACACAAAAAAGGTAGAGTTAGAGATTACCACTTCTAGGATCAGAGACATGGAAAGGTAAATGTGTAAAGTTTTAGTTTCTTTTGCCTCGGGGGAATAATGCTCCAAAAAAAAAGTACGTACTCGTTTTCGATAATAGCGGTGATGATGCCATGGCCCCCATTGAAATTGATATCTGCGTTGTGCCGGACGAAGAGAGAGACCAACTTCTCATCACGACGAGATGAGTGTTCGGTTATGGTGTTTTCAAGAGCAGAATCCACACAAGCGCCCGTAAGACCGGCTTTCAAGAATAACTCAGTAATTTGATACCTTTCAGGCCTGGCTATGTTTCGCGTACTTGGGAACACCTGAGCTAGGGCAACATGATTAGGAGGCTTGTGAGTAAGAATCAGGTTCGCAATGGCCACATTTCCTTTCTTAACCGCGATTTGCAGTGCCAGTGAGCCTTTATAGTCGGTTGATGCTGTTTCGTGTCGCTCTGAACCCATATTTTGCAATGGGGTTTTCGGACCTTGGATACCATCTATCTCGCCATCTTGGAAGGACGGCGTGACAAGTAATTTTACCGCATTCACGTCTCCGTTTTCAGCCGAGTCAATCAAGGCCTCGTCCAGAGGAGGACCAACCGCCCCATTCTTCAAGAGAGATTTGAGAAGAAACAGGCGATCCTCAAACCGTATGTTCTTCGGCAGTTGTTCAACACACTCTGATGCGTGCACTTGGCTCATGCGAGAAGCCCCCCCTAAAATGATCTTCGCAAGATCAATTTTGCCATTCGAGATGGCACTTCGCACCGCCATCGCATCGTGATGATCAATCGAGGCGCCATGTGATACCAGTAAGCGTACCATCTCTAGAGAATACGCCGCGCTGGCATCTACCAATGCCTGCGCAACAGGAACGCCCTCTGCCCCGGCGCAGAGCAAGATTTCAGCCATGGCCAGTTTCTCATTCCAAATGATATTTCGAAGCCGCATAAGTTTCTCGAAAGCCTCGTTGATTCCTGGTTGTTGTGGGGGTTTGTGGCCTAGTAGTAGAGCTAGTGCTATATCTCTACGGCCAAATCCAACGGCAGTTTTGAATGCCGTGGCCCCGTCATGATTTCCATCTGCTGTCGATTGGCTTAGATGAACTACGGTATCAAGACAGCCAGCCCTAGTTGCCTCGATCATGCACTGAGAGACCCAAGAGACTGGCGGCCGTCCTTCGGAGGCGATGATCATTGCAATCAGATTCGCCTGTCCACCAACCGCACAGATTTGTCGAAACGCATCCTGGCCATCCGTGGTCTGCGAGGCAGAGGCTCCGTAGCGAATCAGAAGGTCTGTAATTGCATCATGTCCTGTTCGTATAGCCACCGGCAATGCTGTATCTAGAGCTAGGGCGTCGGCATAGGGAAGCAGGACCTCAACCATTTCAAGTTGCTTATTCTTGACCGCGATTTGGAGGATCTTGCTTCTTTCGGACAGGTCTAAGCTTTTCCGCCTGGTGAGTAGACTCGTGCGGCTTTTCTGAACAAGGTTCAGGTTTCCGCCGAGCGTATTGAGCTTCGCGATCAAGGCTTCGGCAACGCCAGGGGAGCCCTGATCTGTGACGTGAGCCAGAAGGGCATCGTATATCTCTTTATACTCCCAGGACTTCTTCTTGGTGGTGAAGGCTCTTGTGAGCCCCAATTTCGACTGTGAGTTTTGGGATTCGTCAAGGCGTTGTCTCTTAAGCAGCTCCTCGGCAATTAAGAGATCGTTCTCGGTGCGGTAAGATGGAGGATGCTCTGGTCTTGGGCCTGGCGACGGAGGAGGCTGTATGAAAAGACCGAATTCCTGGCTGAGTTGCTTGAGTCGGAGGGTGTCCATGGTTTGGGCATTGAACATATAGCGTCACTATGATATATGAATATGAATTACGCGTGATACTGATGTATAGCCGACGCTTCGCATGCCGCGCACCTTTGCAAGCGTGGGAATATGCTCCGGTGCGATTGCATCAGATAGCTAGGGCCTCAGCTAAAACCTCAAGGTGTGGTGTCATGCTATACACATCGGTTATTCAAGCAGTATTGTACTGTATTTCATCCGTGCTGGAAGTAGCGGACATGTTGAGAAAGCCGACTATGCAGACTGTACGGACAGACACAACTGATAATTCGAGGGAGCCAAGTAAGCTGGACACAGACCGCTAGTCGGATATCTAATCAATGCGTACAGTCTGTATCGGTGATCAATTTCACGGGTTCAAAATGAAGAATCGGATGAAAATGGTGCGGCCAAGTATCGTTTTTTCTTGACGGGGGCCTGGAGGTGAATGCTCAGCCACGTTGGCTTCCGGAATTCGGGAATGTCGCATGACACTGGGCGTCTCTTGGTATGTCTGCGAGTACGAAGTACACATTTGTAGCTAATATTGCCCCTATATATGTAGTATTAGAGGTGTGTAATCTGTATAAGATAGATAATGGGCAGATGAAGTCAACCTGATATTTCCTCGGATCTGCGTATACTAGTACGTGAGGTTATCGGAAGGTGGACTTGAAGGGCTGGTTATGAATGCAATTATTGATACCTACCATATAAAAACGCGTAGGTGCCTGTGCCTCACCCCAGCCTTCAGTTTGGATTGCGCCGGGGCTCACTAACTTCCAGTGTATGTATGTAGATTTTGAGGAGGGGTTGGGATGGGATAGGTGGTCTTTGGGTGGTGTTGGGGACGGCCCGGACGGGGTGATCGATCTCCTGCGATCCCTGGTTCCACTTTTCCGTAATCGTACTCGGCCAATCACACGACGTTATCGGCAGATTATCTTTTCTTACAAAATTGCTTAGTAAGAAAAAGGAGTTCCAGCGTTATTAACGTCGAGACGCCTTCCACATTTGAGATTCAATCTTCAATGTAAAACAAATTAGGTAATATCTAGTTAACTACCATCAAGACTAATTATCTCTCTATATCCTATATCCCTCTATTTCGTACCTACAGATTATGTAGCAACTAGAGGCCCCCTTGCCGGGTGCAAAAACGCCCTTGTTTTCGATAAAATAAGCCGTAGACAGCATCCCCTCTACGGCGCCTCTACAGTCCGTACGGTATCCAGCACCCCCTAAGTGGGTCGGTGTAGATTGCTGACTAATTTCCGCTAAAAGAAGGGTGGAAAAAAGCGGAACAACCGAAAAATTGCCAACCTGGGACTCGCTGACTAAGTACAATCGAAAATAAATATTTCCGAATTAGGCAAATTGGGTCGGGGGGGTTAGGAAGCGGGAAAAAAAAGCCAACTACACCAGACGTGGAAAAAACCCGACCAAAAGACCCTTTTTTTCTAACGAAAACAAGGGCACTACCTACATAGCTTCACATACCTACTTATCATCATCTAGACTAGGTAGGTAGGCAGGTTCGTCGTTTGCAGGTAGAGCAACCAACTTCTGTCCTCTCCCACAAGCCGGTATGCCACGTAGGTACTTTATACATTGCCGCGTACCCCCTCCTGTTGAAACACGGAGGCGCAATTCGTACTTATACGCAGTGATTATGATAGACCTCATCACTGTGCATACTCCGCTTAGATGCGCATACCTAGGTACATAGTCTTTGGCGTAGGTTCTCGCTAAGGTTAGGTACCTTAAGTTTCGTGCCTTACCTACTTATTTACAGAGGACTAGATAGAGGGGTGACTACCTATTTCAAAATACAAACTCATGAGTTCCATCACCGCCGGTGCCGCCGTAAGGCGCTTCCTTCCATCTTCAAGTTTGTTCGTTTCGGTAGTCTGTACCTACAGATTAGTTACGGTAACAATTCAGGTATTCTGCACAAGTAGTGATAAAACGAGGTATTTCACATTGTTTATGGCTTGTTACGAAGCGGAGTAATATTATCCTCTGAACGTGGCGTTGCAAAGTTTAGTGGTAGCGTAGGCTGCGAGAAATCTTCTGATGATAACCTCATCGTCGAGTTGAAGTTTCATCTGGCCGCATGAGGTTTTGTCTGGACTGCCTTCAACTGGGCGACTCGAACAGACATCGGGGAGTGAGTGTGGCTCCCGTCGGCCGTCATCCAAGCCACATGCAAATACTGATATAAGACAGATCTGGATAGAAGAATAAGAAAACTACGGGTCCATGCAGGTACCAATGTTATACACTTAAGTGAGAAATCGGGACGCGACGGGACTCAGGTCTGTTTCCATGTCTTCATTTTCGCCAGACCTGGCTGAGCATACCATCACCCGTCAGTATTTTTTTTTCCTAATCTACCTCCATGTATTTCCGGCTAGGTTCAACTCAATTCGGGTTACTCACTGAGTCACATCCGTCGTTAGATTATTCGTAAATTGGCAATTCTTTTGTCTTTTGATTTTCAGGCAGGGAGAGATGCCTTGCCTTATCGACAATGGCGGCCTGGATGTCACATCCGCCAACAACCTTTCCTTTTCTTTCCTGTCTGGTTACCGGTCACTTATCACTGGTCACTGGTCACTGGTCAATTGTTCGCAGATCAGCGAGCGCGGTATGACATACAGGAGTCAACACCTCCGCAGTGTAATGCAACCCCTTGGGCTGCCCGTGAGTATCCAATGCCCCAATGCCTCAATGTCCCAGTGCCTCAATGCCTCAATGCCCGGTTCTGATACTCGTTTCGTTTCTTTTGGCCCCTTGAGTGTTGGTTATCCGTGGATGCCTCCATATCCATCCGCCCAGCCAGCCAACCATGCCACCGTATCAACATCCCAGTACCAGCCAAAAGCAGGCTGAATGGAGCAGCGCACTAGGTAAGCAACAGGTATACAGCAGGCATCCAAATACTTTTCGGGGTAGAGGCACGCTCAGGTAGGAGGAATCGCCTTGTATAAATATCTAGGGCACCCCCTCTTCAATTCTACCCCCCCCTTTCTTTCCTTCTTCCTCCCCCACCACAACTTTCAAGGGTCGCAAAGCAATACAGGGTTATCTCCAGAGACGATCGTTTGCTCTCTCGAGTCGTTTCTGGAATACACCGCCCGGGCCCGTTTCTTCCTCTTGTGTGTCCATTCATCAATCCCCTCACACACAGTCTCTCTCTCTCTCTCTCTCTCTCTCTCTCTTTTCTACATTCCTTTATTCTCCACCGGCAATCTTCTCCACGTTCTTTTTCGCCGCTCTCTAGTCAATCCACGCAACCTCAAGGAAAGGCCGTCACTTCTCGCGTGCTTTTTCCTGATTTTGCCATCGCGAACTTCCCCCCCGTTGTTTCGATTTCTTCTGCACCCTCCGACCAACAAAACCGCCGAGATGTTCAAGCGCTCGTTCCGATCCACGGACCGAGTCGACAAGTCGGCGAGGGTCAAGAAATCGAACGCGGTAGCTCGTGATCCTCAGAAGCTGTCGAAACTACAACAATCACTCGAGGAAGCTCTTCCGGTCAAAAGAAGCCTCACATCCCCCATCATTACCCTGATGGTTGGGGAAGAAGGCCGGCTCTTTGCAGCACATGAAGACGTTCTGTGCCAGTCGCCCTTCTTCGAGCGCATCTGCCGGGACCAGTACCTCGGGCCCCAGAGCAAGAGGATTTCACTCCTGGACGAGGAGCCCGAGATCTTCTCGGCTGTGCTCGAGTACCTCTACAAGGGCGACTACTATCCTCGCTTGCTGCACAACAAGCACCGCAACTCTTGGCAACTCGAGGACGCCGTCCGATCACCGGCTCTCTCCGATCCAAACAACACCACTCGCAGCGGCCGCGGGGCTGTCGAGGCCACCATGCACGTGTCAAGCGTGGGCCAGCACCTTCTACGAGACACCGTCGTGTATTGCGCCGCCGAGCGATTCGGACTCGAGGAGCTCAAGCTCCTGTCTCTTCGGAAGCAGGGTCTACAGAGCGGAATCGACGTCGCTACGGTTCTTCGGTCGGCGCAATACGCCTACGATAACACGCCCGACACGGACTCACAGCTCCGTGCTCACTATCTCGCTCTGATCATCCGATGTCGCAAGACGTTCAAGAAGAGCGGGACCATGCAATCGGAGATGGAAAACGGTGGGAAGTTATTCTTCGACCTGTTTGTGGCCATGTGCAATCACCTTGACGATGTCGTGGAGATGAACAGCTCCCGCACACCTAGGGCGATCTGAAAAGGGGCAAACCCAAAACACATGCGCGCGGTCGACCACCTAACGTATGGTCATTTCTGGATTGTGTTCTTTCACCGTTGACGGATGAACCTAGTTCTTTTTACTTGCGTACTTTGGCGAACAAACGGATCTGTTATGGATGTGATTGGTTTGGCGTTTGTTCACTGTCTTTTGTCTTCCTCCGTCACCCAACTCTCCCGGATATCTCAACTCATCAGATTGGAAACACCATTTGGGAGAAGGCCTGCTACATACTTTTGCAGCAGACACTCCACTTCTTCATTGAGGTTTGGCCATCCTTTTCTTATTTTTGATAGCGTGGGATTTCGAGGAGGGTAAGAGGGTATGAATGCACATTAGGGGAAAAGGCTCTAAACCCAAACACTCCTCGACTCTCCGATTTTAATGACCCAAAAACATCGCAACTCTAAAAGAAAAAAGAAAAAAGAAAAAAACTAGCAGTCCAGAAACCCTGTCGTCGATACCTCAATCAACGAACAGGTCGATGACATGACGGGAAGTGAATGGCTGTTAACCCCACTCTCAAACCTGGAATTTTGTCTCTTTCCTTTGCCTTGGTCATGTTGTTATTTCCCAGCACGGCGAAGCCCATCCAAATCCATCATGGCAGTAGACCTACTGCCTCGATACCGGATTGTTTACTATGAATGGGATCATCACTAACGAATAACTTTGGCCGTCTGTATGAAATAACGAATATGGCCAGGCAGGCTGGCACGCCTCTTCGCTGTCATTCCATCTCCTATGTGTCGCAACACCAAGGGCCAGAATGCCTACACAAGCCCTTTTGCAATGGTTCTGTTAGCACAACAATTGGCATCGATTACCGAACTCTTCACGGCCATCTCGTTCATTCTTTATTTTCTGCCCGACTCTGTTTTCCTCTCTCTGAGAGAAATTCAAGGAGGATAGGAGTACCGAAGATCGAGATGAGAGCTGAGAATGAGGAGGGAAGAACGATGTGAAAATACGGATGATCTGATTGATGGCTCTAAGTTTGCGGACTAGCTGGCTACCTTACCTAGGTAGAGATATCAATATAATTTATCCAGGAAAGAAGACGTTTATCATTTCTGTTTTTCCCCCATTTATGGGAAGAACAAAGGAAGGACGTCGACTTCCCCCCGGCCAGAGCCCTCGACAGGGCGAGATAATTGAGAGATTTCGGCCACCTCACTCCAGGCCTCTTTCTCCCTTTCCTATCGTGATGATTACACGTGACTTGAACGGCTCTGCAGACCTTTGAAAGGTATAACTCCTTGTCTCCATCATAGGTACCTAGGTAGGTATGTACATACCATGGCGGGTCAGGTTATGAAGAGCAATGAACGAATTCACATATGAGTGTACGATAATGTTCAAAAGTTGCACATCAACTGGTTTTTACACTATATTCTGAGCAGTCAATACACGTACGTGAAACATATAACGATAAAACTGAGGCTCTGGACTGCAAACTCGTGAGACGACGACACGAGAGCACCGTGAAAGTCACGCTGACGCGTTCTCGTGGGCAATCCAATACCGGCTCGCTCTGCAGGGGAACCAAGCTGCCGCGGCCCGCCTCGGTCTATATGCCACGTTCCATTTGACGTAATCTCACCGGGTGAAAATCATCGGAGATCTTGGGACTGACGTTAAATGCCCCGAGTGGATATTAATGATACCTATCTAGGTAGATACGGTTCTAAGTAGACACCACGGTTCTGCCACGGTAACGCCCTTTCTTATCCGTAGCCGCCATTGGTAATCCATGATATGAGATGCACAGCCACTCCATTCATTTCGTTTTAAACCATCTTGTGCAAGACATCATTTCCATATAAAACACTCCTAGATGAGATTGTCTCGAGAGTCTTATGGATCTCTGAGGACCACCAGGTCGCGCAGCGTGTCGAACCGAGGGGCGCTGGTAGAGTCGGGCTGGGCATCCATTTTAGTCAAAAGAACGGTTACAGACATAACTTCGATAATGGCCTAGCGTACTTAGTGTGACGGCAGGACCCCCACACCCCGCATGCCAAGCATGTGTCAAGCGTGAGTACAGAACCCCAAATATTTTCCTCCCGAATCAACCCTCCTACTCCCGTCCGCATTGTCGCCATCTTTTCTACCAAACCGCTCATGGCTTCCGAATCAAGTACTTCCCAGGCGGCCGCCGCGGCATCAGCCAGGCCGGTGGCCATCGTGTGCGTGGGCATGGCCGGGTCGGGAAAGACGACATTCATGCAGCGCATCAACGCCCATCTACACGGCAAGAGAGAGCCGCCATACGTCATCAATCTTGACCCTGCCGTCCTCAACGTTCCCTTCGAGAGTAACATCGACATCCGCGACTCCGTCAACTACAAAGAGGTCATGAAACAGTATAACCTCGGCCCGAACGGCGGTATCCTCACGTCGCTCAATCTATTCGCGACAAAGGTCGACCAGATCCTCGGTCTCCTCGAGAAACGCACCGCTCCCGATCCAGCGAAGCCCGATAAAAAGCCCATCAAGAACATATTAGTAGATACACGTATGTCTTATCAATCTATTTAACGGGTCAGGTTACTATTGCATCTTTCCTGACAATCGTGTCTTGATTAGCCGGTCAAATTGAAGTCTTCGTGTGGTCCGCGTCCGGTCAAATTCTCCTCGAGTCTCTCGCATCCTCCTTCCCTACCGTCATAGCCTATGTCATCGATACACCGCGGACAGCGTCGACTAGCACCTTCATGAGTAACATGTTGTATGCCTGCTCCATCCTCTACAAGACGAAGCTCCCGATGATTCTCGTCTTCAACAAGACCGATGTCAAAGACGCAAGTTTCGCAAAAGAATGGATGACGGATTACGATGCATTCCAGGCGGCGCTGGCTCAAGATGAAGCAGGGAATGCCTTTGGGAGCGTTGAGGGAGAAGGCACAGGCAGTGGATACATGGGGAGCCTGCTCAACTCTATGAGTTCGATGCTGGAAGAGTTCTACGCTCACCTCAGCGTGGTCGGAGTGTCATCGATGACCGGCCAGGGCGTCGACGAGTTCTTTGCGGCCGTCCAAGAAAAAGCTGAAGAGTTCCAAAAGGACTACCAGCCAGAGCTAGAGCGAAAGCGGAGTGAGAGGGACGAACAGAAGCGGCAGATGAGAGAAAAGGAGCTGGATAAGATGATGAAGGGCATGTCTATGAGCGGTGATAAGAGCGCGGCAGCTAATCCCAAGACTGCTCCGAAGGAAGACTCGGATGTATCGAGCAATGAGGAGGGCAGTGGAGATGATTACGCAGATGTTGATGACGAGTATGACCGAGAAGGTCTAGAGGAGAGATATGCAGCGGCGATGGAAGCAAACAGGGATTCAACAATGGAAGACGCCAGCTTTGCCAAATTTCTTCACTCGCAACGGGGGTAGCGGGAATGTCACGTTCAAGGGGATAGTCGGATAGTCGGATAGTCGGATACGGAAACACAAGAACAAACAGGTCACGGGTTTAGGGTTAGGGTGGTTAATCATAGACGGCGCAATGATACCAAATTTGATTTCTGATCTCGCCTTCCGTCCGAATCAACAAACAATGGCAAAATCCCTGTGTGAACTCCCCAACTCCCCGTTTATGATGCCCCTCTTTCTTTTGGTACTGCGTGCGTAAGGAGTGTCTCGTGGGCCGTGATGCATTCGTAGAACCCAACGGTGCTCTAGCCGGCGTGTATGCGGTCCGTACGCAATCCCCCAGCCTCCTCTCTAACGCTCTCACACACGTGTAGAAACACACAAATATCACCCCGTTCACCGCGCCTCAAACTGCACCATCCTGCTTGCAAATTAGCGACACGTAGCCCAGAAGCAAAGAAAAACGAAGGCCTGTCAAGAGTCTTTGGTTGGCCCCGCACGTACCGCTTGGTCCGCTCTTTGTACAGGATGCGGCAGCCGCATTCCTTGCAGCGGATGGCGTCGCGCCGGCCGAGCGCGAACTTGTAGCCGCAGTCGCCGCATAGGTAGTTCATCATCGCGCCCTCTGTGTCGAAGGTCCGCGCCACGGTGGTGTTGGCGGCGGCGCCCGGGGTGTTGTTGGTTTGGCTCGTGGGGATCTGGTAGGCTTCGCGCGACATGGTGAAAGTTTTGCTGGTTCGTGTTTTGCCTTGTTTATTTGTCTTCTTTTTAGGTGATTGGGTTTTTTTGGTGTGGTTTTAAAATGTCGGTTCAGTTTTTGGTTGTTGAGGATATGGTTTTGTGGCTTCGTCTTGGGGTGTGCGGTATGTGTATTGGGGAAAGTGGTAGAGGGACAAAGGGACTGGGGTGGCGTTGCAGATGGGAGAGTTGGAAGAAAATAGGCGGTGAGATGCGGCGAGAAATCATGCTGGAACAAACCAAAGCCCTGGGACATTCAAAAGACCCCCCCTGGCTAATGAACGGCTCTCGGCGCTACATAGGTAGTCGTCGCTGATTGCTACCCGGAAACCCCTGTGCGAACCACTGGAAGAGGTACCTACAGTAGACCACATCACCTAACTTACCTACCTAGGTACCTACCCTACAGGCATCGGCAGCTAGGCATCCGCTAACTACAACTGCCTTAAGTACACTAGGTTACATTTCGGCCAACTGGCCGAGGCATCACAAATTAGGTACCTATGACTGATGCTCCCGTCTTTTTTTTCACACATCAACTTCACCCAACCCAATCCTCGGGGAGTTAATATTCTTTCTGCACCAGCGTCTTTTCATTCTTTCAAGCTGCTGACTATAGCATATTATTCGTCATATCGTGTCTACCACCATCTAATTTATCGCCTTTCACGGACTGTATCAATGATATATAACTAGAGTCGATATCCCTCGACATCCTTGCGGCGTCAATTCGACCGACAATTATCCAACACATCACACCGTAATTGACATATACACTCGCGTTCTGTAATACATCCCTACCTACCTATTGATCTCAGTCCATCATGACCACCACGACAGCGCCCGTCCCCTTCGACCCGACGATCCTGCCACTCGATGGATCCTGTTCCTTCTGCGACATCGCACAGGCCTACCGGCCCTTCCCGCCCGAAGAGCCCCCTGCGCCCGACTCGCCCGACGTCGATCCCTCCAAGCTCTCACCGGCCTCCTTCATCGTATTGTCCACCCCCGTTCTCATGGCATTCCTCGACATAATGCCCTTGTCTCACGGCCATCTACTGCTCTGTCCGCGCTCGCACAAACCCAAGCTGACCGACGTATCACCGGAAGAAGCCGCCGCGCTCGGGTCCTACCTGCGCATCCTGTCCAAGGCCTTGACGCGGACGACTGGTGTCTACGATTGGAATATAGTGCAGAACAATGGCGCCGCAGCTGCACAGGTCGTGAACCACGTCCATTACCACCTCATACCACGCCCCGAGATACGCGCGAGTGGCAGATTTCGCGAGAGTTTTACCATGTTTGGTCGTGGCCAGCGGGAAGAATTGGATGATGACGAAGCGGCCGTGCTGGCAGAGAAGCTCAGGGCCAACATTGCAGCTGTGCTAGAAGAAGAGTCGCGCAAGGGGAAGTTATGAGTCGAAAGATACCATGCGCGACGACAATACTCTTTCGGACCCATGTTATGCCGTAGCGGGTCAATAATTTTGACGTCGTATTGCTAACTCATGAAGCTGCCAAATTGACGATCTAATTTTTTTTATCTACTTCTCTCGTCGTAGCCCATATTCCCATTTTGTTCATCCATTTCCATTTTACTCGTCATCGCCGAAGAAAACCTTTACGGGTAGCCAAGCATCGTCACAGACCTTGAAGCGATCCTTGAGGCTTGACAGCGTAGCAAGCTCTTCGTCCGTCAGGGCCCAACCGTCTAGTGCAAAGTTTGCCTCGATTCGCTCCTTGGTCACGGACTTGGGGATAACGTCCCAGCCGTTCTGAATACCCCATTGCAAGAGGCACTGCTGGGGCGTCTTGCCTTTCTTCTCCGCAAGGGCGAGCACGTGAGGGTCCTTGTAGAGTGGCGAGTTGGTGCTGCCTAAGCACGAGTAACCGGTGCAGTGGATGCCCTTCTCTTTGCAGTAGGCCACAAGCTTGGGCGACGGGTTGTTGGGGTGCAACTCGATCTGGTTGACCGAGGGTTTGACCTGGCGCATATCTGTCAGATGGGGCATTCCCCGATTTCACACATGGGGGTGTTGTCGGATTTGTCTCATACCTTGCAAGAGGGGTCGTTCAGGAGCTTCTCAAGATTGGTGATGCCGAAGTTGGAGACACCAATGTTGCGGACCTTGCCGGTGCCGAGCAGCTTTTGCATCTCGCGCCAGGTGTCAATGAAGTTCCAGTCGTCATAGTGCTTGCTGAGGTCATCGTGGTGGGTCGAGCTGGGCCAGTGCATGAGGTACAAGTCGACGTACTCCATGCCGAGGTTCTTCAGGGAGGCCTCGATACCCTCGGTCACTCGCTTGTGCCAGGGGTTGTCGAGCTTGGTGGTGATCCAGATCTGCTCACGAGGCACACCCGAGAGGCGTACACCCTCGCCAACCTCCGACTCATTTCCGTAAGCATAGGCTGTGTCGATGTAACGGTAGCCGGCGTCGAGAGCAGCCTTCACGGCGTGAGTGGTCTCATTCTTGGGTGATTGCCAAGTTCCAAGGCCAATAGCCGGTATCTTGTCCCCGGAGGCGAGGGTGTATGTCTTGCTATCGGCAGATCCGTCAGTACAATGAGCCCCGCGCGCAAGCAGTTCGCAGCAAAATCGCATACCTAGTGTGCTTTGTGTCCGCCATGGTGTTGTTTGAAATAAGTCGAAGCTTCAAAAGATGCGCCGGATGGGAAATTGACAGATACGGGATTAGAGTCGAGGGTGGATGGAGGAAGCAGAGCTTTTTTAGAAGACAAAGAAGGGGGGAGGGGTAGTTTTTACTTCCCGAATATATGTCGCAAACCCCCCAGATATGGAATGAATGGGTACGATCGGAAAAATGCCTACCTATGTACCTACCTACGTGAGCTACGGTCTACCTGCCTACCTTGTAACCTTGGTCCTTATCTAGTGGGTGCCTGGTTTACGGATCCGTACTTATCTAGGTACTCACCTAGGTAAATTGAAGTTAAATCAACCTTGGTGGTGCCTGGATTATGACGCAGGTGGACACATGAAAACAACCAAGAGCAAGCCTGAGTCACCTTGTTTCCACCGCCTTCTCTCTGGATCTTTGCTTCCTTCTTCGCAATACGTCTTTTACCCGCGCATATTGACCTTCCCAATCGCTTTTACGTCACTGTGTATTGGGAACGGAGTAGATATGTACCTATGAACGAGAACCGACAAGTAGGAAATTCCACGCTTCCTGAAAGCTACCTAGTCAAGTATGGTAGGTACCAAACATGTCAAACAGGTGATGGATGTGTTATACCTTTGTGGCCTCAATGATTCATTGCTCCCCGGCCGGCGGCCGCTAGAGCCCCAAAACCACTGCTGGGCAGGCCGGTCTAGCACGTGGGGATGGTGAGGCCTTTCCGAACTAGATACGAGGCAATTACTCGTGTGCTCACTGCTCGGTGAGGACTCCTTGCACCGCTTAATTAGTCATCTGACTATAAACTCACCTACAGCTAACTATAGCTAACTATCTGGGTAGGTAGATACCTGTAACTAGGTAACTACTGGGCAACAACGACATCATCAATCTCAAGGTGTAATTACTTTGCAACTACCTCATACACGAAGTTCTTTCCTTCAGTTCTAGAATGTGAGGTCATCGCGACCCCTTCAGACAGGCGATCCTGCCTGTTAGTTATTACGGACGCAATGTGGATGGTGCAGGCAGCAGGTGCGTTGCCTGGAATCTCTATAACTAGATAATTAGGTGTTGATACACTAAGGTTAACCCAGTTGGCTCACGCCAGACTGAGTCGGGTAGTATCTAGGTAGGTAGATATCTACTATGTACTTAGGCAACTTCCTAGATATAGGATTATCGGGATTGTACGGGATAGGAGGCTCGGTAGAGGCTTATCCCCTCTATCCGCCTTATGTAGGTATAGGTATAGGTAGACCCTGACTGTCCGTAACCTGACATCTACGATACTACTGGAAGGCCACGGTCGGTCGCAGACTGTCAAGACTATGTAGGTCAGGTAGATAGATATGTGTGTGCTTTACTCCCAGATCAAAGCCGACCAGGTAAAGTCGGTCACTACGACCCTCAGTGTGCCTAAGGAATTCTCCGAGATTGTGAACCTTTATTGTCGTTCACGTTATCTATCATATTATCTCCGGGCATTGCTATAATCACTTGCCACGGAAAGTAAGATGTCAACCGTCGTACCCTCGAATGGTACCACTCTTGGTATATATATACCGCGACACAACTCATGGTCTCGTGGATGACTTCGCTGTTGCGCGACGAGGTCTCCGTGCCCACGCTGGCGTGCCGCTTCAGCAATAGTGTGCATCAGCGACCTGGCAGCGACGGAGACCGTCCCAACAGAAACAGCTGAATACTACGATATGTAGCTCAGAACACCATGGAGCCGTGTCGTTCTGAACCACGATGCCTTCACGAGGCATCCTGATTATTCAACCCCGTTCGACCTGAACCAATTAACGCGAGAAAGAAGAATTGTGTGCAGCCGAAAGACTGCCGCCAAGGTCCGGCCCCTTGCAATTCATCTCGACCAAATACGCTCCCCGCTCCCCGCTCCCCGCTCCCCAGAAACTTATGGGCGCCCGTTGCTGGGTATTACATCCCGTGTGCCCTGTTCGATGAGATCATGATCGGTATCATCCAGTTCTTCACATTCGACGAGACACCGCCAACCCTCTCCCCTCATCTGTGGAGTCTGGATTGGATCGCTCGCTGTAAGTCCACTCGCACAGGACAACCCCTGAAAGAGTATAGGGTCATACGGTTACAGCAAAGAAGGCTTGGAGCGTTCAAAGCTGGCTACCGACAGATATATTAGTGATCCTGCATCTTTGCCAGAGCCAACTCAAGAAGCAAAGAATCTTCAAGCACCCCAAGAGCTGTATGCCACCACATCATAATCCACCACATCTACACCCACCACAAACTCGGTAATCATCTTGGTGTGTCCGTCGAACATCAGCACCTTCACGTTATGCAATCCATTGCACTACGCTACACCACGACCAACCTCGAATGGTGTGTGATGGGTTGATGGATTATGGTTTCGACGGCTGGCCAAAACACACGAAGAACCTGTAAGAGGGTCACGGTGATGGCCGCTTGTTCAGAGAGTATCCCGTACTGATTAGCTGAAACGAGCTCCAAGTCATCATGACACAGTCAACTGCCGGAGAAACCCTGGGACTGGCGCCGGTGAACCAAGTTGAGCCGCAGTCGAACCAGACAGTGCTGGAGCCACAGGACCAAACCGTGATGATGGAGTCGGCAGTATAGGTACATGGGAAGAGGAAGAATCGGCGTGGTCCAGGAAAATTCATCCTTGCGATTCCAGAATGCAAAATTAGAGAGGGGGTTTAAGTTGGTGAGCCCCGCCAAGACCCAAAATATAAAGAAAGATTGCTGAGTTGGAGTTTGTATAAGGAGTGTAATAAAGATACAGATCCCATTCCCTATCACGAGAATCATCGTCACTCTAGGTATTAATAATAATCCATAGATTACACTAATACACCACTTGCCATTGACCGCTTCACGCACCCCTTTCATTCCGATGGGGCCGGCCTAATAGCATCCGCAGTCGTGAAGTCGTGGACCAGAATTAGTTGCGCGGCGTTCGCTTCACGAGACCAACCCGAATACCATTACGGTGCATTCATTACGGGACGGGAATGGGCAGGTAGGTAGACAAAATACCTAACCCAACCTACTCCAATTACCTACCTACCTACCTACCTACCTACCTTCTTGGGTGTGACTATAGATAGATAGGTATTCATTGTGGTCGACAACTTGAATAACTATATGGTACCGTATTTTGTTAGGTTAGGTATCAGATCACAAATGGGTCTCGCTTCATCGCCATACCTATTATACATACCATTACCATTACCAATTACAATTACCATATGAGACGAACCCGGAACCCCTCACACCCTTTTTTTTTTTGGGTCGAATTTATTATTAGGCAGTTAAATGTTACTTTCCAAATCTCGTCAAATCATTGCTTTCCCCCCTCCTAGTTACGTGAAGTAGCGGTATGTCTTCGTTCGTTCCATTTTTTTTTTTCTAATCTTTTCTTATTTCTTTTCTTTTTCTTTCTTTTTATTTTGGAAGGGGTCTTTTAGGGGGGGGGGGGGGGGGCCCGTTGGTTCCCGATCGAGACCCCCCTTTTTAGGTTTCCGATTCGGATACCTATGGATCGCGGGCGCCCGGTGCGCGGCTTCGCAATATACCTAGACACCCACCTACCTGCCTACCTACCTACCTACCTATGCCTATGTAAATCGATAACTACCTAACCTAGATAGGTAGATAGATAGCGCCCGTAAGATCCCGGGGATTTCATCCCTCCCCACATCCAAAACTAACCTTACCTTACCTTATCTACTATCTATGGGGTATAGCTGCGATGCCGATTCGGAACGGTATGGTTAGGTAGTCTATCTAGGTACCTGTTCAAATGTTTTATTTAGCGCGCCTATTCCGACTTTTTCCCCCTTTGAACCTGTTTTTTCCCCGAAACTTATTAGATTGAAAAAGAGTAGATACCTCCTCAAGACTTATCACTATACTCTACCTACTTAGGTGAGTTGAGTAGGTAGGTAAAAAGCCCCGGCGGTTTTACCGCATAATATAGTTAGATAGATAGGTGACGCATCTAACGCGAGTGTAAAATACCCCGGGCAGTACAAGTCTTCTTCCTCTTCTGTGCTCTTCTCACCTCTTTCTTGTCTCAATCAACGCTTCGCTATTGTTTTTTCTCACTCATCATTCGTCAATCCTCAATCCTCAATCCTGCTCCCAATGCTGTTCTCCAAAGAAGGGTGAAGGGCTATATAAAGATCCAAGAAGAAAAAAAAAAAAAAAAAAAAAAAAAGAGAAACGCCGAGAACACCTTGCCAAAGTGCCCATGATGAAGACCTGATCCAATACCTAAACCAAACGCCTTACCTAGCAAAAGTCCTCTCTGTTTCTCACCCATCCCATCCTAGTCAATGGTGGGGTAGTTAAGAAGGGGGGGATAGTAGATAGGCGTAGCATCCCCCCCCCCCCCCAAAAGTCGCGATGACCAAAAAAAGTCGAAAACGATGAGGTAGATGCCTTGGTTTACTTCTTTCGCTGTGCTTCATAGGCCTTGACGGCGGCCTCGAGTTCGGCGAGACTTGACCGGTCGGCGTAGGCATCCATGACGGCTTCGGTCTGTCGGCGGCGGGCTGCCTGGGCCTCTTCGTCTCGGTACTGTTTTTGTTCTTGGTATTCCATGTATTTGGTGACACCGTAGCCTATTTTTTGGCGGGACATATACAATGGTCAGTCTAGGGAGGAAAGAAAGACATATATATATATATATATACATATCATATTATCAAATAGTTGGTAGGTGCTGACCTATGCCTATCACGGCGGCGGTTGCTGTGGCACTGTGGACGGGTAGGTTTGTTAGTGTTTATGTTGTTTAGTAAATAGGTAGGTAGGTAGATTGATAGATTGATTGGTAGACTGATAGATGGGGTTGTAAAGGTCGGTAAAGGTAATACTTACACTTTCTTCTCTAATCGGCCGGATTTATACAGTGTTGGTAGATGGCTCGGGTATACGTGAGATGCGGTGGAGAAGGGGCGGGCTGACGAACTTGAAGGCATGGTGTGGGTATGGTTGGTAGCGAGGGAGATGAGGGACGTCGCCTCTTGATATGTGTCGAGGAACTCGTGTGTATGTTGTATTGTTCCTTTGTGTTGAATATGGTATATCGAGGGTGGGCAGTACCGTATAGGCAGGTAGGCAGGTAGGCAGGTAGGCAGGCAGGCAGGCAGGCAGGCAGGCAGACAGGCAGACAGGCAAGTCGGTGATGTTTGGTTTTAAACTTATTTGAGTCTGGTAAATGTACGAAGGGCTATGTAAACAAAAAATAAGAGGAAGGTCGGATTAGAAGAGAGGGGAGATGTGCTGGTTATAAAGTAGAATCTGGGATGGAATGCATGATGCAGTGTTGTGTATCTAGGTACACTACTATAAACGTAGGGCCAGGTGGGCAGCTAAGCAGTCGAGCGGTTGAGCAGTCGAGCAGTCGATCGAGCAATCGAGCAATCGAGCAAGACCGGGGAATTCGGTAATGGTTAAGCGGTTTCCATTTACCCGACAAAACGTAATGTAATGTATTGTAATGTAATCAAGGTAAGGTAAGGTAGTGTAGTGTAATAATAAGTAACACTACTTATACAAGAGCGACGTAACGATCCCGTTTGAACCACGCGCCGTGGAGCGCCTCAGTCGGGCAGGTGAGCACGTTCCTCGTTATTTCCTTGGCTTCTAGATACCTAACCTAGGTAGTTAGTAGGCAGGCAGGCAGGTCGTGTATAGTGTAGATGTTAGGTAAGTCCACAGTCGATAGTTTATTGATACGGGAAGAGTGACCGACCCCAAAAGCACCCTGGGGAAACGTCGTGTGACACTCAACAAGCTTCCTTCCCTATTACCCAATTCATAGGTATCTACGGACGTAATTAACTATTACTTTTACATTGTTTTGCTTTGCTATGCCTCGTTTCCTTCCTCGTCTTTTTAGTCCCTTTCTATTACTTACCCAAGGTAGGTGGTCCCCCCTCGACCGAGTACGAAACGGGCAAGTATGACGGGAGGGTTCCAGGTTACATATGTTGAATGTCCAATAGGTAAGGTAGTGTAAGTATACTTGGTGTAGTGTAGTGTAGGTACCTAAGTAAGTAAGCAGGTAAGTAAGTAAGTAACATGAGTGTGAGCTGAGCTCTTACGATTGTTTGATGGTATTCGTATGTACATCCATCATGCCACGGATCAAACATGGGACAAAAACATGGGGATTGGATGTGTGGGGGATTGGCGCAGGAGCATTTGCATCATGCGGGGGACGCCGGGGCTTGGATCAAAAGACGCCAAGATGGCCTGAGTAACGAATCGACAGGCTTTGACTGGATGTGTAGGTAGTCTGTACTACGTAGTCTAGTAAGTTAAACTACATAGTTAGTCATTCACTTACGGATATGTTTAAATTGATTACCTATTATCTATCTACTAGATACATATCAGGTAAATTATACACCCCCCAACATCTCGAGTTTTACCTTTACCAATTGGATGCTTTCGCAACATCATCCTATCCTATCCCGTACGGACCCGAGACCCTTTTTCCTGCGACTTATAGGCAGGCTGAGACAAGAACTCACCTCTTATTGATTCGAGGTAATTCCTCGCGATGAACATTGTCGGTCAATTCTAGATTAGATACCACTCATGTCGATGTCGATGATTGATCCTTGTTCACCGACTCCTGAGACGCAGAAGCGGGACACCCTTTCGCTGCCCGAGTACGGACTAATTACCTACCTATCTACACTATTACAATGGCATACCTAGGTTAGGTTAGGCTAGGTATTCCATACATGGTATTCCATACAGGGTATTCCGTAGAAATTGTCTAACGAATTACCTAGCCAAAGTGCCGGCGCTCCCGAGTCCCGACGATTGCAACATCGTCTCCCGGATATTTTTCAAGGGAAAAGGCTCAAGGGTCTTAACATTCTTTACTAGGTATGTACATACTTAGGACGTCTGTAAAAGTCACCTGTCTGGGAAATCACGAGGTCTAACCGCGAGTGTGTGTTTTTTTTTTATACTGCCTGACATTCAATTTCTAATTACGTTCGAGAATCAACTCGAAGCCGAAGTCGAAGTCGAAGTTGATCCCATGCCCTGTGTTCAAAAATCCCCGGATGCGAATAAACTCAGGAGTCAGGGGGACAATCTATGTAATACATGTGCAGGCACAGCGTCTCTTCGGAGTCCTCGCACAAGTTATCAGTGCCGACAACGCGAATCACAGTTCACCAACTGTAACTACAACTTGTAATTACCGTCAAATCCGGCGCATCTCCGTCACAAACATGCCATGTACCTGGGTAGGTACTCACCAAAAAAAGCGTCGTCACGTAAAGTACGGACTTGTTACCTAATTAATCACACAGTCGACCAGATCA
Organism: Xylariaceae sp. X187; assembly: GCA_028637585.1. Lineage (NCBI taxonomy): Eukaryota > Fungi > Ascomycota > Sordariomycetes > Xylariales > Xylariaceae > Xylariaceae sp. X187. Next base: position 3,115,278 of record JAJIZN010000001.1, on the reverse strand, counting down.
ATTGACGTCCTGCTCACACGACGACAGAGTCTCACCACAAACAGAAGAAAAGAAGAATTACCTATCATGTAATTACTTAACATTGTAATATTCTAGGTATTTATTGTATTCCCCCTTCCAGAGACAATACCGGGGTCTCTTACTTACATGTGCAATTCAACGCCACCCCCACACGAACTATCTACATAAGTAGGCATACTAAACGAAAACAGGGGATTTCCCTCCTTCAGAGTTCTCTCGCATCCACTTTCCCCAGAAAAAAACAAAACCCCCCTCCATCCGTTTCTCGCCCGGCGCCACAAGAGAAACATATACCCTTCCGCCACCTCGGCTTCTCCAACAAGCAAGCATCCCGCAAACAGGCTTAGTTTCCATCCCCTTGTCTTCGTGGCTCAGTTGGCTAGAGCGTTGGTCTCATATTCGTATGATCCAATCATTAGATTGGGCTATCCAAAGGTCGTGAGTTCGAGCCTCACCGAGGACATCTTTTTTTTTTTTTTCTTTTTTTCTTTTCTTTTTTCCCTCCCTTAAATTTCTTTTTTTTTCCTTCATCTTCTCTTTTCTTCCGCCGGACTTATCCGTCTTGGTCCACCTCACTCACCATCACATGTTCACCTACACCTGTCGGTTAACCATCGTGAAACGCTTCGTTCGTACGGTAATTTGTGCCAGGACGGGGGTTCCAATCACTTGACTACCTATAAACCTCGTTCGGGCTTGCTAGGTACTACTAATGAGTTTCAGGCCCCGGGGGGTAAAGTGTCGGGTGATTCCTCTCAAATCCCGTATGGACTACCTATCGAGACCTACCCATGCCCTCCTTGACTCCCTGGTGTGCCGGCGCTCCCTTAATTATTACCAGTCTATTACCACATACATATCAGACAGATGGACCAACGGCCGTCTCGTAGCAGCTGAGTTGACGGACACAACAACACATATACCGTGCACCTCTCACGTGGACGATTACATATCAGAACATCATCAAGGCTTGCCATTCACCAACAGCTTCAGTTAAACTGTAATAAAATACCTAGTAAAATTTGATGCATAAAAATAATTTGCATTGTGTCTAGCTTTACTCCCGGTTTGAAAACAGCATCTCGCTTTTCGGGGATCCTGTTGGCCAAGGCTTGATCGAGCTTCTACAAGTCACGGGACGTCTTGTCCTTGAACAGCGAGTCTGTCTGCTCCTCCCAGCGTACTTACTACCTATCGTGAATGCACTTGCACGGCTGACTCGGTCAGTTAACTTGTCCCTGTGTAAACCGCCTTCCTTTCTGCGTTGATAAGTTCAATTATTCAAATCCGCAAAGCAAACGGAATTCAAGCGCCCGTTCCGATTTTGTTCAGTCCCTTCAGCGAGCCGAGACTCAGAGCGAGACCTTGTGATCTGCTCCTTATGCGCACAAAGCCTGTGATCGGTCCGTCGTCGCCCTCCTTTTCTATACTCAAGTTGGCCAAAGCATCCTCTCCTATAATCCAGTTAGCATCTCCTCTCTGCTTGCATAGAAATGGAGGAAGGAAACCCTCGAAAATACATACCGAACACACTCTTGGCATACAGGTTCGCGCTCAAGAATTGGCAATCGCCCTTCATGCTCGCCTCTGGCGTCAAACAGTTCATATTCGTGCATGCCATGAGCTGCTCCAGGAAGTCGCGTAGAGACTTGGCTTTGCTGTTAATGTTGACCTTATTCTCCCATTCAAACTCTGTCCACATGGTTCGGAACTGTGTCTCTGTACATGTGGCTGGTTGGATATAATCCATGATATCAACATGGAGATCGTTGAGGATGACAACATTGGTGTCGGTGCTGTGGGCGCCGTCATATACTACGTTGCCAAAGATTACACCAGTGTCGGTCGACGACACCTTGATCGTGCACTGCACATTATGGAAATCATGGGGCCCAAGATTCTGGGTGGTTGGCCGCTCCACGACTTTGAGATCACCCAGGGTCGCGAATTCGACGGAGAGGTTCTGTAGTGTTTCCGTCGTCTGGTTAACTAGGAGGACGTCCAATACAATATCAAATTGATGTACTTTGACGTAAGCTTCGGCATAAACAGGATCCGAGAACCCTGTAAGTTGAACAACCCGACTGAGCTTCGAGGTAAGATCTTCACTTGTGGCCTCACCACCGGTGGCCCGTTCGAGATCCAACTCAATCTCGTCGGCTCCTTCTCCGTGATTCTTCTTCGAGAGCTGACGAATCTGGACAACATCATCGACTTGGATTGCCGTCTTCGCCTTTTCAAAGGCCTCCTTGGCCGCTCGCTTCTTCTCCTCAACCTGAACCATAGCTCGGAAGGCCTTTCTGGTATCGTCAAGGAAGACGGATTCAAGGCTTTTGTTCTCAGAAAACTCGGCTAATGACCTGACACAGGACATAACTCTATCAACCGAATCTTCGTCGATGGGGGCTTTGACGAATTGAGATTGGCCAACGCGTATGATGGAGATCATAATCAACATGGCTTCGGCCTTGAGGGCATTCGTTCGTGCTTTGTCCGAGGAAATCTCGGAGTGGCGCATGACAAGCTTGGTCAGTGTAGCGGAGAGGACGGTAGCCAGGTAGTAATCTCCGTCGAGGATCAATTGCCGCAATGGAGGCTTTTGCGCCGCCTTGACGGCTTCTAATTTCGCGGCAGCAGCTGAAGCGCTTGTGAGAGCTGTCTCGGTGGCATATGTACCATCTGCCAGCACCCGCCGTGAGCCGGAGGGCTGAGTGGGCTTAGAGTGGCCGTTCACCTGATCCTGATCCTGCTCCTCTGAGCCATCGACATTATCGAGTAGACGTTGCTCAGATGCCAGAATTGGTATCTCACCCAGACTTGCGCGTATTTTCTTCCATGCATCCCTAATGTCACTTTCCTCAAGAGAATACTCGCCAATAATCCAGACGATCCCACGGTAGACCTTACCTGCCCGGACCTCACTGAGTGTATCGACCAGTCGTGCAACAATCGAAGGCCGCAGCTGAGGAAACTTCTCGACGACTTCCTTGACGAAACTGATAACATCGACGGCAGATGAGTTGCTGAAATCGGCAATAAAGTCCATTAACAGATCAACGACGCTGGCCGCAACCTCGGAAAACTTGATGGCGCATTGGTGGATGGATTGAATTAGAAGCTGCCGATATTCGGCGTTCTTCTCGTATTCCTGGTCGACCGTCTTGGAGAGTTCTTTCTTCAGCAACAGCACGACTTCCTCAACGTTCTTGCTAGAAACCATCTCCAAAGCAATCCCAAGAGCTTTGCGTCTCACGTCAATATCGGGACTCGAGAGAACACGGAGGATCTCCATGACGAGGTCATCTATAACGCCATCGTTTCGTTGGCGCAACTGATCCACGCGGTCAAGCACGATAAGCTTCACATTGTTGTCTGCTTCCTTGATGCTGAGCTCGATGAACTTGGCAGCGGCAGCCTTGACTGCTACGGGGTTGCTAGTGAGGGTGGTTAAGGACGAGGCAGCCTCGTACACGACGGTCGAGGTGTTGGCTTCTAATAGGTCGAAGATGAGCCTCAAATACCGGGGCTTATCTCAAGTCAGCTATAAGGCCAAACGTCCTGTCTGAATCACCGGCATACCTTGTTTTGCTGGTTCTGAATAGCGTCTTTGCGGATGAACTCGAGTTCTACCAACTGTAACAATTCCTCTGCATTCGTGATGCCCTCAAACACATTGCTCAGGTATGCGAGCGCCTTCTCATGGTCAATGCTCGAGAGGGCAGCGAAGGCGTTGCGCTTGCAAGTCGCGTCGCTCTCGCCGTCTAAGAAAATGGCGATAAGGTCTGCAGCGTCGGGAATGAGAGAGGGCGAATGCTGGTAGATCGAGGCGACGGCGTAAACAGCGTTCTTCCGTACATAGGCATGTCGATGCTCGAGACAGGACCGCGCGGATGACAGGAGGGGTTCGATCAACTCGGGTTCTCGAAGCTTAGAGAGAAAGCGCAGGGTATTTCCTCGGATATACTCATTGGGGTGCTGAAGGTCATTCCGGATGCCATTGCTGTACAATCGCCAATTAGCACTGAGCAGGGGCGGGTGGCCAAGTCTCAGCTTAGCGTCGGAAGGCTCACCAAACCAGAATCATTTCCTGCTTCAGTTTCCCGTTCGAATCGAGTTTGGGACAGATCTCATAGTAAAAATAAAGTAGCTTCTTTAGGTGCTTCGATTTGGAGGGCATGACGAATCGAATGATGTGCATGAGGAGTTGAGGCATAGGGTCGCCGTTTAACATGATGGTCAATATGCGCTTCATGGTATCGACCTTAGTCTCGTCTGTGCCCTTCTCCAGCTGCGTGCGCAGCTCTGACATGGAGGGGACATCAGCAGCGTTGTCCTGGTGGACTAAGCTGTAGGCGTTCTCGAGAAAAGTGGTCATGATGGGCAACTGTTGCGGTTCTCGACCGCCTCGACAACGTTGACACCGGGTCTATTCGAGACAAAGGGGCGAAAGGAGAGCCGATTAGAACGGTCAAGCGTTGGGACTCGGTCCAGATCGAAATCCCCCGTCAAGGGCGCGGGAGTGGAAGTGGAGAGGGAAATTGGTATGAAGAGACGAGAATCGAGGATTGGTTAAACTGAGGACAAGGAGTCAACAGACAACAAAAGGTAGGCAGTCAGGAATATAATACGACTATGCATCCCAGGGATAGCTCGATTCGCAAGTGGTGCTAGTGAACGAAACAATACCCAGGTAGGCAGGTAGAGTAAAGACTACAGCACGGTTGTAGAGTAGGTAGAGGGAGCGATCTTCAATTCGGGACCACTGACCAGGCTGTCCCAAATAGCAACGATGGGTACATAATGGAGTTACTTTGACCGTCACGAAGTAATTCCATCCACCACCCTTACCTTACGAACCTAAAATGTACTACGGAAATCTGTCCCTCTTGCCCTGGGAACCCGTCAGTGGGTCCACGGCGTTATTTTTAGTGGGTCGAGTAGAGTGTGGGCTACAACCGCCCGGCTGGCCACAGTGGCTTTACACCACAGTTGAATGCTAAGTATGTCTAGATACCTATCTAGACTAAATCGTGTTAAATAAATGTGGCTGTCCAGTGCCAAGCCAGTGTGGGTACTGAAAAGAGACGCACGGTTCAAGCGAATAATTGGGTAGATAAGTAAGTATTGCGCGAGTGGGCCTGCATAACTATGCCCCGCCTAGATATGGACGTGTGTAATGGAACTAGATACACTATCTAAGGTGCTGGGTAATTACATACCTACCTAGATAGGTACCTACCCACCTAGGTAGCTACGGTAGGTACTTGCCTGAGGCTAGAATGCCAGTTGATCTTCAGCCTGCCCTAGATAGGTTGTCTCGACGTCGATTTACTGCCGAAGACATACCTAAACACAACACGTTCCCATCACAGTCCCGATCGCATTATAACACCGACGACAACCCTCGCAATTAATTCAGCCCAATTTACCAGAATCAATCATAACCATCCTCCGATATGGCGTCTACCAGTGATCCCTTCTACATTCGCTATTAGTACGTCGACCCAGTCGGCCCAGTCGACCCAATCTACCCGCTGAAGCACTACCTACTGTCCACACCACTAACATGTCGCGACACCACAGCTCTGGCCACTCGGGTCGTTTCGGTCACGAATTCCTCGGTGGGCATTCCCCCTACACCCCAATCCACCATATAGCTATATGTCGCCAGCGACTTTCAAGCACGACTAACACATGGAACGCACAGAGTTTGACTTCCGCGTTGTCGCCGATGGCGGAAGTGCAGTGGCGCGGTATGCCAACAACTCCAACTACCGAAACGACAGTCTGATTCGCAAAGAGAGTATGCCCATCCGTATCCTTTCTGATTACCAAACCATAGGCAAACCCCAACCCTCGGGGACTTGAACGTCCTCGGGCAAAATAAAAATCGTCACTGACCATTCGGGAAACACCAATTTAGTGTGCGTCAGCTCGCTAGTAGTCGAGGAGATCAAGCGCATAGTGAAGTCGAGCGAGATCATGAAGGAAGATGACTCCAAATGGCCGCAGAAGAACAAGGACGGCCGCCAGGAGCTGGAGATCCGTCTGGGCAACGAACACATTTCATTCGAGGTGCGAAATAAATCACTACATCTTTCGACCCATTACCCTCCCCTTGATTACGGACAGATGCTTACAATATGAGGGCCCGCCTCTCCAACAGACAGCTAAGATTGGTTCATTAATCGACGTCACCGAATCAGCGGACCCCGAGGGCCTTCGAGTGTTCTATTACCTAGTTCAGGATCTCAAGGCCCTAGTATTCAGCCTGACATCGCTCCACTTTAAGATCAAGCCTATTTCTTAGGAGATGAGGAAGTTGTAGCAGAAGAGTTGATGCCTGATTGTCTCATATACGCGAACTACGCCATTCTTTGTCCAAACCCTGGAATATACCCCTCGTGGCTGTTCGTCAGAATGAAAGAACAAGATACAAGCTATATCCGCCGTCGCTAGTGCTCACTAAAAGCGCCTTGGGAAATAACCAACCACCCCATGCCCGTATGTGACCATTCCGTTCTGAATTTGTCTCGTCATCTTGTCATCTAGGGTCACATTGCTTGGTGCAGAATTCCTTCACGCAGCCGCTCGCCAAGATAGCACAGGTCCCCCCCATTTGTCCTTGTGTGATGGGAGTCAACCAATCTTCTTTCTGACAATAACTCTTGCTCTCTAGCCTCGCGCATACGCTAATAGTTGTAGTCATGTTTGCAGATGAGCATGGCGTTTATCGGAATTCGAAGGCGCTGAAACAACCCCTGTCTTCTACATGCTTGAGCTCCAGTTGCTGAAACCTGTTGTGCCAATAGGGTTAACTCGTGCATGGATGATGGATAGGAAAGTTGTACGCAACTGGACGTACCTCTCACTTCTGTGGTGGAAATATATGCCACTGATACTACCCTCCTTCTGGTTGTAGCAAATGTAGTAGAAACCCTCGAAGCTGGCCCCGTTGAGTGAGGTGACACGGTGATCGGGCACCACAAATTGTTCTTTCCAGCGCATGAAAATGTTTTCGCGCTGGGCGAGGTTGGGTATTGTTACGGCGACACCCTTGCGAACCTGTTTGCTATATTGTCGGAACGCCGTGAATTTGCCCCAGTGATTCAAGTCAATCTTTTCTGTCGCTCCCCACCCTTTGTGTTTTGTGAAGAAGTCATATCGACTCCCAATGATTTCGCCCTCGAAGTACGTCGTTAGAGTCGGATTGTCTTTCGTCAGACCTGTATTAGAGGGCCGGGCCTGGTCAGCAAGCGCTCTTCATCGTAAGGAGTGAACCAAGATTGCTCTTGGTTTAGGTTGATGCAGACACAACGCCCTTGGTTTCCGAAGACCTACCTTCAATCTTGAGGTAGCCACACAGGAATGACTCTCGAAGGTCGACGTATTTTATCTCCACCTGGACGTCGTATACCTGCCGCTCCGACTGCTGTGTCCCACTAAATCTACTTCTCGGCCTTAAAAAGGAGGACGGCGACGTGGGAATTATCTTTACACAAAAGTTAGCCCAATGTACTGCGCTGCACAATGTGGGAGGCCTGCATCCGGCCGACAGGCAGGGGCAGGTGTGGGAGACGTACCCGAAAGTTAGAGGTGTCGAACCCCATCAACGGTTCGGATTCATGCCGGTTCACGACGGTCCGCCCTTCGTCCTCAGCCAGTTTATCCTGCTCGACTAACGTCGCGTCAAGGCCGCCTCTAAGTGACTGCCGCTCTGTTGCGGATACGTCCAAACCGACCGGCGTTGCTAATAACTCTTCTGTCGTTTTATGAGGTGGCGAATCGATCTCGGTTTGCTCTGTTTGCTCTGTTCGCTCTGAGGTAGGGCTATGTGTGCCACTCCTGGATTGGGATCGTGGGGAGTCTATGTGGGATTGCGACACGGTCATGGTCCCTACGTTCGCAGTAGCGGGGGCGCTAATGGCTTCAGGTGACATCGTCTCCTCGCTGTCCACGTTCATAACTAACCCATCGTCATTATCGGGGCGCCAACTGCTTGGGGAGCCAACATCCTCAGGACATGAGGAGCCATGAGTCCACGATGGTAAATCGGGAGGGGTAGAAGACGTGCCATTGGATGGTGTAGGCATGTTGATCATTAGGATATATGCAGCCGATAATAGAAGGGGTGGCGCGGCCGATCAGGTGGCAGTGGCGGCGATAAATCGGACACCGGCGCGACAGTGCAGCGGCGAGACACGCGCGATTCAAGGCTTGCGGTTGCGAAGTGTTATACAAAGAAAGGGAGAGCGAGAAACATCGGGAAAAGAAAAGAGAGATGAATGGTAATCAGGATGGGATGGATATGTACCTAGAGGCTATTACCACTAAACACTAGTTAGAGCAGATGGAGGCCGCGTTGGGTGACTACAGATGGCAAGAATAAAGGCAAGCAACGGGCCCAAGGGTGAGCACTGGAAGGGGGAACCGGCAAAGCTAGGTATACAAACGGGTAAGGCCAAGATCTGTTCTGGGGGGGTGGTAGAGGGGAGTGCAAAAGCCTGAGCACACCGGCTCAAGAGTGATGATGGAGAGAGAAATCTGAAAGATATCTAAGTATGTCGGTTGAACTTTATTGAGTCTGAGACAGTGGTTTAGGTACGTATACCCAATAAATACCTATTCCTCAACTCATTACCTAACCTCTGCCGTCCCCCCCCCCCCCCCTGCCCGATTAATTGAAACTCGTTGTATTTTAGCGTGTAAAAAAGGAGTCTCGCTCTAGGTAGGTATTACCCCATACTCACGTGAGGTTAATGGAGCGTTATACCTAGTGCAGGCATGTCGCTAACTAGATAGTGTAGGTACCTACCTGGTAGCAGTATCTAGATAGGTAAACCAGGTGCGCTACGGATTGCCCTGCTACCCAAAGTAGTTTAGTTAAGGCATTGCATCAATTAGGCACAGGTTACGACTTTGCAGTCAAGACATGGAATCCCATGGTGTGCAATATCTGCCTATCTATATGTAGGTATCAAGGGCTGTGCTTCTGAAGTCTCAACTCATGAATGAGTACATAATACCTGCTCTTCGAAGTTGTCTAAAAAAGTGACAGGAAGGATTCGAAACTGGAACACCAGATCCATTATCGTCAAACCCCGTTGCTAACGACAAAGTTGCCACAGGTATACATGCGCCACGCCTAATGCGTTTCTACCAGGCATTCAAGTCAGGTTCCATCAATGTCTTATGTCTTAAGAAACTAATATACATTTGCACCCAATGCGATCATCCTTCGGTTCGGGATTCCGGTAGGAAAGTGCCATGTATGATGTACCTACCTACCACCTACCCAAGTCCCTAGTCGTACATAGTACAGTAATAGGTGCCACCAGGTAGTAGAAAAAACAGCCACAGTCATCGAAGCATTTTCTCCAAGATACCTACCTACCTACCTAGGCTATCTGAAGTTTCTGTCGCAGTCCACGCACTGAGGTAGGTAAGTAGTAGCATACGGTACCTACTATCTAGGGCTATGCACCAGAATCTTCCCTACCCATAATAACCCGACTTGATGGCCGGAGTCTCCGGATAGACCTGACTTATGGCTTGTTTGCGCGCCGAAAAAAAAAAAAAAAAAAAAAAAAAAAAAAAAAAAGAAAAGAAAAGAAAAGAACATCAAGGTCGTTCCTTCGTATCCCAAAGGTACCGTATTATGTTGTACAACGTTCCCCGGCGCGAACATTGGCCATCACCCCCCCGTGAGAGTGACGTCAACTATGTAAGTGCCGTGTCAGTGAGTCAGTCTTTTTTTTGTTGTCGAAATGGAAGCGCAACGACGGCAAACAATGGGGCGAAATTCTTCATAATTAAGAAACCCCCCCCCCACCAAAAAAAAAAAAAAAAAAAAAAAAAAAACAATTTATAAACCCGCATTGCAGCCTGCACTCCGGATGCATCGGTTGACGCCGACTATTGCAGCTGTTAGGGTTTTAATGATTACCTTGTTAAAACTGTTTTACGCGCCCTGTCGTCGAGAAGCTCTTTTTTTTTCCGAAGCAAATATTGTGGCGAAAATACCCAACGCAGGGTACGTCTGTTCGTATGGGTGATCTACGATGAAGTCAACTCACCACGTCCCAGTCTGGACTCTGCCCAGTGGCGTGCCCAGTGGCGTGCCCGAGGTGGGCCGAGATGACGGCGTCGCGACCGGGATTGTCATGGCAGGCGCCGAAGTCCTCAAAAGTTGTCATGGTGTGCCAGCCAAGCTAACACCACCGTTTTGGTTGCTTAGTTCTATATGTAGCCGAACCAGATCTACGTACGATCAGACGTGTATCTCATGGGGCACTAGATTAATGGATAGGGCTAGACGTAGATCTCTTTCCCACGGGGTTACAGCATATTCGCTGATCACCATCCCTCTTTGGTCAAGCGGTATTGTCAAGCTGTCAAGTCCAATGGGGCCAGAACATCACAGGAATCCAGTTGTATTGTTGTATCTAGCTTTGCAACCGACTTACACTAGGCAAGACAGCTTCTTCGTGCGCTTGTTCGGGCTTGAATCCTCGGAAATAGTGACGACGGAAAGGGTTGAGATCATCTGCAGACCGACCAGTCGCCTGATCCCCTTGCTTCGTCCTCGATGCGAGCACAGTTATATCTACGTCGGAGTCCGGCAGCCGACGATATGTAATCAATCGTCTCGACCCTAGCCACTAGTCAGACCGATAACCTTACCTGAGATATTATAAAGGGGTTGGTCGTGGACGCTCACATTTGTTAAATACCTGTGTGCATACGGTGACGACCTCGAGGCACGGATGCGTAGGCACGGCGATCTCCTGGTCTTCATCGTTCGCCGTAGGCATCCAAAATGACAGTCGGCCATTATCAACCAGCATTTCTGTAGCAAAATTGAGTATATCATCCAACATAGCGACAAAGCTGTATGGTTTCTTGGGCGGAATAAAGTCCGGCTCACTAGTTCAAGGTCAGTTGCGATAGCGGCGTCGAGTCAAAATAACAGTATGACCCCTTACCGGTACATCAACTTTCCTCTTTCAATACTCCGCGCATCTTTCTCGGGGTCCCTACAACCCAATACTTTCAGCCCCTCTCTGACACCATATGGCGGATCACACAGGATGCCGTCCAGGACCCGACCTCTGCGTAAAGGGGTGTTTGTGAGGTCGCTCACGAAGACGCCGCCTAAGAGTTTCTCCAATCCGTACTGTTGGAAGTTACCGAAGAGACTCTTCTTCCCACCAGCACCCCGCATGCTCCGGCCGTCGATATCACTACCCCAGACGAGCGCACCAAATTGAGCACAGGCAATCGGGAAGCTGCCAGTTCCAACAAAAGGATCAAAAAATAGCTTTCCGGGCCCCGCAAGCGCAATGTTCGCAGTAACGAGGGCCAACTCGGAGTCCATCGAAGTCGTGCTAATGTAATCGCGTTTTTTCAGATCAAAGGTATTGATCAAATCCCTCGAACTGTGGGCAATCAATCGTCCAAAGTGCACTTTTACAGGCGACACGGCCTTCTTCTCAGGCGCGGACTCGAAGATCCATTGCTCAAAGAGGGTGAACTCATTGTCGGGCGATGATAATAGAATGGGACCCTCGAACGGGAGGTAGGAGAATGAGTTGATGAGGGCAACTTTCTGCTTCTGAGACCGCGAACCTCGAAATGAGTCTATGCTGACCTTGAAAGAGGGCGTTTTGTAGAGTGGCCAGAGATGAGGCGTATCGCCTTTGATGGCAGCATGCAATTCGTCAAGTGTATCAGCAGTGCCCCAATGCTCATGAATGGTATGTGCTAATATAGAGCGCTTGAGAATGGCCCTCGCAGCATCCTCCGAGGCAAGCTCAACAAGACAAAATGGAGACTGAAGACAATCAGGCCGTTAATAGCACTTCGATAAACCTTTTCGGTCAATGTCTCTCTTACGCACCTCGTCATCATAAGATATGATTTTACACTCGACAGCTTCTAGGATGGCGAGGGCCTGGATCTCTGCCAAACGGAAACTTTCATGTAATTGCGTGAAGCGAATAAGGTACTTCATGGTTTAGCAAAACCCGTTGGCATCTGGGCGGAGAATCTGAAAATTGAGAAATGACGATGGTCGGTTCATATAGAGTCGAAAAGTCCATTTGTGTCTTGGCTTGGTAGGTAATTAGATAGAGAATAGGGAAATATTAGAATTGGGTACGGTGGTTGTTTGCCGGGAAGAGCCCTTTGCGCACGGTCGTGGGGACGTTTTGTGCTCGAATCATAGGGGTGTGAGCTAATGAAGAAAAGGCACGAGGGGCCCAGGTGGGCGCAAGGGCGGGGCTTGCCCTGGGCATGCAGGGTTATATCTGCCAATTGCATACCGTGTTTTATCGTATATCGACCTACTAACATCAACCTCCATTAGGTACCTAACCATTAATAGTTATATGTAAGCAGTTTATGCAGAAATGGAGTGCGACTAGATATAGGTATGGATGGAAGGTACCCAGTTTCTTCCTCATCTAGTACCTACTAGGTAGTACATAGTAGGTGCCTTATACACACACACCGGTCCCTCATCTAACTGTGGTAAGTACCTATCTAGATAGATAATTTCAAAGTTCTTCACATGCAACAAAATAAGGCAACAAAATAAGAGCCGTAAATCAATGTCCGCTCTACCTACTTACCTTACCTATGTTATCGGCTACCAGTCCCGCGATTTTACAACCACGCTGCCCTGAAGTCTCAGTTGAAATTGCCTAGGTATCCTCTCGATTGCACGCCATGTTTGCCTTTCCAAAGCCCAGCGTCTATCAGACTCCAAAATGCTTCGTCACCTACGGCACAATGAGTCATCCCAATGCCAGCCAGCTTCCGACTAAAGTCAAGCCATGGAGTGCATTGCTCTCGCAGGATTACGTGCACAAAGTAAGAGGTTGACTTCGTTGTCGTCGCTATCGGAAAGCCACTAACACAGGCTAGGTCGACTTAATATTACCTGAAGAATCGCTACAACTTATCAAAGGAGGGATTCTTGACGACCCATCTCGAATTCCTAGCTATTTCCGACTTATCATGACACTTGGTCAAGTGCTCGAGGGGGACTTCTTCACGCAGTATATCAAGGTTGGTATGCATCGCCCATATCTCCAGAGTTGTCCAGAGTATTGGTATTGAACATGCATCATAGGAAATATCATCATGCTGTCTGAGGGAAAGGTTGGAGCCGATAATGTGTTTTCAATCAAAGATGGTACATATATGACTGGCCCATTTACTAGAAAATCGATTATTATTAATGCGACTTACCTCCCAGGGAAACTCACCATGTACCTTGACAAAGAGAGCTATGAAAGAACTGGTCTCGTAGGCAAGCCTCACGGTGCCAAGGGGGCAAGGGGATTGCAACCTCAATGGGGTAGGTCGTGCAGTCCGATTTGGAAAACGATGGAGCTAATATATGCCTTCAAAGTCGTCGAGTATGACCTTCGTAGTCCATCAGCATTGCATGGGAAGAAAGGGTTCGATAGGCTTGTATATGGTTGCAAGAATGTTCTTAACACGCCGACCACTTGGCTTTTTTGCAATCTCTCTGAGAGTATTCATTCTAATCCCACCTTCAACCTGACAGTATTGTTGCTAACGCGGCCATCACAGCTCCTACGCCAAATCCTGTTGCCCAATACTATCCAACTGCGTACACATCAAATCCGGTAGTTGTCTCGGGCGTGGCGATGAAGATTCCTCAATTGAAGGTTTCTTCGACCATTCTTAGTGACCCAACCCGGCAAGAACTAGACGAATATGCTACCGAAGTTTATGAATGGCTCTCACTTGTCCGTCTTGAAAGCCCCAGAGTAGAGTCTGGCGATAACATCGATCCTTACCTATCCGCCTATGCTGTGCCCGGTAGTCCCTCGGAGATCAACGAAGGTCGATTGTGCAAAATTAGCTGGCAGGGCTTTATACCGCCCAACTGGACAGCACGCATCCTGGCAGACTTAATCAAGACACTTCCACCACAGGCATGGTTTTCATTTAGCAGCACACCATTCACTCGATCAACCATGAAGCACGGCGCAGACTGTACGATCGTGCGGCCACCAACCAGTCCAGGAGAGTATATCCTCTGGGAGATCAAGGGACTTGATTAAGAACGCGCATTGGGTCTCCCCAGAGTTGGACGGGCAAATATTTTTTTTGGGCACTCTTAGTCCTGGCGGGGTCGGACATTACGGTCTGCGAGGTTTCTATCGGCGATTGCGTCTTGAATAAGCTGTCGGAGCGCAGCCTGACCCTCTTCGCTATGAAAATCCTCGCGTTGTGACAGCTCTTCTATTCTCCTTCTAAACTCGGGGTCGACCTCGCTCTCGTTGTCCTCGGCGGGCGTGGCGGTGCTGATGGAAATATTGAGCCCCGCCGGTAGGGCTGGCCTTCCTTGACCTCGTGCTGTTGCTCCGTTCACTGTGTTCACTCCGTTTGATGAATTCCGGGCTTGTCCAGTTTCTTTAGACTGGAGGTACTCGGCAACGTCTTCAAAATCGCCCTCCTCGGTAATCCTTTGACAGGCCGTGCAGCCGTCAGATCCCCTAATTGTGAAGTCGGCGCCAAGCTCTTCAATGAGGACCCTAGCGGCATCGACCGTCTCCACTACGAACAAGGCTGTTTCCTCGTCTTCATCGCGCAGGTTAACGTCAACTTTGAACTCCTGAATCAGCGCACGCAAAAGGTCTAAATGGTTATAGCTTGCGGCGGCGTGGACCAGAGAATAACCGTGCTCGTCTTGCTGGCCGGCTAGAGCTGGATTTTCGCGAAGGAGGGGCAGAAGAGTCGGGCTATTGTCAGCCGCCAGGAGGAAGGGGTTGGGAGCCATTGTGACGGCCTTGGAGAGATTGATGAGCTCGGGGCTAATAATATTTGAGCACGAATTGTCGGAATTGAATATGACAGGGCTTCTAAGTTGCCTGGCAGTAATGCGAATAAGGTAGGCAGAGGGAACACCGCAAGGGACGATGAAATACAAATGCGATACAGAAAAATAACTTTACTACTTGTGCCCCGCCACAACTCGCGTTGAACATTTCCCTGTTCATTGGAGGGGTAAAATAATAGTGGGGAACTTCAGCTATCTACCTATCTAGGTAGGTACAGTTTATTCCGTACTTACAGCCCGTAAATACAGGTAGGTAGGTACGTATGGCATGTTCCTTACCTCTCATTACGGAGTTTCCTGGCCTTGCCGAGACCAAGTACCTAAGGCCCCTAGGTGATAATGCATTGTAAGTCATATGGCAAGTACCATAAGGTAGCAGAAATTGCAACCCGGTGTGAGTCACAGTTTCGCATTGCGGTACATATCTGGGCCATATGATGGCTTAGCGGTCGGCAGTCGGCCTACCTAGGTACCACAGTACAGACTTACTTGCTCGCCCTAAGTACTACAGTAGGTATCTAGGACCCCACTATGCGCACAGACGCACGCCTGCAACGCCCCAGTTATCGGCCAGACGGCCGGGCTAACTCGGTGGGCTAGATAAACAATCAGACAAAAACGTAACTGTGGCACGGACTACCAAAAGTGAATGCAAAAACGTGACGGTTTGTTGTTTTCCAAGACACATTTAATTTTTTTTTGCCCGTTTCCACAGACTGTATAGAGACGCGATAACTAACCCTCTAGGCAGGTATCCTACCTACCTACCCACCCATACGTGCAGCAGCTGTCCTGATACCAAGCTAGAACAGGCAACCGCTTGTCCCTTCTAAACAAACGTCCCTGCACCTACAGTAATCTTCGACATCCACCTTCGTCCCCTCGGTTTTGACCTACTTTTCGGCTGAGGCATATCGCACACTATTAACCCAACTTAAGTTCCTGTCGAGATCGCCCAATGTTATGTGGCACAAAACAATGCGACATAACTCAGATCTAAAAACACTCGGCAGCCTGAGGGCCAACATCTGTGAGTCTCACGCAGGCAACGAACCTGAGTCCATCATTCTCGTGAGGTTTTCGCTAAGTACATGAGGTTCTTCACTATAGTGTCTGTGTCTCGCGCTGCCAGAAACATTCCGCTTGTATCAGTCGCGCATCGAGGTGCACACAATCCGCTTGTTCTTCATAATCGCCCTCCTCTCTCGCTCCATCGTAGGGCGCTGGTCACATCCTACCGTCTTCACACAGACGCAGGCCTCGCTGCTTCAGTAGAAGTAGAATCTGGCACACAGCTAGTGAGTTGACCCTTTATCCGTAACTCACTCATTCTTCCTTTATGGTATCACGTCTAACACTATGGACAGCAGCAGCCAGCCCAACTCACTATGGATCTCTCCAATTCTCCTTACGCTGCGCCCGACCCTCAGAAGGTCACGCAGGTTGTCAACGTTCTAAAAGACATGACCTCCGGCAAAAGCAAACAGGGCAGGTCCAAGAAAACCAGCTACAAGGTCGCTGGATCACCTGACAAAATTGTTGTCGACTCGTGGCGCCTTCGAGAGTGGGATTACAAGAGACCCGATCTACCGACATATGCGCGCGGTCTCTTCACCACCAAGAACCGCAGCGGTCAGCACGAAATCGCCGTGAGAGGCTACGATAAATTCTTCAACGTCAACGAGGTCGCGAAAACAAAGTGGAACTACATCAAAGAAAACACACGAGGCCCATACGAGCTCACTTTGAAAGAGAACGGTTGCATCATTTTCATCAGCGGCTTGGAAGATGGAACCTTACTCATTTGCAGCAAGCATTCAACTGGCGACAGAAGCGATACCGAAGTGAGTCACGCCAATGCTGGCGAAAAATGGGTCGACAAACAATTGGCCACCATTGGCAAAACAAGAGAAGAATTTTCTCGAGAGCTACGCCGTAGAAATGTCACAGCAGTTGCTGAACTTTGCGACGACGACTTCGAAGAACACATCCTGCCCTACGGCCCCGAAAAGGCCGGCTTGTACCTCCATGGTATTAATTTAAACATCCCCGAGTTTATGACATATTCAAGCAACCTAGTTCAGCAATTCGCAGACGAATGGGGATTCCGAAAGATTGGAGTCCAATATTATGACGACGTTGACACTGTCCGGAAATTCCTGGAGGAGGTAGCCGAGTCTGGTGCACATGAAGGTCGGGATGTTGAAGGCTTTGTCGTCCGCTGCAAAATCTCATCACCTTCGGGACAATACGATGACTGGTTCTTCAAATATAAATTTGAGGAACCATATTTGCTCTACCGACAATGGCGAGAATGCACGAAGGCCGTCATTGCTTCATCCACCCCTAAAATCAATAAACATGTCAAGATCACTCGGGAATACTTAGCCTATGCCCGCCAAAGATTAGCCAGTGATCCGAATCTGGGCAAACTGTACCTGCAGAACCACGGAATTATCGCTCTTCGAGACGACTTCCTTGCGTTCAAGAATATCAAAGGTTCCGACGCTGCAAATATCGAGAATACGGCCGGAGACGAGGGAGCCTCGAGTGTGTCGGGAGACGTCGTCCTCGTACCGATTGCGACCATTGGATGCGGGAAAACTACTGTTGGTGTTGCCTTGAGCCACCTATTTGGTTGGGGAATCGTTCAAAATGATAACATCCAGGGCAAGAACCGCCCTGCCAAAATGGTCGAGGCCGTTACAGGGCTTTTAAAAGAACATCCCGTCGTGATCGCCGACAGAAATAACTCAGAACGTCGAGAGCGACACCAGATCATTCAGGACATCAACGCACAGCGACAAGGCGCTCGGCTGGTTGCTTTGAATTTTACTCACGGTAACATGGATGATGTCAAAAAGATCACAACAGAACGAGTGCTCAAGCGTGGTGATAACCATCAGACTATTCAGGCTGCCTCAGACCAGAATAAAGTCATTGGTATCATGGAGAATTTCCTTGCTCGGTTTCAACCTTGCGACCCAGAAAATGGTCCCGATCACGACTTCGACCTTATTATCGACCTCGATCCTACTCTTACAAGTCGTGCCAACGTAGAGAAAGTGGTTTCCGAGCTCCACAAGAGATATCCCTTGTTGATTCCGAGCATGCCAAGCGCGGAAGATATGGACGCTGCTGTCAAGACTGCAATCGAAGAATACTCGCCCTCCATAAGACAGGCGATCCCTGACCGCAGCAGTAACCCAGATTCGAAGCGACAGGGAACACAAAAACCTCCAGGTTCCAAGAAGGAAAAAGCTCGGCCGCTTGAATATATGTCTGTATCAGTTCTTTCCAAGGATATTCAAGTGGCACTCGAATCGGCTTTCAAAGATGCCGATTCAGAGACACAGAAATTTTACAAAGAACTCCAGCAGAGCGG
Organism: Xylariaceae sp. X187; assembly: GCA_028637585.1. NCBI lineage: Eukaryota > Fungi > Ascomycota > Sordariomycetes > Xylariales > Xylariaceae > Xylariaceae sp. X187. The sequence goes on along the minus strand of JAJIZN010000001.1, from coordinate 3,096,994 downwards.
CCGTGTTCAGTCCCTTTTCCACGTCACACTCATTCACCGGTCTGCCTCTGGCGAGAATCCCGAATTGTGGAGTCGCTACCAAAATCTTCTCCTCAATTCTACCTCCGAGGATACAAAGCTCGGCGAGTGCGATGTCATTCTTGAGCGCGTAGTGTTTGACGATCGGATAATGGCGATTGTGGTACGGTTACTAGACGAGACAGATACGTGGACTTGCGTCAACCGGGTGCCACATATCACCGTGGGCACACGTGACAAAAGCGTCCGCCCCAAGGAGAGCAACGACTTGCTAGCACGATGGCTCGAAGTCGGAAGTGGAAATGACACCGGCATTGGTGAGCGCGTCATCGAGGGAAGACCGACATTGAAAGGCACAGTTCGCGGCGTCTTAAGCAAACGCCGGGGATGAGCGAGCGTCAAGACAAAGTCGAGACGGGTCTTTCAGAAAAGGGAGAGAGCCAAGTGTGTGAGCGGATGAAACTTGGCTGTGAATGGCTTAAGTAGCAGACTTATGGTCATGCTTACGTATCTACAACTTAGACAGAAATACCCCAAGTTTCATGATGTCGATGATATTGTGCGCTTTTGCGTCTCCTGTAGTCTATTGCCTTGAACCACCTAGGTTACCCAGGTACTCACCTACAAGTAAACTTAGGTAGGTGGCTATTAGTGTATACCACATGAGTTACTCTGTACTTTCTCGTCGAATCCAATTTCATCAGAACTGGACTCTTAAGTATGGTGCACCGTCCACTTTTGAGTTTATCTTTTGGCGGTTATTATTTGCAATGTGGGAACGTAGGTAGGTAGGTAGGTAGGCAGGTAGGTAATCCGTACAGACTGTAATTAGCGAAGATTATAATATATTCCAAGTGCCGGTTGCTTTCAATAATCACGGATCCACTTGGGTCCCGAAGACGATGCAACATCTCGATTGGTCTAGTGGCTAGGATACCTGCTTGTCATTGAATCCCACTCGGCGCCTCACGATAGTGATGGCACGGGGTGTTCTTGGAACAAGCCGCAGGTGGCCGGGGTTCGATTCCCCGATCGAGAGTTTCTTTTACTTTTCTTTTTCCCTTTCCTTTTTTTGAGGGGGGGCGGGCTCTTCTTCCTACTCTTTGTTCTCCTCTATAACTTTCTATCTTATATCTTTCGCTTGTGTTGAGCTGTGTGTATTCTTTTTTTTTTTTTTTTTTTTTTTTTTTTGGCTCAAGGTAACATGCATATAGATAGGTATGTCTCGAAATACAATTGGTATTAGGGGAAATCTAATCCCAAGGCAACACGACGTGAAAAATAAGCAATGACTGAGTGCAGATTCTCTTCCGCGTAGACATTACTCGGGCAACATGTTCGTGACATCGGTGAACGCAGTCCATTCCTTCCAAGCTTGACCGCTCTTGATCGTCCATCTTGCCCTTCGGACTCCCTCCTTCCAGCGCCCGTTCCCGGGCCCTCTCTCTGTGATGACCCGACCGTCATCTCCAGGACCCATGGAACTCGTATCGGCCTCGCAGATTCCCGAAGCCACGAACAAGGCCGCCGTATTCATGAGGACGAACTCGAGCACAGGACTGTCGTCGGCCACCTCGCCCTGCAGGATCTTACGTAGAATCTCTGCGTTCTCGTGAGGTTCTTTACCGGGGGACACGGAGCTGAGCGGATGCGCGCTGAGCCCAAAATCCTTTGGTTCAAGCACGAAATGCTCAACTTCGACCTTGCCGTCGCCGGCGCGTTCGACTAGCTGCCAACACAAGGTAGGTCCAGCACAGGAGACCTCGTCGAGTTGCTCCTTGCCGCAAACTATTAAGCCTTTCTTCGCACCAGCCATGCGCAAGGCGTCTGCGAACACGGGGCCTAAGTCGTCGCGCGCAACGCCCAACATGCGTGCCTCAATAGAGGCGTCGAGGGGATTGCTCAATGGGCCCAATAGGTTAAAGATGGTTCGCCAACCGAGCTCTTTGCGGACGGAAGCGACATGTTTCATGCCAGGATGGAAGGCCGGGGCGAACAGGAAGGCGTAATTTGTCGACTGGTAAACAGTAGAGACGGTGTCGGCAGTGATGCGAGTGAGCTGAGCGGGCTTTGGTTGCATGTTCATGAGTAGGTCGGCCGAGCCCGACTTGGAAGTCGACGCACGGTTTCCGTGCTTTGCGAGGAGGAGCAGAGATGAGGCGAGGATGGAAGATGTAGTTGAAATGTTGAAGGTGTGATGGGAATCACCTCCTGTGCCGACGATGTCGCACTGCAAAGTCTATGATTAAATACTAATCTCGTCGGTTCCTCGTTGTAAAACCTCGGTAGGTTCTTCCACGTCTCTCTCACGGCAATACGTCCCGGGTAAAGAGAAGGAACTTACCAACCCGCCCAAATACTTCCCTTCCGGTCGTTTTCTTGACGATATAGCATTCTCCAAGGCCTGTGCATCTATCTTTGCCGCATGACGGCGCATCGCGGCCGAGGCTTCGGCAAGGACATCAGCACGACGGTCCCAGCCCGTAAAATGCAAAGCTGTCAGGAGTGAGCCGGTTTGAACCGGCGTCAACCTATTGACGAAGATCAGCGATATGGCTTCGGCAATCTCATGAGCCGTGACCTTTTGCTCTTCGGGATTCGGCCATAGCCGCTGAAGCAATGGTCGAATATCGACCGGACCTCCGTTGTTTTCCATCACGGTCGAATGAGACTGCCGACGAGTCGCGACTTGGAGCAGTGAAAGTTGCCGAAGTCGGGGGGAATGATCTCAGCGATATTCCCGTGAATAGTCCCCGCGTATTGACGACAAACCTCTAGGTTGAGGAGAAACACAAATCTAAAGCTGAACAATATCAAAGCTACGAGTAATAGCAATTGTATGACCAATAAATGACATAAAAGCACCCAGCACCATTTTTTTTAAAAAAAATGTAGGTACAGATATCAACTCACGGAATGTCAATTGGAGACTCATCGAGATCCAATTTACTGCCCCGCCATACGTTGCTGCTAAGTAGAGCCTAGGAGTCATTGAGGGGCCAAGGTCGCGATCCACGGTAGTCCGTATGAGGTAGGTATCTATCTAGATAGGTACCTCTATGTCCGTCTGGTGGTACTCGCAAATGTGAGTGAGATGTGTGGTAGGTAACTACATACTGTATTATAGTACTTATTTTCGAGTTACCGGTATAGGTACAGGCACGGAGGTACCTATCTACTGCTCGCGACAAGTTATAAACGTACCTAGGTAGGTATGTACCTAAGGTAGGTTACCCAGCTATCGATAAGCATGACTATATACATAGGTTGTATAAGTCATGCTGGCAGATAAGAGATAAAGAAACTATAGGATCGCGCAAGCTAATAACTTACAGTCTGTACCTACCTACCTACCAAAGGTAGGTACCAAAGGGACCAAAGGGTTCCTACCTAGACGTCTAACCGTCTCATAAACGATTTACCCCATATATTCATCCAAACGGCAACGACTACCTACGAACGACACTAGGGTCGAGAGAGCGAAATACAACATCAAGGTTCTCTTGAGAGCCGCACAAACGACTATCATGCCGCCCCGACTAAATTCTTTCGCACGCAGCAGCGTAGGGCGAACTCTGCAGCGAACAATATCCACACCGACGAGAGTACCAATCCTCATAACTCAGAACGCGACAAGGGTTTCATCAAGGCAGTACGCAACAGCTGGAACCTCAAGTGGTCTCAGCGCTCTGAGGCTACCCGACGACTATGTCCCCCCAACCCAGCCTCCAAGCGCGCGGCGACCGGAGTTGAGGAAAAGCCAACTCCTTCGTTCATACACAGCCATGCTACGATCGATGCCTCTGATGCTCTTCTTCCAACACAACAACCTCACTGCCGTGGAGTGGGCTGCCGTACGGCGAGAGATTCGCGCTTCCCTGGCAGAGATCACGCCTGTTGCCGGACCCGACGGTGCGCCCCCCGTTGACATCGGCTCCAAGGTTGAGTTTCAAGTTTTGCGTACGCGCATTTTCGACGTTGCCTGCAAGGTTGTCGACTTCTTCAATCCTGATAAGATCGAGGCGGAAAGCTCGATTGAATACAAGCATGATCTATCCGAAGCTGCATACGAGTCGATCCGTCAGGCCACAATAGACGAGGCATCTACATATGCGCAGATCAAACCCTTGATCACAGGACCTGTCGCCGCTGTGGTTTTCCCCTCGGTATCAGCTGCACACCTGGCGGCTGTACTCAAGGTCCTCGCGCCGTCTTCTCCCGCCTTCCCGGCGCCGTCGCGGAAAAAGAACCCCGGATACTACGATCCTGTTGCCCAGAGCGGATTTCAGAAACTCATCCTAATAGGCGGTAGGATAGAAGGAAGGGCATTTGATAATGACGGAATCAAGTGGGTCGGCGGCATCGAGGGCGGCCTGGAAGGTCTACGGGCTCAGCTGATTGCTCTCCTGCAACAAGCCGGTCTTAGCCTTACGACGGCTCTAGAAGGCCCTGGTAAGGGCTTGTGGCTCGCTCTCGAGGGTAGACGGACACAACTAGATGAAGAAGCCAGCGGCGGCAAGAAGGCGGACGAAGCAGGCAGCGAGACCAGCGCCTAAACGAGAAGGCGTGTAGTAATCATCTTGCATCTTGTACGTGCAAAAACTTGCTACGGCTGTGTAGAACAATACCCCTAGAACAACCGAATGTACATAAAGTCCAAAAGTCAACAGAGCTTGTAACATACCTAAGGTTAGGTACCTGGTATCTACATATAGGAGGAAGTATCTGTAAAATATAGAGGATTGACTGAAAGGGGGTGAAAAGAAGAGTTCAGAGCTGCACATCATATAATTATCTACAAGTTCGTAGCATAAACTGAATCTGACGACGTATTAGGTAGAAGAAGCTTCCCCTATTCCGACAGAACAATCGCCCTTGTTACGGTCTTGTCCGATCCGCGACCCATCTATCTATCCGCCTCTCTCCTTCCGGTCAATTAACTACGTGAAATTGATTGCTGTAGGCAGGTACGTATTACTTGTTCCACGACATCAACCGTCTGTGGAATTGGCGCCGTTGAATGGGGGAGTCCACCTTCGGACCCTTCTTCGGCTTCCTTATTCCCCCGCCCCCACCAGAGCCGGCCTCGGTTACGCTCAGAGAACTGCAGAACTGGTAGACAAGTTATTGTCGGAAAACGTCGAACAGTCCGTTTTCGAAGTCCGTGGGTCATCTTACCCATCTTATTCCCATTTATATTAGTCACCTACCTACCTAAGTAACCTAAGTAAGTACCTAGGTACCTAGGCAGAACGGGTAGGGTGCTGAGGTGTGTACCTACTAATACCTACCTAAGTAGGGACCTAGGCAGGTATTAATGAGCTGTGAAAGCACCTCTGAATGTGCGCCGACTTCGGTGTACCAAGAAGTACTTACAGATTCGCGATGAAACGTGCTGAACCGCCGGTAGTTGTAGGTACGGTGATGTATTGTTAGGTAGTAGGGAAATTACGTAAGGGTTCGTACGTCTTGTAATTACCGAGGAGCCAAGCATGCGACACTTTCAGACATTCAACATGCCCAACTCTCCTCATCTACATCCACATCCACGTCCACATCGAATAGACATTAGGTTCGGCAGCAGCATACCACTATAAGTCTAAACCAACCGCGCCGATATTAACTTTACTTTACTCCGCTATTAGTCCCGACGAATAAGCTACACTGCAAAACTCAGCACAGTCGCGACGTACCGGTATATTGTGTGCCAGATCGGAGGCCGAGCCCTCAAGCCAACCCCCCGAACAAATAAACTGTTGCACGAGAATCGAGGAAGGGAAAGAAGCCATACACGTACACAAAAAATTGCGATGGATTTCGCACCATACCAGAGCTCGCCGCCCGAGAATAACCGGCCATTCTCCCCTCCCTTCGTCGATAGCGCCTCGCCCCGTGCGTCGCTCGAAAACGCTCGCACCTTTAGCCCGTCACAGCGCAATTTCGCTGCATACTCCCCGCCGCCACTACAACACCCACAACCCCAGCGCTCCTGGCACGCGAGATATGCCTCTGAGGAGGGCTTCAACGGCGGGAATGATGGCGGGGGCGGGATAGGTCTGGGTGGGAGCGGCGCGTTGGTCAGCGAGTTTGATACAAGCCTGGGCGTTCGGCTAGACTACGAGGCCGTACTTGCATATTGCGGCTTTCCCCCGCTTGGTGCGATTATACTGTTGATCCTGGAGAGGAAGAGCGATTACGTCAGGTGAGAAAGCCTCGAGAAAGACCTTGACTTAAGGAGGCGCGGCATCGTCAACTCTGGCGCTTCTACATTTAGCTTGGCGTTGTCGCATTGTGGAGGCGAGGCAACCAATTTGGAATACTCCAAGTCCAGGTGTCCAATGTCTCCCGAGGCTAACATAACTCTTTTGTTTCTAGGTTCCATGCTTGGCAGTCGAGTCTTGTCTTTACCGTCATGTTCATTGTCCACCTCCTGTTCTCGTGGTCGACTTTCCTCAGCTGGGTCATCGTGCTTGGAGATCTCGCTCTGATTGCTTTCCTCGCGCTTCATGCTTACCGCGATGCCGATACTCTTGACAGGTGAGTCATCAGCACCCCCATCAGTCACGACTCGGTCATTGAACATTGATGTGAATTGTGAATAACCCCGAGTAGATTTGAAGTCCCTGTGTTCGGACGCATAGCAAGTCGCATACTCGACGATGAGTAGGATCTTGTGATGGCAGTCATACTCAGTCATACTCAGTCATACTTGTAGGGGTCGTTAGTTATGGGGGCGGTCATCCAACTCCTGGATCTGTAAGAGCTTTTTTCCCTGTGCAGTCGAGTCATCTGAGAGCCGATGATTTGGACTTGACGGGTAATAATGGTAATGGTGAACGCGTATATACCCCGATAGTATCGACGTTTTAGCGGTACTTCATATGATATATAACGACGATGCATCTTTCGAGTTCTCGGCGTCGACCATTCCCGAGTCTACGTTTTGGAAGTAATACTCTCTTGCGTAGAACTTGAGATCTTTTAATACGGTCTGTCGCCGTTCATTTATGTCTAAGAGCTCCCTGTCGGCCGTTTTCTATGCCGTCAGGGGTACTGCAGTCACTCTCCGGCAAGGCTTTCTTACCGGTTCGCTCTCAGCTGGGTACGGTATCCATATGACCACCCCGCCTACTCCAAAATACCTCCACCTATCTAGACAGGATCTACCTACTAACCTAGGTATCTATCTGTTCAAGAACAACTTATATGGTCTGTGTCACGATGTTTCGGGGTCATTGTCTCCGAGCATATTCTGGGTGCACTAAAGCTAAGACAGATCTGCGCCGGGAAATTACCTAGATAGCTGGATTGTATCTGGCATGACCAAGAAAGCTTTACCTATAACTAAGTGCCATGTACTTGTGATTGTATTGTTGACGCAGACACTCTTCCGAGAAATACATATATAATTACGGAGGCAGCGAAGATCCCGGGGCACTACCTACCTTATGTACTTACCAAATAAGCTACGGACCCCGCGATCTACCTACCCAAGGTAAACTAAGTCTATGTAACTAACCGATAATGGGTCAGCAAGGTGGGGGTTTTAAAGTTAGTGGGGCCCGACGTGTCCAACAACCAAGCAGCGGCTTCGTGGCCCAATGGCAAGGCGTCTGACTACGACGAGGATCCTTTAAGATTACCTAAACCGAAAAGGATCCCCGAGCAAAATAATCAGGAGATTCTGGGTTCGACCCCCAGCGAGGTCAAAAAAATTAGCCGATTTAATTCCGCTTCTTTTTTCTTTTTTTTTCTATTTTGTTTAAAAAAAACCAGAAAGACCTTTCTTTTCTTTTTCTCTAGGCGGATTTAATTTTTTTTTTCTTCTCTTCTTTCTCGTTAGATGTCGGCTTTTTCGATGCCTTGTTTTTGACGGATGCGAGTTTAACTGAACTGTTCAGTTTAGTCATTCAGTACCGGTAGTTATATATCTGTCCAGGTACCTAGTCAGTCCATGCTCTACATACTTGTCGTGGCCGTTCTTTAAGTTTTATATTGATATATATATATATATATATATATATATATATATACCTTACCACTATCAAGTCGCAGCGTTGCTATGAAGGGTGGGTGCTTGCTTGCCGTCAATGCCTGTTCATTCATTTACCCTGTTCATCCCGAGTCTTCATACGCTTTGCCTTGGCGATCTATGCAATGTGACTGGGAACGATCTAGAGATCTTGATGTACTTCACACGTATATATACTTGGTTATTGAGCCCATGTGTGCTGGTCTCTAGTTCTTCGTTTATCCTTTCCCTCCGCTCTCTTCAGGAGCAATGGACGGTAGGATCATGACTTTCCAGGCGAATCAAGTTGTCGTAATCCGTATAATATAAGCCACGCGCTGTCGGTCTTCCCACTTTCACCCAGGGGTAAATACGCATTCTCACTGCATAAGTCATCAGTCACTTGGGATATTTCTTGCACGAATCACGAGCATCGAGAAAGCATTGTAAGAAGAGCCCTTTCTATTATACAGTAGCTAATTACCGAGAACCTTCATGGCCTGACCTCTGGCGAAGAGATGGATAACCTTCCTGTGTTGTATGTAGCATACGACTCGACGCAAATCGAGGATGACGATCTACTAACTAGGTAAGGTATCAATGGAAAGGAAGAGGTCGAAAGCATTTCCATGAAGAATGAAAATGAAGCGGCAGGAGGAGAGGCCACGGCCTAGAGTCTGTCTTCTCGACATGGACGGATTGAAAGAGAGGAGAGAGAATAAAAGGAGAAAAAAAAAGAAAAAGAAAAAAGAAAAAAGAAAAAACAAAGTCCCCCGTCAGAAATCCCTACTTGACGATTGAACAAACGACACTATGAGTACGATGCGAGTCCGTATTGGAGGACGTCGCCTGTTGATCTGCCAGTTGAGACCGTGAAACTGGATCATGGCACCTCATATAAGGCGAATAAGGACCTTTTTTGTTTTGGAAAAAACGGAGGATCGTAAAAGTCCATCTGTGTCCATCTTCATGATCCACACCACTTTCTCAATCGACTGATCCCGTGCCCCTTTCGAACTCAGAGATGGGTTGTGAATGGACGATGTTGACTATCTTGCCCACTCTTGCGATGTTGACATCTTGCGTGAACAACAGCTCAGTTCTTGCGGGACCGCTTCGGACGCGGTTCTTCGTTATTACCGGTACTCTGCCGCTGAGAGTGGGTTCTTTTCTCTCCCTGCTTCTGGCCCGAGATCTCGAGCTTATTGATGGAGCTTTCCAAGTTGTTCTCCGCAGGATCCGAAGGACCGGAAACGGACTGGCCGGGGTTGCCTGGGTTACCCGGGTTGGCCGGGTCGGCCGGGTTTCGGGCGTTCGGGGCGACTAATTTCCCGGAATCAGCGGCCTCATAGACGGCCTCGTCTCTGGCCGTCTGAAGGTCTTTCCACGCAGTGCGGGTGCCGCCACAGGTCATTCTGGGCGTCGACGGCAGCGGCTTTCGCCCCGGCTTAGGAACCGAAGGCTGGGTCTGCAGCTGGACTCTCTTATCGAGTCTAGCGTTGGTATTGTTGGCCTCCTTGCCCTTTTCCGCATTTGTCGTGGTGAATTTGGAAGTCGGGGTGGTCTTCCATGCCTTGGACGCAGCTTCAGCGCCATTGATCGGCGTAAAGCCACTTCGAGCCTTTGGCAGGTTATGTTCTGCGTCCTTTCCATTGCGGACGGCGAGGATGGCATGAAGAGCTTTACTGTACGCCTGGGCGTCCTCACGTCCCTGGCGGTTCACCAACTCCACTGTTTCGACGAGGTGTAGCTCCATTTTGAGATCCTCGGTGCTCATCGAATCATGGTTGACAAGGCGTTGGCCAATGCCAAACTGGGCAGGCTCCAAAAAGCCGCGGACACCTTTTCTCTGGTTCTCTATAGCTACTGAACAACCAAGTCAGCCGGTGACCCATCATGCCACACGCAGACCGGCGGAGACGGCAGGATGGAAATGGAAATATAGGACAGGTTACTGGCGTTACTTACAATTAATATCCCGTCGATAAGTCTCGATGCGGAGGCGAAGGACATCTTTGCGCTCCGTCACCTCTTCGATCAAATCGATCTCATCAGTGTTCAGCTCTCCAAATTCACCATCGTGGAGTGTTTTCGCGATCATACGCAGCTTGCGCTGCTCCGAGATGATCTCGTTCAATTGCTTTCTAAGATGGCTCGACGAAGCAGCATCCAATACGGGACTTGGGGCAGGACACAGCTCAACTGCCCGAGGCAGGAGCTTGGCCATCGCCAAGGAGGGCCTTTTAGAACTGGATGCAGGCATTTATCTAGATGAAGACAAATCCAGCCGATCAACGATGATTATATGAAGATGGTTCTTCGGAATGCCGGGATGTCGGATGTCGGATGTCGAGATGTTGGTACGTCGGGACGTCGGGACGTCGGGCAACTAATGGCGATATGAAGATGAGAAGAGGTGATCTCGGGCAAGAATGATGTCGCAACTGTTCGGAAAGACGGTAGCTGAAGATAGAATGATGGAAAGAGAGTTCTCAGCACGACGAAATGCTGCGGAGATGGGGAGAAAAGTAGAAGAAGGTGGGAAGTCTAGGACGTGGGGTTTCTTTTTCTTTTAAACCCCGTGGATGAAGTCCATCGCCGACATGGCCCGGCTGGTGAGCCCCACGACTGCGGCTTGATCATCACTTTTTATCCCAGGCATTATACGTGCCTAAGCCGCCGATGTAAGTACCCACGACAGGGTTCACGATGGTGTACTTTGCACCTGAAGGTAGGCTGCTAGGTACCCCTTTTTACCTTACCCCCGTGGGCCTTCCAGGGCGCCTCCTCAAGTGCTGCTACTAGTACGCGAAGCATGCTGCGGAGATTGTGTCGACCTCCGTCGATGACCACATGTCTGCGGCCGATAGGGAGTCTGTAACCTCTTCCTAGCCATCGAGAACTTCAGTTCACACCCATACTCACAGGACTGTTCTTCAGGACGGAAGAGCCTTCAGGAGAACCTCGGGTAGGATAAGGCTTTTGGCTCAAAGGATTTAATGTAAGTAAGTAATTGGGCTTTGTTGATGTGTGCTTGGGCGTCAGTCTACGGATAAGGGGCGTGATGATCGCCATCATTGAAAGACAGAGCTTCCCAGCCCCTCGGACGATGTTGTTGCGAAACATGGGTTGAATCTCCTAGCAGCAAAGATGATGCACTCACCCCCTAAACTTTATGATAGCGATGTGTGGGTGGTGTTGTTTTGGCAATGTATGCAAACTCCAGTATCCATTTTATTCTCGACAGTCCTGGAGCATAGCTACCTTTGGGCCCCAAGAGACTCACTTGGCCTTCGACGGTGCTACGGTGGCGACGAGCTCGACGTTGAAGGGGTTTTTTGCTCCCGAGACATTCGGGCAACGAACGAGTGTGCCTTTCAGGAGAGTCGTAAGCCTCCTTTCGCGTCATGACCGTCTGTGTCGTCTAAAATATCGCTGATGGTGTCAAAAAAAGGATTCTGTCGCTCTCGAGGGATGCTGAAATCTCGTCGACGTTCACGCTCGATACGTATAACAGGCTCCCGGGATGGCGAGTGTTATACGCCTCTTCTGCCAGTATGGTTTAGATATCTGCGGCGAAGAGTGAGTGGGGAAACCCCTTGTTGAAATAAAAGGTTCTATGTTGCCCAGCGGTGATAATAACCCATCAATTCAGCCCAGCTAGCAACACGATGATGGCTCGGTGGAGCCAGATTTGTATCCTGGATTCAAATCTGCAACGACTCCAGAATGTCAGACCTCCTCTCCCAAGGAGATACAAGCTCGATTGAACGGGTGGGTTCAGGGGCTGCGAATGGAGCGTATTTGCCACGGCGATAGATTACGGCAGAGGGAGCCAATGTTACGGGAAGATGTGGGAGGCGTGGGAAAAAGCGATGATGGCCAGGATGATGCTTTTCATGACCTGGGCTGAAGCTATAATTCCTAGCACTGGTGGACGAGCAGGGACTGGGCCTGAGATTATGCTGGAGATCAGATACGAGTAATATGTGAAGGTGATGTTTGGGCATTCGTCAGTTTCAATACGAAAGCTAACTAACTGCCAGTATCTGAATACAACAGTGAAGTCACTTGACTTGTTAGATAGGCCGCGAAAGCTACGGACGTTCACAAGGGTGATGGGAAGGGTCGGAAATGGCTATGGCGGAATGCCGTTCACATAGCCGTCGACTTCTCACGGAGAAGTTATGGTATTGGACAGGTTTTCCGAATCTTCAACTCTTGGTTAACACCTGGCTGGCGAGCCCCAATATAGCCATAGCCATAGCCTGTCTGGCTACGTCGGCTACGTAGTAATAGTGAATAGTGGACACCTAGAAAGACGTTCGATGAGATGTCTGGTAGTGGTGGACAGATTATACACACCAAGTTAAAAAAATGAATTCATAGTTCAGAATGGTAAAGTTTAGGATTCAAATGGTGAGCCTTAAAGATCATAGACTCATAGTCGTGGCCTTCGAGATGCTTCATTCCAGCATCCCAGAGGCATCGACATATTCAACTTACATAGAACGGGCTGGCTTTGTCACTAAGTAGGGAGTCGAAAGTAAGAAATAGGCGTGACCATACTAAGTGCGTATCATGGTCACCTGCCTGGTACACCGTATCCATGAGATTTGTGCTGTAGACACTTTGGATGATGCTTCTCTTGAGATTCACACCGCCGCTCAGAACTCCGATCATGAGCTGGTTCGCATTGCGGAGGACTGACTAGGAGGTCATTGGCTAACTTTTCATAACTTTTCATAACTCATCAGGACTCATCAGGATTTGAATAGGTCGGTACCATCGGTGTCTGTACATGCGGTCTCGGTTGTTCGTTGTCAAAGCGCCTTTCGCCTGAGAACTTGGTGTTTACGGAGTATCTACTTTCGTGTTTACGTACAAATCCCGGCTCAGACCCAGATTAGATAGGTGCCGAGTTACATTCTGTGGCTGGTGTCGTCATGCGCAAGCGACCATTTTCTACCTAGCCACAGGATTCACAGTATGTGTTCACAGTATACACTATGTACATACGCTAATGTAGTGGACCCATCACGAAAACCGGGTCCAATCCTACACTAGCCCCATTCGAGAGTTGCGCCACGGCCATAGCCACAAGGGCACATCTCGACACGTGTGGGGGTCCAGTCTTTAAGTCCTTGCTACGGCCGTTTCCGGAGCCCCACCCCGCGCGCACTCTAAGGCTTAGTTAGGTACCTACTACCGTAAAGCTCGCCTAAATCCGCCCACTTAGATACCTAAGTACGTCTAGGTGTACTTTCCACTCTTTCTTGCGCCCTTGTCGACCCATCGTGTCCTTGTCCGTCCGCCATGGCACCTGCAGCCGACATCACCTTATTCCAGGGCCCCGTCGGGTCGCTCCGTCATCGTTGCCCGATGTGCCCGGCGGGCTCGTCAGCTAAGCCGGGCCTCCTGCGATGCGGTGGGTGTGAGGCCTTCCGCTACTGCAGTCGCGAGCACCAGATCGCCCATAGACCCGAGCACAAGTTCCCCTGCAAGAAGATCAAGAATGCCCGCGCCAAGGTCGACCGAGAGGAACAAAAAGTCCGCAACGCCACAGAAGACTTCATGACCCCTGCCAACGCCTTTGAGACCCACGTCGGCCATTTCTGGGGCATTCTCAATACACGTGACTACATGCGAGCGCGTTTCCTCTTGGCCCAGCTACTTTTGTTAACAGCAACTTTGGACGGCATCGAACAGGGCCTCGAGCACCTGCGGGATATGCTGAGGCTGTGCCGGAGCGACAACTTGGGCGTTCGAGACATGGTACCGGCCACCATGCTGCGACTGGATCTCGATCAGGAGGCCTATGATTTCGTCAAGTGGTGGGCAACATGCGACCCAGATGGCCGCTATGATTGGGGTGATATGACCTTGCCGTATCTCAACATTCGTGGTGCCGATGTTTTTGAGGATCCCGACCTTTGCCTCGGCAAGCACCCGGCGCTCAATTTCCTTGTTGCTCTCCTGATCTTGAAGCTAAAGCTTGTCGTCGACATTCGCAACGTGAAGATCAGTCGGAAGGTCTTTGCCCAACGGCCCCTCCCCTTGGAGCTTCGAGACCAAATCGAGCAGAACCTAGTGAGGAGTCCCCTATCTGCTAAGCTCTACAAAGAGAGCTACGCGTCTCTCTTGAAGACAGAGATGGTGCTTTTGGACCATATCTGCGAGATCGGCACAGCCATTGCCAAAACTAACTCCCACTTCATGTACACCCTCTTCGACCCAGAGGAAGCGCTCCGCGATAATCCCGGTGCGTATTCACTCGGCTCCTGGGAAGAAATGTCCCTCGCAATGCAGAACTCTTATACTGCATGGTGGGAGACGGAAGGTGTTTTGGACCTGCTGAACGACACGCGCGTGTGCGCAGCGCGAGACTCGGAGTCGGAGATTGAGGATCGTATGGAAAATGCGAGGTGGAGACAGGGGCGAACCGCAGCGGAGCTCCTATTCGATGTAAGTGTGAACCGGATCTGGGGATACCTGGACTATGCGGCCGAGAATGCCTCATACTTGGGTCCCTGGTCCGAACGACCTTCCGAGCGTTATACGCGGGAGGACCAGGAAGCGTGGGATAGGGCTGTAGCCGAAGAAGCCGAAGAAGCCGAATACAAAGACGGAGCGTGGAGTGATGATAATGAAGATTAGGCGGCACTTTTTTCATGGTTGTAATACCTACCTAACGCTCTACCTACCTTTTGCCAAGGGGTCATCCGGGTGCCGTGTTGGGAGCGGCCAAAATTATGTCGCGCTATCTAGCATGTAAGTAACTGAGTCGCATTGCTCTCTATGTTAGGTACCTATCTAGGTAAATTGTACTGGCGGATTCTACCCATCTTGCCTTGACATGGGTGCTCTACTACCTCACCTAATACCTACTAATAGCTAATATGGGTTGTATTCAGTGCTTCTGCGTATTCGAAAGACGATGACTCTTCATCCTGATACCTCATCTCCCACCATTTTTATTTTTTTTTACATTACAGCTCACGTCGTGCACATGCGAGATTCATCCATCCTCCCCGCGCCCAAACCGTTCTCTTGTAGCTTGTGGCTATCATTGGTGCTCTGTGAGGTAGGTAGGTCGCATAAGCAAGGGAGAGAAAGAAAAAGCGTGCGTACGTAATGCTACGTCAAAAGAGAGGCACGAGATGACGAGTCTAATCGATCAGATCACCGACAACTCGCTACCTACTCACTGCCTAATAGGTAGGCGTAGGCGTTGGAAAGCGTTGACAAGTTTTTAGTGATACGATGCCACAAGGGTAGCATTTTCAATCTAGATCGGCTGGTCTAGGTAGGTAGGAGAGTATACATGGTAGTAATGAAGTCGTAAACAATACGCGAGGTTCGTATTTGATTGATTGTCGATGTGCTCGGCGGCAAGCCCATGGTTATTATGTTGGCTTTGTCCGAGGAGCACCGTACGTTATGTTCGGTCACAAATCACGGCATACTCGGGATAGAATCCGGGGCTAGCCGACGGCGCACACTCACACTCGCTGCAAATGGAGGTAACATGTAACTATGGATTTTGTTCGTCTTACCTCGCCGTTTTTTCCCCGTGCAGCGTGATCGGCACGCCGGATTCTTCTCTCACAGCATTTAGTTATCTAGATAGATAGAAAGAGGTTTTGTTCATAGGTAATCTGTAACAACTCATGCTGTACCTACTATGACATATTACCACAGTCCAGCACTACCCAGTGTGGGTATGTAGCCGTTACCAGCCGCTAGACTACCTATACTAGATACGTGCTGTGTTCTTCGTGTTCCCCGACGGGATAGTGGACCGAGGTACACCACAGACACTAAACTAGCGCTGTGCTCTTCCACCAACGTACCCACACTACAGTACGATGTACAGATTAATACAGTATCTAGGTAGATTGTAGTAGATACCGCCGCTACACTACAGTACTTACAGCGCCGGTGGACAGGCTACCTACAGCATGTTACGCCCTATATCTAAGTAGTCCGTAGAACTTGACGGCAATGGGCATGCATTCTTGATCGTGTCACCGTGCATACGTCCACCTTGCTGCTTTGGTCCTCGAGTCTAACGAATGAGGTAGGTAGGAAAGCTATAACTGCCGCTGTTTATAGGCTGAATTCCATACCGACTTACCTACCCATACTTAGGCTAGATAGGTACAGATTATACGTGACTGCAAATCCCGCTCATTTTTAAGGCAAGGCAAATGCAGCTCCTACATGACCTGACTTGTTACCTTCCTGTCGTGTTTGTGATCTAGTTATCTAGCCATCCATCTACATATGTATTGGACCGGACCCCTCCATTGGATCTCTTGCTGAGTTTGTCTTCCCTTCCCTTTCTTTCCCCTTAACCCTAGATAGGCCCTTACATGGGATGGTGTGCGGAATACAGGTACCTGACTTATAAGGTCCTTTAGTGACGGAGGTAGGCAAACCTTTTGACTTTTGACTTCCTTGCAGAAGAACTAGACAGACTATGTAGTTGCAACTCCTGACTCTGGACTCTGGGTTCTGTTTGGGTTTTGTCTGGGATTATTTGATTATTTTAGTATTCAACCCTGGGCATAGCGGCATAGGTGGTATCTAACCTTATCTAGATAGGTACTTACTTATTACTATAGACACTGTAACCTGGCCGGCCCAACAGCTCTCCCGGCTTTCCACCCGAGTGCCACGAGCTATCTAAGGGATGCTAATCCAACAACAGGAACAATAGGCGCCGAGTAATGCACGGCATACGGAAATACAATAGGCTAATATCGCAATACATAATCTTGCTTTGGCTTCGACTTGTCAGTTTTTTTTTCTTGTTTCGCCAAGGCGCACGCTTCTTCTGCTGGACTCGAATCAGTCGGGCTCTTCTAACAATGTGCCATCCTGGGAGCCGACCCCCTCGACTCTCGTGGAGGAGGACGTTGCGGGCGGACATCTCCAGGGTTTCTTTTCCCGGGCGATCACAACGCAATCCAGACCGGTGTCGGAACGAAGCCACTCTCTACACCGTTGACCCCCGAAGAGTATTGATTAGGGGCGCGATAAGGCACGGAAGGAAATTCGCCTCTCTGGTGGTTGACGGAACGCCTTGCCGGGCGACTCCATGCCTGCCATAATCGATGCTTTGGGGCCTCGAGATCCCCTAACTAACTGGAGAGCCTGCAGTGATCTTGCTCACTGGCCTGTCATTCACTGCGATATCCGTAATTGGCGGTGAGCAAAAGTGGTGATTGACACCTGCTTACCTGATAAGTGCGGACTAATCACACGCACCGAAACTTACGCGATCGCCCACCTTTCCGGGCACCTATCTAGATCTCGCCATGTCAATAATTGAATGCCGTAGGTCATGAATTTGTCACCAGCTAGCCAAGTCAGAAACATGTCCTGCCACTGGTGTATCAGAGTTTTGCGCAGCTTAGGATGACCCCTGGCCGGACTTGTGTGTCTCAATGTCAGGGACCACTAGTATGACTCGATACGGTATGTAGCTGACATGCTGTTTGGCACGTCTAACCAGGTAACGAGTTGCGAATGGAATTTATGGTATCAGTAATTGGCGTAATGGCGCGATATCACGGCAGTCAAAGGGTCTGTTGTTAAATGGCAGAAACTCTAAGCGGTACCGGCGGTGACTGTCGCTGGTACACGGCATTACCAAATGCAATTTTCTGTCACGTCGCAATCGTCGGAAGAACGTGACAAAAGCCAGAAGTCGCCAGGGGTTCGGTTCCTTATAAGTTGTCCTCGAGGACCGCCATGCCATACCTCCCCCTCCTTCTGCTCCTTACCTCCCGAAAACAAGCGAATGTCCAGATTAATAACTGCACTCATCCCGTCCAACCCGGCTGGTTAGCTCTCCACGAAGTTAGTGTCCTTTGCTGTTGATTGAGGGACAATCTCACCTTAGAGCGCCATATCCCCCAACTCTCGGCGCACCTCATCGCGATCGGTATCCGCCAGGATTAGCGAGACTATGGCGACCCAGTACGAAGCGCTGCAAAGCCCGGTGATCCACGGAAACGATGCCAGGAATCTGTTGACCATCTCGCCTTACACCGAAAGAGAGCACATGCTTGACCTGGTAACACTCGATACGGAGAATATGATCCTCGCGCAGGCGCTAGTTCATATGAAGTGTCTCCGGCCCGATTACGCCACCGCCCCATATGTCGATACGTTCAACTGGGGCGAGGTCGTGGAGCAGGTGAAACTGCTAGCACAACAAGAGCAACATATCTGGAAGACCAATTCATTTTTTGTGGTCGCGTTCCGGTCCCGGATCCCGCCAACAACGGTGTACGAGGACCTGGGGGTGTTGGATAAGGCATCGCACGCAGAAGCGACAGCTAGCGGCGGGCTCCTCAAGTAGGCCTACACTCTGGAGCGCCAATGCATATAACAAGCACACTGACAAGGCTTAGATATTGGTTCGGCAGCCCTGATAAGGATGGCAGAAATCTGGCGACGTGCGTGTGGAGATCGCTAGAAGACGCAAAGAAAGGAGGCATCGGACCCGCGCATCGACGAGCAGCCTCAGCAGCTCGCGGCCTATATTCTGATTGGAAGATCGATCGGCACAGGCTCACCATACACGATAAAGCAGACAGCTGGGAGATCACCGACTGGGCGTGACAATCTGGTGTGGTCGCATAGGTCTAGCAGCTGCATGCTCGCACAGCGGCTTGTTATTGAAGCGATTCGATAGAGAACTCGAGACTAGACACGGGCAGGGGCCGCCAACTACCTAGGTAGGCGAATGGCGGGAGAGCTATCCACACTGCAGGTGGCAGTAGACCGAGCTCGGGAGAGAGACGCCGTCGGATAGGGGTTGCCGAAATTTTGGCGGCAGAGGCAGACTGAGCCAAGTCTACATAGGTATCTGTTTTCGCGGCGCAGGGCATATCATATATTAGAGATCGAGCAGGCGTCTGTGGTTGAATCCAATTGTCATGAATTGCAGATGGCACAAAGCCCGAGCATGAAATAGAGTCCAAGAAACGAATCTGAAAACTCGGAAGTCCCCATTATCGCAGACTTGTACCCAATACAAATAAACTCGCTTTCCTTAGATGGCAAGCCAAACCAGACCGGCGTTGTGCAGCCTTTTAGGAGAAGGCAGCGGGATAGGTACAGTCGTAAGAGGTACTGTAGACAACAAGCAAAGGGTTAGCCGGGTTCTCAATCTTGCGGACACCTATCTAGACCTAGTCTTGCGTATCTAGAGGACTCGCTAATCGGGGCGATGTCTTGCTGGTCTTGGTGGTTGGTGTTTGATTGCCGAAAGCCTAATAGGTCCCATCGTCACCAGCGCAATGACGGGAGATTCGAGCACACACTCGGAGCCGGTCGATACAGTGATACCGGACTGGATCGGAAGAACGCAGCGACGGAGGAAATCACATATAAAGATGAAACGACGTCGAGATGAGGCTCTTTCAGCAAGAGGTTCTTAGTGGCCCTGAGAGACATGGAAGATGACGAAGGACCCCGGACCTCTGGCGTGGGGGTTCAAGGGTGGGATGTCTTCGCTTCGCGTTCTAGGATTACACCCCCGGTACAACCAGTTCTGAAGAAGGACGGTAGGTATATACGCCTTCCATTCGAAAAACCGACATTTCGGGTTTATCTAGGTAACCTATAGAGAGACGTGTTCGTTGAATAAGAATATGAATTTAATAGTTGCGTCTCGCTAGCAGCATATACAGGCCAATTTGGATCCGTGATCCGTAGAATTATCAGTATGCCCTGCTTTTGTTCCAAGTTGGTCGAAGTGTCCGGTTGCCCTGTGAAGCACGACCCGATGTTCCCAAATCTTACAGAATGGCATAGGTATCTAGGTAACTAGGTACCTAGGTATGGTTCTGGAGGAGCCCATCTTGTATATAGGGGCCTTGAAGATAGCCAAATAGGTAGAATATGTGCGATACCTAGATACCTATCTATACAAAAACAGCATATTCGGGCACTCCATACGTCCGTATAGGAATCAGATATGCTATTAGACGGATTATATAGTTAGCTAGGTGGCCAGCCCTGCCGGCCGGGCCCACCACCGAAAAGAATGGGTTCACTGCCCGGGCGTTGGTTCTTCGGGTTTGGCGAAAATACCAACTCGATCAAGGCCAATGGAATTCAGTACATAATTGGACGAAAGTCACAAGGTGTCAAGGGCTTCTTGAGATGGATCGTAGGTATGCTATCACACGAGTGGTAGCCCAGTAGGGGGTATAACCGTATAAGCCGCGCCGCGGAGCCCGATGGAATTCTCATATATGCACGTAGAGAGTAGGTATCACTTTCTACCTAGGTACCTACCCCCCGCTCGTTGACAACCTATCTATATAGGTACATACCTGAGGTGCCCGACAGAAGGTGCCCGTAGTTATATGCAATTCACTTACTAGATAACTACATAGTTAGGTATCGTTTGGCCTTCTCCACCTATTACTTAGGCAGCCCCGCTTTTTAGCATTGAGTGGGCTTTCTGCCACTTCTCCCCGCCTTCTCTCCCAATCAACCCACCTTACCTCCGTTTGTCACGCACAATTTGCATCCCGCCCCAAAACCTCAAAAATTGAGGCCCTAGCGAGCGCGTACTTTCGCGATCGTCCGTCGTCAACCCAGTACAGGCCATATCGTGAGACCGAAGAAAAGCCCTGCCTTTCGATTGTTGATTTCTGAAATCATGGCCGAATCCGTTAAAAATGCACCGTTCAAGGCGGTCCAAGTGGAAGCTCTGGTTCGTTAGCTTTTTCTCCGTGCCCCTCCTGCCCACTCCCCTTGATTGCGGATCGCCTGTCGCCATAAACACTACTAACAGATGTCGTTATGCTTAGGTTGTCATGAAAATTGTGAAGCACTGCTCTGCTAGCTTCCCGACCACAGCCACCGGATCTATCGTTGGTATGGACCAAGATGGCGTTCTCGAGATCACGAATTCCTTTCCTTTCCCTTCCGCCGATGTTAGCAACGTCGAAGGCAGCCACCAGAACGACGCCTCTGCACTTGCCACTGCCGCTCCCCGTGCGAAGGCAAACATCGCCTACCAGAAGGAGATGATACGCCATCTCAAGGAAGTAAATGTCGATGCGAACAACGTTGGTTGGTACACGAGCGCGACCATGGGCAATTTTGTCAACCTCGGGTTCATCGACAATCAGTATCACTATCAACGCGAGAACGAAAAGACAGTCGCCCTGGTCCACGACGTTAGCCGGAGTTCTCAAGGGGCCCTAAGCTTGCGCGCGTTCAAGCTTACCCCCAACTTCATGGCTGCATACAAGGAGAACAAGTTTACAACCGAGAGGTTCGACTCACCCACCAGTTCAGATTTCAGAATTCCATACTTACTCCTTATAGTCTACAAAAGTCGAAGCTATCTTTCAGAGAAATCTTGACCGAATTCCCTGTCAATTTGCATAACTCCCACCTTCTCACCTCCTTCCTACACCAAATGCCAGCGAAGCCGACAACTAGCGATGTTGCTATGCCTACGTCGTTAGCTGATCTCCAAAATAATACTCTACAAATGCCTTTGCACCCCTCATCCGATACCCTCGATCTCTCCATAGACCCCTTCTTGGAGAAAACGTGCGATCTCTTACTCGACAGCATAGAGTCGCACTACACCGAGCTCAACAATTACCAATACTTCCAGAGACAACTCGCACGAGAGCAGGCCAAGATCACAGCATGGCAAATGAAACGCAAGGCAGAGAACGCTGCGCGAGTTGCCGCCAAGCAGCCGCCGCTGCCGGAAGATGAATGGCAGCGACTTTTCAAACTACCCCAAGAACCTAGTCGGTTGGAGGGCATGTTGAATGCTAAGCAAGTTGAGCAATACAGCAAACAAGTAGATGGATTCACAGCGTGTATCAGCGCTAAGATGTTCGCAGTGAGAGGGACCCTTCTGCCTGAGTGAAGAGATTAATTGGGAAAGTGGGATGATGTTTCGGTAGGCACGCATCTGGCACGGCGTTCGGCGATTGGGTGCTCTTATTTGGTTCTATAGAATCGTAACCATCTACTTGGCACAACATCTACGCGATGTTATCGTCTCACCAGTTAGGTACGGACACGAGCAGGCACGCGTCCCTGCACTACGATGAGAAGGGAAGTAGAAGCGTGCCATCATGGTGCTGCTTTGAAGACGAGGAGATGATAGGGAGACCTGTATGAAAAGCTCAGGCGGAAGAAGTTTCCGGTGATTACAGGATCGTTAGTTACCACGAGGTAAGCTCGCTATGTATCCCAATTGCCAAGGTGACGGCCCGGTCATCACCAAGGCCCGACCACAGCCATGGGAGCTCGAGTTCCATAGATGTTAGAAAATAATCGTACAACATGCCGTTATATCTTATCGACTGGTTTGTAGCGAGGCAAGCAATGCCTAGAGGATGAGCGTGTTGGTTCTCAATGTACGGTCTGTATATTCCATGATAAGTTTTGCAAAGCTTCGGCCCATTGGAACGGTCCCAGTTAAAAGTGTCAGAATCTCTTTTCGACAGGCCGGTTTAAATCCTACTGGCAACATACCCGTACCTACAGATAATGCGGTGACGAGGGATTTGCAAACTGCCGGCATGTCCAGACGAGGGGTTGAGGGGCATTCTGCTCCATAACACGTGTACATAGGTACAGTAGATAGTGACCCCTAGGGCCTAACCTAGCGTACCATGCAAGGAGCTCGATGGCTTGGAACAGAAGTACAGAACTGTATCAGAGCGGACTAGATAATTATTTAAGAAGTAATTATCTAGACTACCTAGATAAGTATTTGCACAGTGATGAAAGCGGTTCTCTTACGACAAAGCAAACTAATTTTAGTAATTATTACAGTATCTATAGGTCCGTAACTATTACCGTGTCGAGACTCGCTCTAATGGTCTTGATGATTCTTGGTACTTTTGTCCCGGAGCTCCATAAACTGGACCGGATGCTGACCTAGTGAGCTGAATGACCCAATCAAGCTGAAATACTAACGCAACGTCAAGTCTGGGTCCGGCAGGTCCTGTCGAATAGAGAGCGGCAGCTTGCCCACAAGTTACAATGAGGGCCAGCGAGGTAGGTCCATACCTACCTATGTAATGAGTCTCGAATGTGATGTGCACCAACGAGGGGTAAGCAGCGCTCCGTAAGGGCATACGCTAAATCAAGGTCCCAATTTTTATTAACTTATCCCCTCTGTGCTTACTACTCAGTGCACCCTTCTCTCTCCGGGCCCCTCTCTCTTTTTCTCCTTCCCAGTACGAAGGTCCCCCTCTATTTCAATTCTCTCCATTGTCCTCTCTTTCTCCCTCCTATCCCTCTCATTTCTTCTGCATTTCTGCTTCAGTAAGTTGCGGTTACTAGTTCCCGTCCTTGGTATCTAGAATTCTCACTTCATCTTCGCAAATATCCAGCTGCTAACCTGCGTGCTTCCCTAGCTTCCATCTCCGCAATATACCCTCGGATCACCACCACCACTCTCTATCCCCTCCAGTATGTGCCAATCAGGCTCTAGCGAAGTCTCTTTATAGTGATTCTCCAAGCTGACTGAGCCCGTCCCAGACATGGCTGCTCCTGCTTCCAAGTTCAAGGTCGCTGACCTGTCCCTCGCTGCCTTTGGCCGCAAGGAGATTGAGCTCGCCGAGAACGAGATGCCTGGTCTGATGTCAATCCGCAAGAAGTATGCTGAGGACCAGCCTCTTGCTGGAGCCCGCATTGCCGGCTGTCTGCACATGACCATCCAGACAGCTGTCTTGATCGAGACTCTGACCGCCCTTGGTGCCGAAGTTACCTGGACCTCGTGCAACATCTTCTCCACGCAAGACCACGCTGCTGCCGCCATTGCTGCCTCAGGTGTCCCCGTCTTCGCCTGGAAGGGCGAGACCGAGGAGGAGTACAACTGGTGCCTTGAGCAACAGCTCTTGGCTTTCAAGGATGGCAAGAAGCTCAACCTTATCCTCGACGACGGTGGTGACTTGACCGCCCTCGTCCACAAAAAGTACCCCGAGATGCTCAAGGACTGCTTCGGTGTCTCCGAGGAGACCACCACCGGTGTGCACCACCTGTACCGCATGTTGAAGGACAAGAAGCTCCTGGTTCCTGCCATCAACGTCAACGACAGTGTAACCAAGAGCAAATTCGACAACCTTTACGGTTGCCGTGAGTCTCTGATCGACGGCATCAAGCGTGCAACTGATGTCATGATCGCCGGTAAGATCGCTGTCGTCGCCGGTTTCGGTGATGTCGGTAAGGGCTGCGCCATGGCCCTCCAGGGTATGGGTGCCCGTGTTCTCATCACCGAGGTTGATCCCATCAACGCCCTGCAGGCTGCCATGGCCGGCTTCCAGGTCACTACCATGGAGAAGGCTGCTCCTCAAGCTCAGATCTTCGTCACAACCACTGGTTGCCGTGACATTCTTGTCTCCCACCACTTCGAGGCCATGCCCAATGATGCTATTGTTTGCAGTAAGTGTCCATGAACCTGTGTTCGATCATCTACCGATTTAACCTTGCAACAGACATTGGCCACTTCGACATTGAAATCGATGTCGCTTGGTTGAAGGCCAACGCCAAGAGCGTCCAGAACATCAAGCCCCAAGTCGACCGCTTCCTCATGGCCAATGGCCGCCACATCATTCTCCTGGCTGAGGGCCGTCTTGTTAACTTGGGTTGCGCTACCGGGCACTCTTCCTTTGTTATGTCCTGCTCCTTCAGCAACCAGGTCCTTGCCCAGATCATGCTGTACAAGGCCGGCGACGCTGCCTTCGGCAAGAAGTATGTTGCTTTTGCCCATACGGAGAAGCTCCCTGTTGGCGTCTATGTCCTCCCCAAGGTCCTCGACGAGGAAGTCGCTGCTCTTCACTTGGCTCATGTCAATGCCGAGCTCACCAAGCTCACTCCGGTTCAAGCTGAGTATCTGAGCCTGCCTCTTGTTGGTCCCTTCAAGGCCGACCAGTACGTTCACCCCTCTCAACCATTTGTTGCTTAGTACATTTCTAACATGTTTCCAGCTACCGATACTAAACTATACGTAATAATTTCGTTGCGCCCGATCTCACCGGGTCCACGAAGGTGTTTTCGTTTTTTCAACAAGCATACGTGAGGCATCAACTGGCATGGGTTATATACAGTGGGACGGGGGCATTAAAAAGGTCACAAGGGTCGGCCGGTCATACTTTTCAACAAAAGGCGTTGGCTATTATTATGAGCATGATTCCCCTCATGGCGTTTGATATTTTCTGCAGGCACCATCGGTATGTGCCACCAGATACCGACAGCTACGGAGAGAGCTGTAGAGTGATTCGTCAACCGGATCCCAATAGAACCGAAGAACGAGGGGCTATTTTAGATTCAATGAAATCTACACAGCACTTGTCATTTGACGAGTATGGCTGACAATCAATCCCCTTTTCCGGCCTAGACATTTCAGTAGCCCCTTCACACCTTGTTGATTGCTGGTAGGGATAGCTATGTAGTTTCGCGATTCACGCATCCTCGGTACGCATAACGTACATGTCAGGAGAGGTTCTGAGATACGTAGTCTCAAGCGCCAGTATCACTGATACGCGGCGGGCTGCCTGACACATGCCCGTCTATTACCTACATAGCTCTGCTTTGACCGTACGTACCGCTTCATCCTGAAAGTTTTTCTTCGCTTTGATTGTTTCAGATATTGTTTTGTTACCTTTGTTACCTTCAACGAGAACATAATTAGACCGAGTTTGTGTGAAAGAGAACCAAGTTATTTTGTTGCCATTCCGAGTGCATGCCATGCTACTCCGTAGTTGTTTTTCATGAGATTATGGTGAAGATTTATGTGATCCTGCCTGCAAAAGCCTGGCGAAGTGGATGATATAACTAGGTACCTATACAGTCGAAAATACACGAATATTATGGCAGAAGAAGACATATATCGCGCCTCCGGGTTGTCCCTGTGGCTGCAATTCAGTCTCGTGATATGGCAGCTCTTCAAGTGCATAGGCGTGCGTGAGTAAATAGTAGATTACGTCCATGTTGTTTGTATTGAGTGCATGTTGACATGACGAAAAAGGGTATTAGCTGTTAATTTTTCTGAGTCTCTGCCTCTAGTATTTCTCTTATTCCAGGTGAAACGAAACCCGTTCCTAGGTCTATGTGGATGGATGTAAGTGTGCTTACCTTTCCTTACCTCTATGTATAACTAGAGCTACCAACCTAGTGAGCAGTAGATGAGGGAAGGCACAATGGGACGGCATGCTCATCCAGAGGATGAGAGAGAGAGAAGGAGCGAAGGAGGGACTGGAGATGACGTGCACGATATCCATAGGAGGAAAGAGAGACAGGAGAGAAACAGGAAGGAGACGCCATAGCCATGATGACATGAGCTCATGGGTTATGATTACGAACGGGAATATCTGGTTCCCCTCACTCTAGCTGCACTAAGGCTTCTCTCCGATTTCTCATTATCACCTCAGTCTTGTCGGTCAGTACTCAGAAATGCCGCAGTCAATGTCACGATGGCCCGGCGTTTAGAAAGAGCATCAGAGCGGCCAAGAGCGCGAGTGCTCGTCCTCTTCCACGACAGGGAAATTACTGAGGCATGTGAAGCATCGATATCTATCTCGATGGCTAATTGTCTGAACCGATCTGCCGTACAGGTGACATAATTACCTCTATGGTGCTCCGAGGAGTCGTCTGCCCTGCTGTCCGGGTCTCCCTTCCAACGTACACGGCAACATCCTCCGCCCCGAGCGAGATGTAAGGTCCCCTCAGAGCTCTTCGATTCGGGTCTCATCAAAACGCAACTTGATTTACCAACTTAACCTCAAAGCCTACAGCCATGTAATTCCTCCCGCTCGTATCAATGGTTTCCATGAGCCCAGTATATTGGCGCCGTGGCTGGTATGTATAGGTACTTAGGTGGCTATTTCATCCTTCCAAGGGTCGCTATTCTTACCGGCCTGCTTATCCATTACATAAACTATTCCCGTGGTCCCGACATCGGTTCCGAAGATCAACAGTGCAAAAGATTACGGTTACCGAGTCTTTTTTTCTTTGACAAGCCTAATAAAGCTTCCCGCCGTCACGCAGCCGTAGCCAGCAATTTCGAGGGCAATATCCGCTACCGTCGACAATGGGGCTCGCCAATGCTATGCGCAGCTCCAAGCCTCCCTAGCGTCGGCGACTCGGCACATTTTAGACACGAATACTACTGCCAGTTTTCCATTGCATGATTGGCACGAGGAGATAAAAGTCGGGAAGTTTCTGTGGTCACAGTCGGGTCTGACGACCGGGGACCCGGTTGGTTAGTCCAGTTCTGAACCTTTCTCCCCGAGTTACCATCATCCCGTAATGTTGGACCAACGCCCGCTGAGGACGATCGTAATCTATTCAAGCGTGTCGAAGCCGCTATGCAGAGGATTGTTGTGTGGCTTGCCCATCTTGAGATATAGGATATGGGTGTGCTAACATATACTAAAACCGAGACGGTTTTATTGAGGTTAAATGATAAATCTCCATTCAAACTAATTCTCAAGATCGATGCCTATCTCGCCGTTTCCTACAGATTACAGCATGGATCCATCAGCGGAGCGACTCCTTTAATCCGAACATTAGATACATCATCCTCAACCAACCATGATGATCTTTTTCTAGATACACGAATGGGTACACACCAGATGATTCGATCATCGTTTATAGCTGCCAAACGATACGGGGGTGTGTCCCAGGAGTCCCGGACAGGAACGGATATATCAAAAGCAACGATGGCTTGCAACCCACCTCGTCACCCCCTTCGCTTTTTCTTCTAGACTCGGCTGAAGGCGGGACCGCATGAGCAAAGCAGCTGCCAATCGTTCAAACCCCAACCCGCGCGGGATTTTGCCTTCCCTACGACGAGGATGCTGCCCAAGACCTCAGCGGGTTGGGTACACAGCAGTTTTCTCTGCCTTGGGAGGGCCGGACAGAGGCGACCAACGGCTCGCCCGGCAAAAAGGTCAGTGGTAGCTCTTTTCAGAAAATCAATAATACGCTGAGTATAAGTACATTGCATTGCATCTCCCCCCGTCTCAGATTTCCCCCAGTTCCACATGCACCGAGGCACACACGCATGCCCGTGGGGAAATATGTCCATGATCTAATCTTGCCTTATTGTCTCTAAGGTTAGACTATAGTACTAGGTATCCTAGGTAGGTAGGTAGGTAGGTAGGTAGGTAGGTAGTATACGTTACGGCTTTCCATCTGCTTATAGTAACTAACTAACGGGTTTGAGTGATAAGTACTGTTTCTTGTTCCGCCGGTACGAATCTCCAGCGCCGCCAACGCGTGTGACGGACATGCATGGCGTGGCGGTCTTCCCGTTTTCTTTCAAACGAATATGGGCAAATTACTATGTGAAGTACTATGTGAATAGGAGTGTAGACGACACGGGAAGCCCACAATAACTAACGCCTGATGACTCTGTCGATCACGATCAGCCAGCCCGTGTCGTGATTCATCCGGAATTAAAATAATAAGATCAAAATACGGACTGTACGGGGAAGGGGGATAAAGAGGAAAAAAAAGACAAGAACCAGCATTTGGCATGAACAGAGCACAATTTACTTCCTCACGTCCGCCGCCTGCCGCCCGCCACCAGCCGTTTCATGACCGCTGGAGGTTCCGCTTCTCTTCTTCTTCTTCTTTTCAGCTTTTCTTTCTCCCCCTTCCCCTTCTCCTTTCCTCTCCTGCCTCTTTCCCCCCCTTCAGGTGTATGTATGTAATGTAATGTGTGGATGATGTATGCAATGCGACATGGGAAACAACTTCTGTCTTCGTCTCCCCATCTGCGCCCGTCGCAATATAAGACGAACTACGATCTTTTATTTCCCATGCATCTTGACATTAGATTGAAAGGTAGGTACGCAATTCCCTATCTATACACATGGGTACATGCAATGTAGTATTAGACTGCCCAGGATGAACCTCGTAGTTCCGGTACGGGGAGGGGTGGGAGGGAAAAACGCCATCCCCCCCAAAAAGCTCCGTATGTCCAAATAGAAAAACCGAGAGAAAATAAAGATGGGCGGACCGGGATGTCTTTCTATAGGTTGGGTATAGACTGTGCCTAGGTGGGCATGTAGGTCTTTATCCTGCTCTCCTCTCTCTCTCTCTCTCTCTCTTTCTCTCTCTCTCTCTCTCTCTGTATGTATATGTGTATATGTGAGTGTGTATGTATTCCCCTTGCCTGTCCCCACACATTAACAGACCATTATTTTCTTTTTTTTTTTTTTTTGCCTGTTTTTTGCCTTTTCTTTTTCTTTTTCTTTTCTTTCGTTTTGTTTCTTTGACCCATCGGAAGCCGGAAGTCGAGGTCGGTCTGCATTCCGGTGCATATGCGCCAAGTCCCAGCCCCAGCCCCAGCCCATTGGGCCGGCCGGCCGCCTATACTACATTGACTTTTG
The DNA here is from genome assembly GCA_028637585.1 of Xylariaceae sp. X187. Lineage (NCBI taxonomy): Eukaryota > Fungi > Ascomycota > Sordariomycetes > Xylariales > Xylariaceae > Xylariaceae sp. X187. Next base: position 3,067,555 of record JAJIZN010000001.1, on the reverse strand, counting down.
ACATAAGTTGGTGAGCTTTTATTTTTTATTTTTTTTCTTTTTCTTTTTCATCGTGTGAGGGGGAGGATGTGTGTGTGGGTGATGAGTGATGAGAGAGAGAGAGACTGAGTGAGAGGGGGGAAGGGAGGGAGGGAGGGAGAAAAAGAGAGCTCACCGACTGATTCTTTCTCTCTTTCTCTCTCTCTTTTTTTTTTTTTTCTTTTTATAGAGCGCTACCTTATTAATAACCTACCTACCTACGGACTACTTACTTACTTACTTACTTACTCAGTCACATTACCTAGGTTAGATAACATGGCAGTTGGAGTTGCTTGAAGCGTTTCCGTGTTTTCTGCTACGATGTGGGTTCCGAGCTCAGGTCGTATCTCATTCTCGATACGACACGGGTTTTGAATGCGGTAGGGTAGGGTAGGTACTCAGGCAGATAGTAATTTGGTAGGGGTAGGTAATCATCGTGGGGAGGAGAGGAGGGGGGGGTCGAGTTGCGCCTTTGCTAGGTAGTGTATACATGATTGAAAGTGGTGTAATGATAATACCGACGACCTACTCAATGCATGATGTATATATATATATAATATATAATATAATATAATATATGTTATATGTAATATATAGGTGTGTGTGTGTGTTTACCGAATCTGATCAAGTCTGAATAGGCAGGGGAAAGAAAGAGAGGGCCGTAATCCATGACGTATAGGCGACGGGGTGATAGACGACACCATGTATCGAAATGTGGGTAGATAGGTAGGTAGGTAGGTAGAGAAGAGGGAGGGATTCATATTAGACAAATGGTAAAGGTGTAAATGTTGAGAGAGTATCTAAGTAGTAAGCCGAGATCGAGATCGGGCCTGTCAAACCCGTCCATCGACAGGGAGGTTTGTTAGAGGGTGTGTGTGTGTGTGTCTGTCTGTCTATACGTGTGTGATGTGAAGAAAGCAAGAACCACAAAAAGAAAAGAGAAACCCCCCTCCTCCCAACAAAAGAGGGAGGGAAGGAGGGAGGGAGGGAGGGTGAGAGATAGGCCATGTATGTAGAGTAAAAGGGAAGCAAAAATTGAAGAGGGAAAAAGAAAGAGGGATAATTAGCACCGTAGTTGTGATATCCAACCAAAAACGTGGTTCCTATCTCGGACCACTGTCGGCGTGTGAAATCCCATTACAAATGCGAATGACAGCAAGAAGCCGACTTGAGTCATCCCTTCATAGTAATCGAGACCGGAGCTCTTCAATGTCCGTAACAAACAAGTAGTACAAAACGTAGTAGTAAGATCCGGATGAGGTAGCTGAAGCCGATATCTGGTCGCTTTGAAGAAGTTTGGAATCTGGTTCGTTGTCCCCTACGGAGGGAGCACTATAGATAGATAGCTAAGAGAGAATCAACCCCCCCGAAAATCCTGCTTACAGTAGAATGGAAAGAGGCACCCCTTCATCTTCATCGACAGGGACTGGAACCCGCGTACCATACGCGATCGTGAGTAGTGCCGCTGCCTCACGTTCAACCGATCTCGAATACCTAAGGTAAAGAGTGCACAGCCCATCATGACATCAACAAATACTAGTCTTAGACACGACACTATCGTATCGTATTTGCCTCCCCGACATTGACAGAGGCGAATCGTAAACATCCGTCCCCCCCACCGCGTATCATACATACAATCGTATATGGAAATGCCCGAAAAGACCTCCTGCTCCCTTTTTTTTTTTGTGAATAACCCTCCCATAGCGCCGACGCGGTAAGGAAAAGAAAGAAAAAGAAAAGAAAAGACAATTATCCGAGAGCTCCCCGCAGCATCTTCTTCTACCTAGTTCCAGAGTTCTTCCCAGGTCCTCTTTTTGGTCCAGTCTACTATACTGCCAAGTCTAGGCAAACAATACACAACCCGCCATCTTCAAAGCATGAATTCGTGAGCGAATTAATGATGCGGGTTCTAGTTGTCACGGTCAAAGCCAGATATATACTAAGAAGCTGACTCGGGGTATTAAGTTATGGGAAAGACAGTCGTGACTAGCCGCAGGCCCCTCGTGATCCGCTGTTAGCGAGCAGTATTGTATGCGGGTGCAATGAAAGCTCGAACGCCGAGCTCGGCAAAACGGCGAACGACGTTGGTTGTGCCTCCGGTAACCCGTGCCTCGTCCTGGATAAACTTCCGAGCGACAGCTAGCTTGCTCTTCGGGTCGCTCTCATCTAAGTGCGGTGGCAGTGTAGCCTCGAAATCGGAGGGGAACTTGTGCGTCAGGGCTCGGATGATGGCCAACGAGTAAAGGACGTCGCGATTCTCCCTTCCGTCGAGTAGCTCGCGGAGTTGCGATAGTATCTGATTTCTTTGAGGTGTCATGTCCACGTTGGGTTGATCCTTGACGAGCAAGAATTCAGCCAGACTGTACCAAAACCCGAGCTCCCGGTTTCTGTGATACGCGGTACTGTCTGGGTTCTGAAGAGGAGGACAGAGTGGGTTACTATCAAGGTAGTCGCCCGAGAGTAGAGTCTCAAAGACAGTCACTCGCTTGCGCGTTTCGCTACGGTTATCGGTGGCGGGAAGCCCCTGATTCGTCTTGACGTTGTACTCGGCAGAGACTGCATATACCAAGGTCGCTAACTCCCAAACCACGCGAAACTCGAGGTTGGCCGAATAGGCCATGCCGGCGACATCATTTGTAGTAGTCGTAGCCAGTGACTCCAGGAAGGCGGCAAGCACTCCTTCAACGCGATGATTAGACGCCAGAGCGCTGGTCCCATACGGCTTCAGGTACCACTCCGATTCAAAGAACTTTTCTAGTCCTGGCGCATAGACCTGCTCATATAGATCCTGGACCTCAAGGAGTTTCTCCTGACTCAAGGGTGAATCAACAGAAGGGGGGACGGCATTGCCGATGGCGACAAGCTCCTGGACCTTCATTTTGCGTACTGAGATGCCAGAGTAAGCCGGTGTTCGTTCCATATAGGGCGATTGCGGTGTGTGCGGGGAGATTGGATGCAAGGGGACGAAAGAAGGGCCTCCACCTCTCAGGTTTAGCGGCCCTTTAGCTCTGTAATCAACAAGATGGGGAACGACGGGTGTGGTCGCTGGGAAATGGGAGGTCGACATACTCGAGGTTGTAAGAACGCTGTCCAGAGAATGGTCCGGCGTCTGGTACGAATGGCCTTCACTCTTCAAATTCGAGACGGAATTAACTACAGAAGCCAAGCTTGGACTGTAGGTCGATGCCGGGGGAGCAGTAGCAGTGGAAATACCCGACGGCGCGGTTGGATATGAGATAGCGTTACTGGGCGTGAGCGGGGTGGATGTAGAGGGTCCGCTATGGGGAAGGGAAGATGTGGAGGAAGCCGAGGTGGGTGTGACCGAACTTTGTGACGGACGAAAGCTGCTTGTCACGTGATGCGGTTGCTGGGTTGGTAGAGTAGGTTGCGACTGCCGTGACGGCTGCTGCGATGACTGCTGTAATTGAGACTGATGTGACTGTTGTTGTTGCTGTTGCTGCTGTTGCTGGTTCTTGAAGATAGGATCGTAGCCAAGGCATTCACGCTTGGACTTTTGACAATTTTTACAAGTTGGGTGCAGTTCGTCACACTAAATACGTCGTGATGGTTAGAAGGATAAGGCTCTTTCCGCATCCACATAGCGCAAGAAAAAAAAAAAAAAAAGAAAAGAAAAAGAGAAGAATGAAATGAAAGTAGAGTGAAAACAAAAACCCGACAGGGACAAGTGTAAATGAGAATGAAAAGGTGCTGACGGTGACGGTGAAAGTGACGGTAGTGATGCTGATGATGCTGATGATGCTGGTGACAGCTTCAATACATGTGGCGAGATGGGGCAGGGTGAAGGTGTTAGCAGGGCATCTACCTAGCGTACCCGTAGCGCTGGTGCAGGGACAGCAAAACAAACCGAATGGGGATTAGGTTAGATAGACGAGGCGCATTTTGGGGCTGGAATCGGCCTCGATTTTTTGTGTCCGTCTCTTGCGGCTTTTGTCTGACAAGCGGGTTGGCGCATTGTTTGTTGGATCTGGCTCGCTCGCTTCTCAGTAGCGCAAGTAGCCCGCTCTCAAGCGAAACCCCAAGCGAAGAGCGCAGCCGACCGGTTCCTGTTCCTGTTCCTGTTCCAAACAACCCAACCCCTACAAATCAACAACACTCGTTCCTCGGCTTGCTTGCACTTGCGCAGTATAAACCTTATTTTCTTCCACTCGTCCTTTTCATCTTTCTTCTATTTATCGTTCATAAATCTGTTGCATCCCCTTTCCATTTTCCCCTTTTGCTCCGCGCATATGGATCAGACTTCCAAAAAAAAAGAAAAAAAAGAAAAAAAAAAAAAGATCGACAACATACCTTGATACGCCGTTTGCGACATGTCAAACAGCCGGTTTTAGTTCGGCGCTTGATTTCCTATAGCCAGACAAAACATCATTACTGGTTAGACCACCCTCGTCATAGACATGACATATAGTACACTTCGAAGGCGGCTTCTCACCTTCTTATGACGTCCGCCCGTCAGCACCGCCGGGCCGCCAGGGGGCAGAACGTATCGCTGGCCCATGGTTTCTTGCGATAGGCTAGCGTACGGATGGCTAGCCATGCTGCCTAGGGCGACTTGCTGCCCATAGTATGACAAGGGCGCGTGTCCTGGCACTGGAGGTACAGGTGAAACGGGAATCGCCATAGCCATGTGCTGTTGTTGCTGGGATTGCTGCTGCACCGCATCGAATGTGCGCATACTCGGTAGGGGCATTGCATTGTTCGCCGCCGCGTGCGTACTCGCTCTATAGGCATCGTGTGTTGGGGCAGCCGTGTTCGCATAGCCATAGTGCGCGCTACTTATGCCACTCGTTGCGTACGTCGACGGCGTTGAATAGGAGAGTGTGTGTCGAGCATTACCTGGGATATGGGGCGAGTGAGGCGACATCGCTTCGGAGGGGGGTGTCACGGCGTCGTGCTTTTCTTGCTGGCCGTCCTGTCCTTCTTGCTGGCTCCGAGGGGTGGTGGTTCCAGTTGCGGTTGCGGTTACGGTTGCGGTTGCGGTTGTGGTTGCGGTTGGGTCCGTGGATGTCGCTGGCGGGGTCGGCGTGGTGGAAGCTTGGAATTTGTTAGTAGCGACGGCGGGCTTCTCGGTCACAGGAGGTGGCAAAGAAGAGGGAAGAGGAGAGGTCGAAGCTGCTGGCCTCGAGATAGGTACATCCGAAACGTTATCCTGTTGTAGTTGGTGGCCCTGATCCTCTGGACCCTTCTTCTCTTGCGCGGTGTCCTTGGTCTCCTCGGTCTCCTTCGGGACTTGTGTTGGGGCTATTTCTGGGCGTCGAGCTGGATTGGGTGGTCGAGGACTCGGAGACAATGGAGTGCGCTCCTGTTGTTGAGAGACATGGGCATCTGCCTCGGGCAGCGAGGGGGCACCGGTTTGTGTATCTTTCAACAGCTCCTGGTCTAAAGCAGCTTGTGACGACTGCTGTGACGAAAGCTCTGGCCAGGACTTTAACGGTAACGGCGGTGGCGGGAGGGCATGGGATGGTTCTTCAACAGGGACGGGAGAGGCCGGTTCAGGCCGAGGACGAGCCTGTGGCTGTTCCTGTGCCTCTGCCATTTTGATTTGATTTTAAATTGGAACTGCTACTGGGGCTTCGATCTGAACAGGGGCGCGCAGAATCGAGGTAGCAGTAGCTGCTGCAAAAGGGTAACGAAGCCCGCAGCAGTGAACCAGGGACTGGACCGGACAGGCCCCAGAGAACCCCGGGACGAAGTGCGGTACCTAGACCGGTGGCCAGCGGGTTGGCCAGTGATTATGCGACAGGCGGGACGTACGTGCGTGCGTTTGTGCGTGTGCGTGTGCGTATGTGTGTGTGTATTTCTCTCTCTCTCTCTCCCTCTCTGTATGTGTGTGTATGTGTGTATGTGTGTGTGTGTGTGCGAGAAGGGAAGCCAGGGGATGGAATCCCAAGGGGGAAACACACAGCGCCGCGCAACAAGCGTAGATGGCAAGAAAAGCGTTGGTGGCAGTTGGGCCAATGTTTGAGGTGTTTCGACGCGACCCTGGGCCGAGATTCCTGCTAGCTTTTTAGCCTGTCCCGTGCAATAGGTAGGCGTTTTTTCTTATTTTTCTTAAAACTTTTTTCCCCTGCACCGACTCTGCGCTACCCTTTTCGTTCTAGTGCTCGGACGCTAGCGATAAATAAAGTACGAAGTAGATAACTGCATGCGTGGCGCAACGGAAATGGAGTTTTGCGGCTGCTTGGGGGGTGGTTGTTCTTGCAGTGAGGAGGGTGGCACTGGCTTGTCTCGGCATAGATAATACTGAGCTACTGCATTATGTCGGTAACCTGAAGGCGTCGCTCATCATCTTGCTCATTGCTTTTATACCGTCCGGTCGTTGCAGGTGTTCTTTCTTGTTTACAGCACCTATGTACTCTGTAGTACACGTACACTACCTATCGACAGACAACATCTTATCTAGCCCGTTTCGGCTCTAGCCTCTCGAGAAGACACTACCTAGACAGGTTACTGCAAGTTCGCGGCAGGCAGCCTATTCTGTATTAGGTACTGTGATGATGACGGCCCTTGTCGCTATGAACGTGAAGGTTCCAAGCCCTACCTACGAATTATAGTAGTACACTGCTACGTAGTAGACACAGACACGCTACACTACCTACACTACACTACACTACACTACACAAATCCATGCGCATCATGTACCTAGTTACCGATACCATGCTTGAGAGTACGGGTTCGTATCGTATGATGTAGGTAAACATAGGTCCGTGATGTACAAGTATGAAGTGCATACGTTAGGAGTGCATTGCCGTACCTCAATTAGCTCCCTAAGGGTCCTATGTATAGTCAAGGCAGATCGCCAGGGTTGAAATAACAACTGCATATAGGCACGCCGCTGTCGAGAACTATAGAGACAATATGTAAGTCTTGAGTCTATGTATAAGTCAGGATACAGACGACGCATCCCGCGATGTGCCTGTGCTATTATATCCATGCACCTCAGCCTATCTATTGGATCGCCAAGCAAAACCGATATAAAACCGATAGATCATGGATTTCTCCTCCAGTCGCCTGAGACAGAGAGGGCTTTGTTGTAGATTGGTAGCGTACGGGGGCCGTAGTAACGCAAACAAGTTCCTGGCAGCTTAGCAAACAACAATATATAGAAGATAACACGTGCTGTGTATACAATAGTCACATATGTAAGTGACAAAGATCCTGGCATCTGTGTTCATGAGATCATGATTTACATGCAATGCCATACGCTGTTGTACATATAGTACCCAGTGGTTAGCCCCCAGGCAAATTGCTTACAGGACCTACGATACGCAAAGCGTCGAGAAAGTGTTGCCTGCCATGTCAGGTACATATCCTGATGCAAGAGATCGATTAGCAGCACTCCGGGCCAGCACGCCTCGGTTATTATGGTGCTGACTTTCTGAAATTGTGTACGGACTCGTACCGATGTACCGGTGTTTGGCTGCTCCATGACAACCCTGACAACCCTGGCCAGCCCATGACCAGCCATGACAACCCACCACGGTATGGTAGTAGGCATGTACAGAGTACATGATGTATGTTGTAGGCCCGTTATGACGCGCCGGAAATGACAAATCTCTTTACTATATGTATTCCGTAAGTACACCAACAATAACAAGAACAACAAGCAGCACAACAACACCACCACCAACAACAACAACAACAACAATAACAACAACAAGCTGCCCGCCTCGTGACTGGGGTATGGGTTGCTCTTAAGCTGACACGAGGGTTGCGCACCCCCGGTAACGAGCGCTCTCAGTAACAAGACTGGACGACTCTTGATGAACCGGTCAATGATTAGCTCGATAGATAGGCCCATGCAGTATACATAGCAAAGCAGACACGGCATGATGCGACGTGACGTTGCAAAGATACGGTAAGTCGGTATAGGGAAGATCTGATGCACAAAAACGCCGCGCTTTTTGGCTGCGATATCTTGGGAAGGCTCAACCTGTCGGGAAAATGAGGCCAGATAGTCTGCAATAATTGCGTATAAATGAGAAAATATCTTGATGATTTTCGGGATGGAGACATGCATATATCAAGTGTTTGGATCCGGCTGATATATGCTCATACACCGCGCGACCCCAACTAACCTACCATCAAGGTCAGCGATTGAGATTGACAAGGTACAAAGGCGCAATAGCCAGCACCTAAATTGGACAGGTGGTGTAGGCTAAGTGGAATATGGGATGGGGTATTACGTTGAGCAAGATTCATGAAGACTGTTGCAGATGTAATGGAAGGCGTTGAATGCAACGGCTTTGCACACTAAACTAGGTATGTAGTTAGTTAGTTATTCATGCATCGTATGCTGTGTTTCCGCTCGGTCTGCCCTATTGACCGGCATACTCGACATGTTCGTCCAGGAAGGCAGCACTATTAAGCTCGTTGTCGCTTTAGTTATATTGGAAGATTATTTGGCCAAGAATTGGTCCGGTCGGAACAGGCCGATAATAGCTAACTAATGGTGAGAGGTGGGACGTTCGATTGTTCCAGAGACAACTTGATTGTATCTGCACGTGACCTGTACTTAGATACCTAGATAGGTAGGACACAGCGCGCACTAACTAAGGTATCTGTCTAATACACATTCAGTTAGTTAAGCACATCCGCTGCACTAGCTACCTACTTAGTGTTGGCACCTTCCCTGAGTCCTCTGCACACTAAAATAACACCACACATTGTACACCATCGTGGCGAAGGTACCTACCGATGAGTACAGCGTAAATGTCTCCAATGTCTCCAAATATATGTGAATATGTCATGTAACGTAATTTATACTACAACAGTTTTGTCGTCATCCTACCTGACAATATTGAAGGCGTTCAACGATCTACTTAAGTAGAAGATGGTAAGTGGTAAGCGTCTAAGTAAGTAAAGTTGACGACGAGAGTTCCCACCTGACTAAGTCTCAGTAGGTCTAGTGGATCGGGCCGTACTACACTAAGTAGATAGATGGGTACCTCTTAGCTTGATTATTTGCTTGGTACACTAACTAGACTACCTAGTCTACCTAGGGGATAGTCAAACGGTCGAGAAATAGAATGCTAAAGGTGGGTTACATAAAAACGCCGGAGCCTAACTACGTAGGTAGTAATAAGATACTTAGGTAATCTGTATTCGCTTCGCTTAGCATTCCGGACACAGTGTCGACCAGTGGTAGTTTTCTTGTAGGTACCTACCTAGGTAGGTCTACCTACTTACCTAATTATCTCGACCCCTGTGATGTATCCCCTCCTCCCCTCCTCCCCTCCTCTCCTCCTCTCCTCCTCTACCTAGATACTCCTCGCGATCTTTGAAATCTGCCTTCAGCTTCGCATGTCACAGATACCTATGGAGAATTGTTACCGGTATATACGATTCTGCACCATTCATCACGATGCGCAAATTATATCAATATCCTCGTCTGCGGCGTAGTTGGGTCCATTCAAAATTACTTCATGGTGGGCACTTATCTCTTTCTAGGCAGGCCATCGATAGTTGAGTAAACTATTATCTACATACGGCTCTTGTTACCCTACATTTGTCCTCGGCTAACAAGTCCACAAGTGGCCTGTTATATCGCTTCGTCAGTCCTTGGTACCGACCGTCTCCTTCCAATCCGATGCTTGTCCAAATAGCCAGTGCATAGCTGGGCATCACGCCTACGCAGTCAGTATGTGTCTTGAGCGGTTCACAACGAGTATAAAGCCCCCGCTTAGGCTGTGCATTACCATTACGCCTACCTATACCAGCGTCTACCACTCACTAGTCCTCCAGTAAGCAAACTAGGTAGCTATCGGACTACGAAGTACATACGTCCGTACAGTTCGTTTGCTCTGCGACGCCTCATGATGCCCGCCTGTAGGAGGGTTCCATGCAGCGAATATTGGACTATAACCATTCTTGGCATCCGGTCATTGGGACTCAAAGGTCCATTTCGAGTCCGTGACGCTCCAGATATGGTTTGCTTCGCTAGCTGCTGCATCCTACCGAAAACCAGCAAGGGGTAGGCCCCAATAACCCATATACTTGCGGCTGGGCCAGATGTCTGAAAAGCAAGTACAAGTATAAAGTACAACCTCCCTGCGATTGCGGCCAATAATGAAACAAGGCCCGAATAAAAAGAACCCCAGATGAGCGTTTGGCCCATTGTTTCTGGCTTCAGGTTGGAATGTCAAGTCTGTCTGTGTCACTCCGAGTCTCCGAGAAACCGACGACAACAAGCACACCGGCTGCAACGCTATCCAAGGTCCCATGGTGGCTCGTTGATCAGATTATCCGTCAATAAGAACCTAGCATCCATTCTTATTCTACTTGTGGTCTGACTTGCGAATTGTATCCGCCTCGTGTAGCCGAGTGGTTCATATCGCATCCCACTCGATACTGACACGGCAGGGCTACTATATTCATCCGTTGCTGCCCGCCGGCAAGGTTCTGTACCACCTGGTATCCAGCAGCAGTCCGGTGACGACAAATCGTAAGGCCCAGGGTCCTGACGATCAGCTTGTCCGAGTCATGATTAGACTGCCATTTCCGCAGCATCCCTGGTATTGTGTCAACCTCCAACAAAGTTGCACTATCTCTGCTTGTATTCGGTGATGCAGGCAGCTATCCGGGGAGTTGACGTTCCAATCACATTATAATCCGAGCTAATTTGGGATAAATACTTGCCAACGACACGGTATCGGGCACATACCAGGCAGTGCGAGCACAATTCTCCGGCTGATAACGGATATAACTGCCTTATATTGGTATTGGACATGCGTCTGGCCTCGGCGCCGCTATACAGGAAGATCCGCACAAGGTTTCCTTTTTAGCCGAATATAGTCAAGAGACCGCGGGCTATATTGACCGTTATATTATTGGGACTCTGTTTTATACGCGCGGCAAGCACATGATCTTATTCGCCTTGCACAACGGCCTGAACGCATATGTATTTCATAAAGAGCTCGTTTCTAATTCTGCAATCAATCTTACCTAGCCACAGAGCGCTTGGCACTCATAGCTCATCAGACATCATCCAGGAAGCGGCCCACCTTTATAGTTTGCACATTCCTGAGGAAAAAATTACTGACTGCAGACAGACAAATCAAATACCTACCCAGGTTCGTGCATTTAAACCCTGTGAGGGTTTGGCGAGCGGGCCGTATTGCCGTACGCTGTCCGGCCCCGGACGAATGTTCCTCCTGCCCGCTTGTCTCCATCGAGTAAGCTTCAATACCGACATCCGGTATTACGGACCACCGGGGTCCCGGGGAGGGAGGGCGGGGGATCATCATCTCTTTCCCGCCCATTTCAGAGAAGCTGGAGACTCTTCAGGTTTCCTGATAAGGCAATGGCGATCTCAACATACTTGCTCATTGCTGTCAGAAGCCAAGGCCGCCTGTCTGCGGCCGGTTCAAATATGTACGACACCAATGCTGATCGGAATAGCGCAAAGTCAGTCTTTTCTTTTCTTTCTTCCTTCATTTTTCTTTTTTTTCTTTGGATCGAATTGCGTAGGTGCCTAGATAGTTATCATACACTATGGGTGAATCTACGAATGTCTTATGGCTAACTCTTCCATATCATGTTCCATAAAGCAGCGTTGATGTTGATCTCTCCCCCCCCTGGGTCGATAATCTTCTTACATTGACCGTATTCTAAGTAGGTAGATAATGTGTACGTAATCTGTATTTCGACCCGAGCTCCACGGCATGTCAATACCTATCTAGGTTAGCTACCTAGGTACGCGATATAGTCGCGTTGCACAGCACAATCATTAGCTTCAACGTTTCCCACCCCGATCTCGGCCCCACATGTATCCCAACCATTGTCACCGTGAGTTTACATTCTTCTGACCCTCTTTTAGGTTTCCTGGCTTACCTAACCTAGATACTAGATACCTTAAGTAGTCACTTTGCGAAAGATCAAAACAGCCGCCGTGGACGGTGGCTGCGACATAAATGAGACCGGCATTTGACGCGTCGACTATCTAGGTATGCAGATGGGTACCAACGTTGCTTTCAGCTATCTAGGGGATGTCGTTTTCGTCGTTTCCTCTGACTCCGCCCAGCCACACCTTGGCGACTTCATACATGCCCAGATACAGACCACTGCCCACAGCCGTCCACACAGACCGAAGGACCGCCCCGCGGAAAAGCCCAAGGATGCCTCCCTCAGCGATGACTTGTCGCGCCACCGCTAGGCCTCCTCGCCTGTGATTCTCACTGGGCTCTGACCTTGCGCTTCCCGTCCGGTCATGAGCAGCCTGCCCAATGCTGTGCCCGTCATTGCTTCCCGCGGATAGCATCATGCGCGTCTTCACGACGTCCATCGGAGTGGTAATCAGCGCCGCAAAACTCCCAGCTAGACCTGCGCTTATCCCCGTGACCACGCCTGTCTCAAGCAGGCCCCGCTCTTCTCCCGGCCCAGGCCCAGGCCCGGGACCGCGAACTCTCGGTCCTGACTGCCGCCGCCGCCGCCGCCACAATTCCGCCCGTGCAAACTCGAAGATCGGAAACTGGATGGCGGTAAAGGGCAGGTTCCGCGCCACCAATGCGGTATATCCGGACAGCAACTTCCGCCCGGCGTCAGCGCCGCCCAGCTGTCGTAGCGATTGCAGGGACGTAGATCTCCCGGACGAACCTCCGTCGCCGGACACGTGCCGGCGCAGCATTTGCGCGTTTTGCTTGATGACCTCGGCGGGCGTGAGCACGAGACAGGATGCACACTCCGCGACGGCCGAAGCGCCGGTGTGCACGAGCGGCTGCGGCAGCGCGACGTGACGGCCCAGGGACGCCTTCGAGGCCTCGTACACGGTGAAGAAAACCCCGGCGGCTGGAAGCGTAGCGACCACAACGATCCCTATCCCCTGATATAGACCTTTGAATAGCTGCCGTGATGATGCCAGATGTGTGCGTGTTGTTGTTGTTGTTGTTGTTGTCGTCGTCGTCGTCGTCGAAGATTTGGCGAACGTCTGGAGGAATGCTTGGCTTTGCTGTCGCGTTTTCAGTGTGTCTAGGGGGTAGATCAGGATGTCGACTGTGAAAGCTGCCATGGCGCCGGCCTATTGCTGGTTAGCTGGCGGCCTAAATTTTGGTGGGATGAGGGTGAGTTCATTGTGGTGTTGCGTCGCGCGTTGGTGGATGCTCACCAACATGACGTCGACGTGTGAGCTGCCACTCATCGTGAGGGAGAGCCGTCGGTTTAGTAAACTACGTTGCTAAATAGCTCTCGACTGATTTTGAGATAAATGTAGTTTGAGCCGTCGAATCAGATAAGTCGATACGAAGCTCGTTGGTTGGAACCTACAGGCAGACAGATGGAAAGTGTTTCTTTGTACGGACTGTAAAACGTTCAGCGACGAACCTGAGATCTACATAGGAATGACATCATGCACGCACTCTTGTCTCACGGCTCACTATAAGTACTTCCATCATGTGTGTTGGAGCCTTGCTGGCACGCCACTAGGTTATTTCTTGTCAACGGAGGAGCTATGGTATGTTATTCATCTTTACATCCTTTTAAAACGTCGGAGAGCTCTTCAGTTGTTACACGAGTTCTCGACTGCTTTGTGCACTGCGTCAAACTGTTTGCTTGTAGTTCCTATCTCGACCAACCTGTCAGGCGGTATCTCTCCAGGGCAGCTCCGGAAGGTTAACGAGAAGGTCACGTCAGGACGAGAGGCGTGCGAGTAGGCTTCAATATTATTGTTGGTTCCCGAACCGTCATACTACCAATTGGAGTGGTAACCACTGGCGGTGCCTATTAATCAAGCTCGCGACGACGGGAGGCATATCATGGAGAATGAAATGGGTTTGCAGAGTTTGGGTACGAAATATTTAATTGAAGAGTAACTCAGTTTCAAGGGCGAAGGGTATTTAATGTCACGTTCGTTCTGCTATTGTTTCTAGAACCAATGGATAAAATGCAGAGTTCTTCCTTCCAGAGGAATGGTGCCCACTGTCCCGTTGCTAGACAGCATGGCCTGCCGTACCTAACTGATTTGTGGCGGGGAGGGCTTAATGTCGATGATGGGAATGGGGGACTTAACCATCTGTCCCACTGCTTCGAAAGGTCGCGCATAGTTGGGCATAATGATGAGTCAAATCGAGAACAGGTTGAGGCAAACTCGTCGCCTGGACAATGGAGCGCACCTTAACCGCACCTTCTTCTTCAATCAAGACTCGTATCGTATGTAGTAGCTCCGGCGAGAACTCCGAGTACCAACGGTACTGCCAGGTCACCAATCGGATGATGGCCCCTACCGTATCCCGGGTATTCTTTTGCTTCCGGTGGACGCGGAGAATGCCCGACAGAGCCTTGGGACTAAATCGAGCAGCGAGGCATGCCGAGTATGCCTCGGCCGCCTCGTCATAGTGTCGTAAGCGTTCTGCCAAAGCACCCAAGATCTCCCACTCTTCCGCCGACTTCTTATATTGCATTGACTGTGCTCGATACTGGGCCATCTGAGTCCTCCAGATGGTATAGATACGGAGATCCTCATAGATAACCATGAAGAGACTGTCTAACCATCTCTCGCATAACCGTTTGCTGTTCAAACGGGAGAGATATTCGTCCGTCATCGCGGCCTATGACGTGGTTAGTTGCTGCCTTATAAAGGGGGTTGAGTGTGCGTAGTCTCACAGTATCACGATCAGCTTTCATCTCGCCGGGGTCGATGGTATTCGTTGGCTTCTCTACTGCGCCGTTGCCGTTGCCGTTGCCGTTTCCGTTCGACAAGCCATTCAAGGAGGCATCGCCTTCAACTCCTTTATCAGCTCCCGCTCCATTTCCATTCTCGGCTCCTTTATCGTCTTCGCCATCCTCTGACCCGTGATCTCCGTTTGCCGAGGGCTCCGGTGAGCCACGGAGACCGTCTGTACTGGGGCTACGCTTTCGGTACTCCTCTTCCATAACGAATACCGAGCTGCGCATCTTCAACAACTGATCCCAGCCAACCTTAGCCAAGATTTCAGTGAGCATACTATATGCCATCTTGAATGTGCCTCGGTAGTTTGAGGCTCTAAGGTTGAGTAAGGTCGTGTCGACTTGTTCAGAAAATCTGGACTCTGCCTCGCTGTCGATTTCGTCGAGCCGGGTTTCGAGTAGTACAGGGAGGTTCACCTCTTTGGGCTCTGGCATTACCGGTGCGTCCTTATCCTGGTATACAAACATCGGAGAAGAGTTCAGTATTGTCAAAGCATTCTCCCAATCCTCCAGGGCAATGTAGACTTGGGTCAGTCTAGCCCATGTAATAAACTCATTAGGAGCGGCAATTGTGCTACGATCGGCACAACCGAGTGCCATTTTCAATATCTCATCTTTCTGCGCGGCTGTCTCGGCAGCCGCCGCCTTCTTCATTAGAAATTCAGCCTGAGTATCGAGCATGATGTAATCCATAGGGGTTTCCTTGAGGGCTTCGTAGAGCACGCGTACACCTTGAACTTCCTCGTTTCCCATAAAGAGGACTTTGGCGAGTAGGGAAGAAACTTCAACATTCTGTGTCCGGAGCTTCTCGAAGAGGTTGATGGCGGATGTAAAGCGACCGGTAGTATGGAAGTACTTCAGCAAGCCCGCAATCAAATGATTTGAAACGTTGCTGGGCACCTGTACAAGAGAATCGGAGCCCAATTGCCACCCTATGATAGCATGTATCAGCATTCAGTCTATCCAGCTCTGTTAGTTGACGCGCTTTCACAAACCTCGGAAGAAGAGCGTCTCTGCAGCGCTCAGGAACCGATGCTCGGTCTCAGTGTTGGTAACGGGATTGAAGCGTCGCACGCCCATAATCTTGCGAATTGCCTCTCCGCTGCCATCATCTGCATAGGAATATGCGCGCAACACGCTGCAGAGATAGGTCTCGAGCCAGAGTTCGTCTGTAGCCTTGCGCTTCTCGCCCCTCTCATCAACACATATAGCCTCAACAGTGCCCGGGATAGTAACCTGAACGCGCATATCGAGTCGGGAGAAGGCATTATAGCAGCAGTAAACTCCCTCAACGATTTTATGGGTGGGAGCTTGGCCGTGCTCTTTGTAGGTGAGCGTGTTTATATAGGCGGCGAGACTGGCTGAGGACGAGGCATCGACGCCGGTGACATGGTGGTAGACGCCTGTCTAGAACAAAGCGCAGATACATTAGAAGAGGCGCTCCTACGATGAAACCTGGTAGGGAAAGAAAGGCGCAGGGCGACATACCTGCTTATTGGGATGTCGTAGGTTTTGCTTCAGCAGGTGGACGAGATCTGGCGGCCCGAGTTCTCGGAGAGATGCTAGGGTCTCGGTACGCGCATCAATTGACTCATGTATGACTTCTTCAGAGATCCTGTAGATGTGCTCAGTAGGGTGGCAACTCGGGGGAGGAGGTCTTTTCCCCCAAACTTACTCTGGTACTGCTGGTGCCGGCATTGTGACGATGGCTGTTCCGAAAACGAGTGCAGGCTGCACTCCGTGCTAGCGCTCGAATGGACTGTCGTTACTGTCGTTAACAATTAATAGCAACTCGATATTGGGCCTTGCGGGGGCAAAGGATTATCTCGAATAACGGAAGTGTATGGGAGGTGGCGTGGGTTGGACATGGACTTTGGTTGCGTCTTTCTGTAGAGCCAAGGTTGCTGTGAGATGGGAAGAGCCGTTACAACAACGACGTTGTTCAGTTAAAATGATACGTTAGGTACCTAGCTGTCAGGTACTGAGGTAGGTACCTAGGTAGGTATCTAGTTACTGTAATAAGGCACGTCTTTAACCCTTTGCTCGGCCTGCGCCCGCCTATCTACTACCTATGTAACTACCGTATGGCTCGGCCACTGCGACCCTAAGCTACCTAACCTAGGTAACCTATCTGGGTACCTACTGTGTAGTTACAGTACCTACCTAGGTAGATAACTGAAACACGTCAACAGGGGGCCCAGTCGTGACTGATAGTCCGTAATCCGTACGGCGGGCCGATCAATTTGGCAAGGCCACTCTCCGGGTCGAAAACAGTTTGCCATGACTTTGACGGCCCGTCAGCTTTTACACACTGTTTGGTAGATAGGGGAGTCACGGAGGGTTACGAGCTTGGAATGGGAGATCCGGATTCAGGAATTGACAATGCGCATTCCGTGACCGATTTCTTGAAGAGAAAGAGAAAGAAACCTATCACCTAGATGGCATTGAACTAATACCTAAGTAGGCGCAGTCTATATCTCATTGGAAACCGGCAAGACTTTATAATGCCCGGCGCATCTACTTACAACTACATGTCAGAGCTTCACTAAGTTAGATAGGTAGGTAGGCTACAACTGTTGCTGCCCGTTCGCCCTGGTGTACTTGCTGGCTGACCTAGGTACCAAGGCCATATATATCCCCGGGATATCTGGCAGAAATACCAGAGCACGCCAAGACTACCACTGCCTACCGGCACTCTTGATCTTGAAACAGCATGACAATGCGTGAGTCTCGGCGTCTTCGTAGCCACATGAGGTTTCTTACAGCTAGGTACTAAGGCAGGTACGAAGTAGTTATAGATGCCTATCTAAGTACCTACCTTTACCTACCTAGCTATAGTAGGCATTCCCTTTTACAGACTGCTACGGTACGCTAACTAACTCCCACTTTAAAGTGCACCGTGTTTATACTAGGTACAGACTGTGCATTGAGTTGGTTTGGTTGAGGAATTCCATCCGCTCGACTTTGCGCGCAACGTCGTACCGTGTATTCTCTGTTCATTTTTACACTGTATTTCTGGTTGAGTTAGCGACCAGTTGCCTACCTATCTACCTACAGTGGGTCACAGAAAGTGACGCTCGATTTTTTCAAGCTGAATCTTGGGCTCGAATAAAAGCCACGATGGAGGCACGTAAAATGTAGATATGAGTTAGAAAAAAGAATCTATGCAATTGCCGGTCATTGTTTAATGCACACCCAGTTTTCGAGGGTATTATATTGTCATTTGCACGCGCGGTGTTGATTCTGAAAGGTGGTCTTTTTTGCAACAAGTCTGAGCGAGCGTCACTTTCTGTGACCCACTGTAGATACCTACCAATTCTAGGCAGGAAGAGCATTTTGTACCTGAGCACCTAGATAGGTGGGGTACCTAGGTAGGTAGTTGTCGGATTCTCAGATTCCGTGTGATGCCTGATTGTCGCACACGGTGACCTTGGCTGTGAGCTGATTACGTACATCTGTGGGTCCGTCAAGCAATAAGGTACCTAGGTACCTGTGTACCCTCCAATGATGCCTTCCAGAACATGGCACGTCGTAAATCAATTAAATTACTCCGTCGCGTCTTCCAAGTGTCTACCACCTAGTATCAAAGATACACCACACAACACACGTCTAACTCCATATTATTTCCAAATCACAGAAGAGCGGCATACTGCGTCTTGAAAACTTTGCATTATGCGACCGCCCATTCGGAGGCATCTCGTCGAAAGATTCGGAGTCGCAAGCCCGAAACACGCTGTCTGACAAGATGGTAAAGTCTTCCATATTTGACGATCGTCACTAACACTAATTGCGAACACAGCCTGCCTTCGCCGCTATCAATGTTGAACCCGAGGAGAACTTAGACGAGGAGATCGATACCTCACGGGAACTCCTCATAGATGAAGCCCTCAAGCGCTTCCAGGTTGCCCTCAAGCTGCATGCCCGGGGCCCCATGCTCTATGAAGAAGCAGCCGCTGCCTACGACCGTCTCTTCCAATCCGAATTATTTCTACTACCTGAGAGTACTACCGAGTTTGAGCGCGCTGAGAAATATGCTCAAGGCCGCGACCTATCTGCCCTTATCTCTCTCCCCCCTGCCCTCGACGCACCTCAACCCGACGCACCTCAACCCGACGATATTGATGGTAGTGCGAGCGGTTTATCGCAAACACTCTATCTTGCATACAAGAATCACGGCAATTTTGCGCTTGACAGAATTCGTCATCATGCTCAACTGGACCCGGTTGTTGATCGCATATCCTTGCTGGAGGACAAATCGGTCATCGCCCAAGCGCGGCAGGCTCTTAACGAGTTCAGCGCCGCTTTAGACCAAGATCCATCAGATCCCGAACTGTGGAGGCGAACTGCCCGTGTTGCTGCTTTTCTTGGTAGTGCAAAAATCAGTCGGTACTGCCTCGAAGCAGCTATTGAGCTAGATGATGACCCCGCTGTCGACGAGGTAGAGCCAACGTCTCTTGCAGAGACCCTCGCCGGCGTACAATTAAAGACTCAACTTGAAGTCTTGTCTGATGAGGTCGCCCTGCGCCATCCCGTTATGGGTCCATTTGTGAAGAAGACACTCCGCGGCGATCTTCAAAAATGCGTCGACCCGTTTCCATTTCTCCCAAATCCTACTGAATCACTCGCACCACTGAAACGTACAGCCGACAATCCAGATTTGCGACAATGCTCTATCCATGTTTCAAATCCCTCCTGGGTAGATTTAGGGATAGCTATCGTTTCTTACGCAACGACTAATGGTGTGTCTTCAGGGAGAGTTGTGATTGATATGCCCGATATACCAGATATTCCTGATTGCGAGCAGACTTCGGTGGTAAGCTTTAAAGAGGAGGAAGGTGAGGAAGCTCAATCGACAGAAGGCTTGCCAGCTACTCAATCGCCCACTGCGTCGAAGAGCGACCAGACAGATGAGACTCGCATCGAGAACGAGAACGCGCCGGAAGACAGCTTGCCGCTGCGCAAACGGTCGCAGTCTGTTGCTGGCCTCGCTGATGGTGCAGAGGAAGAAGCGACGGATACGAAAAGAAGCAAACGGATTCGCCGTCGGGAAGCAGCCGGAGAGGCCTTGGATTCAAACACTCTTCTAGCTACCCAATTGCTACCGTTTCAAGCAGCAGATAAGCACCTTTTTCAGATGACCCGAAATATAGCTGAGAACCTGGGCATCGAAGACAAAGCTAGTCTCGAATGCCTAGGTGAGGTTATAGATTCCTGCGCTTTGGACACTAGAACTTCCAAATTATTCCGCCGCCCTATGGCCGATTTGCGCGACTCTTTAACGAAATTTGTAGACGAAAATGCGAAGATCCTGTTGGCTAAGAAGGCTGCCTCGCCAATTGGACTGACCTCTTTCTTGGAGCACTCCAAATCGGTCTCCCAGCACCACGCCTCTCAGCCGGCTTTTCACGAAACCAGGGGTCTTGCTGCTTTTGTCCAACGAGTCAATGATTCCTGGATGGACATTGAAGAGGTGACCTTTTTATGGCTTCAGCATGTGTGCGCAAGCTACCTTAACAGCACGTGGTCCGATGTCATGAAAAGAGCGGTAGTCCAAGTCATCAGTTATCTCCATGAGCACATTTACCGCCTCACAGAACATGAACTTCTGCGCTCCACGCAATCCGAAGGCCCTGCGCGCATACCAGAAGTTGTGCATCTCCTGGTCCAGATGCAGTTTGAGTTACATTTGGACGTCTATGAACGTATCACTAACCCAAACAGCGCCGTCGACCTCGCCACGCGCATGGAGACCAAAGATAGATTGGCACGCTGGTCTGCTTTAGCTGCACAACTGAGTAGATCGCGCGCTGAGGCTGAGGCTGAGACTGACGATATCTCGTTATCCATGCGATTTCTGTGGTCGTCCGTGTTAGCTGTAACACTGACGGAAGGTACAGCAAGAGAGCATGTATTGCACTGCTGGAAAAGCCTTCGCGATCGGCTTGGTGAGGAAGAAGCGACATTTAATATCCTACTCCCTAATAACGTGATTATGCCTGAAGTATCCGCCGTCGCAGCGGATCGAGAAATATCGAAACTTACCACAATGGACTTTTTCCTTGGGCTTTTTCAAACTGACTTGAAGGACCCCGTTTCGGTAATTGACAGTTTGGAGCCCGTATTAAATCCATCATCAGTCTTTATAATCGCAGACCAGCCAGTGAGCAGTGACGAATCCGACAGTGACCATGATCGCGAGTCCTCCGTACCATCGCCGACCCGAGAAACGCGCCCGATTACCGAAACCGCAAGCCAAGGTCTTCGTGATCTCTGGAAATTTCTCTTGGGCACAAGTACCGAACTACGTCTGTTTCTTTGGACTCGACTCGGCGATGCCTATGATGCAATCGGCTATAAAACAAAGCAGTTTTCCTGCTATCTGAAAAGCATCGAGATGATTATAAACGACTTCGAACGAGATCCGTATCATGGCGCCTCTGACGAAATAAGACTACCGCTGTTTATGCAGATGCTCAAATCACTCGACGATTTGCTCATCTCTGCCTTGTCGGCTGCCCTCAACGAAAACAGCGCATATGATATTGTGGATGATGAGCACCTGAGGCCGAGTATCGCGGCTGTAGCTAAGCTGAGCTGTATCTTGCATGTTCCCTCGATGTACGAAGATGAGGTGCGCGTTGGATTGATGCAGCCCGCATCTAACAGCGCGACGTTCCAGTCATTCCTCAACAAGTTACGCGAGATGCAGGTTAGGAACTGGTCTCTGCTATACACACTTTTGAAGGCCGGTATACTTCAGCATAAGTCGTCTTTTCCCGCGCCCGAAAGCGACCGGGCCGACTATCTTGCTGCCGTCCACCAAGTTTTGGGGCTGCGCAAGTTCTGCAAGTCGTCCAATAAGATCTTCCTCCGGATGATGCGAGTTGAGCTCCTAAAGCAGCATGTGATTGATAATTGGGAAGATTATCTTGGGCAGGTCCTCTACGATCTCTATGGCTTGAAGCTTGGAGTTGGGCTCTGCGAAGTACAGGACCATGGATGCCCCCCTGAGAAGCTCGAACGCCGCAATACCATGGCACTGGTTGCCAAGGTGTCGATGCTTGCACATCGTATGCCGATGAAGGATCTGCTTAAATCAGATCTGAAGAATACCATTGAGCATATGCAGCAGGCCATTGGACAGACAAAATCCAACCAGCAACTCATTCAAAATCTCAGAATCTTCAATCAAACCTTGGCGAAGCCTATCCATCCCCTTCGCTTATACGAGGCCTTCAAAGGCAAGGTCGCCATCGATGCCGTTCGTGTAAATACAGCGGATAGTACACTTGCTAAACACAGGTGGTTTTTCCTCTTGGGCATGATCGCGTTCACAAAGTTCAAAGCAGTTGACCTAAACAGACGGCAAACACCAGGCGCCACAGACGACCTTCGTATCGGCGCTACCTTTCTTCGTCAACAACTACAGTTCACGCCTGACCAGTGGGATGCGTGGTTTCGGCTGGCCGAATGTTTTGATTATGAGCTGGATGAGTCGGTGCTCTGGACTGCCGACAAAATGAATAAAGAACGAGCAGACCTGGTTAAGTACCAACGCAACGCAATACACTGTTATACCTTGGCCTTGTCACATTCCCAAGTAGCCATCTTCGACGATAATGAGGAAGCCATTGATGCCATCCATGATCTGTATCATAAATTCGGGATGCGCATGTATGCCTCGAGCCGGGAGCCATTTGCTATGGAGCCTTTCCAACACTCTGAACATAAGCGGTACGTATTCCAAGATTCTGGAACTGATACCAAGGACGTGCACTCGCAGATGCAAGACTATAAGGTCTGGAAGTACGCCGCAAGGCTTTTTAGCAAAGCGATGGCGGTGAAGCCCAAACAATGGAAGTACGTATCAAATATTCCCGTCTCAAGTATCGTGGGAAACAAACTAAACGCTTCTTTAGGAATCACTATATGTATGCAAAGTGCATCTGGAAGATGTACCAAAAGCCCTTGACAGAACTCGACTCTAATGATCAAAACACTCGACCAACTGTTCAAATGGTTGTCGGAGCTCTTCAACGGACAGTTGAGGTCGTATCCGCGTTGCCGAAGCCGCGTCATGGTCAGGATCCAATATTGGAACCTCACTACAAGATTGTTTCCGTGCTTCATAAGCTAGTCATGCTTGGCGACTTGCCACCTCAGGAGGCTGCCGACATTCTCCAACGCCAGCCGTATGCCACTAATGACGGCCAACCCATTGAGATGGACATGGAATACTGGGAGGGCTATGTGGTGAAGAATCTCGTCCACTTGCGAGAAAAGGACCGATCGAACTGGCAACATCGCATCTTCATGCGCCAAGCAAAGATCATCTATAATGAAGACTTGGAGGAAACCTGCTCCGTACACGCCATGGCTGCTTTTGGTGTTCTCAGGGACTCCATGCTTACCAAGACGATGGTAATGAACGTATGGAAGTGTGATGCCGAGCGTCCTGGTCGACATCATGTCTATACTGAACAATACGTAAGATTTGTGGTGAAGCTGTTGATAGTGTTGAAGGACAGAGCAAACTTTGAAGCCTTGCTCCGCCGTTTGCGTAAGAAGGGGGTCGATTACTATCATTTTAGTGATCTCTGGCAGACCTGTTGTCTTGCCTATCTGCGGCTCATTCGCCAGGCATACCAGATCTCTCCCGTTATCGAGGATGAGTTCAAGTCAATAACGCCAGAGGAATTCGAGGTTGTTACTACTCGAGTTAGTGAGTGGTGCTCAGATCCGGCCTCATCAAACCCTGCCTTAAGTGCACTCCAAGAAATCATTGAGTTGAAGAAGCTGAACGGAGGCCTTATGAAGGCTGGCGCGATCGACGACTTGATTAACGACTGCTACACAGCATTGTATTTTAAGACGAAGAAATCTATGCCAGATCTGGAGCTAGCTGCGTTGCTTGAGGAGAGAGAAGAGGAACGCACGCAGACTGAAGCTCGCCAGCTGGACAAAGATAACACCGATCATAAACTACTCAACCCCTTCAGCGGTATCTTGAACCCCCAATCGCATGAAAACTCGGGAACGGAAGGGGGCCTAGGGGATTCCACCCCTGCTAACCCTGACGGCGTTCAACGTCCACGAAAAACGGGCATCAGAAGAGCGGACGTCTTGCGCAGGGCAGAGCAGGCAGTTATGCGTGCCCAAGAAGGGGCTAGACCTATGAACGGAAAGTCTCGTGGCTCTGTGTCCAGTAGTAAGACTCCTGCTGTAGAGGAAAACAACGAGGGTGAAGGTGATAGCGAAGGAGAGAGCGATAGAGGCGACGCAGATTGCGACACGGAGATGAAAGATAGAGAGGCTGATCGAGAGCTAAGCTCTGTGCCGGGCAGCGTGCACGACTCTGCGGATGACGAGAGCGATCTGAGCGACGTGCGCCCGGAAGACCTACTAGACGAGGATGAAGCTCAGCATCTCATGTTCCCGAATCTGATGCGAAGAAGTCAAGATAGCGAGCCTGAGAGCTCGGGCAGCGAAACAGAAGAGACTGAATCACCCATCGAAGAGGTTGATGAATAGCCCTCTGACAACGAGATGAGAGTCATGTTAGTCAGAACAGTATGCCACCAGTTTGGCTCCCGATACCCTTGCCGCCCTTCTTCAGCACAACCATGAGGTCACTCTACGATCTGGTAGATAGGAACCGACCGATCGCCTCAGGTGGATGAGCCTGGCGAGTGTCGTGTTAGTCAACTCTCGTTTGCATTATACTGAGAGTTGCGAGTAAATAAATAAGTAGATGCTCAATGAAAACATCTCCAACTAGATCGATAAATTCCTATCTATATTATGTGGTGCTGTGTCATGAAGCCAAGGTGCTCAGCCACTTGACAATGCTAAAAAGGCGCATTTGATCTCCACTGAGGCCTGGGCCGCAGTCAATGTGAATGGACTAATACATGCACGATTCATGTGAATTGAAGCACTTGTAGCTAAGCCTCCCTGGCGCGGTGGGGGGGGGAGAAGAATGTACTTATGGATTGGAACGAACGCCGGAAGCAGTCCCGTGAATCCCCGTGAATCCCCGTGTTGGAACTTGGACCCTGAACCAACTAGATAGTAACTACAAAGACAAAGACACCGTCACCCCTAGATAGATCATAGATATCTAGTGTATATATAGTTACATCATGGCCACGAATATTTGGGGGGCGTATTAGCGTGCACTATCTACCTATCTACACCACACGATGTTGGTCTGGGGGGAGGAACTATCTCTTCTCTCTCCCTTTCTCTCCGCTGCTATGAGCATCTTTCCATGCTATGAGCATCTTTCCATATCCGTTCGCGTTTGTCGATCTCATCTACTAGACTAACTCGGGGCCCCAATTAGGCATCCGCAAGTGTGACTGCTTGACCAATAGCGCTGGGGAGCAGAGTATGATTCTGGCGAGGCAGTGCAGAAAGCCAAGATGGACGTTGTCATTTCTTACGACCTACGTACGAGTGCATCGCAGTACCTGAATGTGTAGCGTAGAAAACGAAC
Source organism: Xylariaceae sp. X187 (assembly GCA_028637585.1). Classification (NCBI taxonomy): domain Eukaryota; kingdom Fungi; phylum Ascomycota; class Sordariomycetes; order Xylariales; family Xylariaceae; species Xylariaceae sp. X187. Next base: position 3,042,363 of record JAJIZN010000001.1, on the reverse strand, counting down.
GTATATAGGATAGGCGGCAGCTCAGGTCCAGGTGTGGTCTTTCATCGTAACCTTTCTTCCCCTTTCCAGACTTGTTGCTCGACAACTGGGCAACGATAACAGACAGTAGATTCGAATAGCTCAGGAGGATCACCTGCAGAGTCGCCCTCGTCTGCTGAATGAGAGAACAGCGCAGCCAGATATGCGCCTGAACGCTCTCATCGCCGGCTTTGCGGCGGTTGGAACGCTGGCCCATGCAGACCCGGGAGCGCGCGCCCGGGAAACAACCGACATCTCAGGGCTTCAGAATCGAGCTTCACTGCGCCTTGCACACCTTGTTCCAGACTCACATATGCCACCAGCCCGACCGGCTAACTCGAGAACGTTTTTGAAGCGGGACCATGATCATGAGGATGACGACGGCGACGACAGTGACAGTGACGGTGACGACGACCATGACGATCATAACGACGACCACAATCACAGTCAATCGCGCAAGGGAGCAAGTAAGAGTCAAGACACCAAGCCAATCCCAGTCCTAACTCCACCCGCTGACCCTGCGATTTCTCAGTTATCGGCGGCGTAGTCGGGGGCGTCGTCGGAGGCATAGTCGTGCTCCTGACCGTGCTTATCCTGCTCTACGTCTTCCACTTCCGCCCCGAAAAGAAGGAGAGGAGGATGAAGGACAGAAAGGCAAAAAGACGATGGTGGGAGAGAAAGCGGGAAGATGAAAAGAAGTGGCCCAACGATAATAATGAGGATGAGGAGAACGCGTTCCCTGCCGGTGATCCACCGGGCCAAGCCCGGCAGTCCGCGGTAACTGCCGGCGCCGAGGAGCCGCCTCATTACGGCCTGGCGGTCAAGAAGATGCCGTCTTCCGCCGTGCCCATGGGACCCGTGCACGCGCGCGCGCCGATCCTACCGCCGATACCGCCCGCTGGCACTATGGCGTCTCCGGCGGAACTTCAGAGTCCCATCGACGGCCGTCCACCAGCCTCTCTCCCGCCGGCTCTGCAGCCGTATGACCAAAAGGATGATCGCATCGTAGTTCGCCCGCTCAATCTCCGACGAAATCCTTTGTGAACTAGCGGGCTTCCCGTCGGCGGGCCTGTTGGGTATGGGTCGGACACCGGGGACGTTTTGTGAGCAAAAAGAAAGAAGGGAGGGAGGATTACGATAGCGGGATCGTTACGATGCAACGACGGGCTGGTATTGGGATATGAGACACATTTTGTAGTTGAGAAGGCAAAATGTCCCATGCGAGAGGCGTTGGTCTGAGACCATTGACCTAGGCCTACATCTCGATGTAAATCATTTAGAGTCCAATTGAGATAAAAAGAAAAAGAAACTCAAGAAATATCACAGTAAACTTTCCAGGGTAACGATCTATACTCTCTAACTTTCTGCCGATTCGTCATATCGAAAAGTCGGCGATAGGAGGTGTTCGGATGTCAAAGAACATCAATATATCGATTGAGAGGTGTTGCCGTTATCTATAGCCATGGCTACTTATGCGCCATCTAGCCCATCACATCAAAGAGACAATCTGAGGCGACTATATGCCCTAGAAACATTTAGAAAGAGATATGTGATGATGCAAAGACCGCACGCCCTTCCTACAGCCGGAAAGGTCATGCCCATCGCTTTGCTTACCGCCCCGGTGCCTAAAACACCAAGAACTCCTGTGGCCAATGCCCACGCCGGGGAATCGAGAAAAGGGGGGTATCGTCCCGACACCAATGCTGAAGAGCAATTATAAAAGAGGCCTGAATTATCGATTGGTTGCTTGCTCGGGACTGAGTATGTGATTATGAGCAGAGATTAGGAAGGGGGAAGTCATGAACAGGACATATACCGTCATGACAGCATTTATAAACTTCGTGGGATTACCCATTATTAGGTTCCATCGTAGAGACTTCCGGATGACGTGGAGTCGCCAGTGCTCGGATCAAGGTAGAGACTGACGTCCAGCCTGACGCCGACAAACGTCAGCAGCGAGCAGCGCTTTCGACACGCTCCGTCGGCGCTGGGTCCGAAGAGTGGTCCGCGCTGCTGCGCGGCGTGTAATAGCGAGAATGTTGTGACGAGATCGAATCCCGACAGGATGTCGGTCGCGGGGACCGGGGCGTTTCCAACTGTTGCTACCGGTTGAAGACGAGCGCGTTCACAATATGGTCTTTTCGCCAGCCCTGGCTTTGCAGCGACATGTTCTCCTGCAGCATTCTGCCCATGTACGCCACTCGAACCCGCTTCGTCGATGGCAACTACAAGCAGTCAGGTCAGGTCAGGTCAGGTCAGATCAGATCAAAATCGCAGAAGGCCCACAGAAAGAGCGGCTTACCCCTGATTCTTCCGCAATCTTTCTCGCCAAGCTCCTTACGGTAGTATCGGCATCCATGCTGATGACCACATCGCGGTAATTCTCGCTTAATCGAGCCCGGACTTTGACTAGATTCTTGATGTCCACGACGCCTTTACCTTTTTCCTCCCTTCGCCGCAAAGCCTCGTCCTCATCTACCTCTTCGGTGGTGTCTTCTCCTGTGAGGTCACCGTCGCCCTTACCGATATCATCGTGGACGCTTTCCCTTCGGTCCTCAAGGTCCTCAACCACATTCGTGGGATCACTAACTACCCATTCGGGAAGCGGATAGTAGTTACCCAGCGAGTCGTATGCGCCATTAGATAGGTCACCGGTGGGTAGTGTGACTTCGGCGGCTTTCAAGAGCCCCTGTGCAGTGGCAATGCTGGTGGTGCCATCATCCTCCGACTGGGCGACGCTGGCAGCTCTTCGGATCTCAGTTTCCCACATGATCTCCAGAGCGGTACGAAGGACTTGCCACACTTCGGAACGGCCTGTGACTCTCGTATCAAAAAATTCGGTGCGCTGCCGGTCAAGATCGGAGCGGGTCCAAGTACGATCGCGGGCGGTCCACTCATGGCGGCGCAATGGCTTGTCTATGAGCTGCGACAGGGGTTGACGGGCTCGCCGCGCGGGACCAGTGGCGTCTTGTTCATAGGGCTCATCGGCGGGCGCAGATCGTCCCGGCTGGGAGTTGATGACTCGTGCAGCTGGCGATGAGGGAGCGCGGTCCGCACCCTCGGCCAACGGCTGAGAAAAGCAGCAACCCTACATCGACACAGATTAGAAAAAGCACCACCTAGCAGCAGCTCCAAATTACCAGGCCAAGAGCGTCGTTCAGGGCGCGGGGGCGCGGGGGGCGCAAAGCACTCTTTCGGGCTCACGGCCTATAATAGTGTGGATATATGTTTCGCGCGCATGTACCTACCATGACTCCGGCAATGGATTAGACCAGGGCAGAAGACAGGAGAAGTGTTGCCTCTATATTCACGTGGAAAGGGGACGAAAGGATCAACGCATTGTTTCGGTGGTATCCGTCATGAACATCGGCGCCAAAAGAGAAGGTAGGCAATTAACTAAGGACTGAATTGAGGAAAGGGAGAGGAAGAAGGGCCACTAGGGTGTCTCTCGTCAAGCCTCCAAAGTGCAGAGTGGCAGAGTGCAGTGGTTGAGGAGAGCGAATGGAAGCGAGTGAATGGATTAGCAGGAAGATCGAGACGTTCCAGGTAGAGTCGATGCTACACTTTTAAGAGGCACGGGTCGGTGGTACGCATCCCATCCCGTCTTCGCTGCAGGCACTTATCAAGGTACCTACCTGCCTAGGCAGTTATACATTGTAGTTACTTACGCAGAATATTGAATAATCCGGATGGGGCATGCTACCCAGCCATGTACACAGCACGTAAAAAGTCACAAACACTGTCCCTAACGCATTCGTTCGTGCCTCGGAGTACGACAGCGGTACGACTCTTTCCACTGCCAGGATTGATGTTTTCGCTGTGACTTCAAAGTAGCTGCCTCCTATTGCACGGTGTGCCATCAGCCTACCTAGATAGATCTAGAATCGGTACTCGTCCGTTTTACTATGTACCTATCTAGGTACCTATCTACCTACGGGACGCAACTGGAAGCTGCGACAACTTTAGTCGGCGGACTGCGGTAATTCCTCAGCGCCGTTGTACCTACTCCATGTATACGGTATACCATACGGCAGATGTGCAAACCTAACAGCGTCAATCTTGGTTTTTCCAACAACGTCCAGGTAGAATGTAGAATATAGCTCTGTAGAATGTAGTTCTCGGTTAAATCGGTTATCACGATTCACAGGCTCGCTGGCCCAGGCCTCATCGGAACGGCCTATGAATTTATGAAACGGGAGGTCTGGACAGTGGAGAGTCATGCAAAAGCAGCTGAGTGTTATACCTACCTAGAGTGTTATAGGTACCTACACGCTACCTACGTCCGTACTGCCACGGCACTCAGGAATCAGGACTGCCTAGACCCACCCACCTCCAACTCTGGGTGTCATGCCTACAAACGAACGAATAGTGGCCTAGATACGGACTAACTAGATAATCTACAGTCTGTATACTTAAGCAGCTACAGGTGGAGGATCTCCACTGCTACAAATTGCACATATGTACCTACGGACATACATACTTATGTACGATGTTGTTACGCCACCTTTCCTACAGCGACCTACATAGTACTTCTGGTCTCACTATACTAGATATGCATTGATTACTGTCTGCTATACAATTCTGTACATACTATGGATTTCCTGAAGTTTCCGAGTTCACATGAAGGCGAATTCTGCGCGGGTTGCAAATACCGCACTGCTCCAGAAGGACATCTGGGTGCGACATCAGCGAAGCACGCTAGTACGAAAGAGGCATATGCTCTGTACCTACCTAAGTACTAGGAACCTAGGTACCTAGGTAGTCATTCATCCTCTTTGAGCGATATTAATGTTTTGGACTTTGGAATAGTTACCTACCTCCATCCATACGACTGTAATGTAGAGTTTACCTACCTAGGTATGCCATAAGTAATTATACGAACTTGGCGCTAGTGAGGAAGGATTGTGGTCAGTGTAACTAGTGTAAATGAGATCTTCGTCGGCCAGATTACTGAACCAAGATGTCTTTGTCGTTCGCTGTTGCACATCGTCGCGAGATGACGGTTGGGGCGGGCACTTATTTGTAAGTACACGATACGCCATGTAACGGCACTGACGTGACCGTAGCACATATGCAATAAGGAGGATAAGGGGGCATTGATGGAAGTGCTTTGGCTCGAACCTGGAAAATTTGGAATTCAGGATTGGATTAATTGCCGCGGCCAAAATCAATGGCCACCCGTGGTGACCAAAATGTAAGCAACTACCTAGATAGATACCGTATGACACTGTCTATCCGGAATACCTAGGTAGAGATACCTAGGTAAGTACCCCGGTATCGTAATATTTGCTAAGCTATTCTCCTGAGCGAGGTTTGTCCCGCCTTTCATAAATTGGGAAGTTTAAAACGGAACTTGCAAGTTTGCCTTTGGGAATCACACCCAAATCATCCGATTCTATCGTATCATGTTCGACATTGTACCTTACGTACCACATCTCCTCATCAACTACCTACCTAGTTAGGTGGTTCCATGTTGCAAATCAGACTTTGAAGATTGTTGTTTGTTTGTTTGTTTGTTTGTAGGTCAGGCAAATAGCATATCTGACTATTGCCATGTCCAAAGCATCCAGGTTTCCCCTGGTATGAGTGAGTAAACCTGTTGTCGTTCGTTTCCTAGGTTAAATCATAACCATAACCGAGTCATCCATTGATGTGGCCACGCATGTCCATCACCATAGAAATCCTCGGCAGTTCTTGCTTCCACAGAGGCAGCGTGTCATGTCTTTCTGCTTCCCTGCATCCAACGCATCCTTGGCCGAATCATCCACGCCGTCAACGTAATCAAAAGTGAGCTCCTCTCCTCTCGGGATGTCTTTGATGGCGAAGAAAGCTAGGTCGTGTATGTGTTTGTCCGCGTGGTCGCCGACGCGTGCGAAAATGCGCAGGTTAGGGTCACAGGAGTGGTTGATAAATCGTGTTGGGCCGGCAAAATACTCGCCGTCTACCTCGAGCGGCGGCCCTCGCAGGCGCTCGTCGTAGGAGTCCGGATCTGAGAATTTGTCGAGCGCGAAGAGATAGACGTCCTTGCACTGCGCAATATGTGACCGGTCTCGCCGCCGGTTTGCTTCTTCCTCTGTGATGATCTCGCCCATGTACTTGTCCACGAATTGTCCCTTCTTGATATCCACCGTGCTCCGAACGCCCCAGCCTCGATTCTTCGTGCGGAAAATCTGCAGAGAAACCGTGCGTCCTCTCTCAACTACGCGGTTGGGACAACCGGGTCCACAGGCACAGCTCTCGTGGCACTCGTATATGGGATTTCGCGACGTAAGAAACTTGGAGCGCAACCGGCCGGCCCTGGGGCCATGTGAATAGTACGCGTATGCCTTCTTTCGGTGAGGCTCTTCATAGCCATTGTCGGTGCCGGGCTCGTCATCGGAGCTATTATCCTCAACGTCCTGCAAGCAACTGCAGCTGCTATACTGACAGTGCTGGCCGTCTTCGCATTCGCAACCCGTGAGAAACTCTTTTCTAGTTGGCTTAATGTCATCGGCGCGAATGGAGGTATCCATAAAGCGGAAGTTCGGTTGGATGATAGAGTCATCCTCGCTATTGACGATAGATATGGGGTACTGGGAGTGTGTTGCGAAGGTGCGGATTTGGCACCAGTGACAACTCCGTTTTTCGTCATCCAGGCCCTGTATATACGACCGCAAAAATCAGTTAATATTGACGACGGGATTTGGGAGAGATATGAGGCGCTTGGATGGTGTACCTCGTCGCCATGGTGGAAAAAATGACGTCGCATAGCCGCCTCCATCTTGAGCCGCTGCCTTAGCCTAAGGGGAGGTTGCTAATCGTAGACAGTGTCACTGTAACCCTTTATGTGTGCGCTGTGTACAAGTAAGGCTGAAATGTCCATGACTAGGCGATGCTAGCTGTATGCCTCAATTTAGGACGGAGCTGCTTCATGGGAGGGCATCGAAGACCAACGGAAGAAGTGGACGGGGAAAACGCGACAAGCTGCCCAGCAACCACGCGCCATGGCCCACAGGTACTTTTTCTACCTACAGGCTACCTGTCTGCGTCTATCTACAGTAGGTTAGTGTAATTACAGCCCGATTAGTTGCACACTACCTGCGCTTGGGGGGTTTCCATGGGTGGATCCCCTAGTACCTAGATACTTAGGTACTTATGCCAAATTAAGTGGACCTCCGGTCCAACTACATATGTTTGTATCGGATATATGATGTAATCGACGGGACACAATATGCAAACATGCAAAACACGGTTATGTAGATAAATTCATTCGTGTCAAACAGACGGGACGGGATAGGTAGAAGCCGGGTAGCCCGTCGCGAGAACTTCTTCAGCTATGTACGTAGGTTCATCTAAGTAAGCTATCTAACCTAGGGGTATCCGAAAGACAGCCTAATTGTCAGCTGGTCACTTGACTTTTACGACGTGCAAGTTGTCTAATTATGTACAGGGATGTCTATTAGTTATCGAAAGGAGCAGACCGTCAAGAACACCTACGGCCCGAAAGCTGACCGACCGGCGACGAGTAGATATCTACCTAGGTTAGGACCTGGTTAGATAGGCGTTCATGGATACCCGGTTGCAACGGTCTTGGCTACATATTTGGCATTCAACTTCATCCACGCACTGCCACCACAAACATACTGCCTCCTATCTCCTCGACCACTACCACACAGAGTCCAGCTCAGCCGTCATCTATGAAAAAATCCCCTTTTCACAAAGCCGACATCTAAAAAGACGCTTCTCTCCCACGACTCACGAAGATGTCTTACTTGAAGGTCACCCAGACTTCCCACATCTGCCACAGCCACTCGTCGCCCGGCTCCGCCTCATGTAGAGTGACGGCGTGATGGGCGTTAGGGTCCTCATTGCGTGAGCGTCCATACATCTTGGACTTCACCTCCAGCGCCGCGATCTGGTCCTTCCACTGCGGCTGTGCACATACCCCACGCCAGAGCGCCTCCCAGCTCGCCTCATTATGGAAGTATCTGTACCGGTTGTCGCCTTCCCGACGCGGGACGCCCTTAGGCTCCTGGGAGCCGGCCTGTGCCCCCAAGCACAAGACGGGCGTTCCTGTATTTTTCTTAAGCATTCGCAGACAACGGTCGACGACGCGTTTGTGGTCGTCTAGATCGAAGAGGTGAAACACGGCCATGAGGTGTAAGATCGTGACCTTGTCATTCAGGCGAGCTAGTTTGTCGTCAACTGGATCGCCCGTGTTGGCAAATAGATTTCCCGGGCATAGGAAGTGATCCCGCGGAAGTTTGTCCGCGTCACGGAATAGCTCGAAGCCCAGCTCGATGAACCGGGGCTCGATATCACTACCCCAGACTCGGTGGGACAGAGCGCCGTCAAACACCAGCTTTCGGACATCTTGCCCTAGACAGCATCCGCAGTCGAGGAAGAGCGGTTCCGGTTTTCCGGGCACGGTGGGCTGGCTCAAAGGAGCTAGGACGTGCTCTTTGTATGCATAATGTCGTGAGAAATCCAAGTCCAGGAAGCGAAAGGTGCCCATGCAGTTGTACGGGAACTGGGCGAATCCCTCGTTGCGCAGCTTCGTGATGTGAGCAATATGTTCCTTCTCGGGAATGCCGGAGTACGAGCTTAAGAGCTCGGCCATGAGTTTGGGGACATGCTCGAGGGTCTCGTAGAATGGACCATATCGTGGTCTGGTGCTGAGATCTTCAGCTGCCATGGTAACTAGCGTGGTCTGTCGGGATGGCGATGTGGGAAACATTAATTAGCCTGCGAGAAAGAGAGAGGAATGCGGATTTTTGTTTTCGAAGTGACGCCGAGCAGATCCTCTCAGAGCTACGCCCAAAGGCAATAATTTCTTCCCCAGAATCGTGCCAGAACATGTACTCGCGCAAGTGCCAGCAAAGTACCTCTAGGTAGGTTCCGCTCCGCTCCCCTAAATATAGCCCTCTAAATTTATACTAGGCCTAGGCACCTTATCTAGTGTATATCTAAATACCTAACCTTAGTAAATATTTACGGAATCATACTTACTTAGAGTGAATATTAGGTATCTAAGTAGTGACCCCGCGAATGTCAACATAGGCCCTGGCCCACTACGTAATATAGACCCATAAAACCAGCCGGCAGACCGGCTTCCGTTTCTCTCTAGATAAGATTACAGCGTAAATAGGCAGGTAGGTAGCCATCGTGATCATTCTCGCTGTGCCTTGGATTGTGAAGTGCCGATAAGCTATAACTACCTCATGCTCACATTACATTATGCATACCTCACAACATTGAATCATGCCGAGTTTCCGCTCTTGAAACCTAGCATCTGGCATCACTTGATAACAGATAACCAGGACGGTTTTCTTCTTCTGTCTACCTAGGTATATTCTGAATAATGATCACGTTCTAATACGAACACCATTCGGTGCTCCATATTGCATTGACACCAGTTTGGCAGCCTTGGGGTGTTTGCGTACAGCGTTATAATGTTGACCCTCTTACAACTGCTAGTACGTCCGTACCTATGATGTCGTCCGCATCCTGGCAGCTGTCCGGGCCCCCGAAACCGAAATTCGCACCGGTTCCGCGGCGGCATCGGGGTCGTGGACCCACTACGATTGCTCCACTTCTATCCCTGTCACGGCGACACCCGATAACTGTGGGGCGGTGGACCAAGTAGGTACCTAGGTATATAGTACATAGTAGGTACGGTAGTGTACTTCGTACTGTACGTACCTACCTACAGATTGTACCTAACGGACTAAGTACTGTAGGCTAACTACAGATTACCTACAGATTACAGATTACCGCTGCTTGAGTTGCGTTCCTTTGGTGAATTCTGTGTGATCCCTATCGCGGGGATGGTGGGGCGCTACTATGTAGACACCTTCCCAGTGGAGCTTACCTAGTGCAAATTACGGTACACTAAGTTAGTCTACCGCCCTTTATCGATAACCGATACCTTGCCTATTTTTTTGGGTTTATGTAGATCGTTAAACGGTTTCCCATCTTCAATTCGACAATTGCGACTCCCAAAAGACGTTTTATATATAAAAACAAAAAAAAAAAACAAAAAAAAGGAATAGCAATTATCCATTACCCACAGGGAGCGCATCAAACACAGAAAGCCTTGAACACGCCGAAGACGGCGAACCATCTGTCCGCCATGGAGGCCAATGACACCAACATGCCATTCATACGGAACCTCGCGTCCAGCGGTTCGTCCCTCCCCCCCTCCCCCCCCTTCCCGCTTCCCTGAACCAAGCCGATTGTTCAACTCGAAAGAACAATCCTCCTCGGGGGGGAGTGTCAAGACAAGCTAACAAATCATCCCGCGCCACCCAGATCGAAAAGTCCGCACTGCCGCCCTCGAAAGCCTGCGCACATTCCTCTCCGCCGCCGCGACCGCCAAGCGCCTGACACCACTCGATAACCTCAAGCTCTGGAAGGGCCTCTACTACAGTCTCTGGATGTGCGACCGGCCCGTCCCGCAGCAGAATCTCTGCGCCGAGCTCGCGGCCCTCATGGACGTGCTCCCCGACGACGCCGTCAGGCCTTGGCTCGACGCCTTCTGGGAGATCATCGGTCGCGAGTGGACGAGCATTGACGTGCTGCGCCTCGAGAAGTTCATGCTGCTCGTGCGTCGCGTGCTGGGCGCGAGCATCGCCTGGGCCATCGCTGCACCCCGCGGCAAGGGGAAAGCGGCCAAGAAGAAGGCCGACGCAAGAGCTGACGCCCTGATCGATGCCCTTTCCATCTGGCCGATGGACAGCGAGGACGACCTGTCGCGCGTGCCTGTCGGTCTGCGGCTCCACGTCCTCGACATCTGGATCGACGAGGCCGAGAAGCTGGGTCTCCTAGACGCCGAGAAGACGGGCGAGGCGGGGTGGCTATTCCTCGAGCGTCTGAAGTTGGTCATCGAGCAGACGACGAAATCTACGTGCAAGCCCGTGCGGTTGCGGGCCAAAGAGACACTCACCGACGATCGTTTGCCGTGGAATCGTGACCTGAATAATGGTAGTGAAGGTGAAGCGGTGAAGAAGGATAAAGATAACTGGGATGGCTTTGAGGACTAATCACGGCCAGCACCTATTAGAGCAGAAGAAAAGGGGCAATCATCGACGAAGCGACGACAGAAAAGGGGTCTAAGGCATCTTACCATAAAATCTGGTCACGGGGAGTTCTGGCGTTGGCATGGATATACCTATCCTGATATCGGATTCATGAGTTAATTGATACACTGCTCCTCTTTGCTCCGACAGCAGAGTAAGAAAGAAAATGACAATATTATATGCACAAACAGTCCCGCTCCAAAAGTCGTTGTCAGTGGGAACAAATTGCTGTTCCTTAAGATGCCCCCCGAATTCAGACTGGTATCCATACATAAACAAATCTGTCTAATGGTTGCTAGAGCTGTCTTCAGCTTCTACTAAGTCAATCAATACCACGTCTATGCCCAAGGATAAGTGTATGTTCGCTGCGGGGTATCTTCAAGTTGCTAATTCGTCTTCGCCTGACGACCTGCATGGTAAAGAAAAAGGGAAAAAGGGGAAAAAGAAGGAAAGGAAAAAGAAAGAAAGAAAGAAAGAAAGGAAGATGATGCTGATGTGTGCCCACGCGGCCTATTACCAATCGCTAGGACCAGATGCCTCGTATCGTCCTCTTTTCGATAGCACGGTACCTAGGCCTTGGTGCACCTCAACTTGGAAGGGCTCGAAAGGAATGCGTTCACCGTCGATACTGATATAACCGTCGGTCTGATTTCGCGGGGTGAATCGATAGGCGGCAACCTTTTTGTATGAAATCAGGGGATTGTGGAAAAATGCCGCTTTTCCAAGAGAAAGCATTAAAGAGCCATACTGGAGGAACGAAAGATCGCCATCGTGCATGAGGACGTCGACCAGCCCGTCGTTTATGCAGGCGGCCGGGAAGAAGTTGGCCTCGGGAGCCATCAATGCCATCTAAGCCGTGTGTTAGCACCATTCTTACCCCGTCCCATTTTTCGGCGAAATGATAATAGTAGAGAGGCGACTCACATTTCCGCAGTAGAAGTTGCCCATTTTATGATATGACATCTGTTGCCAGTCTTCGGGTACCTTGTCATTGACGGTACCGAAGCGTAGCATTGGTAATCCCTCCCCGGCATCCGGTTGCGAGCCACTGGTCAAGGAGGCTTCCGTTGTGTACTCGTCACCCCCCTTTTTTGAGCTTTGCTCTTCGCCATCCCTGATTCGCTTGTAGTGGGATTCGATCTGGGTTTTGTCCTCAATCTCGACTTTGAAAGCAATATCGCACGGATACATCTTCTTTTTGAAGATGCGCGTTGCAAACCCTACTTGGAATCGCGCCGCGCCTAGCCACCGTAAACTCTCGGTCCCCAGATCAGACTCAGCAATTATGCCGACAGATTGGCTCAGGAAACTCAGAATCCGCCGCGGGCCCTGCGTGATACTCATGAGGTCGACAGGGGTGCGTATGCCCTTGATCACGGCTAGTGCCGAGGGTCCGGGATAATGTGAGCCGTTCAGATTACAGCTCATGGCGTTGCCGCTACCGCAGGGGATATGGGCCACGGCGAGCTTTTGCAAAGCAGTGCGCGCATCTGCACGTTTCCCAAGGCCATTGAATACCTCATATGCGAGTCCGTCGCCGGAGCATGCCACGACCACATCGTACGCGTCAATATCGAGAGACTCGCAGATCTCGGTGGCCTGGCCGCCGTGCGAGGTCCGGACGACATCCAAGGTCATCCGCGCCGCCTCGAAGAGTGGCTTCACTTCGTCTTCCCATATGCGGATTGCATCTCCCGGCCCGGCGTGAGGATTTACGAGGACTTTGGCACGGCGTTGGCGTTGCGCTTGGCCATATGCGTGATCAAGAAGCGCTGCGACCCATATCTGTGCCGTTTCAATGGAAACCTCGCCAAGAGAGTACTGTAGCTGCTTAAGACGCAGTTCGGCCTTGGACCCGGTGGCTACCTGGAGCAGTAGGTCGTTTTCAACCGAGGCCCAGATAACGTTGTAGTATGGAAGAGCGATCTCGGCAGGAGACTGGCCAAAGAAAAAACCACAGGACTTAGATCGGTTGCGCTTAGCCAGCTCCTTGTCTGAAAGATGCAATTGAGAGAGAGTCAGTCAGTCTTTTGTTTTCAACACCTAAAACGCCGCTTCCACGGATACTCATACCTTTGATGATCAATTCGTCTCTTCCCAGGGTCAGCGTGATTCCATTTGCGAGGTCAATGGCAGGGTGTAAAGGTACATGAGTGAAGTCGGCTTCACCAAGGAATGATTCAGCCATGTTGGTGCGAACGATACAGGCAAAAAAACGAATGAATGTAAGGGATAAGAAGAGGAAGAGGAAGAGAAAGAGGGAAGAGAAGGAGGAAGAATTATGCGATTGAACGAATGATTGATTTTAGATTAAAATCGGAATGTCTAAGAAGTTGGAGGGGAATCGAGGGGGCATTGGATGGCCTTTGCTGTCTACAAAATTGTCGTGACGCGAAATAAATATCGTTGACATTTGCAACTTTCACTTGCCTCGTCACTGCCTCGGAAGAGTTGCACTCCAACTTCCAAGTGCGCCCCCAAGTGGGTAACACCTGCCGAGCCAACTGATCACTCCACCAATCACAAGCCGACTCCCGTTTCCCGCCTCCCGCCGACAGATGCAGCTCTCGATAGAATCATATTATGCTATGGTGCATAACCGACTGGGTTAGGTAGCATTAACATACTACACAGGATACCTGCCTACCAGGTATGGGAAGCCAAGTAGGTTCCATCCATGGAATAGAGGTACACACTCTAGATTCCATCCATCCACCATGGAAAAAAAAAGAGAAAAAAAGAGATCAGAAAAGAGATCAGCAACAAGCAAGAGTTCCCAAGAGCACGCTCCTATTGGCACAAAATCATGGCTCAACAACTTGATCAATGATTGTGGTTTTCTGGAAAAGATGTTATGGAATTGGTATGAAGAAATGACAGTCCCAAGTATATAAGGAGGTGCCTAACCTCCGTTATCTAGCTTCCATCAGTGATGCCTGTTACATCCGGCCAACTCTTTCATTGTCGTCTGCTTCCAAAGCTCTGACAGGCAGTCTACCTAGATAAGACTCTAAGCTACCCAGATTAGAGCATGGCATCAGGGTCCCTATACCTATAGGTATATATATATATATACTCTGGTCTTTTTTTTCCTTTTTATATCTTACTCCCATCTTTCCGAGGCGCCGTATTCCGGCTTGCATCCACCACCATGACGACGTGATGGCTAAGCGCAACGATATCGCCCGTGTCATCAAATATGACGATTTCGTAATCGTATCGCCCATTCTTGATTTGTTTCGCCTGGATTCGCACATGTAACCAGTCAACGCCCTCGGGGGGCAACACCTTCTTGAAATCCAGGTTCAGCGTCACCGTCGGATACCAAAGCCACGCCGGATCGCTGCCGTCGCTCTTCTTCTTTCCTAGCTGTCTCACCAGCAACTCCTCCAGCACTTGCGGCCACATATCGCAGACGAAGCCGACGGCCTCTGTCGTGAACCGCTCGCCCGACTCGAGACGCAGCCACTCGTCGATGACGTTCGGCTGCGCCTGTCCACCCCGCGGGATATGGATGCGGACGCGATTCATGGCCTTGCGGACCTTCATGTACGGCAAGCTCCTGTGCAAGACCCAGTTGGCATCTTCTCCATCAGTGGCAAGCTTGGCAAAGTCATCCGGCGGTGGCGGGAGCGGCGGGTTCGGTGACCAGCCTGTCTGCAGCGTTATGCCGCTCTCGGTGGCCATGTTTGAATTCGTCAGGTAGGCGACCACTTCTTCGCGCCCTTCCTGGGTCAATGTGATGTGAACAGTAGACATCTGCCGCCCTAGCTTCACGTCCTTGACTGTGAAGGTGGCGTCACCCATGCTCGTGCGCCGCAGGAACTCGGCGTGTAATATAATGGTGTGAGGTTGCTGTTGTGCGGCGAGAGTTGTGGTGAAGTGTTTCGCTGCAACACGCAACAGGGTCGCCGTCACCACCCCGCCGTGGGTGACTGTATCGCAAGTTCAGTTGTGTGCCTTTTTTTTTATTTTATTTTTTTTTATAATTGGTTGACGTTCAATGAGAGAGAGAGAGAGAAAGAGAGAGAGGGAGAGCTTCAACATGACTGACCTGAACCGATACACCATTCCGCAGGAAAGTGAGCGGTGTACGTGTGTGAGCCCGTAGCTTTGACGGCGGTTGCCGTCGCGAATGTCGGCACCATTATGCTATTATATGAACGCTATACACGAACGGCATTCATAGAGCTGTCAAAAGTTCTCAGGGAATTTATTGGTGAACCCGTTGTATAAGAACGGAAATGGTAGGTGAAGTAGATACCTTATGGATTCATTCATGGGCTCTATTCATGACTCTGTGAGCTGCTATAATTAGAGTCTATCTACTGTGTTATGTACGAGTATCGAGTAAGAAAGCCGAGGTGGGGCGGAACAGCCTCCAAATCAACAAAGCCTCGGTTACAGTCTGTATTCTAGTAGAGAGACATCGTCACATTGATGTCAGTCACTTTTGTTTTAAGCCGAGCTGCCCGGGTAATACGGTACAAATACCACTTGACTTGTTTCATCCATGATCCCACATCCTTGTGAGTTTGTGAGTTGGGACCACCCTCACACCCTCACACCCTCACACCCTCACACCTCACACCTTACTTAGGCTATCCATCTAGGTTAGCTAACCTAGATAGTCTTTCAAGAGCGGCAGTTCTTTACTTATATGGATCTGTCTAGATAGAAGAATTGTACAAGTACCTGCTCTGTGATGCTTCTTATCCTTTGCTGACGACAAGAACTTCCGAGCTGAGCTGCATCTCCCTTCCGTTCCTCTGATACCACATAAATGAACACAAACTGATGTCAATCTTTTTTTAACTGCTAATAGAGTCTAGCTAGTCATCTGTGAAAGTCTGCTCTTTCTAAGTATATGCAGCTAACGAACCTCACCTTAGGAGATTCCACGGAAATACTGATCTGCCCCGTCTCTCCCGTTCGGAGGAATTAGCGAAGAAAGGAAAACGCCTAGCTATTGTGATCAAGGTCTGTCGAAGTCATAATACACGCTCAAGGATGCTACAATCTCTCGAGTCAAGTTTGATGTTGGTCCCTACTTTTCCCCTGGGAGCAGGGATACGGGAGAAGAGGGGGGAGGCCTCTGCCGCTTAGCGTCTCGCTCGTTTCTCAGCTGGCCCTCCAAACTCCTCGCTTCGGCGCTTTCTATTCCGATGATCCTCGACACCGCCGCGAGCTTCTCTTCTGTCCTCGACCCGTAGTCCATCAACCCGTCCGCTCCCGCCACGGCCTATCTCTTCGTGCCTTCCATTACCCACCTCTCCTCTGTGACGCAATTCGCGACCATTGCCCATGACATTCCCCCGGGTCGGTAAAGCCTCCCGAGGCGTGTTCTGCTCTCGGGCGGATCTACGGCCCGAGTCTTTCTCCGCCTCCCTCCCGTGAACGGGTGCCCCCGTAGATTTACGATCTCTATATTCACGGTGATCTTTTGAACGATGATCTCTATCGGGAGTCCGCTCCCGACTGCTGCGGCGTTGGCTACGAGACGGTCGCTCACCTCCATCGTGCTCTCTGCGCCCGCGCTCGTGCTCATTTCGGCTAGGCCTATCTTTCGGAGGGAAAGCGTCGGGGCGCTCGGTAATAGGAGTAGACACCGGCGAAGCACCCGTCAGTACCTGAGCGTCCGAACCTGCTATACTAGTCCTTGGCCCCTTAGGCCGGACATTTGGACCCCCTTGTTGAAGAATGCTGTTAATGCCGGACAACTGTCTACGACCGTTTCGAGAGCGGTCGCTGGCAGTCGCTGGCCCACTTGGTGCCGACACCGGGTTACTATCAGCTGCAGGTGCAGTTGGTAAACTCACTGGAGACGGTCGGTGACCGGACATGCTGTTAGGAGGTGGTGGTCGGTCCGGAGTTTGTAAAGGTGGGAGGGAACGGCCACCTTGATGCGAACTTCCAGGAACCGCGGATTGGGGGCCGATCCGGGCCATGCGATCAGGATGGACAGATGCTGGAGTTGGCAAAGGGGGCGGCGCATATGACGACTGTGCGGGTGGCGGGTTTCCCATGTTGGATAGGTGCTTCAATCTCTCTGGATGCACGCCTGGTAACGCTGTTGATCCCGGAGGTGCTTGTGAGCTTGAGGGGACGGGGCCGTGCTGGATCCCGTTTTGATTGCGCCGTTGCCTAGACGGTCCAGTAGGAGGGTGATGCCTCTCAGGTGATGCCGGTCGGTGAGGATCGATACCAGGTTGGCGGGGGTCGGGTCGCGCCTGTGGAGCGTTTGCGGGACCGCGAGCAGTATTGCGACCGCGCCCTCGAGGTCCTTCCGGCGGGTTGCCGAGGTCGCCCATGGACGGAATTGAGTTGAGACGGCCATACTCAGGATCTTGCATATTCAGTCGACTATGCTCAGGCTCAGTCCGAGACGACGGAGTCACACCAGCAAATGCGGGAGATTCTCGGGGCCTATCATTTGCCGCCTTATCGCCCTCATGATCCATCATTCTACCACTTCTTGGTTGCGATGCGGGAGAGTCATTTCTTTGGTCGCGACTTGTCGTAGGATGCTCTCCACGATGCACACGGCGTTCATCGCGTGAGATTTCACCCCCGCGAGTTTCAGACCGGTCTCCGCGTCTTGGTGAGGTAACTCGTGATGAGTTACGATCTCTGCTGTCCTCTCGACCGTGCCGGCCATCATTCAACATCGCCACACGCGCCGGATTCATCGATGCGGGTCGATCGTCCGGACGATCAGCATTCATAAGCCAAGTTCGTTCGGGATTGATTGTTGGCCCTGGGGGTTCTGACTGGGATGGTGGCGGCATGACCTTCAAAGGAGCTGAGACCTCACGCCCAGCATCTACTCGAGGTGTGTTTATAGCTTGGACTGCCCTATCCCGTTGTTGGACAGGGTCACGTTCTTGCAGGCCGGGTTCCATCCGTCGCGCAGACTCTGAACGATGGGGTGGTCGCTCTCTCTCAGATCTATGAACTTCACGTGGCAGTGCTTCTGGCACCCGACGATCGGGCGTTGGATAATCTCGTGGTCTAGACGGGCGAGGGTCCTCTGGTAGTCGAAGCGCTCTCGTATCACGCAAATCCCTATTGTCTCTGTGGCCTGCATCACGTGTTTCCCTAGCATCTCTCGGCTCCCTCGGATCTCTGGCTTCCCGGTGCTCTTTGACATCTCTATGATCACGTGGGTGTATCGTCTTGATAGTACCAAACTGATCATGCGTGAAATGTGCCGGGAAAGGTACTTCGGGCCGGCTTGGTAGGCCGTGCATCCCACCTGGCATCGAGGACAGGCTGAATAAGCGACCTGATTCCATTCGTCCACTTGGTGCTGTATTCGAAGCATTGGACCCTGTTACTGGAGTTGAAGGCCTACTGGGAATAGGCCTCGAATCTATTTTCCCGAGTACGGGTGACGGACCATGACGTTGTGACGACGAAGGGTGCGCAGCGGATGCATCATGTGTTTTGACGCCTACTGATGGAGAAGCCAACAGGGAGGCACTCTTGATTTCGCCAGTAACTTCTTCCGTAGTAGGCTTCGGTCGTGTAGATATGCTATGATTTTATCAGTTATTGTCAGCGCGCTTTTCAAGATATTTTCCTTAGCTTACCCTGTAGAGTGTGGTTTGAAGTCCGCAGCATCTGGCCGAAGATTTGAAACCTGTGATGGCCGGCCCATATCCGCGCTCTTCTTCTCGTCCGTGGCATCACCACTCTGTCCCGGGTTAGAAATATTCAGTGGCGTTGTTGTTGACTACTCACAGTGTTCGGTCGAAATTCTTGGACCATAATCCACTTAGACGAGCGTTTCTTGAGTGCGGAGATGGCGGTATTTGCAGTAACCGCCAGGTCCACTCGATGACCCTGGCTACCATCACTATCGGATTTGCCGACGGCTTCACGGTCGGCGATCTTAGCTAGGCTGGAGTCCAGCTGCCGACCCATGAAATCCACGGACGGGAAGAATTCAAGAGCAGTCATCAGAATCGTAATGGCATTGCGAATATGCATCCATTCCGTATCGCCAAGGCATGCTTTGAGGGTCGCAAACAGGTATCTATGCCATGTCCATAGCAGGTCACGGAATTCATCATGCGTCATAAATGTGACTGGCTTTCCGGCTTCATTAAAAGCGGTCGCGAAACCAAGTCTGCCATGTCCGATGGCTTCTTTCTCATAAACTTCCTTTTTTGCATGCCAGACGGACAACTCTGCCAGTGTAAGCTTGATGAAGCGGCCCAAGAACTCAGCTTCTCGGACGGTACAACCGAATATCATAGATCGTAATCTATTGACATTGAAAAAGCGGTTGTAGAGACTGGAGAGCTTGAAATTGGAAACGCGATTGAAATGCAAGAATCGGATCATCCGATGGCAAAAGTCGGCGTCTCCCGGAGAGAGGAGGGTTCGGGGTAGAAGACATTCTTCAATAAAGGTATCGACAACGGAGTCGGGTTTTGCAGAAGAGTTGAACCATATCGGGCTCTGTTTGATGAGGAGCAGTTTCGTCTTTGTCACTCGTTCCTTGCAAATACTTGCTTCGTCGGGTAATTCCTTGGACAGCCGTTCAATGGCTGACATCTTTACTTCTTTCCTGTTTGCACCAACGCGGGTCATATCACTGCGATCCCTTTTCAGGTCATCGCGCTCCTTGTCGAGCCTCGCGAATTCGGATTTGTAGCTGTCTATAGGTACATCAAGGTCCCCAGTTTGAAGTGCCCAAAACAAGACGTAGAACTCTGGACTAATTTTGTTCCATATGCTCTGCGGGAGCGAAGGTTTGACAGCTTCGATAATAGGGCTGAGAACATCAAGAAAGCGGTCCGAGGATTGACCCTGAATGGCTGAAGGCAGCGCTCGTTCAGGTGTACTTTTAGTTGCCTCCGCGATATTCAAGGTCGTCGGATCTGAAGACTCATCGGCGACAGAAGGGACATCGCCAGCATCCATCAACACATCTCCTTCAATGTCCGTTACCTGTCTCAGAGGCGCTTTATCGCCTGGACCGGTCAAATAATACGTGAGACTAGCACGACCGATCAGAAAGGCGAGATTGGCATCGAGACCCAAATCAGTCATTAGAACGGGTATGCTAGGTACTCGTGCATCAAACTCTTCTGGCGATAGATTGTGTCGCAGTAATTCTACGTACTGCACCAGAGCTTGCTGAGAGTCATCAACCACTGTTGCTAGGTATTTAATATGCGCTTCGTCTTCAGGCACCTGGTAAATAGCCGACTGTCGGTATTGTGCTATGTTGACTAACAACTGTGAAGCCATATTTTTCTGAAGCAAAGCTCTCATAAGTCGGGAGGCGCTCTTCTCGGACTCGTAACGGTTATCACCCAGTCCTATGAGTGTTTGCCGTCGAAGAAGCTCGCCGCCACTGAGAGCAGAGAGCTGGCCATCAGTGAAGTCAGCATCGGGAACGATGCCAGCCATTGAGGTGATTAATTCTCGAAGAATCACGAGATCGGTAGAGTTTCCATTAGTCACCTGCTCGTTCACATATTGAATTACCGGCGTTGAATCCACATTCTCGTATCGTCGGAAGACTTTACCAGAGAATCTGGATAGGGCCTGCAACCATCTGCTGGTGAGAAGCACGGAAGTCTCTGATGTCCGACTCCTTTGTTTACCACCCAAGGAACTGAGGAGGGACCAAACCAAGACATCATAGCCCAGTTCCGTGAAATACTCTGTGCATTCCACAAAGGCCTCAATGAGATTGGTGTAGGCTTCAATCTGGTCTAACGCAACCTTGCAGACGATCCCAGGAGATGATAAGGCAATCTTGGCCATCTTCTTAGCAGACGTCGAGATGTTTTCTAGTGACAATCTTTTGAGAGTAGCGAGCGTATCCGATCTGGCAGCGTCGAAAGCCAGCTTCATGGCTTTCACACGTGATATCGATCCTTCATAACACTCTGCGTAGATAGTATATCGGACTTGCGTTGGGTAATGTTTGAGGAGGGCCCAGACCGCAGTTGCGGCATCGACATTAGCATTAGTAAGAGAGAGGGACGGGACAAGAATACGTCGAAGTAAATCTTGCCAGCGGGAGAAGTTCTCAGGAGACGCATCCTGCTTCAGGCTCTTGACCCCAATATTTGATATCTTCTTGACAAGAGTGGGGTCTCTGCCAATGTTTACACCAGAGATGTTGAGAAACGTATGGCATAGGGTAAAGAAATCATCAACCGTCTGGCAGACTGGGACATTGTCGGACCACTCATCGAGATAAAACCGATATAGGATACCTTTGCTGATCCCGTCGGCGTGTGGCCATCTCAAAACTTTGCTGGGCACACCATCCACCAATCTTAATGCACCCTTCGGCATGCCAGCTTGATCTTGGGCCAGGTCCGGTTTAACAACCGTCGTGGTCACGGAAAACACGCTGGCAGGTCGAGAAGCTTCGTAAACTTTGCTAATCGAGTGAACTAGAATGCGGTTGATTGCTGGATATATCTCGTCCGGGTATGCCTCGGGGAGCCAGGGAAATCGTCCAATAATGAATAGGGCCTCTGGAATAGCACCGACGACGAGAAGATGCGAAACAATGTCCGCCTTCTGGGCTTCTTTGGGCTCGGGAAGGCTAGATTCGTCATCTTGGGGTTGACCATTTATTTCCGGAGCTTTCCCCTCAACTTTGGCCGAGTTGAGTTCACGGGCCTTCGACGTTGTTGGAATAGTATCGTCGGTCAATGCACCCGCTAAGAGTAGCGCATTCGGAGCATTACCCTGTCTAGCAATCCTCTCCTTTTCGGCAAGCTCGTCTTCTCGGCGACGCCTGAGTGCGTCCATATCCCCATCTGCAGGCCATAAATGTGTGTACAAATCCGCCAAGGAAACGAATCCAATCTTTATCAGAAAGGCTGCGAGATAATACAGGTTGGCTGGCAGGGTTTCACTCTTGTCTCTGGCATCGGATGTGTAGAAGCGAAACTTGAAGCCGAGAAGTTGGGCGGCAACTCGATTGCCGCAAGGCGGTAGGGTTTTGGTATCCTTGATCCATTGAAGTGTTGATCCATAACTGGGATCAGATTCAGAGATACTGTCTTGTAGGCGTTGTAACTCTGCGTCTTCGACCTGCCTGCCTCCTAGCTCGAAGAAGGCATCCAGGTGGATGTTTCGGGCTCTGTCCCAGAAGGCAATATCGCGTTCAAGGCTTTGAGCCTCGAGTTCGGCCCGTAAAACTTCTGCGTCGACATCTTCGTTGCGGGGCAAAGCCCACTTTGGCAAGCCCCCAGCAAACACCTTTTCCCCATGTTCAATCTGATTGCGCGGCCACCATGAGCTAATTCGAAGCAGTCTAGTGAAGAACATCAGGTTCCTCAACATTGTCGCAGAGAAAACATCAATGACAACATCCAGTACGCGGCCAACATCTAAGTCAAATGTTCCTATTAATGCTTTGATGCGTTCCCAACTGGCTTCGACGAGGGCGAAGTCATGGTGTCCGTGAGACTGGTATGGCGTTCGGTATAATTCTGCTGCAAGTTTTGAGTAACCTTCAGTCTCCTCTCTCAACAGATTATAATTCGCCTGGCGATAAAGCTGATTTGTGGCGTATTTTATCCCGAGTTTGACAAAGTTATCCCGTATTAGGCCAAGTTGTTGGAGAGGCGGAGCATCAAGGACTTCGCGTACAAGCCGTGGTGATATTTCGGTTGCGGCGATAAAGTCTCGAAGTTGAGGGGTCGATACTCCATCATCGGAGTCGATAGATACAGCTATAGTATCTAGAAAAAGAGCCTGGGCATCAAAAGTGAAATTGGTTGCAAGGTCATTTTCAGTTGCAGGTCCGAGAATCTGCTTGATACAGCTTCCAGCGTCACTTGAAGTAAGACGGTTCTCTAGCACTGCGCGTAGAAATTCCTGGGAGATGGTAGCTATCTCCTCAATGTCTTCGTCACTTCTCGATGTGATTCCGTGCTCAATGACTTCCTGCCGTCCACCTTGTTGCCACGTGGATAGACGAGCTTCGGTCAGGATGAGATAGTTATAGTTGGTTGAGATGGGCGTTCGCGGAGGCTGAGTGGGTTGAGGCGCGATGACCGGGGGTATGGCTTGGGACGGGGCAGATGTAGCCTGCGATGATGAACTAGAGGGCCTCGGAGCAGCCGAGGCTGGAGGACCTCGATGATGATTAGGACCAGATCCGGGCTGGGGCGCTGATGAGTCGCGACGATCAAAGTTTCTCCTGGTATTTCTACCGGGACCTCGACGATGCTGCGACCCGTCGGGGTAGTCTCTTTCGTGTTGGCCCATGCCGGTATCTGAAGGACGATGCGGTGAGGGTCGATTGCCGGCATCCGAGGGCCTATCGTTGCGCTTCCGCTTCGGAGGCATCTTGGTTATGGAGTGAAGACTACGCGAAGACAGTTGGTCATCTGGGGAATCGCAGTGGCAGGACAGGAAAGGGTGCTGACTGGTGTGAGCCGCAGAAGTAGGCGCAAGTCTATGAGAGTATCGCATCGACTGAGGCGGGAGAGACCGCTTTAAAGGAAAGCACTTACAGGTAGAGAAGATGGAAACAGAGATGGAGAGTAGACGGAGGCGGAGATGAGGATGAGGATGAGGATGAGGATGCGGATGAGGACGGAGATGGAGATACAGATGGAGCGGTCGGCAACAAGCGGATAGAGATGAGGGCGTCGAGGGATGTTGTTAGTTCCACCGGATGTGACCGATGCGAAGAAGAGTTGGAGAACGGGTCAATTGAAAGTTTTGTTGCGTGACGTGTTGAAGGTTCAAATACGTGCAGGGATTGCGTAAAGCCGTGATGGCGATGTTAAGGACAAAGACGTCGAAGCGGGTTTGGCTTGTATGGTCTGCCAGCGACCATCGGTTTTCGAAGCGCACGACCATCCAGATGTCCTATGATACCTGGGGGAGAGAGGCGAGTCGACGACGGTTGCTCGCAAGAGGCTTCTCGCAGATTTCTTGCAAGAAGAAACTTGTCGCGTATTGAATGTTGAATGATGAATGAGGCTAGCCGCGAAGCTGCAAATCGCGTGGAACCAGATGCAGCCTCACAGAGCTTGGACCAGGCAAACGGTGCACCGTGCCTATAATCGAGAAGAGACCGTAGTGGCTACTTCATCGGCAAAATTCAGCTTCTTCATTTCAATGTGCACTCCACATTTTGTTCGGTACCCCATACACAAACCCCATGTACAGTTTACACTGTAATCACACTGTCTTTCTATGGCGCAGGCACAAAGTGTTGAACGTAAGTATAGGACGTTCCTTCTACCATCCAATTAACTACAGGCTACAGTAAGTAATTACGTAATACAAGTATCCATCATGTATTCTAGGTAGGTAGGTACCTAGCTCGTCTTAGAACCCGGGCAGTTCGACCATGTGCTTCTACTTTACAACAACAAGAAATACGGCATTTAGTACTCAAGAGTACTTCGCTTATCATCTACAACATGCATCAACATACCTAACCTTTGTTGTCTATCTAGGTAGGTACCGAATAGGGCATAACTCAACACAAAGTTAGGTACTTACCTGCATTACATACAACGCCAAGGGTCCATTCAATCTCAGTGTTCCATGTGCCGTTTCTCGACGCTTATCGGTCTGTGTTTGGCTAGTAGATAGATCTCTAGATGCCTTAGGTAGTACTTAGGCGAGTACTTACAGGTGGGTCACAGAAAGTGACGCTCGTTTTTTCAAAGCCGAATTTTGGGCTCGAATAAAAACCACCATGTAGGCCCGCAAAATGTAGATGTGAATTAGAAAAAAGTATTAATGCAGTTGCCGGCCATTCTTCAATGCGTGTCCGTTCTTTAGGAGTGATATATACTCATCTTGATGCGTGGTGGTGGTTCTTAAAGGTGGTCTTTTTTGCAACAAGTCTGAGCGAGCGTCACTTTCTGTGACCCACTGTAGGTAGGAGGTGACTAGGTAGTGTGCAGGTCCCACTACGGCAAGCAGGACGTCCATACCGACCTATATGCGGTTAGTTGCACCTGTGCTAGTAGGAATGTCCTACCTATCACTTACTTACAGGTAGGTAGGCAGGCCCTACGTGGCGGAAGCCGAAGCAATTCGGCATTCTGAATTCCCCATCCCGAGTCTCCAATCGCAAACCCCGAAAGCACCTCTTTCGTCTCCAATACCTGATGCCCTCATGACTCCTCATATGCTATGTAAAGTACATGGTACTTGCCGGTAGTAGATAATCCTATGGTCAACTTAGCGGCAAGCGGCCGTGACTTGGCCCCCAATCCCCTTCCGCCATGGTACGTCCGGCGATTGTCGACAAAAGAACGGAGAGAAGCTAAGACCGATAATTAGTTGACCATCACACAGTAACCGTCTGGAACTGCACACCGTATCTGAGTGACGACGGCCGACATGATTACAGCGACTTCGGCGATTGAAATCCGCTATGGCTCTCACTGAAAAGCGGGGGGTCATTACGACTGGGCATCCTTTGGTAAACAGTCAAGCCACCTAATTGCACACCGTGTCGAAACGTCCCGGCGTATCTCGATTCTTTAGTCGTCGGCCTTCGTCCGTCATGTTCATGTCCCCGGTTATGAGGATACCCAGCTACCTGCCTATCACCATACCAGTATTGGTATTGTCCGTTCGAAAGGCGACATGTATATAAATAGGCAGTCAGACCTAACCCACAGAGTCTCGCGCAGAACAAGCATCCAAGCCTCTCTTCACATCACTCTATTACGATGACTTCCCATAGCAATGACCAGAATGGATCTATGCCAAAGTTTAGTGAGTCACATGCCTTCATCTCGAAAATCGGAGTTAGGAGCTGAACGTTACGAAGCAAGGATCCAGCAGCAGACAGAGAATCCCTTTGCGACTCTGATCCCAGACCAACAAATCGCAATCATCCCAAGCTTCACACTCGAGTCAGGCGTCACTTTGCGCAATGTGCCGTTGGCTTACACGACCCGGGGAAAGTTATCTGCAGATGCGGATAATGTCATGGTTATTTGCCATGCCCTGACAGGCTCAGCCGATGTTGGCGACTGGTGGGGGCCACTCATAGGGGGCCCTGGTCGTGCATTCGACACTTCCAGGTTTTTCATCGTATGCATGAACAGTTTAGGCAGTCCGTACGGCACCGCGAGCCCGGTTACGGCGAAGGATGGAGATCCCGAGAAGGGTATTTACGGGCCGGAGTTCCCTCTGACTACCATTCGCGATGATGCCAAGTAAGTGTCCTGCTCTCTAAATTTTCGATTTGAGCTATTTGATCAACCGACCCCGTTAATACTGTGTAGACTGCATAAACTACTCCTTGACGAACTGGGCGTACGTCAAGTGGCCGTCGTTATAGGCGGCTCCATGGGAGGCATGCTCGTTCTGGAGTGGGCATACTTTGGCAAAGACTATGTTCGATGCATAATACCCATCGCGACGTCAAGTCGACACAGCGCGTGGGGTATTAGCTGGGGCGAAGCCCAGCGTCAGAGCATATATGCCGACCCAAAATATGAGGATGGATATTATTCGTTCTCTGACCCGCCAGCCACCGGCTTAGGCGCTGCCCGCATGGCCGCTCTTCTGACATACCGAAGCCGGAACTCATTTGAGACTCGATTCGGACGGAACATTCCGGATCCCTCCAGGCGCCAAACGATTCGCGAAAGGCCCCAGCCAACCACCCCATCCGAGGCCCATTTCCAGATCCACAATGATGGGCATAAAATCACGAGGACGTCAACCAATAATAGCCGGACGACCACGCCACCGCAAATGTCTGATCCTGCCGAGGCTACCGGCCAGTCCTTGGACCCCCAATTCTCCGGTCCCAAAGCAGGTAGCTTGACTGGAGGCGATGCTCTCCCGTCGTCGACATATTTTTCGGCTCAATCATACTTGCGATACCAAGGGGAAAAATTCGTGAAGCGTTTTGATAGCAACTGTTACATCGCCATCTCGCGAAAGCTGGATACACATGATGTCTCCCGCTACCGTGCCGACAGCATACCGGAGGCATTGGCGATGATCGAGCAGCCCACGTTGGTCTTGGGCATTGAGAGCGACGGCCTCTTCACATTCGCCGAGCAAGAAGAGCTGGCCGAGCACATTAAGAATGCCAGGCTTGAAAGAATAGACAGTCAAGAAGGTCACGACGCATTCTTGTTGCAGTTTGAGCAGGTTAATCGTTACATTTTACAGTTCTTGGGCGAGATGTTGCCAGATATTATGAGCCAAAAAGGTGAACAGGTGGAGGCTGCAAGTGTCGGGCAACTCTTGAAATCAAGCACTTTTGGGGAGGCAGAGGTGGAAGATATCACGGCATGGTAAGGGCGCCAGGCTCCTCGTGCACAATACCCAATTACAAAGTTGTCCGTATTCTATTGATGATGACTATCTTCATTGTCTAAAATTGACGGGCCCAAAGCTGCCACTCCATCAAAACGCTGTCCTTATTCAGTACCTAGCTGCCTGTGCTAGCGGTGAACGTTGAGGTGGCATGATCATTCTCAGGGACTCGAGTGTGAGATAAATCTCCCTTATAATCATCGATACCATCTCACCTCGAGTTACTTTCTGCTCGTGAGCTTGCCTTCGTTTCTTAGTACTTCTCTACCCACCATATCTGCCCCAGAGACGATACTACATGTGATCACCACAATAATAATCAGAATGAACAAGGTCTGCGATTTAGTCGCCGTCTAGGTATCGTTAATACGCAGTGAGCATTACTGCTCGACAGTCCCGTCCCCGCCCCCCGAATCACGATGCTAAGGTCGCCTGTCAATTATAGTGCCTTCACGATATATTCACAATTAGTGCCTACCACCCGGGTAGAATGTACCCTACCGTCGATTCTGGTAACTGCCAATGCTGCAACGTCTATGCCATCGCCGACTTCCAAACCGAGGCCCGCCTTTTCTCCATCCCCCAGATTCGTTTCGTTTCGTTTCGTTCCTCTCCTTTTCTTTTTCTCTCCCTTACTTTTCCTATTAACTCGCATTTCCACCCACCTTCTTACACCGCGTCATCTTCGTAACGTCGATTACAAAGATGAATAGCGAGAATTCCGACGCCAAGATGGCAGAGGAGAGAGAGCAAGAACGGGAAAGCCGTCAAGTATGCTAGACCTGATTTTCCTACTTTGCTTTTTGACACTTCATCGATATTACCCTCCTTACCCTCCCACAGTCTCCTCCGCCTGTCAACAACCTCTCCATCCTATCATGTCCCTACCCTCACCCATTCCCCCTTCCCGCCTATCTTACTAACCGAGAGGCCAACAGAGAGTTCGAGAAGCTACGCCGCAACCAGGACCATCAGTCCCGTCGATCACCACTAGTGGACCGACCCAAGGCCAGAGAAAGCGAAGCCTGTCTGGCGGTAGCTCGGAGAGACCTAACAACAAGCAACGCCAAAACGGTATCCCGTCCGTGCGAACGATGCAACAGGTTTACAATGAGCACCGGGATATGGAGCTCCCGGATGAGATTTCCCAGCAGTTGTTGGGAGTCTCTGTGGACATGATCCGGCAACTTTTGGATGACGTTATGATCCAATGGTGCGAGATCTGGTACGCTGATACGAATTTGCGCACCGTTGTTGAAGCAATCATTGCGGGTCGGAAGGTAAAAGTCGGTGCCCACCAGTACCCTGTGCCCCCAGAAGCTTTAGAAGACTGCTACACCGTTGCGAGAGTTTTGGAGATGCTTGAACGATGCCACGAGCCTTACGTTGACGATTCCAAAGACAGTGAGTCATGGCACAGGCCTTTTCTCTATTGTTCCATAAAACCAAACAACACTCTATAGACAGGCGCTCAGAGAAGCATCGCACGCAGTCCAGCATTCCTCACACAACCTGATCCGGAATAACTGCTAACGAATTCCTAGAAATCTCGTACGAAAGACTCTGGACGCTATTCAGCTGGTGCAGCGCCATCATTGACATACTAAGGGATGGGGAAAGCAAGGAGGTGATATTCAGAGTCTGGACAAAGTACAAGTGTATAATCACCAGCCTCCAGGTGAAGAAGATGGTCCTCATGGACGAAGCGCAAAAAAGGCTTGATTTGTGGTTCTACGAGCGCGGCATAACTACCGCGCCCAAGGAGCCAGACCACGATCAAAAGGCCGAAGAGCTGAGAATCCTCCGGGAGGTCAGGGATGCACACAAGGCCAAATGGAAAAGTGCTCATGATGAAGTCACCGCCTGCCTCAAGGTCTTGCTGGATCAATCAGAACTGTTGCATAAGACTAACAACTTCGTTGAGTAAGCAAGGCTTGGTTGATAGTTACTTCCTGGATGTGCTGGTCTGAGCGGTTATGCTCATGTTGCTGTTCAACATAACAAGCACAGAGTTTGCCCCCGACATCCAAAGCTCTGGGTTCGCTACCCGCAAAACTCATACCCGAGTCTCACCGGTTTCTCATTTTCCTCATTTTCCTTTTCGGTCAAGTTCAGTTCATTCATGGGCTACCTTCATATGAATAAACAACGACACATATGCGCCTGACCGGCACATGGGGCTGATCCAATCTCATCACTTCGGGATGGATGGATGTATGATATCCGAGCAAT
The DNA here is from genome assembly GCA_028637585.1 of Xylariaceae sp. X187. NCBI lineage: Eukaryota > Fungi > Ascomycota > Sordariomycetes > Xylariales > Xylariaceae > Xylariaceae sp. X187. Next base: position 3,012,754 of record JAJIZN010000001.1, on the reverse strand, counting down.
CGTGTGATGGGGGAGACATTTTCACAGGAAGTCTGGCTCGAGCTGAGACTAGGGTTGGAATGATTGTCGAAGGCGAGTTTCCCAGGGTTGCGGCTCATCTGGCTCATGACGACATTTGAGCCCCGTTCGTGCAGTCGTAGATGACGCTTAACGTCAGAATACAGCAAACTTGCAATTTCGAAACCAGTGTTTGATTGAATAGGTATCGTGTTGTGGCACTACTTGTGATATCGTCGTCGTCGTCGTCGTCGTCTTTCGCTTCGTTCTGTCTCGTCTTGTCCATCGTCTACCATAGTTGAAAATAAAGTCATCGTCATGGTGCCTACATCTCCACAGATCTTTCGTCCATAAGCCGCATCATAGCTTCCACTTCGTCCGCCTCAACTGTCCCAGAACCAGTGCCAATGTTTACCTTCAAACCACGCCTCCTCATCTCCGCCTCGACGTGACTTTTGATGACCATGCCGCTCGTGGTAAATCCGGGAAAGTCCGCCTGGAGTTTCCGTACCGAGCCCTCTAAACTCCGCATCCCAACGACCAAGAAACCGAGCTCCTCGCGGTCGACATCGAAGACCTCCCACCACGGACAGTCGGGCATTTTAGCCTGGATTTCAGCATCACGGGCCGCGCTGTAGATGGCAGCCACGGCCAGGGCGTTGGGCTGATGCGTCAGGTAGAGCATCTGCGGGGAGAGAAGGGCGGTGTTGAGATAGGCGACGGTCCGACGCGTGATCTTTGCACGGGTGGAGTCGCCACAGAAATCAAGCGCTTGTAGGTACGTAACAGCGAGGCCATGGGGTAACGCGACATGCGTGTCGAAGCTTAGTGTGTAGAGGATACGGGCCTCCAGGCGCAGTATTCGCGACTGAAAGGCGGCGTAGGCGCTTTCGGATAGATAGTATTTCGATGGATCGGGCGCCACCGGCGGCGACGATGAAGAGGAGGTGGCTTTCGGGTCGAATAGTGGTGATTCTGAGGAGAGGAGATATGCGTATACGTTACAGATATCACGAGGTCGATTGGGGTTTGCGCTTAGTTTGGCTACGAGATATAGAGAGGCCGCAGAGACATCCTAGAGTAGCAATATGCAATTAGTCCCGGGGCTTCTCTATCTTCCTTTTCCATGTAATGGAAGAAAAGGAGACATACACTAAACTCGCTGGCGAGAAGAGGCTCCTCAAGCCAATATCGTGCCAGTACAACACACGCTTGTGCCGTTACGGACTGTGGCAGTCGGAGCAGAAGCCCAGCTGCTTGCGTGAGAGTCTGCGTCGCGAAGAAGATGGCATCCTGAAGATCAGACGGGAGTGCGCCGAACGAGTAAGTGCGCCGGTATAGCTGATCAACCGTGGCGAGAGGGTTTGTCATGTGCATTGTGCCATTTGGATGGGTTAAAGTGGCAGTGCAGTTGTTCGCGACTTTCGTTGTGCCTTTTGTTCGAATGAAGACGGGAGTCGCTGTTTATTGAATCACTCTTGTATCTACGAAGTATTCGTTGCGAGTATTCGTACGGACTAAGGTTAGATAGGTATAAACAAGAGGGTAGCTTCAATCACGACGCGTCCCATCTTTTAATTGGGTGCTTTATAAGTCCGGGCACTAACCGCTAAGGGCTTGTTAGTGTGGCAGTGGAGTAAAATCACAACTTACCTACTTATGTACTTATCTAGGTATCTAGGTACGGACTAGATAGATATGTAGTTACAGACTGTACGGATTACCTAATAGCAGGTACAGATTACAGGGTGTAATTACAGATTACGCGAAAGACACTCACCATCTTCTATTTACGGCCTGCACGGCTTCGTCGGACTTCTCTCCTTTCACTTACATGTATCTACTAGATACATACTATGAAGTGCAACCTCTCCTTAAACATACGTATACACAGGGTGTGCTATTTCTTGTCCCGTATATATTCCCTTTCCACAACTATGTCTAGAGTTGAGTGTCCGCCAACTACCCGACTACAATGCGGTCCCACGAATTACCTATCCGTGGCCGATCGACGACAGATTTTCTTTGCAGAAAGGTATCTAGGACAAGCGAGCTTATCGGGAAGCAAATTGCAGACTGAATACAGTGGCACCGGCTCTCGAGATCCCAATCTCTAGAGTTCCATCGGCACTCGTTATGCCTTGCGGGATAGTCTCGCCCGTTTTCTTCAGCACGATGCGAGGTCCCGATGGCGAAGGCTCCGGTAGCTGGTAGAAGCGTCTTCCGAACAGACTCAAGAACCCTTCGATATGCTCTTGCGTAACATCTTTTTCATCGATTATTCCTCTTTCAGTCGCATCCTCTAACGCCAGGAGGACCAGTTGTGTCGCGTACGGCTGGGTGAATACACCCGCCGGTACTGGTTTTCCTCGCTTGTTTATCAAAGGGTGAGGCGCGCTATCACTTCCACTAAAGATAACCCAGTCAGATTCAAGCAGTGTCATGGATGCGCAGAGTTGGCATGGCACTACTAACAGGAAGAACTTGGGGTCACCACTGCAGGCAGCTTTCAGCAGAGCATCTCGGTCCGATGGCTGCTTCGGGATCGGCTTGCAGAAGGCATGGGGGTCTACCTCACTTATGTCACCTGTCAAGTAGAGGTGATGCGCAGTTATCGTGCCTGATCGGGCATCAGTCATCAGCCATCAGCAGAGTAGCAAATAGGAACTCGGCTTATACAAGAAAGAGCCATAACAAGATGTTCATAAGTGACATACCGGCAACTGTTGAGCTGCAAGCTCGTACGGCGTCCACAGCTGCTGCCGTAGAGCAATGCTAAAAACCCGGTATTGGAATACTGTGTGGGCGACCAAATTGGGGTAGATACTCACCTCAAGTATAATGCGAAGCTTGGGGAATTTCTCATTCAACCTTTTCAAAATGGGCAGGAATAGCTCCTCGAGTGAGACTTCGCCGTTCGGTACGGTTCCAGGCACCTCACCATGTAGGTTCAGCACTACGCCGTATTCTTCCATGGCTGCGAATGTCGGCGCATAAGCTTCAACAAAGTCGCCGGCGACACCTGATTCCGAGTTCGTCGTAACACCTGTGTGCCGCGGCATCAGAACTACCAAGATTCAAATCAAAACAACAAGAGATGAAATCTTTTTGACCCCTACCTTGAGGGTACAACTTTACACCTGCGATGCCAGCCGTTGCAGCCTCAGCAATCACCTCAGGCGTGACAGAAGGATGAAGCTAGTCGTCTTGAGTCAATAGTGTCCTGCGAATCCTCATATGGGCGGCGCACGTAGAGTGACATCAAATAGTTGACGTCAGGCTCGATAGCTTGCAGACGCGACTTGTATTCCAGGGCAGCGACCACACTGGTAATGGGCGGCTGCAGATTGGGCTGTCAAGAACCATTAGGTTAGTTCAAATGCCCGGCATGTTACATATATCAATGTCTTCGGGGTTTACATGCCATAACAAACACGGTATCTACTCCTCCTCTCCGAATGGAGGGGACAACCAATTCCATAACCTACACGAGTCGCATCGTATCAGCTGAGTCCAGAGAGAAACCCGGGAAGCCTGATCGAAACCGACCTGACCCTGTCGCAAGTGGACATGCATGTCCGCCGCTGGCGGTAGTTCTAATTGATCAACGTCCTTGAGTCTCATTTTGACTTTTGATTATGAAGATGGACGCAGCGATTCCTGTGTGAGTTGAGTAGGTTATGCTTGGGGTTTCTGGTCAAAGTCTTAAGGCATTGACCAGAGTTTGGTCGTGAATCTCCCCCCTAATATTTCTTCGTTTCATGCCTCTCTCGAAATACCCCACCTAGATAGCATAACTTATCTAGGTTAACAACGATCCGCTGCCCTATCTAACCGTACCTATCTACAAGATAAAGAAGTTGGGCTGGGTTTCCAATCAGCACGTGATCTTTGGCGACAGTGCCTCGCATGACTAATAAACTTGAAATTGGCAGGTAATGTTATCTAATTACTTCCTACCTGGTCCACAATAATGATGGTCTCCAATTCATCAACCGCGACCTTAAGAGACGGTCCTTCGGGCGAAACATCGTGATACCTATTAACGTGTTTAATCGTGTGTGATGCCTTCCCCTAGTTAGATCTGAATAGGTACCTATCTAGGTGTAGATAGGTACCCTGCGTATCGAGGGAGGGACCTGGTTGGCAACCACCGGCGCGGGTAATTCCGGCTGTCAATCAATTTGCCGTCCAGAGGCATTCGCCTCTACAGACTGTGCCTAGATACCTTTTAGGTACCTACCTGAGAGTTGCAACTTGTTTGTGACGGCTTGTCTGCCCTTCTCGTGTGACCTAGTGTTACAGGTAATGCGGAAGCTACAACGCGCAACTAGATTCGTACTACCTAGATACTGAGCTGGTCCGCGGGGCATCTGAGTCAGCCGAAATAGTTAAGAGGTCACAACTTTGTGGCGACAAACGATTTCCTGCCAAAAGTCCAGCTAATATGTAGCCCTCTGCTCACCATATGTAAGTATGCTGTAAAATTACAGGATATCTTAGTGTGATTGTGTTTAGTAAGGAAAGGATTCTTCCACCTTTTGTCTTCCAAGAACGATGATGTCACTTGAAGGAGCAGGTACCCGTGCAGATGCTACCTACTGCCGCAGGCTGCGGTACGCCCCATCTTTAGTTTGATGAGCGAAATTCAAGCTAAAGGTGGGGTGTAGTTAGTGTATCTAGCACGGGAGTGCCAACATGGGTCCAGGTGAGGGGCAGACTGGCAGTCACGACTCACAACACACATCCATCCCGTAGAACGTTACACGGACCAGTGACGGTATTCCCTTCTTTGGTAAGTCGGCCTGTTTACTTCAGCAAACGAGAGGGTGTTAAGCCCATCCGACCACGTAGTGACTTACTCAGTTAGGCACTGGAAAAAAGCTCATCTAGCGGAACGCAAGGGGCCTTTTCTTGCTGAGGTTCGCTGGTAGGTAACAGCTCATCAGCCCCTCCTCGCAACGCCCCACCTGTGACTACCGTCAAAGCGTTTCGCGTCGCATTGCATCTCCGTGGCCGGCCGACCTTGCGAGTGTCATTTTTTCCCGCGTCTTTCCTTGTTTGCAATCTCAATTCGCATAGTCGCTGTCGATAGAAGACAGCACACGGACTCAGCGCACCATGGCCTCAATCATTCTAGGTGCCCAATGGGGTGAGTCCACTTCCAGCCATCGCATGAGAAATCCAACGACCTCCGGCTCTTTCGATGTTCGTGGATCGCAGTACCAGCCTCAGAGGGGCAAGCGATGCGATCACTGAGGCCGGGGTCTCAAGATATTCGTATTTGACATTAACTCTATTCGTGATGTGCAGGAGACGAAGGCGTACGTTTACGCTCATCCAAACTCTGACGGACTCCCTACAAGTTGATGAGGTTGTATTGACTGTTTACTGGAAATACAGAAGGGCAAGTTGACGGATCATCTCCTGGCCAAGAATTCGTTTGACATCTGCGCACGTGCAGCTGGCGGCCACAATGCTGGTCATTCAATTCAGTATGGGAAACATGCCATCGTTCACCAGGTCCAAGTCTCGACTGACAAGCGTGGCTCTGTAGCATCGGCGCTCAGAAATTCTCTTTCCATCTTTTGCCATCCGGGTTGGTAAGCCCAGATACTGACAACATCATTGGATCGGGTGTCGTTTTCAATGTCGACGCCTTTTTCGGAGAACTAGCCGAGCTTGACGCCAAGAACGTGCCGAATGTGCACAAGCGAATCCATGTCAGTTCAAGGTGCCACTTGAACCTCGCCTTACACGCCGCTGTTGATGGCCTCTCTGAGCAGGCACTTGGCCAGAGCCAGATTGGAACCACCAGACGAGGTATCGGTCCGTCCTACAGCACGAAGGCCGCCCGGGATGGCCTGAGGGTGAACGACATCTATCGCAATGATTTTGTCACCAAATTGCGCACTCTAGCGGCGGGATATCGCGCGCGATATGGTGATCTCCTCCAGTACGATGTCGAAGAAGAGATCCGCAAATTCATGGGGATCAGAGATAGGTTAGAGCCGTACATTGTTGATGCTGTGGAATACATGAAGGCCGCACAGGAGAAAAAGCAGTCGATTCTCATCGAAGGCTCACAGGCTTTAAGTGCGTCCAACCCAAAGCTAGCGACTTATAAGGACTGAGCTGACCAATTGCAGTGCTTGATCTGGATTACGGTAGCTACCCATTTGTCACGTCGTCCAGCTGCTCGATAGGTGGTTGCATCCAGGGCCTGGCGCTCAGTCCCTTCAACATTAAGTAAGTGTGAGAGTGCTACGACAACCGGGCAGTGCTACCGACGTGTCTCCTACAAGCTCAGCGTCATGAGGCTTACTCTAATCTCTGCTTTATAGGGACATTATTGGTGTGGTCAAGTCATATGTAAGTTTGGAAAAGAACCCCTCCCCTCACCCCCGGTTTAACTAGGAGCTTTGCTGAAATGATATTATCTTATAGACGACACGTGTCGGTGGTGGCCCTTTCCCTACGGAACAACATGGTGAAGTTGGAACGAAACTGCAAGAAATTGGTGGAGAGATCGTATGCTTGAGCTAAACACCTCTTTTCTCGGTTCTACGGAAACTAACTAACTGTCCCCGCAGGGTGTGTCGACCGGTAGAAGGAGAAGATGTGGCTGGCTTGACCTTGTGGTTCTCAAGTACTCCGCTGCTGTGAACCGTGAGTGACTCATGTTCACTGGATACGTCTTGTCACGTAAAACTAATGAACGTCTCGACAGACTATACCACCATCAACCTGACGAAGCGTAAGGACCTTTCTTGGCTGCATTCCGAATTTCGGCGGATTTACTAACGAAGGATCTCTTTAGTTGATGTGCTAGACACTTTCCCGACCATTCGAGTTGCCGTGGCATACATCACACCCGATGGAAAACGGATCACGAGCTTCCCTGCTGACCTGGATTTCGTAAGTATCCGTTTCCATGTCTTGTCTCCATGTCTCTATACTCGCAAGGCTAACTCGTTCGCCAGCTTGAGAAATGCACCCCTGAGTACATTGAATTTGAAGGCTGGCAGTGCTCCACCGAGGGATTACGGAATTGGTCTGATCTACCCCCTCGAGCTCAGAAGTACATCGAACTCATCGAGTCCGAGTTAGGCATCAAAGTGCGTTTCCAGTGGCGTGTCACCCTCATCCATTCTTCAGTGACTAATTTGCATAGGTGGGCTATATCGGAACCGGTAAAGACCGCGAGGACATGATCGTTCGTTAGAAACTAGCGACACCAACTCGGTTTGACCCAATCTTAGAGGCAGAAAAGGAGTTTAGAGGATAGAAGTGGCGGAGACCTAGTCGATGAGCTTTTGCTTGCTTGTTAGTATGTCCTATTCAAGTTGGAATGCTAGAAGGATGTCCGGTACACGCACGTAGTCAGTATTTCAAGTCTTGCCGACTCGGTTTGGACCAACTATTTGTCATCTTATTGGGTCGAGCTAGCTACATAGTACAAGGAAATGCTCAGAGTCCCAATATTAATACAAAAAGCTGCGGAGAAGTTGACGTTCTTGCTTCCCGACCCGGACTCCGGAGTTCTTTTACGTAGCATTTCTAGCCTGATTGGAGGTCTGCGCCTAGTTCAGAATGCTAATCGTCTCCCCCGCGTCCCCCTCTCCCCAGCCGGCGACTGGATGATGATGATGATGATGATGGGACGGTTAAGATGGCGTATTGAGCTGCGCAGTTATATGGACATGGATATATCAAAGACATGTCGTTTGATGCTCGTTCACCGTGAAGCTCGGCCTTGGCATATCCTTATCTATACTCTATAACTATAGACCTACCCTATAGAACGGAACGCTCCCGATGAGTGCCGGATGCTCTAGATAGAACGCCGCGCCATTATGCCGCCAAAAATCCACCGGTGAAGATTGATTCGTCATTTTGCCCTGGTTGTCTTGACACATATCAGGAACTTGAAAAAAAAAAAAAAAAAAAAAAAAAACTAGTTTGAAATAGTGAATAAGAACAGAACGAATTGACAACGGTTCAAAATGAAAACCCCCCCAAAAAGTCTCTCGATCGGGGAATCGAACCCCGGCCACCTGCGAATTTGCTTCCTTCAAGAACTCCTCAGATTGTGCAATGTGAAGAAGAAGTGAATTGACAAGCAGGTATCCTAGCCACTAGACCAATCGAGATGGATTGATGCCGTTTTGGAACAGCTTATGATAAGCACTAGTCCAGATACGTAGACGAACAGAAGGACGAAGGGCTCGAAGTACTTCCCCGCTGAGAAATGTACTTACACCGACTTAGGTAATCTGTACAGTCCGTTATCTGTAATCTACCTCACCTATCTAGATAGTTATCTGACATGGAAGATTGCGGGTCTGTGCTTGAATAGTTCATCCGAAGATTAGATAAGCGATCTACTAAGTGTATGTTGGCTCGACGTGCCGTACCTATTCTAATACCTACCGCCCGAGTACCCATTACCGCGTTCCCCTTCTGAACACTCAACCTTAGTCAAGTGCATTGAAAGGTCCGAACTTGATCGCTGTGGTAGTCGGGCGGAAGTGCAGTTATCAACGATGAGACCAAATCTCAACAACCATTGAGACGCACCCTTGAGCAGACATGACAGTTCCCTATTGTTGCCGGCGGCGTACGCGCAAAGAAGTCGTGAACGTAGGTAGTATCGAAGGACCATGTAGATCAGACCACGGCGAAAGATTTACCTCTCCTTCGTTCACTATATCACTCAATCTTAACACCCTTGACACCGTGATCAACGGCTCCCCCTTTTTTGGTCCCATCTGCTAATGATATTACCGAGTTGGGTTTGGTATTTTGCACAGCTTCTGACCTTATCTAACTCAGCAACCTCGGGGAAGCGACCCTCGGGAAGAACACAGCAAGAAGACCCAAGATTGGGGGTGACCTCAGGAACTCCTGAGTCTCTGTCTTTTCCGGTCGCTACTTGAACATCGCAAAGACATCTCTCAATGGCTCATACCCATTCCAGAGATGCTCTTACCTCATGGCAATCCATCTGCCTCATAACACCGCTTTCGCTTCCGGTGACTGATGAGCCCCTTGCCAAGAGAAGCAGGACTCCTTTACTACATTCCCTGCTACACTGGCTTTAAGTCTGATCAGGAAATTCACAAGCCAGAAGCACAGACGCAGCACCTTTAAGGAGCCATGGAAATATTTTTTTTTCTAGTTTCTCGTTGAAGCCATACTCGTTCCACGTGGACAAGTTAGCCGTAGGTTCGGTGAACAGGCGTGCTGTCCAGGACTTATTTTTTTGGACGGCTTCACGAAGGTGTCGACCTGTTAACGAAGATAGTATCACGATGCTGTCTCTAATGCTGAGAATGGGTCACCACGACGACCGGTTCATTGTGTTTTATCAACATATCTTTTGGAATATTATGAGGTAGGCGAGTTCACCCCTTCGATGTTCGATGCTCGATATTCGATGTTTCAGTAAAGAATGGGGAAAAGACAGATTGAACAATGGTGAACGAGTCCAATCAAGGTAGTATGATCATCACCAATGTGTGAAAAGAACCCTCCCCCCATATCAGTTACTGACTGCTCTGTATCAAAGAGGCAAAAGAGAGACTGTTCAATTCTCTGGTCCAAAGATTGTGACAAGACACCTGGAGCGTAAGTTTTCTTTGTCTTCGCACAATCAATATGCTTTATGTTAACCAAAGGTCTTTATAGGGAACAATGAAGGGATTCCATGGTCGTTGATGCAATGAGGCTGTTCTATAAATATCTGCTTAGTCTTGTCTTGTCTATAACAGCCGCCGCCAATCGAGTCACGGCCAAAGATCTCACGAGGGATTCTTAAGCCCATCAACCGCCTCACACGTTTGCGATGACTGATGACTCGACTACAATCCAATTCTTTATATGTGGAATCACAGACAAGGAATAAAACAAGCCAAAAACTGCTAACAAGCCATTTACCAGCTACGAATTCATATAAGCCACTATGTGTCAAGGCTCTAAGATTCGAATGGCCTGTGGGCATGTTGAAGCATACGTCAGTCGCCCATGCCGGCTGGATTGTTCAACTCTTCAAGGTCCGACTCAAAAGCTGAACAGGCTGTGTCCGCGCTGCGAGGTGGCGAGCGCACAACAAGCCCGTCGGGATGAATTAAAGGCGCTGCTTCTGGCGGGCGAGCAGCCGGTAAGCGCCCAACTCAACACTCCCTCGTCGCAATCTTCCAGGACGCCCAGTAATGTCTGGGGAGCTCCCTGGCAGGCAAACACGAATGAGCCCGACGAAGAACTCTACTACCTGACCGATGATGGTACTCACGTTATTCAGAAAAAATACGTTACCATAAACGGCCACGAGGCAATGATAACCTGCCGCAGGGAGTTGCGCGAGATCGATGCAGCCCTTCTGTCCAAGCTTCGGGAAGTGCGTGACAAGAAGCTGGCGAAGGAGAGGGCAAGGGAGATGAGGAGGGCACTGAACGAAGATGACCTGAAGAAGATGCCCATCAGTCCCTTTCTAGAGGAACGTCTCCAGGAGGCTAGAGAAAGGTTCCGCAAGGAGACAGATGGGACATCCGCGTCTAGACCAATTCCCCCCCAGGGCACAATATACCGGCAACCAACGGTGAGCAGCGAACCCCAAGAAGCTGCAGAGATGCTCCGCAAGCAGACAGTCGAGCCTCCTACTCCGCCCTCGACGGCGCTCCCTTCTCGGGCCACAAGCTCCCGCCAACCGACGGCGAGCGACAAACCCCAAGAAGCGAGAGAGAGGCTGCGCAAGAGGGGAGACGAGGCTTACACGTTACCCTCGACGCCACCCCCCTCTCGGGACACAAGATACCGCCCAGTGATGTCGAGTGACCAGTACCCGGGGCCTATCTCCCCGAGATCGGGACGTCCGCCTTTACGGAGAATGAAGAGAGGTACTCAGGTCGAAAGAATGGTCGATATCCCGGACGAGACTGAGAGTCTTGATCTCTGGCAGACACTCGCGGACGAGTACGACGAGCACGACGAGCACGACGACCGCAATTTGACGCCGCGTAGTGCCAAGAGCCCGATTGTAAAATGAAACTAGAGTATAATAGTTATTGTGCAGATAAATAAATAAAATAAAAAAACACTGACTAAAACAATTGTCCCTTACTTCCAATCCTGCCGTCCGTCCTCTCTCTTCTCAATTGTTTTCTAATTTTTTCCGTTTTCCCGTAAGCAATTTTTGTGTTTTTCTTTTTTAGAAAAAAAAAAAAAAACTTATCATGTCCAAAACTCCAAGTATAAATTCATTCACCGCCACCCAACCGCATGCGCTTAACCCATCGTCGCGTGACCGTCCTAAGACTTCTCCCCAACCGATAATCCCCCCGGAATCTCCGTCTGCCCCAGTCTCTTAGCAATTTCCTTCGAGCTCGGCGGTTTCTCGACCTTGCTACCGCCGCCGTCCGCCTTACCGTCATTGATGGCCTTCTTCGCCTTATTATATTCCTTGATGCGCGCGGTCGCCAGCCTGCCCGCTCTCCGCCGATCCGTCGGACACCGCAGCAGGGGTACCTGGATGATAGCCGCGAAGACTTCGAGGACCTTCTCCACGGACACGTTGTGTCGCTTTGCCACCTCGTCGAAGGGGAAAATCTCCTGGCACGTCTCGGCTACGTCGACGACCAGGTTCGGCGAGGGTTTGCGGTATGTGGGCTTAGCGACGGATGTGGCCGGCTTGCCGGGGCTCTGTGAGGTCGTCTTCGGGTCGGGCTTTGCGGTTTGGGTATTGCTTGGGTGGCTCGTCCTCCTCGGCGGCGAGTTCGCTTTCCCCGAGGCTGATGCTTCGGGATTGGGCTGTTTATCGGTCATCGGGGTGGTCTGTGGTTGAGCCGGCGCAGCTAGTTTTACTGGCGGTGGTGGCGGTGGTGGTGGTTGTTGGTGTTGGTGTTGCTGTGTATGAGGTGGTAAAGGCGCGAATGGGTTATTGTTAATTGGCATCATGACTTGCGCAAAGTTGGGCCCGAATTGGTGCAGGTTGCTCGGAGCCATGGCCAACATTTGCGGATGAATTTGTTGACTGTATGCCTGAGGGTAGGGTCCCTGCGGCATAAAGTGATGGGAGAGAGGCCCGTTCACAATGGGCATGCCCTGTGCTCGTGTAAGTTGGGCCTGATGCCTCAAACGAGAGCAAGATTGGCATGGCTGCTTCGGCGGATGGACTGAACCATTGTGATGATGGTGCTGTTGTTGGTGGTGGTTGTGGTTGTGGTTGTGGTTTCCCGTCGGCCTCGGGTTGCTTTCCGGATGAGGCATGTGCTGGGAAGCTTCAGGACGTGATAAAGCATGAGTAGGGGGGCGAGGCATCGTTGCGCCCTTCGAATAAGTCGTGGGGGCATGGTCAGAACAACATGGCGTAGGATGATTTCTTGAGCTAGTCTGTGGTTCTGCGACCTGACCTTGGCTAGAATCTTGTGCGTTCCTCGCCACGTTGGGTGTCGGTGTCGTCGCCTGCTTCCCGGCTTGATGAGATGTAGGGCTCGGACTTGGACGGACAATTGGCGGGTTCGAAGTCGGTGGGAGGCCTGGCACCGTAGGTTTAGGCTGATCAGTCGGGACGTTAAGTTTTGCTGCTGGGGGGACGGTCGACGGAAGCTGCTTCGGCGAGAGTTCTGGAGGACTCAAAGGTCGAGGCTTGCGAGAAGGCTGATTGAGAACGAACTTTTCCAGCACCGGCATGGATACGCCTCGCAGAGCATAGGTAAGCTCCATGGCGTGAAGGTCGGATGGCAAGCCAACCATGCCTGTACTTAGTCGTCTTTCCGCATCTCGCAAATCACCGGGGACCATATCCATTTGTGCCACAGGAACATTATTGGGAACAACGCCAGCAGGGAATGGTATTATTGGCAGTTGAGGCATAGGGGGGTTTTCGGCTGGCCTCTCGCTCATTCGGAGCCTCTTCACAGGCTTCTCAGAAATGAACTGGATATCATCGTCACCATCGTCACCATCGTCACCATCGTCATCATGGCCACCATGGTCACCAGCCGGTCTTTTGGTTGGAGTGCTAGTATCAGCAGCATGTGGATGTTGACATTCATGATGCTGACCAGGTGCAGCAACTGGCACCATTTGGGCTGGGCCTTGAGGAGTGAAGTATGCTGGCATCATATTGTCAGATGGTGTAGAGACGGCATCCACGATGAAGAGGTCGAGGTATGCCCAACCATGAGAAACGGAGACAAGTGTCTGGACTATTTGTATTAGTAGATGCGGTTCTCAAAGTGTGCTTTTCCGGGCTTGGCAATGAGTTAAGACATGAAAAGCTCGGAAGCCGAAAGACAAGTCAAGATTTGTCCACCTGTGGCATGTTCTTGCGGTTCTTTCACATATGTGCGCTTCTTGCGAATGAAAGCCAGGGCAAAGAAATCCTCACTCGCCAGATCCAAGGAGGCTTTGCTGCTGTTCTTGCAAGGGAAGCTGTGAGCTACAGGTTCCAACGAGGTAAGCCTTGGCACTTCTGCACACAGACTTGCACTGCCATACTGGGTTGTCGTTGTTCCTGTGCCTGTTCTACGACGAACGTTTTCTCATCTGTGAAAATACCCGGGGGGGACTTTTGCAGAGAGAGAATACCTGCATACTCGTTGCCTGAAGGGTATATAGAATGAAAAGCTCAATATCCCGCCAAAGGAGCAGGCAATAATGAGCTCAGAGCTAGATTATTTCCCATGCAGATATATTGTTATTGTTATTGGAGTCTTGCTTCCGGCTAGCTGACGCAGTTCTTCCTGTGACTCGTAAGCCGTACGCAGAGGCCGAAGCGAAGGAAAAACCATACAGCTAGGGTGAAAGATAGCTATGCTGACGATTATCAACCCTGCTAGGTGGACTCTCGTATGGCAGCTGGTGAAAGAAGGTAAGAAGGCGGAGCGTCAGAAAACGGGGCCCGGTCGAATAGCTCAGAGCTGCCATTAATCCTAACCTAACTCGGGGTCACCACAGAAGTACTGCCTCTTAAATGCTGCTAGTCGGCCAACATACAGTCTATCTGTGTCTGATCTGAACTGATCTCATTGGTGCCATGCCGACCGTTTGATTTCCAAGTTTAGGCTTGTCACCAGCTCATAGAAATGGGAGTATTATAAGAGAAGCAGGTATGTGCACAACTGGTTCAATACCACAAGACCCACGAATGCATTCGAAGAGACCGCCATGCAGTTTTACTTTGCAGAAGCTCCAATGGACCTCGGAATAGAACGTTTTAGCCGCTGAAGATCTTGGAGCCCTGAGTTTGTGAGGGCATCGTGACTCTCAACTAGGGATATCAGATCCATCACGCCAGTCATATCTTCTTGAAGTGTCGTCAGTGTCGGTGTCGGCTGTAGGCTTCCTTCATAGATTTCATAGGTTCTTTACCATCGCGACAATGAGGCTGTGGATGCCACTCTTCAGGGAATTGGTCAAGGACTTGAAGTTTGATTAAGGCCTGCGTGGAGGTCCGCCCTCATCTGAAAGGTTCAAGAACGTAGAGATGTCTACCTATTTTGTCTGTAAAGCCCGGCGGTAACAGTATTGCATTCAGCACGCTGTGATCCCTAGGCCACTCGGCTGATACATCGAGGTAACATAGAGAGGAATATATTCGACTGACGGGGCGGGGGATTCTTTTCGACGATTGTGAGATGCGGCTTGAAGTCGCGCAATATTAATCACCCTCTGGCCAGGCTTGTAAGTATGTATACCTCATGTTGAGATGGGGCTTTTCACCACTCGTTCATAATAGCAGTCGTAAACCAAGCCGTCTAATTATGAGGCCGAACGATTTCGTGAACTTCCCGATTGCAGTGCGTCAAGGCACGTGGACGAGCGGCTTTACGAAAATCCCCCATAGGTCGGATTGATCATCACTTGTACGGATGTCGTTTGTGGTGGCGGCCACACGAACACGTATCTTGCCATGTCTTCCGCCAGACCCGGGCGCCGTAACAAGACCGGATTCTAAACGGCGCCATTACATCTCCTGTTCGTTCCATATTCTAGCGGTTTTCGTGGGGGTTTCTCAGTAAACAGTGGCTCAGGGTAAGCCATCCTGGCCTCGGTGTCGGTCAGGCTAACAACAGGCCGTTCGCTATGCACAGCATGGGGTGATATATCAAAACGCTTTAGTAAAGACCACATCATCTCGAGCCAATGTAGGTGGACAGTTGGAAGCAGGTTGCCTCAAGCTTCGGCGTAGTGTATCCAAATGTAATTGGTCCTTTCCGTCAATATATCGCACGATATAGGTAGTGAGCCCCCGAGCCTTCAGGGCGTTCAGCCACGTCGAAGAACTTCTTCTAACAGCGACCACTGGGCGATTCTAACATGGGGCGTTATGTAGAACCCAACAGTTGAACTTGATGGAGCCCAATATATGGATGGGAGCGTAAGATCCTAGAGAACTAGTACTGAGGAAGAGTTCGTGTGAACGTATGTTTGAACAACGCAATAGCTTCGCTTTGTGAGGGATTCGAAGACTAGCTATTGAACCATCTGCGCAGCTGAAGCTTCTGTTCGATAGTGTTGTGACTCCACTGGACACTCGGACCATAAGGAGTTTGACGTCTCAGCAAATTCGAGGGCCGCATACATTCATAAGTCGTTGGGAGAGGCTGAGAGGCATAGAAAAGTAGGTCGACGAGATGAGATGAGAAAGCTGACGCGATGGAACTCATGGAGGCCCCACCATATTTTGGATGACGCTCATGAGTACATATGTATGACTGTAAGCCATATTAATGGTGTAATAGGTACGTACATTACGCAGGTATGCATGTAACATTATTGTGTACCTACCTACGTTGACGGGAGACTTACAGGTAGTTACCTTAGGGCGCGGGTATAGGTGTTTGAAAATGATAACAGCAATGATAACGGCAGTCGGAAATGATCAATTCGGTACATGCTGAAGTCATGGATATTCAAATCGCATATTTCTTTTCCTAAGGATAGGATGTTATGCGCAAAGTGATATTAGCATGTGGTAATCATGTACATGTAGAATGGTTTAATACGTAGATCATGTTGGTATGCAGTAATCATGTACGAGTAAAATGGTTTAATACGTAGATCGTGTCGGTAAGCGATAATCATGTACGAGTAAAACGGTTAAATACAAAAATCATGTCGGTAAGCAGTGATTATGTCGGCGATGGAAAATGACCCCTGTTACGATTTTCATTTGAAAATGATTTTCAAACACCCGTACAAAAAAAAAAAAAAAAACCTATTATGCAATGTACGTTGTACATTGCACACCACTTTACTTGCTTACTAATTTAGGTACTGGGTACTTAGGTACTTTGAAGTTTTTTTTTTTAACACAATCACGGATCGAACTCATGGTTTACAGATTACAGAATTACGAAGTATTACGAAGTATTACACTTAACCATTATACTATTACACCTACGTTACGCGTGACGTGAGCATGTTTGAAGGGGCATATATAGTAAGTGTAGAGGCAGGAACACCTTAGATTTTTCTTACTTACATAATGTTTGTGTTAAATACATATACCTGATAATCGCATAAGCTATGCATATAGAGTGTATTATGTATCTATCACAATGAGTTGTTTCCATTTGAAAATCATTTTCAACTGAAACGCATTGCAGTATCCACTTTCAATAGGTCAGTATTACTTATAAAATCAAGCATATGCGATGAAATGCATGTCGCAACGCTTTTCTAAGAACATAACTTCAGTATAATCATAATTGCCATGCACTAAAAGGAATTCACACTAATAACCACTTCAGCAACCATTTCAGCCGGCAGAAATGCTTACAGCAAAATATCTCTATGCCGGCACCATGATCTGCTCAAAAATGGCCACTGTTATCATGTTTAAATACCCCCCCCGCGCCCTAAGGTACCTATGTACCTATTTAGATACCGAGCGCCCCGTACCTGTAAGGTACCTAGGTACCTACCTAAGGTACCTAGCCCGGTAGGTAAGTAGGTACCTAAGTAACGTCAGGTACCGTTTCTCTCGGTCCTTGTTTTCTCAGTGTAGACGACCCGTATAGCGCTACAATATAGTTGGGTTACTGCTGTCTGCATACCGACGTTAGGTGAACACTCAACTAAAATACCCGGCCTGCCCAGTATACTGTGTGAGCTGGGTACTTCCAGCTACATACTCACGACATACCAAGTGGCAACTGCCGGCCGATGCCGCCATGGATCTTGTCGATGCCCTTGCCTGTGCCTCCCAGCTTCCTACCACTGTCACCAGGTGCACTTGTTCATCCCATTAACCACCTGATCGAGCCGACGAAAGCACAAGAGGTAATAGCTTGGGTTTACCTCATACTTCCGCCTGTCCTTGCCACACCATCTGCTTACAACACCTACTGCAGTCGGCCAACCACCTTGAATTGTCGCGCGCCAGCTTCCGAATCCTACACTCTCAGCCGATGTCCCACGCCTCGAACTCATTCGAACCATATAGACTACCCGAACCATAGAGATGGCCGCGGTGAACCCGCTTCTATCGGCGCAGAAGGCCTCTGACGCTGGCCTGCAGGCCGTTCTACATCCGCTTGTTCTTCTCACCATCTCTGACTACATCACTCGCCACACCCTCAGGGGACGGTCCGAACCTATCGTTGGTGCATTGCTGGGGCAGCAAAACGGCCGCGAGGTTACGATTGAGCATGCTTTTGAGTGTGCCATGAAAATCCCCCCTGGCAAATCGAACCCCATGCCAGATGACCTGTGGTTTGAGCAGCGACTAGCTCAGAGTGTGTATTTCGCTTCCACCTCCCGGATCTTGCTCTTGCTTGGGAAATCCTTTCCTTGATAAACCGACTGACCATGGGTAACATTAGTGAAAAATATCCATAGCTCACCCCAGCTAGATCTTGTTGGCTGGTACACCTTGCTTCCCAAGAGTGGTCCGACACCCGCCATACTCCCCATTCACAATTGGGTGCTCTCTACGTATAATGAATACTCACTCTTGCTCGCATTCCACCCCGAAGAGTCTCTCAAACACGACGCAGGTAGCAGACTACCCATAACTATCTACGAGTCCAACTACGAAGCCGACGAGCTAAAGAACGAGCAAGGAGAGGACAAGGAGATGCGAGATGGAGAGCCACCGCTCAAGCTTAGATTCCGAGAATTGCCGTACTCGGTGGAAACTGGCGAGGCCGAAATGATCAGCGTGGACTTTGTTGCGAGAGGCGCCGGGAATGCCACCGCAGTTGAGCCGCGAAACCAAAAGAAGGTCATGCCGGGCAACGCGGATGACCCCAAGGGCAAGCGCAAAATTGATACCATGGACATTGCGGAGTCGTCCACGGACACTCCAGATACTACAGAGCACGTCCTCTCACAAGATGACGAAGAGATGATTGCAGCCCTCACTGCGAAGGCAAATGCAGTCAAGATGCTACAATCCCGGATCAAGCTCCTAATAGCCTATCTGGAGCGACAGCCCCCATCTCGTCTCTCTGACGATAGCAATGCCATGGTCATTGGGGAGAGCGAGCCCACCCTACCTTCGCACATTGCTCTTAGATCGATCCAGGCCCTGGTCAACCGACTCTCGCTCATGGCACCCTCGGCAACCGGCCCCTATGAGCAAGAGATGCTTCGCGAGGCGAACGACGTGCATCTGATGGAACTGCTAAACGAAGTCACGCAAAGTGCGGTTGAGCTGAAAGCTATCGGCAAGAAACACAGTATCGTGGAGTTGAGCAAAATCCAGCACAAGAAGCCTGATGATTCTAAGAGCCTAGGGTCGCGATATGCCGAAGTGTAAAAAGAAGAGGAAGACCGAGTTGATGACAACACTTATTGTCAGGGATGTGACGTTGTTGGCCCGGCTTATTTGACATGAGAACGAAACAGAACGGCGTGTTGTGAAGTGAACGAAAGCGTTGCATCGGCATGGCGAAGGAGGCGTTTTATTTTTCGTTCGGCTGGTTATAGGGATGACGGCTACCGGTACCTCCTAGATTTCGCTTAGAGAGACCATCACGCTTTTCTAGGTAGGGTAGGTATCACTTTTGATGGGTACGGTTCCTACAATCTACTACGACCAAGGACGAGAAGTAGGCATGTGATTCTGTGGCTTCTGCGGCCTGGATTTTATAGACTCTCCGTGTCGTATGATGTGTGAAGTGCATTTCATGGTCCGCCGAGATTGGGTCATTATACACTAAAACACCATTTTCATCACCACTTTGAACATCACTTGTCAAGCTGCAATGATGACTACCAGTCAGCCCGTAGCGACACGAATGATGTGTTTCCACATCCGTCTCCAATGCCTTGTCATGGTCCATGGCTTCCGTTGCGCGGCATCTCGCTCACATTTTATCGGTAATGCATGCAATTGTGTTCAATGCTTATTATATGAGAGGCGGTTAGGGAATACGTAGTGGAATTATACAGGGTTCCAAACACGTGTGGATTAGCAACGCTGTTTCGAACAGTTCATAGTTTTGTCATTTGTCTTTTTTTCACACTTGCTCGCGTTCATTCATCATCCGACCTCTTTCCCCGATCAATCCCAGTCCCAAAGTGTTTCATCGTCAAAACGTGCTGGTAGCAAGCCGACTGGCCGCATTTCTGGCGTCTACACGGTCTTCGTCATCCTCTTCAGGTACACCAGGCATTGCCGCGCCTGCATTAGCTGGGGATCTGATCCCCTGCCCATTTTCGCTGGTATCATCCTCTTCAGTTACAGCCCCCACTATGATACTACCCGAAATGTTTCGGCTTGGGTTATCTGTCCGCCTTGGAACACCACTCCAGGCGTCACCTTTGGGTCCCTGGCTGGCAGCCAGGCTGGCACGCCGTATCGTTGGATGAGACTCCCGCCCGAGCCGACTGAGTCCACCGGAGGCGTCGATGGCTCTGATATCAGGTCGTACGCTCTCGAGGAGTGCCAGGGTACGGCGCTCCGCCTCGATTTCGCGCAATACGAATTCGCGGATGCTGCCTCGCAGGTCGGCTGACGTCCGTGCGAACCACTTGCGGCGTTCATTGACCAGATTTTGCGTGACTCGAGTTGTCTTTTGGTAGAGTTCGTGCTCAGCGCTCCTGGCATCATCGAGAGCAGCAATAGCCTCGTCGACTTTCTCGCGTCGCACGCTAGAGCTAGCTTTCAGTCTGTCAGCAGCGTTTGTCTTGGCCCGGGTATTGTCTTGAGCTTGAAGGAACTCGCGGATGAGAAGCTGTCGGTTAGTCAGCGTTTCTTTAACAACAAAAGCATCCTGCGAGTGGTACTGGAATGAGTCTCCGAGGGTTGTTGCTTCGGCTGTAGCCTGGGCCGCGTGACAGTCCCCTACAGCTTGGACAATCTTTCCCAGTTTTCTATAGGCATTGGCCAGCCCTTGATGTGGCTCCTGCACGCTCATAGCGCCGATCTTCACACCGAAGTCTGACTCTGAAAGTCCCAGACCTGAAGAAAATGTGTTAGCGAGATTTAAGGGCATTATAGATAAAGCAGGATAACATGCCTCTTCGTGACTTGACTAGCCGGTCCACCTTATGCCCGGCATCCATTGAGCCCAGATAAAAGAGCTTCACGATAGGGCGCGCTTCAGCCAGCTCTGGAGTGTCATCAGGGGGTGGTGCAAACTGTTTCAACACTTTCCGCCGTACGCCGGTGGCAGGTTGCTTTCGCTTGATCATGGGACTGTAGCCGAAATCACTCTCGACGAACAAAACCATTTCATCGTCCATCATAAGAACATCGTTGCTGCACACGTAGTTGAACCACCTCTGCAACAGCCCCTTCACACGGGCCTCATCTTCATCGGTGCCGGCACCCGCGGAAGTTAGCGAGGGAGGCACGGCTGGTACGATGGCGTTTGGATTGGCAGATATAAGGTGGGTGGCGAGCTTGATGAATTCGGAATGGAGACGGCGGACATCGCGGAACTGGGTAGTTCGGAATTTAGGTATATTTGTCTTCGTTCAGCATTAGCTTGAGAACAAAAAGGGGTCGTATATGAATGTTAGGTGGGGTTCTTACATGGACATCAAATCTCAGAATGGGATCTTTCTTCCCTGTCCTCTCTAGTCCGGTAATCTTTGCCTGCAGCTTATATTGAGGCCCCGGTGGCCTAACCGGTTGTTGCCTGTGCTGTAACCCTGAAGAATTCGGTATAGAGTTGTTGGAGGCTTCGGTTCGGAGTGGCGCTTGCTGTTGCGACAGACCCGGGCGTGACTCCGGTTCTGAGCCGGAAGTTGCTTGTTGCGAAGACTCGAATTGCTCGGAGGCATCATACAGAGTGGCTGAACCGGTGCTACTAGCGGTATTCGGCCGTCCGAATGCGTCAATTCCCGGGTTGGCTTGTGCGAATCCGTTGCCAGTGTCCTGATTGCCATACTGGTACGGCGTCGGAGATTGCGAGCTTGGGATAGACGAGTAGCTGGACAGATTGCGCTGGGGAGTGGCCGGCGGTGAGCCCCACGGCGATGCGCCAGCTTGATGCTCGTCGTCTGCCATGGACGAACGATAGTCCATCTTCGGATAATCGGATAGAGATGGCAGCGCGGTGGCGAAGGGAGAGGGAAAGGAACAGGTAGGTAGTCGGATATTGTGCAGCTGACAGACTGCTTACGGTACCTATAGTCCTATGCTGATCCCGCAAGACGAGGGCGTACTTCTTGTACCTGAGCTAGCGTCGAGATCCGATGTGCGTCGGATGCATAGTACCGTCTCTAGTACCGAAGGAGGCGGCGAGTGGGCCGAAGCGATCCTCAGCGATTGAATTGAACGTAGCGTTCAGGGACGGGACGAATCAAGCCACTAGGTACGTAGTGCCGCCGGTAATGTACGGATGCAATGCCTCGGGAGGACGAAACGAGGAGTGTACAGCGTCTGAATTGCGAACCGGGGAGCATAAAGTCGCGCAGAGGTTGAGATGTGAAAGGGTCGAAGTTGAGGACAACAAAGGAGCGGCAAGTTGTCGGACTATCTTGTAGGGGATTGAGGGTGTGTGTGTAGTGTATCTAGCTGACCTCCCTACATACATAGTACGGTACAGTCCTACAGTCTGTACTTATCTAGGTAGTTAACTAGGTGGTAAGGTAGTCCCGTCTGTACCGGAAAGTGTCACTTACGTACATATTGCTGGGCCACCTTAGATACGGAAACATTCTGCTGTGGCTGAGTAAAGTTGGTGGCCAATCAATTCGGTAGGTATCTAGACCGACCAACCTTGGGAATGGAAGACTCGAAAGACAATCAATTACATAAGAAATCTTCCGAATACCTTAGGTAGCTAACCTACTTATAGCTCAGAGCACCAATGACCCAATGACCCAATGACCGGTCCGATAAGATATAGGTACCAGTACTGTATCCGAAGCCACAGTCCACACAAACTGTCAGCTTACTTACGTTAGGATAGGTACAGATACCCGACGCCTAGTCACCTCAACACGCTCAATGGCTCAAAATGCAGCTTTTCTCATCCAACCGAAACTCAAGCACCGGCGAAACATTCACCATTCATTCATCTCAGTTCGGGAGGCATCTAGTTCCTGCCCTCCGCCCAATGCTCCCCAAGACGCCTTATCGATGACTACGTGCGTCCTTTCCCCGGGCATGATTCAATTTGTTGTTTACCCCATTACTCCGGGATCAACAATAATATGAATTTGTCTGCTGTCATCCGTAGAGCTCAAGTCAGATGCTGGGCTCTCCCGCGACTGAAGGCTTTACCTTCAGTAATAAACGCCTGTCCAGGACGTACTAGACAATTCACATTCGCCTCTGCGCTGCGTGCTCAAGCCGAAACCTCAATAAAATATGTCCGAAATATCGGCATCGTGGCCCATGTCGACGCCGTAAGCTCTCATACCTCCTCCATCTTAGTGTACAGCTTCAAAGCTCTAGGTATACTAACTCGGATCGCAGGGCAAAACAACGACAACAGAGCAGATGCTCTATAACAGTGGTGCTTTGAGGCACGCCGGCAGTGAGTGCCACTTCAACGACACCCATTTGTCGCTCTCCGTGGCTCTGCCTGCCATCGGCTTGTAATCGCAAACCCCATATATATAAGACTAATCGACTATACAGACGTGGATCATGGTGACACCGTCACTGATTTCTTGCCCATGGAAAGGCAAAGAGGCATTACTATCCAGTCTGCCGCAATAACATTTACTTGGCCGAAGCCGGGCGATCATGGTCCGGACACCCAGCCACATGCCATCAATCTTATTGACACACCTGGTCACGTGGATTTCAGATTCGAGGTCGAGCGTTGCATGCCTATTCTCGATGGCGCCGTGTGTGTCATTGATGGTGTAGAGGGCGTCGAGGCTCACACGGAAAGGGTATGGTCCTCTGCCCGAGAATTCCGGATACCCCGTTTCATCTTCGTCAACAAGCTTGATCGTGAAGGTGCTTCGTACAAGAAATCCATACAAGACATTGGCTTAAAGCTTAATGGCATGCCTCTAGTCTGTCAGATCCCGTGGTGGGAAAGTGATAACTTGAAGGGCGTGGTCGATGTTATTACCGGCCGTGTTGTCAGCTTAGCTGCCACCAACGATTCGCCGGAACGGTTATCGGAAATCGTTGTGAATAGCGCCATGAAAGATGAGATTGAGCGTGCCCGCGAGCGGCTAATTGAGCTCCTCTGCGAAAAAGACGACGAGCTCCTAGAGTTATGGACAGAACAGGGCAAAGATCTTCCCAGCGAACCCATCAAAAAGAGCATCCGGCGCGTAATAAAAAGTGGCGACGGCTCACTCATTCCTGTATTTGCTGGCTCCAGCCTAAAGAATATTGGTGTTGTGCCACTGCTCAACTCAGTTAATGATTACCTACCAAGTCCTCTTGATCGACCCGAGCTTGAAGTCAGCGTTGGTGAAAAGGTGCAACCACTAGGTCAGATCCTCCAGCAACCGAAGACACCTAAGAAACAACCACAGATTGAAGCCTTGGCAGCAGTCTTCAAGGTCGTCCACGATGCGCGTCGGGGCATGCTAACCTGGATACGCGTATACCACGGCGTCTTCAAGAAAAATACCCCCGTGTGGAATACGAATCTGCAAGAGTTTGAGAGACCCCTTAATATCATGCAGATCTCTGCCTCCCAGCACATGGAAGTTCCATACTTGGCACCTGGACAGATAGGCGCTCTCACTGGATTGAAAACCGCTCGAACGGGTGACACGCTGATGGTCATGTCGGCGAACAAGTCTCCACCAGCACATCTTTCACGAGTTCAGGTCCGGCCTCCCGACATTCCACCCGCCGTTGCATTCATCGTGTTGGACGCGTTCACACCCTCGGGGGCTAAGGCTCTCGAGGCGGCATTGGAGAACGCCTCGCGAGAGGACCCGAGTCTCAGGTGGTCGAAGGATGAGAAATCCGAACAATACACAATTTCAGGCATGGGAGCACTTCATCTCGAGATCGCGCGCGATCGCCTAGAAAATCATTACGGCGTTGAGGCAATATGGGGCAAGATCGTAGTCGACTACAAGGAAAGTTTATCTATAGAGACGCAACCAACTCATGCGGTCTTCGAAAAGAAATTGGCAGGTATCGTGGGGAAAGCTGCGTGCACGGCCGTCGTCGAGCCCCTTACAGAGCATCATACCGATACACTCCCGAGGAATTCCTACGTCGAGCGAGACGGCAACGTCATCCGCGTTCTGTTTCCCGGAGAAGATCACACCTTCGACGTCGAAGCCACCTCTCAACATCTCCTCAATGGCGCGATCGCGGCTCTAGCCCGGGGCCCGCTCCGTGGCTCTCCCATGTACCAATGTCTCGTAACGCTGACCTACGACGGCCAGACAGACTACTCCGGCTCAGAAACCGGTGCACATCTTTCCGGCGCCGCGAAGAAAGCCGTAAGAGACGCAATAGTATCCGTGAAGCAGCAAAACGGCATGATCATCCTAGAGCCCGTGATGCGGGCGACAATCGTGTGTCCCGAGGCCGCAGGCAGCGCGATCCAGCACGATCTACACGCGGCGCGGGGCGGACAGGTCCTCGAGATCCGCGACTTGCAGAGCGACAACGCTGGGCCCAACAATCCTCACGAAGCGGAGATTAACATCGACGATATCTACGCCCCGCCCGATTCGTACGATTTCCAGAAGTCGCTCCGCGAGACTCGCCAGGGCCGTCTGCGGATGCTTCAGATCACGGCTCAGGTCCCGTTGGGCGAAGTTCTCGAATACGACGGCGTGCTGCGTAGCAAGACGTCCGGTCACCACTCTCTGACCATGGTCCTCGATACCTTCCAGCGGGTCACCGGGCCAAGGGAGAAAGCGCTTCTTTAGGCGGCGCATTCTTCGATCACCGTTATGAACCCCCTTCCTAGGTACGCACATCGTATTTCTGCGGGCGATACAGACGTACTACTTGCTGTATAATAACAACATATTGATGTACGTGCATTCGTACTCGTACCTAGAATCTCAGTCACTTCAGGTAGACGTCCGTGTTTCATCATGGGCAGGTATATCTTCTCTCTCAGGAACACAATCGATTCCTAGAATTCAGCTTCCGTCAACTGGAGACAGTCGAGCGAGGCTGTAGTAGCTAGAATTTATTTACCGTGTGCGGAATAATATCAGCTTTTACGGCCATGCCTCTACCCTTGATGTCAATGTACTATACATACACGTCCTGGCTCAGTACCTGATCTCGTGTGAGCAGGAAGGTCATGAGCGACTGTGCATCCCAACTAGCAAGCACAAACGACGTTGAAGAAAGATTCCTATCGCGATATTCCCACCCAGGGATTACATGCGATCGTTCTCGCCTAAAGCTAAGTCTAAGACCATTCGTATTCCCCAGTTCTGTCCAGCTACATAGCAGCTGTAACTGTAGTCTCGTAGCTTTTGCCCACCCGTATCACAGATCACGGGGTTCCGCCTATGTAAGTGCTTCCGGTGTCCCGGCCTCCCCGGGCGTCATACATCCCATCTTTGCGTGTTAAGCGGAGCCCTCTTGTGGCTTCTCCTTCATATCGGAATCCACGACCTCGGCCCCACTGAAGGCTGGCGCCTCTGGGTCTTCAACGCCATCTTCAGGCTCCTCTTTCATTCCGGGCTCTGCGGCTTCAGCCCCCAACTGAGCCTCGGCCTCGGCGCCCTCTTTCGAATCTTCTTTCACATCGGCGTCAGCGGTCGCAGCCTCCATTTTGGCCGACTCCTTGAGTGTTCGGTTAATGACAGGTGAGGTATCGTTGAAGAGACGAAGCATCATGGCCGCTCGGTCTTCCTTTGGTAACATAAGGTTTAGCGAATGGAAGCTCTTCCACAGGGGCAAAATCATGCGTTCCGAGAAGTCGGGATCGGTTCCGTCAGGCTCAACGCTTAAGAGACAGCAGCCCATGCCGATATCTCTGGTTCGCTCGCCGATCTCATTGAGCTTCTTCCAGTCGTCACCAACGAACTTGGAGAACATCTCCCTCAGGAGCAAGTGAAGAGTTTCTTTGTTTGTCAACTTGATAATCCGCTCTTGGCCGACATAGCCAGCGATGATGGGAAGGCCCTCGGATTGTATTCGCCAGCGACACACCTCAGCGGATGGCGCATCTTGCTTCATGAACATCTTGAGGCCGCCATGGATAAATCGCACTCCTCGCCCCTCATTTTCGACTAGAATTTCCCGAACCAGCTGACTGCTATAATATATAGCCTTAGCAGGCTCGCCCACAGCGTTTCGCACCATAAATCGGTCAGACGGGAACCGCGGCGATATCTTGTAGAAAGTCCGTATATTTTGAATCACATCGTGTTCTCCGGGTAGATACTTGAAGGGTTCCTCAAAGTTTCCCTCCGCACGCTTTACCCGTCTTTCGGTCGAGACATTTGGCGCCGGGGACTCAACTTGCTCCTTCGTGGTTTGGGGGGCGGAGTCAAGGACGGCTTCGGCGATATGCTCAATTTTTATCGGAGTAGGTGTCTCTGTTCGCTGCCTTTTGATATCAGGCTCGTGCTCAGTTTCTGCTTCTTCGAGTGTTCTCTTTGAACCGACCGACGGTAATTCATCCGTTGGCTCTCCCATCGCAGCTTTCGCCTCTTCTTCGATCTTGATGTCCAGGGCAGTAGGGGTCGCTTCACCTGGTGTAGCATTTTGGGAAACGCGAGGAATCGGAAGTTGAGATTTCATCTCTTCCTTGGCCTTGAAGTCCTTTTTCTTCTCGAGGACTGTAATGAAGAAACCACCAGTGTCTTGTTGATGAGCGTAAACTCGCATGCAACGGTCAAGTGGGAGGCCAGCACAGTCACTTGTGTCTGGCCTAGGGAACATGGTATGCGAAAGCTTGCCAGGTAGCTGGCCTCCGTTCAAAACATGCTGCTGGACTTCCTCCCAATTATTCCATATTCTGCCGGACTTGTCTATGATCTGCCACTGATGCATACCGGGGTAACGCTTAAGCAAAGGAAGTCTGTCTTTGCAGTCAATGATGTCGACGACATCCGGACCACCGCAACGTTCGATTGCCGAAATAACGACTGACTCGTTCTCGACAGGATTCATACTGCAAGTAGAAAAGACAACCCTGCCACCAACTTTCAGCAGCTGGAGAGCCCTGACTAGAATCCGGACCTGTGTAGCATGAAGACCCAAAGCATTTCCGGGCTGCCAATACTTCCACAAATCGATATTCTTTCTCAGTGTCCCATCTCCCGAGCACGGGACATCGGCTAGGATTCGGTCGAACTTGAGGTATTGAGGAAGTTTTGGATTTTTCGGGTCGGGGCTAATTCGAAGAGATGGAAACAGTGTGGCATCGTGGTTTGTGACAATCAAGTTGGGGGAAGAAAGTCGCTTGAGCTGGTGGACTAACATGTGGCATCGCTTATACTCCACGTCGTTGGCAATAAGGAGGCCGGTAGCCCGTCCGTCGTCCGAGGAATCCTCAGTAGGGTCGGCATTCTCCTGCTCGGTCCCTGGAACGGTTGTCTCACCGAAGGAATCCATGAACTTTCGGATTCTAGCTTCCTCTCCAGAGTGAATCATCTCGAGCAACTGGGCAGACTTGCTTCCTGGTGCTGCGCAGAGATCCAAGACGCTCATGCCAGGCTTAACGTCCATTACAAGAGGCGGGATCATGCTTACAAGCTCCTGTCTACTGATATTGCCGACGCTGGTCTCAGATACGAGAAACTTCTGGAACGATGCGAAGGGGGCATATTTTCGAACGACCTGCTTCGGGGTCGTCATGGAGTAGGCTAGCTGGTCTGGGTACCAAGGGACTGGCTGCGGCGGCTGCACGACTTCGCCGTTGAAGTGTTCAATCTTTGAAATTTCGGGTGCGTATCGCGTCTCCAGAAGACGTTTAACGGCGACCGCATGGCCCTTTGATCCGCAAAAGCGGAACGAATTAGGCAAGTCTCTGCGAAGCGCTTCCCAGAACTCGGACTTTTCGCCGTCTTCGAGCGGAAGCAGGCTGTTGTAGAATGCTTCCAAGTTCTCGTTGGTCTTGACGATGTCTGGATAAGATCGGTAGGTATCGCCACGGGGTTTTCGATTGTCGCCACCTTTGCGATTGCCGCCGCCTCTGCGGCCACCCTGAAAGAATCTGATCAGTTAACCCAAATCTTTGAAGACCTGTTAGGACCAGGCATAGCTCCGCAACATACTCGGTGATTTTTGCCCATGGTGAAGGTTGTTTGAATGAATTATTCAAATTCAGATCAACTATGTTGGTGCAAATCAGTTCATAACAACCTTCGATGGATGTTGGCGGGTGCCACTAGGACAGCCGGTGTGCGTAGCGATGAAGATTCAGTATCGCGTCGACCAGTGGTTGATGCGCGCGAGTGAATGGGAGAAAGTGCCGAGCTTGAAGTTTTGCGCGCTGCTTGCGCGAGAGCTTCTGCCAATCGATGGGAATTATTCAACCCCCACCAGAGAACCCGCCAAAGAGCCACTAAAAAAAAGCGGCGAACGGAAAGTGGGGTAGTCGCTATGCATCTAGGTAGATATGCCGATAACCTTTATCTATATGCCTGTATCCAATATACCCGGATATAGTGAAGGGCCCTTATGAGTAGGTAGGAAATTTGGGGACCAAGTCCCTGATTCGGCTGAAAACATACCTGGCATATGCGAAGTGCAGAAAAATGTCGAACTGGGCTCGATTACGTGTGACTTTTTGGGAACTTTTCTCGGAAGGGGATTCAGCAGTTTCTGGCACAACTGGTCATCGCGACCGAGCACTACCTACCTCACTGACTCTCTGCCTGGTATTCCCATATCGGGGAATTCCTTTTAACTACTTGAGATACCCATTCAAGCCAAATGTGATACGGGAGCACGAGCAGTCATTCGTGTCTCTGGTTTGCGTGAGAAGCCACTTGATGGAATTGAATACCGCAAGTCGGATGACGATATATATATTTCAGTATACGGCCTAGAAGCCCATGGGCTATGCCGGCGCCTTCATCATCATCCGTCATCATCATATGAATACCACACAGCGCAGCGGCGTCGTGTAGAAATGTCCTACACTTCCACCATATACGCTTCAAAATCTCGATCTCCAATTCAATTTTACCATCGGTATTCTCCCGTTACCTTTACCATGTACCCTTACCATAAATCGTTAATCTTACGAACAGGCCGACTATCTGGAAGCCTAACATGTCAAGCCACTACCTGGGTATTTGACAAGCAGCGATTGCACTTTCACATCTTGAAGACATGCCCGGCCTCGTGCTCCATCAGATCAAAAGTAGGCTTTGCGTTGAACCAGCCCGAGAACTCGTTGCCGACAGCGTTGTATGTGAAGACCGCATCTTCATCCGCAATCTTGACGGTACTGCCGCCCCGTCCGGCAACAGCGGCGTCGGCCATCAGCTGGGCATGGCAGCACTTCTCGAGGCTCAGGAACCAGAAGGTGCAGCTCTCGATGGTCTTTCCGCAGGTCAGGAGGCCATGGTTCGCGAGGATAATGGCCTTCTTCTGGCCGATGCACTCAGCAATGCGGAGTCCTTCCTCAGGTCCCAAGACAATACCGCCAAAGGTCTCGTAGTACGCGATGTCGTTGTAGAAGACGCAAGAATCCTGGGTGATAAGTTCGAGAGGGCGTCCAAGTGCCGAGAATGTACGGCCGTAGATGGAGTGACTGTGCGCCACTGCGTTGACATCCGGCCGGGCAGCGTGCACGGCGGCGTGGATCATGTAGGCTGTGTAATGTCAGCCAATTGATCAGAGTGATGAGAATCTCATTGTGAGTTCGTGGCCTATACGGCCAGGTCCACGTAAATTTTTTTTTTTTTTTTCAGCTTACCGGCAACATTGAGCAGTCTCACCGGGCCACCATCAACAATCTGACCATTGTGGTCGATTCGGATGAGATCCGAGGCTCTCAACAGCGGCCACGCAACGCCGAATGGGTTCACCCAGAACGTGGTCGGCTCAACGGGGTCTCGGACCGTGATGTGACCGGCAACACTAAATCACAGTATGTTCAGTCCAAAATGTCGAAGAAAATCAAGAATGAGTGGTTGCGATGTGCCCACTGACCCTTCTTCGAATCCATGCTTGGCGAAGATTCGGAACGCCAAGGCCAGTCTTTCCTTGAGGTATTTGCGCTCGTCAAGCGGATCCTTGAAGGTCGGCGGCTTGGGGAGCTATAGACATTCCGTTATTTTTTTTAGCCTCTTGCCGTTTCATGAATTCCTAAAAACATCGAGACGGGAATTAATAACTTACACGACCCATTGCCGCAGACTCCAGGCCTACTGTGGCTTTTGTCGAAGTTGAATGGGGCGACATATTATCTACGATTTTGCAGGTTACGATGGTCGTGTCAAAAATGGGGAGCAATGAGGGGTTGAAAGAAGATGAGGTCTGTCCGGGAAACAGCCCCTATTTAATGTGCTACTAAGCCATATGGGAGATGCCGGAGACTCGAGCGGAGTAAATAAATAGCATCCATGTACAGACTGTAAGTAAAGATAAAGATAGAGCGAGCGAGCGAGCGCGCGCGCGAGAGAGAGAGTGTGTGTGTGAGAGAGAGAGAGAGAGAGGGGTACGTATACCGACGTACACCGGGAGGTATCACTATGCTCAGAGTTTCAGCCGACCACAAAATAACTACATGATCCAATAAGCGTACTGTATAGGTAGCGAACGGCTGCTTTTCGTTGGTCCGATCTATATTCGGAGTAGTCCTTTTCCAATGTCCATTGATGATTGGAGTCTTGGAGAAGATGGGGTGGCAACTTGTTATGGTTGGAGAACTGCGGGTGACTCCGAGCTCCCGACTAGTTACCTTATCTAGTTACAGTCTAACCTGCCCAGCAGAAAAGAATATGAGACATAAGAATAACCTGGTTATAGGAATATCTCTCCACACTGGACTTTGAGATATATTTAGGTGCTTATCTATCTAGGTGCCAAGTAACTACCTAACCATACCTACTTACATGTTCCCGTCCTGTTGTGGGCACCGCTACCTAAAGTGAGTACCTACAGTCCATTAGGTAGGTACCTAAGATATCTCTAAAAAGTGAGTCTACTACGTAGGTAGGTAGGTAATATTCGCCTCTTTTGGCTAGGACAGTGGGTATGATTTGAGTAAAAGCGGGTCTTACGCCCGAGGTGGGGCTCTTCGTGGGGCTCTTCGTGCAGGAATGCCGGGCTTACTTTAAGAATAAAGTAGGTACCTAAGTACATATCCACCCCGTTCCCCAGATATTCTTATGTGCAGGTTAGACTGTACCGGCGGGGGCGTCTCGAACGAAACGAACGACATCGGCGGGAATATCTTACAACTGACAAGACATCCATGTTCGGGCGGATGAGGCGGATGCAATTCACCCGAAAATAAATAAGCCGCGACATCCTGACTAGGTACTTATCTAGTACTCGGCAATTCTAGATAGATAGCCATGTCACATAACTCTTCGTCATTTCTTACGCGGTCTCCTCTATGCTCCCCGTCGGTCAACGTATCATGCACCACCAATCCTGCTTACGAAGCGGCGAAGTGCCGGACTTTTCAATGGAAACTTGAGAGTCAAGAGTCAAGAGTCAAGACAATTCGATCAGAGTCGAGAGCCATGAGTGTAGTGTCCTTTGTACGTCACCGACTGACTCGAGTGTCGGCTATAGCTATCATGAGCTATGTCAACCACAGTCAACGAAGAATCTAGCCATTCGGCCTAAACTCAAAGATTTCTCATCCATTGGCCGATAGGCTGGCTACCTACTACCTAGATAGACAGTAGGCTTACAACCGCACGATTCGAGCTTAGTAAAGCAGATCTACACATGAACAGGAAGCCTGAAAGTGTCGTGTCTTGTACAAGTTGTCAGTCGCATGGCAGTACGGCGACCGGCGGCACGCCTGTAGAGAAGATGCATTATAGGTATCATTGCGAAGCTCGTCTAGATAGACTACATCGAAGAGAACGGTACGAATCATCTTTTATATAGATAGCCGAAGTCTGAAAATACACGCCATTTGAACAGAAACTAGATACTTCCAAGCTTCCAAGGGATTTCCTCCCTAGCGAGAGACGAAAGCCAGAATGCATATCGCCCAAACGTCAAACTCGGACAACATTCTCCGACGAGTACCTGGGGAGCGCGTCAGAATTCCCGACGAGTTACCGCGAACCCTTCAATACTTTAAGAGCCTCCTCGAAGTTGGCAATGTCTAGATTCAGTTTCTCGCGGCGTTGCTTCACGAGAGCGTCCTCGGCCGCAATCACGTCCAACTGCTCCTCGTTGAGACCCATTACCATATTGGTATTAAACATATTGAGCGGGCTCTTCTCGCCAAACAGCAGGTGATAGTTGACGGCCTGTTGGTAAATCACATCGACGAAACGATCGCGTGCGATCGCATAGTAGCTCGACAGATCGTCATGCTTTTCCTCTCCGATCAGGGCATCATTCTTCTTGTTGCTGGTCAAGTTCTCCAGCTGAGAGGGCTTGATATCGATATGGCCATCGTCGGTCCCAGAATTTTTAGTAACGTCGGCAGCACTTAATTGTCTCATCTCTTTAATCATCCTGTCAGTTCGTAGCTTCTGTCCGAACCGACCAAACGAGTTGTTCAGAGTCAACGGAGGTCCTTCTCGCTCGATTTTCAGGAGAAACCTCGCGTGATCCATAGCCCGTCGATAGGAAGCCATCAACTCCTCGAGAAGATATCCATTCCACAGTTCATCTTGTACTTTTTGATCAGGACAGACCAATCGGACGGCTTCGGAGATGAAATGATGAATATGGCAGGTGATCACGCTCACATGCCACAAGGTGATCCCCTCCCAGTTCCGTGATTGCTCTTTGAATAAAGTTGCGAGTAGACCATTGCCAGACTATTCAAAGGTGAGAATGGGGGTTTGAATCAGGTGGTGCCGTGGAGGTAACTTACGTTTCCAAGCTCTTGGCTTCGACTCGCCTTGTATACTTCATCAATGTAAGCCATGATATCCTTATCGACAGAATCATGCTCGAAATCGTCCTGACTGACAACAATTGTATCAAGTTCGGGATATTTTTGTATCATCTCATCGACACTCGGAGTGGGGGTGGCGGTTGTTGCTTTCGGATCAAGTGTCCCTGCGCCGTCCCCTTCTCTATCGCTGTTCTGGAATGGTCGCGTGTGTCCGTTTATGATCATGTCACTCGCGTAGTTCTCACATTGTTTGACAATTCGAGTGATTAAGCGAAGGTCGTGGCGATCGGAGAAAATCTTATTTCCAACATAATACGCATTCAGAGCGTCTCTTGCCAGGGATTGGAATGCCTCGCTCATTTTGCTCAGGTATGCTCGCTGCGATTGCGGGTCGCTTCTTGACGCCCCCATCGCAGCATGATTCTCTTTGATACTGTTGAGCTCCTTGGCGACCTCCGATTTGAGCTTGGGAAATTCTTTCTTGATGAGATCGGTGAGAAGCTCCCGGACACGCTGCTTGAGACAAACAATGCCGGTCTTGCCAGTGTGTGCTAGCTCAGACCAAGGATGCCTGGTGAAAAATTCACGCTCATCCGCCTGCCCGTGCGCCAGTGTCTTAATAGCATCATCAGGGTCTGGGCCTCGATTCTTGACAACGTAGTAGCCCAAGGTAAGATCACCCCGTTTTCCCAGGACATGGTCGATGACGATTCTTTGATTTACCTGTTCGATCGCTAGATCAGGTTTGGTGAGAACTGCCATAGTTCTGGTCATAGTTGGATCGGCTTTCTTCGCCAATTTCAAAATCTCCTGCGTGGCAGGGTCGACATTGCACGGAATGATGGCCAGAATGCTAGAGAAAGGTCAGACTCAAAGATGCAAATATCATCAAATCGCACTTACATTGTTCGGGAATCATGCACTGCAAAAGAAGGTGTGGTTAGCTCATATTGCCAAGCACCAGGTTGATTGTGACTTACTATGTTTCTTCACCATATTTCTCACCAGCTCGATATCGCTCTCAGTGGTCACACCTTGAAGGGGTCAGTAAAACTCAAAGGCATGCCACCATACCAAGCTCACCTGTAGTCTCTTGTCGGAAGATACCAGGCACATCGATCACCGTAAAATGCTCTTCCTACGTGCTTTTTGTCAGGGGGGAAGTAGCAATAGAACCTAGGAAGTGGCTTGAAAGTTACCTGAGGTCCCAACTTCTCGATCTTGAGCATGTGCTGACTGAAGGCTGGTAGCTGAATACCACTGGAATCGGTTTTCTTGTTGCTGGTACTGATACCCATTGCCTCATTTGCCTGTCCCTTGATCAGCGATGTTTCATTATGTCTGACTGGATGACTGGGCGGTGAGTTGTGATGCACCTACATCCTTGAATATTTGGGCGAGGCT
Organism: Xylariaceae sp. X187; assembly: GCA_028637585.1. Classification (NCBI taxonomy): domain Eukaryota; kingdom Fungi; phylum Ascomycota; class Sordariomycetes; order Xylariales; family Xylariaceae; species Xylariaceae sp. X187. The sequence continues at coordinate 2,977,985 of JAJIZN010000001.1, read as the reverse complement.
TTCCGGCGAGAGCTCTGTACATCCGCGACGGAATTTCTTCAAGCGTTCATGCTCCTCGGGTGCAGCCTCCGGGCTAGCCATGATTGTAACCGCAATATTCTCCGCTGCCTCACGGCGGCAAGTGATCTGGGTCGCGTAACGCGTACAAAGCTCTGCATCTCGAGGAAATGCGAACCCGGTCAAGTTCTCCAGGACGGAACTTTTGCCTGAGGATTGGTCTCCAACAACGACAAGCTGTGGTGATTAGCTGTTCGGTGGCCACTGACATCGGGCAAAAACGGGACATACCTGGGGCAAGGCAACCCTCGTGCCGATAAGCTCACGCAACTTATCGACTTTAGTCAGAATGCTGGAATTCCCAGGCGTTGGCTGGCCTTGTCCAGCAGGACCATTCATGTCTTCAAGCTTCATAGCTAGAGAAACGGCAGTTGGGAGCAGGATGGGAGCAGGATGTTGTGCAGTCAATTTGGGAGGAAAAGGCAGCCGTAGGAATCTGGTTACGATCTGAAGAAGGAATGGTGAAAGGACGAAAAGCGAAGCGAATTTGAGGTATACATACGAAAACCCGAGCAGACAATATGGAACAGACGTGTCTTGTAGGCAAACGTACCTCAATGTGCGCCTTGTCGACGGATACCTGAACATGTCTGATAGAGTAGGTAATATCTACATCATGGATGGACTGCAAGAGGCGTTTCGACGAGGCACTCTGTCCGTGATACAAAAACACACTGGCAAACAGAATTCTTGGTACGCAATCAAGTACGAATCCGAGTCTCGGCAACAGCTGCAGAGGGCCGCGGTGGTTACTTCAGTCTGCGTTTTAATAAACTAACAAACTAAGTGGAAAAACACGATGGATCAGTTCTGCCGTTGGTCAGCATACGTGTGAAGTTGAGGGCTCCGGAAACATTTGCAAAGAGCAGCTGCCTAGATGGCATGGCAGTGTAGGTAGTTAAAGACAGGTCGTGGATGAGGTCGTTTTAGCCGCGACAGCCATATAGCAGGCATCAACTCAACAGGCCAGTTCGAATCGGAAAGCGGTAATGTAGATCCTAGTCACTACGCCACGTCGAACTGGAACCAACAACACTGTGACGAGCGGCCCTGTCAGTTGACCGAGGGTTCAGAAGCTTGGGTAGGCGTTTGTTCCCCTCTCTCACAAGTCTGCAGACGTTTTTCTACATCTCGAGATATGGCGAATATGGCGAATATGGCTTGCATCTAACATTCACTTGTTGTGACATACAACCCTGCTAATCGAGGCTGACAGCGGTTATTGCCAGTCGAAGCTGTGGGAAGATGCGTTGCGCCAAAAATAGTCTAGGATGTCTTAAAAGGTATAACGGGTTCTCAGTATCGTTACGGAATAAAGGCTACAAGATTGTTATTCACGATCGCACGTGCTTGCCATCAGCAGCATTCCAGGATAGCTATGGTGGGCTTCCATTTGGAATGCAATGTCAGCAACACTTCAAACTCGTGAACGGGGCATAATGGAACCAACCTCTCTCTCAGCGGGTGGGAAATTAAGAGCGGGTGCCGACGCTAGATGACGGTAATGGCGAATGTATGAACGCGTTATGCGGATTGAGATCAATCATGCATGAAAGTTCCAACCACCTCTTGAAGATGTCGAATATAATTTGAGTATTGCCCAGGTGCTATACGACTCGAGCAATCCAAGGGAGACAAAGTAAGCTTATTTGTAGTTCACGAGCATCCATCACCAAATACATGAGAGAAGCTGCTGAAAGGAGCTGCTAAACAGGCTGTTAGCATTGGTGAAGATACGCTCTGAGACGGGTCCGAACAAATAATTACACTTAAAGTCCTTCGAGAGGCGTGTATACCGTGTGGCGTGTATTGAGTCCGGTTCCGCTGTTGTGTTGATCAATCATCTAGTAATCCCAAGATCCAAGGCACTATCCTGTCGACTGCTTGGCCGTGGATGGCGCTCACTGGAATCGCGGTGCAATTCTCTGTCCAGGCCCCATCAATGCCACTGGGATGAGGTTCTACGCCACGTGTGATATCGTCTATGTATCTCTTTAGTTCGACGAAGTTGTCCTGGGCTCTGGGCAGGTCTCCTTTGGTAGCGATGACGAACCACGGCTTAGCAGCAATAAGCAAGCCTGTCGGTTCAACTGTTGGCTCAGGAAGGTCTGCTATCATCATTCGGCCATCCGCCGGACTAAATCCGTCCCCTTGCCAATCGATGTGGCTGTTCGCCTCTCGCTGCCTTTCCTCATCCTCACGCATTTGAGCGTACAGGCCAACCTCGGTCCACAGACCTTTGAGCGTTTTGATGGGATCGCCTACACTTAGGTCAACGACGAAGGCGAGAACGCCTGCCCGTTCGACGTGGCGGAGAAATTCTATACCAAGTCCACGGTCGAGATGAGCTCCCTCGATAAGGCCTGGAATGTCGGCGATTGTAAAGCGTGTGCGAGGTTCCGGCGCCTCACGAACATGTATCTGATCCATGTAATGCGACACGACCACGGAGCCGTGGGCAGCGTCATGAACGATGGAGTGCGAAGCGGACGAGCGCTTGGACGGTCGGGATTTTACAACCGGTTGTCCCTTATTATCGTCGAGCACCACGGTACCGACATTAGGCTGAAGAGTTGTGAAGGCCCAACTGCCAACGCGGGCACGGCTACGAGTGAGGGCACGTAACAAGGTACTCTTACCAGCATTCGGAAGCCCGACCAATCCTACATCCGCAAGGAGTTTAAGCTCAAGCTCCAATTGCATGCGGACAGCCCTTTCCCCCTTGGTTGCGAATAGAGGTCGGGGCTGATCTTTCGACGCAAAATTCGGGTTCCCCAGACCGCCGAGCCCCCCAGCGGCTAGTAATATAGGACGAGGAGAAGCGACGGAAAGATCAAGGTAGATGGGGGCCTCAGGCTGGGCATACAAGCGATCCCGGCTTGGCAATCGGGGGAGTGACAGGTTGCGCCGTTCGCTATAAGATATGCCTGGGTATAAGAGGAATTTATGGCTATTCGCATGCTCAGGCGGGTCAGGCAACTCGATCTTACCAACGCCAGCCTCATCGCCAGCCTCATCGCCAGCTTCAGCGGCTGCCTCAGCCTCTCTGACCAACCGGTCGTACTCGCGTTCCTTCTCCCTGGCCTTGCGATACCGCGCGGTTTCTTCAATTTTGGGGTCTGTCCGCTGGATTTCTCGAACGACAGTGCCAATGGGAACTGGGATGATAAGATCATCGCCCCGGGCACCACCACGATTGCTACCTTGTCCGGTCTTGCCATGTCCAGCGCGGATGATACGGCGACGGGCTAGCCTGTGCAGCGAGTTCTCGCCGGTAACAGCCTGTATGTATACATTCCCACCATGTCCACCATCGCCGCCATTGGCAGGGCCATTGGCTATGAATGCTTCACGCAGAAACGAAATGCAGCCATGTCCACCACTGCCGGCCTCAATTGTAATCCTAGCTTTATCGGCAAAGTTCGAAGTGGCATAGTCGTCCGGTAAAGGATTCAGGCGCGAGATCGGTATTCCGTCGTTATCAATTGAAATTTCGGACTGGTCACTACCATTTTCAGGGGCGGGTGTCAAGGTCGATGATAATGACGGCGCTGAGGTTGAAAGGCTAACCCGCGGCACGCGGGGCAGGGAGCGAAACAGTGTCGGATACAGAAACGGAAGAAGCGGGGGGGAGAGGAACGAGGCTGGGGAGCATCTCGGAGGCATCCTCAGTGGCCTCCGACTGGTTGCGGAAGGTCTTTTACCTACTCTCTTCTAAATTCGATATTGGTCGGGTTCTACCCCGTATATTTGGATATCCTCTCATTCATGCAAGGCAAGATTTGAGTGATAATGGAGGAAACACTAAGGTTCCCTGGTACGAAGTCTTCTCCAGACACGCTAGTCCTTTAGAAGGTTAGCGTCGAAGGCCGGACCCAGAAACAAGGAATCTCTGTCTTGTGCCGCCAGTGCGACTGGACTCTGGACTGTGGACTCTGGACTGTGGACTGTGGACTTATCAACGCAATAGCTTACTAAGCACAGTATAGATCCAGATAGATACAGTACGGCCCAAGTACGGACGTACATTCGAACTGACTGAAGACCAGTGGCGGGCCAAGAACAGGGGATTGCAGGTGGGTTGTTTGACAACACATCAAAGCCAGTGTACGGTGGCACCGCTGCCGTGCCGTACTGTGCACTCACACAAAATGACACAGTGTCGGAGTAGCGCAGACACACATTTTGTGGCGTTCCGTCGTGCACCTCAAGTTTCAATTCAATTTCGGTAACAGATGATATATACCTAGTTAAGCGATATGGTGAAGGATGGATACGTGCATATCTTATCCCCCAGGCGTTCTTTTCTGGATCTCCTTTACCAAAAGCTTGGTCAAAGCTGACGACAAGAACATCGTCAACTTGCCGTGATGAACCAGCATTGAGCAAAAGCGGTGAATGACGACTACGCTGTACCCCAAGTATCTATCTTGAGTAGGTAGGTAGGTATCAGCAGTTTGCGTACAGATTAGCGTAGTGCAGCAATGAACATGTACTTACATACCTACTAGATATATGATGCCAGCCCGGGTTAGTTGGCGCTGTCAATCATCGGGACCACGGCGGCACGGCCTTATCTGATTTCGCGGATAGGTGCATTGTACGCCAGCATCACCCAGCTTGGAGATCGTGAGCCCGTACAGCGGCAGTTCTACAAGCTCTACTTTTATGAGGAGGTTGTATGTCACTACGTGTACATATAAGGTAGGTATGTATGCGCCATTGCCTACCTTGGGGGAAATGTGGAGGCCATAGCAGTTTTGTGAGGTGTGAGAGAGGCGTGAACTTTACATAGTAGAGGTTCAAGATTCAGCACATGATGAACAAATAACCTATCAGCCTCCGCGTCGCCTTTTCCTATAGCTTTGCCTACGATACTATGCTTTAAGTAGACCGTATGGGCAACTGGTTACCTACCACATCACACACATAAATTGGCAGTGTTGCATAGCACCTATTTGCCATCGTAGGGAATACCCAACCGCGCACTTCGTACGGAATAACACGTATGTGCTTCGGATATACATGTGTACCTATCTAGTCTGTATGCACCTAGATCGTGCACAGTTGGGGGAGAACCGTAGACTAGAGAGATGCTTCGTGGGCGTATTTTGAGCCACCTACATGAACAGGTGGTCGCTGACGAGATTGAGTTGTACTAGGTTAGGTAGGTATTGCGAAGACAGTATTTACCGGTAAGCAGGAATCGGGTTTGCACGGTCCTATCTAAGTACATACCAAAGGTAGAGAGAGCGCTTGTAAGTAGGTACAGATCCGTACAGCTACAAGTAAAGTACCATCTGTAGGTAGGTAATACTATGTAGTGTTAGTGTAAGGCGTTTAGCAACTCGGATTCTTGGTATAAACGACGCATCATTTCGCTGGCTAAACTGGTGGGTTTGTTGGTGGCCACTGGCAACGCAGGCCAACGGACAGTTTACCAGGTAAGAGGATAAAACGGCTGGGAGATACGGACTATCTAGGTACAGTCCGTACCTATCTAGATGCCTACCTACCTAGTCGAATGTTGGGTAGGTTAGGTGGTTCACTTAAGACTGTACCTACCCAGGTAGGTAAGGTACCTACCTACCTACCTAGGTAGGCAGTGCCGCAGTGGTTTAGATATCCGGTACTTCGTAAACGGCGTAGGTATCTAAAAGGTCCTGCCGGGCCATATACGGAATTCCGGCCGCAACTCGGCGGATTTATCTGGTGTAGATACATATTACCGCATATTGTACGGACGTACAAGTCTATGTCCATGTAGATAACGGGGGTTATCATCCAAGCGGGCGACAACTTGTGCCATCCACCCCGCTACAGAACGATACCGGTGCCTTCAACTGGTAGCTTGGTCGATAGCTTCCCGGACTAGGTAGACAAGGTAGGTAGTCACCCCTCACCTCTCATCATCTCCATCCACCACAGCTCGACCAGAGAGTCAGAGATCCGGGGGGAGGGGCGTGCAACGACCTACTAGATACTCATGGTCTATCTACTTACTTTATGTACCTCACTTCCACACTTCCACGGATCTGCGAACGCTCGATTGGGTTACTCTCATGCACTCTGCATAGCCGTCATATTCCAGCCGCCCATTCGAGCCACGACAGCCAAAATTTATCTCCTGGCCCGGACGTGGACATACCTCTCCCCTCTCCTTTGCTTGTTATACTTGTCCTCTGTCTGATGCTTGATCCTCAGGCCTCGCTGCGCTGTTACACTTTGCGACCTTTTTGATTCTCTCACTCCCGTCAATGGGCCTTGTTCTCTCCCCTCTGAGTCTCTGATCCCGTCATTCCGCACGACCGCCCGAGTCCTTCGTCAGTCTGTCTGTGCCTCTCCTCCGCTCCCACTTTGTGTGCTCTCCCTCTCTCCCTCTCTCCCTCTGTCTCTCTCTCTTGTGTGTGTGTCTGCCTCTCTGCCTCTCTGCCTCTCTCTCTGCCTCTGCCACTGTCTCTTCCCGCTCTCGCCCGCGCCCTCGTCCTCACCCTTTGCTCCCTGCTCCCTGCTCCCTGCTCCCTGCTCCCTGCTCCCTGTTTCTCGGTTCGCTCTTGGCTTCTTTGTGTCTCGTGTGTATGGTGTATGTGTGTGTGGCATGCTGGTTGTCGCTATACCCCACACACTACCATAGCAGAGCCATAGAGCCGTCCAGCTCCCGTGATATCGACCATATCGGGCTGCAAACTCGCCCTGCCCTCTCCTTATTTGCTGCCCTCTTTTTTCCCTTTCGCCGCATCGAGCGGGCGGTCTGTTCTGTTCCCTGCAGGGCCATCTCAAGCTAGCCACAGACAGAACACCTCTTATTCAGATATCCCCACACACCCTGCCACCACGCGGTTCGCTGCAACTCTGCTGCTACTGTCCAGGTAGGTAGTTAGTGTGCGCTACTGTGCTGTTACTTGACATCCTCCTCATAATACAGGTCAGTCTCCCTTCTACCTACTTCTGATCTTCCCTCCCCCTTCCCGCCCCATGGACCCTTTCGGGTCACCTTTATGGATACGTTGTACAGTAGCACATCACAATCCTACGGTCCCTTATGTGCACCAACCTTTCAGCCCGGCCGTCCTCGCCTCCGCCGCCCTAGGCTTCACGCTGCTAAAGATGTATCCCAGGGAGAAGTCACGCAAGACTGCCGTCATTAGAATGGATCCGGACTGTGCTATTTGCCATGCCCCAGCTACTCATGGCTGTGACTGTGAGGCTAAGGGGCTTGAGGCTGCCGTCCAGCAAGCTGAACAACGGATGATGCAAAATGTTTATGGTGAAATTCGGTGAGCCACACGCAGAGCCCAAGCTAACCCACTACTTGATGCCGATCTATGCGGCTCTATGTCATCTCGGACTAACATTCGCATCAGCTCCTGGGTTCGAGCGCATGCCCAGGATTATATACTCGAGTACTTTCGACTGCTCACAGAGCAGCGGAAGGCTACGCATTCCGAACAAATGGAGAGATTGACAGCTCATTCTTACCATTACTACAATAAGCCTCCGCACGTAACCGAGATTCAGGCTGCCCAGGCCAATCTCAAGAGGGGCATTGACGAGGACTGGCAGTCAAGTGTGCAGAGGTACCCAGAAGTGCTAGCGTATTTCTTCGGCCTGGTTGAGTTGAATCTCCCGCCCGAAGAGGACCCTACCGTGAAGGACCCGCCACTGAGCGCTATGGGCGGAGCCACGAGAAAGAATCGAAGAAACTCAACTATAGCTCCGGAGAATCCGCCGCCGGAGAGATCACGCCGGGGAAGGACACCCCCACCTACTATCGAGCGGAGAACACCCGCTCCTACCACTATGCACGTCGGAAACCCTATGGCGCCCGCCGTAACACGACCAAGACGCCAGGGTTTCCGGCCGCCGACAGCACCACCTCCAGGTTACTATTACAACTAGGCACCTAGCTTCCATATGAGGATAGCCAAAAGGAATCCTAGTCGGAACAAAACTATATCCCCGCGATGGGATTGACTGGGGCACTCTCACCCACTCATCCGGCCCCGCGCTACACCCTACCGACCTGACACTCGCGACGGCGGCACAACTCTACCGTCGGTCGACAGCCAGCAAGCAAGCAAACAAGCAAGCAAACAAGCAAGCAAGCAACACCTAAACAGCCTTTTCGTTTTATTTTTACTTTGTTCCTGCACAGCATATCACAAACCATTACCATGATATCCTAGATATCGAGGATCGTACTTCACGAGACGACGACTACATGAGTCGATGACCCACGTGGTGCAATGCATTCGAGAACTAGCCGGCAAACAACCACGGCCTAGGTCCATAATTCTTTTTGCATAGCGCCGGTGCCGTTTATCTTTTAGCACCATTTTCTCTCAAGGTTCCTTTTGTCATTTACGCACACCGCCTTCGCTGCTCTATCTTGCAGGTGCAAAGAGATGAGCCTCGAAATCCGCATATCTTGATCCCATCAGGTCCAGCCGGTGCTTTTCAGGTGTTTACTCTGGATTACTGCTATTTTCTTTTCATTACTGTTGTTTTGAATTGTGGGTTATCCCGCGCACCGCGCACCGCGCACCGCGGCTTCGGAGTATGGAGTTTGCAAACGGTTGTTTGTTAAAGTGGGCAGGTGGATGGATGTTAGTGACGCTCATCGCGACAAAGTCGTCTGACCATCGGATGTACGAGGCCAGGTGGGAAGAAACGAGTTCTACCCGAAGGGAAATAGTCATGAATGAGCCAACACGCAAGCCCCGCGCTTGATACGAGGGTGCCGGGGGAGGGACTAGGGATACATGCGAGAGCCGAGGTTGAGGATGCTCTTGACCTATGAATCCATATGTTGGACGCCACGTGAGGACGACTATTGGCGTCTGACAGGTCACGAACAAAAGCGGAGTATGGAATACGCCTCCGACTATCTGTTAGTTACCGTCAGGCCCCAATAGCCTACCTAGGTAGCATAGAGCAGTAGATAGATAAGAAAACCAAACAATTGAAATACTCACCTCCTATCTGGAATCGCTACCTTGTGAATCGACCAAGTCTAGCCTCCTATCTCGGACTGCTTCATTTGCGCTTGATTAGCCTCGGAGTGTTTGAGACATACGGGATCAGAGTACGAGTGGCCCGACGCCATAATCCGCGTTTGCTTGCACCACATGGAATGCGCAGCTGCACCAACTCGACACGTAGATACGGATAAAGTGAGTAGCTCTCAGGCTTCGTCCACGAGATGTTGTTAAATCTATAATGACCACCAACTAATGCTTCGTAACAACGAACAGCTGACACGAGATGAAGGGGGAGCATATGATTTAAGACGGCTTTGCGCCAGCAACGTGTTTGTACATAGAAACCACCAAACCAGACAGGCACAAACCTCGCCACTATAGGAGGGGGATGGGGGAATTTGGGATGGGGTGGGAGGGGTGAATTGTTTATGATGATGGGTTCCACGTTTTAACTTTCCATAGTTCATCTTTTCGACTCTTTTTCCCCCATGTGGCCTCTTTTTTTTTTTTTTTTTTTTTTCTTTCTCTACTTCTTCTTCTATCGGGAATCGAAGTAAATGAAGCCGACCATTCACTCAGTCGAGCTCACTTTTATGCCCGCAAGTAACGTGTATTATGTATGTGTTTGTATGGGTGTGTGCGTGTTTGTGTGTGCGTAGGTTGCTAGCAAAGCATACTTATAATAATACGTAAAACGTCCCGACCCATGCAGAAACAAGAAGATCCGTTCCCCGGATGAACCGTACGTACGTACCCAACACCTGCACGACCGCCAAAAAGGTACATATGCACAAGTACGTATGCACATAGCGAATTTCCTTGTTCTTTTCCCTTTTTTTTTCGGTCAGAGTGTCCCTCCGGATTGGCTGGGGAATAGGGAGGAGGGGCGCGCGAGCAAAGAGTTGGGAGAAAAAAAAAAGGCAGTGGAACACTGACCACTGACCACTGACACCATCCAACAAACCACCCCCGAAAGGACCACTCCCCCCCCCCCCCCCCCTTTCGTCATACCATCAGTGCCCTACCCTCACCCGCTCCTCTCCTCCTCCTCCTCCTCTTCCTCCTCCTCCCCCCTTGTACATTCCCTACGCGACGGGTACTCGCATAACATGGGAAAGAATGGGGATGTAGGATGGGATGGCATCCGACGGGAACGAACCACCGAGACCTTGGCCCCCGCGTAATCGCCCCGAAGTGCAGATTAGCATTTTCCCAATCCTCGGCCTCGGCATTCCCCAGTTGTGTTAGTCAGTCAAGTCGGTTCCGGTTAGTTAGTTCAATATTAACTATGGTTAGATAGGTACCTAATAAGTCGGGGCCAAGACACTGGTCATATTTCGGATGGTCGGGATAATTATTAGTTATATATATACCTACCTACCTACCATACCGTACGTTACCCCCTCATAGGTCAGGCAAATAAATTACCCGAGTAGGATATAACTATCTAGGATACGAACGAGACGAGAAGCCCATACCTACCTAGGTAAGGTTAGATAGACATCTACCTTACCAGTCATGTCATGCCGCGGTACGCGTCTCTGACAATTCATTCATTCATTCATACATTCGTTCATTCACTCTTTCCCCGTCTGTCCCATCCGCGGTCCCCTATGCCAGCAAACATATTTCCACTCACACACACACGTACGATATTGTGTATATACACCAACCACACCTACCCAACGTACGCAAACCAAACCAAACCAAACAAAACAAAACAAAACCGGTCCAATCCAATCCAATCCAATCCAATCCAATCCGGTCCCATACGCTACAAGATACAGGCGCCCTCGATCACCCTATATCGATCAGACGACTTACGTGTACCCAGTATACATGCAATCTATCGCATTGTGCAAATTCTTAGCCATGCTCCACGCTGCATCCCAAGTCACGAGACCCATTCGCCGTGCATCACGCTTAGGTTATGTAGGTAATTTGTCGCTGCTTTGCTATGTAACGTACGGATGACGGAGCCAAGCCAAGCAGGAGCTTTTGCAAAAGCAGGCAGGCAGGCAGGCAGGCAGGCAGACAGGCAGAAGCAGCAGCAGCGGCAGCAGCAGCGCGGCCCAACCTCGACCCAACCTCACAACTTTATTAGACGGCGGGCCGGGTGGGTCTCGGCCTCTCCCGGCATCTACCACCGCTCCGCCGGGTCCGCGTATGGGTATGCATGGCTTTGTTGCTATGTAGGTAGGTAGTCTAGGGCGCCTGGACACGCAAGCTGTCATTATTCGTGGGGGCTCGTCCACGTGTATCACGCGAATGGACACGGGTGCCATTTTGACACGGCAATTCACGTGAAGGCGCCGTGATCGACCCCCCCATCGTGCGAGCTACAATATCATGGGCCTGGCTAATGAGGGGCACAGCTGTGTGGACACGGTACACATAACTAACAACCGCAGCCTATAGTCAGGTAGGTTAGTTAGATCGGATCCATGTATGTATCTAGTCAGCAGGTGGCTGGGCATGAGCCGTTTCCGCAGGGTACTGTGTTGGTAAGAGGTGATTTTTTATTTATTTTCCGTTACTATATACCGTTATCGTAACTCCCGCCACAGGTATTCACGCAATTGCCGGGTCGGAGAAGGTCCCGTGAGACAACAACAATAACAACAAGTAGGGTAGAGAAGGATCAAGACGCGGTGCTCGAGTGATGAGGGTCAATATACAGGAAACGCACAGGTCGTTGCCGATGGCGTTAGGTCAACGGCAAGACGCATTCCTCTTCCGGCTTCTCGGATTCCTCCGGCTTCCCAAGGCTTCCCAGGCTCTTCAGACCTAGGGTTAACAGGCGAGTTCAAGACTAGATGATTCGTGGTAGTTCTCCGACGCAGTGTCTGGGGAAGAATCTGCGGTTCTCAAATCTTCATTCTTCGCATCTGATCCATCTTCTGGTTCACTGCCGCTTGGTCGGATTCCGGTTTTGGGGAGCCTATTCCTTCTTATCCTCCAACGAAGCATCTTTGAGTTCCGAAGTCACGGCCTCAACTTTAGCGTCGGCCTTGTCGCCATCGACACCGTTAGGGGTTACGGCACCAGCCGCTTCAGCCGCTTCCTCCGCTTCGATTTTCTCAATTTCCTTCTTAGCCTTCTCAATGTTCTAGGAATGGTCAGTAAGGATACATTCGCACACAAGTCATCGAAACAGCTTACTCGTTGTGTCTCAGCCTGTTGGTCAGACTTCCAGTGATCTAGCTTCTCTTTCACTTTCTCAATAGTGGCAGGGACATCCGTGGCACTCATCGGGGGGTTAATGCCCAGGAAACTGCAGTCGTCAATAACCGAAGGTGGGCAGTTGAAGCCGCTCTTTTCAGCTGGGGCCGACTTTTTGACGCCCTTCTTGCCTTTTTTGACGGCCGGAAGGTAGTCATCATCGCGGTCTTCTTTCCGAACTAGCTTGGTACCCTTGAGACCAGCGTCGTCAACTTTGCGCGAAGCTTGGGCGGTCAAGCCACTGTCAGCGAGAAGAGGAGCCTTCTCCGTGGGTAAGGACGACGGATCGAAGAAATGGAGCAGACTGTTGGCGCGACGGATCTCCTCGAGGTAGGCGGGGTCGCTGGCCTCCTGAAGCATCTTCTGGGCGCGTTCTTTCTTTTTCTCTTTTTCGAAGCGCTCTCGTTCAGCCTTCTGGCGCTCTCGGGCCTTCTGACGTGCCTCACGTTCCCACTCGCCAAAGGCCTTCTTCGCGGCGTAGTACTCATCCTTTAGTTTGCGTACGGCCTGGAATTTCTCCTGTTGTTCGGCTTGGAGTTTGCTTCGCTCATCGCGCAGAGAGTTGAGGCTTTTAAAGGCCTCATCCTGTTCGGCCTTGATGGAGTCCAATTCGGCCTGGACTTGGGAGTAGCGCTCGCTGAGGGCGCGGGCCTCAGGGGCATCCATGCTGTCTTTGATCTCCTTGATCTTTGCCTTCAGGTCGTCGATGGCCTTCTGCGAGTTATCAAACTGGGCGAAGTTCTTGCGCTGCTTGCGCAAGTTCGAGATTTCGGTCAAGGTCTTCTTTTCATCGACAAGTTTCATCATGCCGCCATTAACGTCTTTCTCAAGTGACTCAATCCTGCGATCAATCTCCTCAGCATTCTTGAAAGCTACCTTGCCACGAGCGGTCTTCTGTTCGGCAATGCGGGATCGAAGTTGCTCATCGAGGCGCTTAATCTGATCAAGCTTGGAAGTGCGGGTATTCTTGCCGGCACCTTGCTTGGCGCGGATCTCATTGGCCTCCGCGATTAGTTCCTGGCGGCGCTTCTGAGTGGGCGTGGGGGCATCTTTGTTCTTGCTCGGAGTGGCGAGCTCGACCTTGGCCTTAACAGCGTTCTGGACATCGGCGTAAGTATGCGAAGTACGTGCGCAGCGGGCGCAAAGGCAGCTATAAATCTGGGACTACGACATACGTATTTAGTCATGGCATCTTGGTATTGCTTCTCGGCCTTGGCCAGATTCTCATTGAAGAGTTCGACGTTAGGCTTCTCGGGTTTCTTCTTGTCAGCTGCCCCAGCGGCGGCGGCAGCAGGAACGGCGTTCGCAGCGGCGTTCGCAGCGGCGTTCGCAACGGTTTGGGCCATGGTCGGAAAAGACGAAGGGTGCGTTGCCGGAGGACGAGATATAGTAGTATATCTATTAGGTAGTTACGGGTAGAACGCGAATGTGAGGACTGAGGTAGCAGCGGCTATCAAGTTAATGATAAGTAACGATACTTAGACTCTTGAATTCGCCTCACGCGAAGTTCTTTATATGGGGAGACAGTATGGAAGGACAAGGAAGAAACAGAAATGCTGAGGACCATACAGGGAGGAAGGGAATGATTGGCGGCAAACTTGAAGATGTGAAGGCCAGATCTCAGGGTCCAGAAAGCATGCTGTAGGTATATAGCTAGAATCCAGCAATTAAAGTGTGGTTTTTAGCTGACGGAATTTTTGTGGTCGGACTTGGCAGGATTTCTCGTCCGCTCATTGGCCCCTGCTCTCATGGCCATTCAGGCCATTCACCAATGATGCGAGTAATTCACGTGGTCAAGGCGTTAAGGCGTTGTGGATATTATTGTGGGCCGTCGGGGCCTCGAGCCATACAGTACATGACCCTGGGCACACGGACGTTACGGTCCCTGCTTGGTACGGAACGGGTTTCCAAAACGCTTGGACAATGCTTAACCAAACGGTTTAGGTATGTACGTACATACATTGATCGTTGACGCACGGTAACGTTATGTTGTGCGAGTTGAAGGGTTTGGATCGACGCAAAAAGACCGTATCCTACGGTTTAATAGTTATGTACGGCAGTAAACCTCGGCCACAAGAACTCTAAATAACTACTACCTGTGACTAGATCGATCGACTGCTAAGTCCAATGTTCTGCTGACCATAAACTGTTTTTTTATTGCGTTTATCCTATGGAGTATGGACGGGACACAAGACGGAGATTTGGCATAGGTATAGAAAGGTGGGTCTGTCCCCGATTAAAGAGTGTCCGTAACGGTTAGATAAGTAGATACCGTTCTCAGTTCTGACCGAGAGTGGGTCCTCTAGCACGTACATAGTGTGTACAATCCGAGATCTGCTCACATATGGAGACCCCCAGTGGCTTTAGCGCCTTCCCTACAAACTCCTGTACAAGTCTGGAATTTTTTAACAGAGCAAAACAAGGCTGAGAACATGAGCTTTCTTTAGGTCATTTATCCGCCTTTCATCTCTGCTACACTTCCCTTCTTCTTTATTTCCCTATTCTCCCGCCTGTTCCCATCGCAAATATTACTTCCACCCCATAGACGATAAGTCGCGCTCCCGGGCCCTAGGTGTATTCACCTACCGCGGACGTTCTTCATTCAACGAGTCTTGCGTTGTCGCGATCACACCGAATAACACCAACATGGCCGACTTGGAGAATTTGAACTCGGAGGCGAACGAGCGGAACATAGTAAAGGCTTGGCGCGCATGGAGAACCGCCCACGAGATGGTTCAGGACCGAGTACGTTGACCTCGACTCCGACTCCGACTCCGACAACCTCAACACCCGCCACTAGTCGAAAAGCGAGAAAACACACATACTAACGTACCTATCCAGGGCTACGAACTAGCCGAGCACGAGGTCAAGATCTCCCTTGATGCTTTCACAGCGCAGTATACGAGTGCAGATGGCTCCGTCGCGTAGGTGCCCCCTCCCTCCAAACTCTACGCAAGAAACCAGGAATGTTATTATACCTAACCAAAGCTTCATTCAACTGCAATAGACGCGAAAAGATGAAGTTCTCTGCCAGACCGAGTCCCGAGATGATCAAGAAATACACCCCGCCCGCGACCCCCAGCAATCCCGACCCGCAACCAGACATCGGTACCATCTGGATAGAATTCAACGACGACACAAGTGTTGGTGCCGATGCCATGCGCAAATTCGCCAAGTTCTGCTCTCACGAACATTACAAGACCGGCATGTTGATCCTGAGCGGTAACGTGTCGTCGGCTGCGAAGAAGGAAATCCCCAAATTTGCCCAGTGGTCCACTATCGAATGGTTCCTCGAGGAGGATCTACTCATCAATATTACCCACCACGAACTAGTGCCCCGCCACGTCATTCTCAGTAGAGAAGAGAAGACCGCGCTTCTCAAGCGTTACCGTCTGAAGGAGACACAGTTGCCGCGCATTCTCCAGCGGGATCCAGTTGCTAAGTACTTCGGCCTGCGACGCGGACAAGTTGTCAAGATTATTCGCAGTAGTGAGACGGCCGGACGATATGCGAGTTATCGCCTGTGTGTATAACGCATAACCTACCAATACCCCTAGAGCAGACAAAGTGGCGACAAGAGCAGAGAAAGAAAAAAAAGCGTTTATAAAGTACGGCGTCTACGTGGATGACGGGAAATATCTCGGTGGGCTGGCGTTTACGGTATGCGAAGCCCGATAAGGGGCTTTTTGATGGGATTTGACCCTACTTTCAGCCTTTTCGGTACAAATCTAATGTATTCCTCTTCTCGGAAGCTGAGTACTTGTTCTCTCAATCAAGTTGTGTTCATTAACTAGTTCGTTAAGACGACTGAGTGTAAACTAGTCACGCAGGCCTGCAGGCCTGCCCGTGCTTGAGAGTAATAACAGTCGGAAGATTGAGACACAACCAATGGCGCCTAGATGATTGAGACCCGCCGTCCCTTTACTAATTAAATTCGACGATACGCACGCGAATGTACACTGAGCAAGACATGCTTGGCGATATAAATCAAACGTCTCTCTAAGAGCGTCTGAAGCCTTTCCCAGGACATAGATAAGCATACCGCGTATCCCACGAGAGAGTAGCGAAATAGGTTCCATCTGGTAGTAGTAAACCTTCATAATTATCCTTATGCTCAAGAGGTTTTATATTTCCAATCCACATCCGCAGTAGGCGGTGTAGTAAGTATATGTATGTATGTTGCCTACTGGATCTACCTAACCTAGGATCATCATCAAGAACCGCCGCCCCGCGATGAACGGATGAGAAAGGGAAAAAATCAGAAGAGACATTGATTGAGGGTATCTATAAAGGAAAAAATAATCCATCCAGAAAACGGCCGCTAAATAACCCGAGCCGTATAAAAAAAATTCAAAGGACCTGGTTACCTTGTGCGCCCCCTTTTGAAGGCCAGTAAGTAGAACGTCTATATGCGCTTC
The DNA here is from genome assembly GCA_028637585.1 of Xylariaceae sp. X187. Taxonomy (NCBI): domain Eukaryota; kingdom Fungi; phylum Ascomycota; class Sordariomycetes; order Xylariales; family Xylariaceae; species Xylariaceae sp. X187. The sequence continues at coordinate 2,961,307 of JAJIZN010000001.1, read as the reverse complement.
CGATGACCCTCTAGATAATATCTCGTTTTCCCCTCTTGGACACACCTTTGTTTTTATATGTTTTCCTCTGATGCGGCCCTGATATCTCTCTCTGTGGTGAGGTGGAGAGGACCGAGTCGATATTTTTCCCATTTGGTCTTTGACTTTTCCCTTCATGATACCAAACCCCGAAAACGCCATGGTCCCCATGCCTGATAGCCCATTTCAGAGCAAGAGTAAACAAACCCACAACTCCTGATTCGGCAATCTCATCAAACTCAGAACTCACATTGAATCTCAGCAGATTCCAACATCCATGTCAGAGATCATCCCCCCCCCCACAACAAAAAAAAAGAGCTCGCTCTATCGAAGTAATCCTCCAGCATCAATCAGAGCAGGAAGATCGCCGTATTCATCAGTTTCGTAAGCCGACTCTTGTATATCTCGTGGTATAGTCCGTAACTCCGTCGCGCCTCTCAGAGCCCTAGCTTGCCTCTGTTGAAAAGGGTTAAAAAGACTACTCAGATCTTGAAGCAGAGTTTGAGAGCCCCGCCTCAAACCAGAGTCGCTGGCGGTCACAGTTGGCGACGGCGTAGCACGATACGAGAGTGGATCCAGGCTTGAATTGTAACTGTCCCGGGTGCTTTGCAAGGTAGCTTCGCTCGTATCAGCGTCCAGTAACAGGCCGCCTGGATCTAGGAAAGAGACATGCTTCGGACTCGTGGGTGGTCTGCTCTGCCCAGGGGAGGCTGGTTGGCCATGATGGTCATGATGATTAGCATTATCTCCGTGCGTATGCGCGGGACTTGTCGCCAGATGTTGATCTGACTGCAGGTGATTCAGGGTAGCGATCGCGGCCCCGAATCGTAAATCCGAAGTTTCTTCCTCTTCGTCACGGTATCCACGGTTGAGCCCTAAGCCCATGTCCCGAACCAAGTCTTCATCACTGCCCCAATGCTTGTGGATTGTCGGGCGTCGGGTGGTTGCTCGTCCCAATGGATCGACGAGGGAGGTCCTGTATTTTATTTTCTTAGTTCCTCGATCACGAACAAATGAGCCGAGAATCAACGCGTTTGCCGCCATGGTTGCGAAAAGGAGCTCGACCGATGCGATTAGAGACCTCGTTTGCTGACTACCGTGGTTTCGGAAAACATAGACCACTCGGTAGATGGTAGTGCCGATGGGGCCTAAGCTCAAGCAAAACAGCAACGTCAGCTGGATTTTCTTGGTTGTTCCCAAGTGACTTGCTAAGATGATGGGCACAGGAAAGATGACCAAAATCAAATCGGTCACGATATTGGATGCGACCATTGTGATTAGCTGGACATAACCTTGTCGACATCGGCCACCGGGATCAGGCAAAACCTGCCAATAATGGTTAAACGGTTGGCATTCGGCCAGATTCGCAATAACGACGGCGATGAACGTTATAATTAGCGTGCAACGTATGATAATGAGGGTGACTTCGTGGGCTCGTCTCCAAGATGTGCTCGTTAAGCGCGTAAAGAATTCGAGGATGGCGAGTTTAAGAATCCATAATCTTGGGTATGGGGAGACGTGTCAGCGTTTCAACGGATCTAGGTCAGGGGTGCAATCAAAGAGCGGTGTTAATTGTTTCGGGGATTCTGGATTGGATTTTGGAAACAAGAGAATATTAAAACCTACGTCGCGGGATATAATATCCGACTTCCTATGACAAGTCCACTTGCAACTGACTTGTGTCTGATCTCCGTCTCTGTCAAGGGCCAGGTAAAGCGAGCGTTGTTGGTTCCCCACAGCAACACGACGTGAACAAGCCCCATGCGAAGGAACAGGGGAATGACCGCGAATATGGCAGTTTTATCCTCCCGGAAAAGCTTCTCGGACCGGACGAAACGACCCCCGACGCGCAGAAAGATGATGGTGGCGCAGAAGAGGGTTATCCACCAACAGACAAGGAGCGTGGGTTTGTCGCTGTCGGGGGTATGCAGCGGTGGCGGTGGTGAATACAAGGACATGGCGTCGCTCGGTCAACGAGGAGATGGAAGCCACGCCCGTCAACCTCCGTAGAGGGGACGAGCGGGGAGTTCGCGGCCGACCCCGAGGGAATCCCGGACCCGGTTCGCGGCTCGTAGTCCGACTCACGTGAGAGTAGGCGGACTGGACAGATGGCCGCGGCAACATGCAACGAAGCAGAGGGCCACAATTCCAGCGCAATTCTACTCGAACCAGCAGCGATGGGATGGATAACTAGAATTATGCTTTCTAATTTTGGGTGTGTGTTGGAATTGTGAAATACACACGCTTGGACCGTATGACGTGGTGTGATGGCAGCAGTGTTCAACGAGGAGGAGGCCTGTGAATTCGGAGGTATTGTGGCAACTGCAGCGTTGATTCGATCGTTTATCTGCTGCGCACACACACGCATGGCATGATGGTTGCAATGCGGATTTGCCCTCGTGGACGGTACGTAGTACCATAAACCATAACCGATGAGTCGTTAGAAAAGTGTCATGTAAATGGGGTCGATTGAAGGTCCAACTAGTGACAGAAGCGGCAACAGAAAGCAGAATAGGTATCACTATCACCAGCAGTGATGGCGTTGTTTCTGCTGTGTAGCGGTTTGATTTGAGGAAGTTGTGCAAACCACTAGATAACATCTAGGTTAGATAGAGTTGATGATGAGGTCGGTAAAAGGCTGGGGAAAGTAAGACAACAGGGGATAGGTAGGTAATAGGTCAGAGGTAAGAGGTAGGTAGGCAGGTGAGTGAGTGAGTGAGTGAGTGAGTAGGTAGTAAAGATGCCAGGGCCCCCTTACCTACACCACGCTAGGGTTAGATAGTGGGTAAGTAGGATAGGATACCTACCCCATGGGTAAGCGAGGAGAGATTAGGTAGGCAGGTAGGTAGGTAGGTAGGTGGGTAGGTAGTTAGATAGCTGACGAGTATGATGAGAGGGTGTTGGATCCATAAGGTCGTACTTCGTAAGTAATGATCGCAGGCGCTCGAGAGAGCCTGGAGACGCTTCAACATCTCGCACACCATCTGGGGTGTCTCCTCTAGCGTTGCATGGCAGCATGGGCCTTGCACCGCGCTTGCGAATGAAGGAGAATGTTCACCTTACTAGGTAGCTAGGAGGCCCAATGGATCTGCCTGCCCAGTGCCTAGATACATAGCTACCTACACTACCTAGATAGACTAGGTCGGTGGGCACCAGGTAGTCTGTAAGTAAGTAGGTAGGACTATACTCGGTATAGGCAGAGCGACGCACACGATGATGGATGATGGCACGAGAGAGACGGGGTCACCAGGGACGATATGTAGCGATGTACTGGCAGCGATAGTCAGTTGACAATGGCATAGGTATCTGCACCATACATGAGATGTGATCGTGTACATGAGCTTTGGCATCGAGTACCTACCTCGAGACACGCTCCGCTCCGGACGCCACATGGATCCTTACCGATACTCCCTCAGGAATTATGAAGCCAGAAATAGGTAAGACGTGGACGGCAGTCTAGATAAGTGGATTCTAGTTAGATACGGACTAACTAGATAGGTAGATACCTCTTGTATGATAGGTTGTATCTAGTTATCGCGTACCGTTAGATAGGTAGGTAGCAGGTATGCAAGCAACGGGGTTATGATCATATACCGGGCGCTAGATCATTAATTACCTACCTAAAGTAGAGGCACTTATAGGTATATCCCACCTACTAGGGAACAAGTACTGTATCGGATATGTAAATGTGGCTTTTAAACGATCCATGCCTCGGTAGGTGCTTAGAAAAGTGCGACGACTCCGTCCGTAATTCCATACCACAGCACACCTTGATTGCTTCACTTACTACGAGAAGAAAGACAGATGAGTTCGACATGATGTATCTGTCTACACAGCCTACGCAGTCTACGAAACAGAAACGATGCGATGACGTTAAAGCACTTGGCGTTTTCAGCACTCATGACATCTTGACCAGCTGGTAGAACCGAGTAGATCCTAGGTTAGGTAGGTATTCTGCACATCATCGAGCGGCTGACCCAAATGATCATTGACGTAGAACTAACTGCTCTACTCATTGGGACGAGTCAAGATAGTAGGTATGGTAAGGTGGTCGCCCATAAGTTAAACTCAGCATCTCACCTATGGCCTAGGTATGTTAGGTGTTTGTCCAAACACCGCACATGTTTCTGCCGGTTACTCCATGATGTAGATATCGTCAGCGATTTCATACCAGCCCCATGGCTTCATTAGAACGAATTTAGCACATACATAAGTAGGTCATTAGTGTCGGCTCTGCCGTTAGTACACTAGGTAACTAGGTAGACAGCAAGTGCCGCTCTCTCACCGCATTTGACGCTTACTTACAATGTGATCGGAGACGCTACACTACCTACCTACCTTACCTACCTAGGTCGACCTGTACTCTACTACCTATTATGTATGTAGGTAGATATGTATGTATTTCCTCCATTATCCTTACCTACCTAGGCGCCTATCAACGAAAGCACCTCACATACATCACATTGGCGGGGTAAGATGGGAACAACAGAGTGTAGGTAGGTTAATCTGTTGGTGTTTGTGCTGTCGAATCACCCGGCGTTGCAATGAACTCGGGCTTACCTACTTATACGGATTATCTATCTACCTATAGATACCTACTTACGGAGTCCCAACCGATTCTATATGAACGTAAGAAGTATTACGGTATAGGTAGCCAGCTAGGTAGCTACCTATACCTCCGAACCTCCGAACCTCCGAACCTCCGAACACCGGTTTAAGGAAGAAAAACCTCACGACGTTTGACAGATTGACTTAGAGGGCGGCAATGACTCAACGATTCGTGGAAGTGAGTGATCTTATCGATAATTGACTCGTTTTTACGGTATATCCAAATGATTCTTCCTATCTACAGACTGTATTCAAGCTACCAAAAAAGTCTTCCTCCTGAGTCCTGGGCCCTGGATGGATAGGCCGGGTCGATTAGATACCTTATTATCGGATACAGATTTAATTGGTATACATGCATTGACTTCCAAGCCCTATTAAAGTGATCCTTTGATATAACGATCTGTTGGTGTCTTGTCATATCTTGCCTGACACTCGCACCGCCGGAATCCACGGGTTGACAACAATCGGGATTTGATGATGACAATTTCAAAGCACCATGTGTAATACCATACCATACCATACCATAACCGATCTACTTACAATCACCAAGGAGCCAAGAAGAGCATGCTTGGGTGGGAAATCTGCACATCGGAATCTCAGCCACAGCCACAGCCACAGCCACAGCCACGCCACACGTCTCAACCTTTGTATCAAAAGCCAACATTCCATATCGAGAACGAGTCACTCATTCGATGTCCTCGTCAAACATCGTTATTCTCATAGTGCTGGACCTCAAGCTGGCTAGCCAAACATATGGACCTACATATGAGAGCATCGTGGATGGTCAGGCCAATGCCTGACTCTATACGTAGTCATAGCCTCTGTCACGAAATAGAGCGTCCGGCCCTTTGATTTCGGACCATCGCTGGAAAGAAAGCATTCCCATTCCACCAACCCCCGCTCCTTCGGGCTGGACAGCAGAATCGTGTTGGTACCATTGGTTCATATTGACCAGTCGGATCAGTAATATTGCGTGGAACTGCAACTTGTCACCAAGCTGCGAAATTAGTGCCCATGCGCGAGAGCGATCATGTCCGAGCGCAATGTCTCCCACGACATGAAAAATGTCGCGCTGATCACCATCACGATTTTTCGGCCTTTGCGGTCTTTTCGGCCTTTTCGGCCGTCTTTATCCAGTATACTAGGGCAGTTCTGGATATCTACACAATCACGAGACATCGGGATGTGTGTACAGGTATATATCAACCAGGACATGGAAACAATTCCCCCCGCAAAAGACATTTGTTTTCGACTCGAGGAAAGTCAGTCGGACTCCCAATATGATCTCGACAACACAGGCTATTAACTATAAGAAAGGGATTCGGATTCCACGGTGCCATGCATTTGTCAAGTGTCTCATACTCACAGGCAAAATATACGCCGGGAGGGGACCCTCAGGAGCGCACTTCATCGCCAGGACAAAATGTAACCCACCCAATCTGCACACCTGAATCGGGGGGCGATGTCCGTCCGAACTGTCGGGTTCGTTTGGTTCAGGAAAAGTGTGGTGTGTTCATGACACTGCATTTCTTTTTCCCATCCAGTACCATAGACGAGAGAACGCCACACGGTCACTGACGGGTACCCTCCCCTCCCCTCAAACCCGTTTTCTTGCTTAAACAAATGTCTCACCCAGAACGCCGCCAACGTGCCACGTCGCTACACCCATCTGCGGAAATACTTGAGCTTCTTGATAAAGTGCCCAAGGTAACCCTACCTTCGGTCCAAGCATGGGGAGATCATCCCTCGACTTGTCACGTGTATTTCTAAGCGACGACAAGGTTGCGAGAAGCTTTTCCCTCGAAACAATATTCTCATATACGGGCAGACGGTGGTGTTCTACATGTTCTACATGTTCGACCTTTTTCTTCTTTTTTTTTTCATGACGGAAAAGGACACAATGCCGCGCAAATATAGATGCCGAAGAGTTAACTTCCTTCTTCCCTCTCTTTTAATTCCAACTCATGCGCCAAGATTCCCGTCACTGTATTATCTTCCTGATAGGGCGGCAGGCTACCTATACAAATGGTCCCGCCCCTGTCTACAGAGTCGTATTCTGTAAAAGTACCTGCAAACCAAACCCAACAGGCATACAATGCCTGGCTGTGTCTACCAATCCCGGTTGGCGCATATTAATAGATATTTTTGTCATGATTACGGCGCGTAAATATCGAGAGCATAGCTATGATTTGGCTGCCATCCAACCCCGCAATCTGTAGGAGATGGCCGACTGGGAAGTATGTCACCGAGGCGAGTTCACCTCGAGGTTGTTCAGCGCGCAGTTATACGAAGCGGTACAAAGCCCAACTCGTATTGACTTAGATAAGAGCCCAGCCCCATCCTAGGTACTCTATCACGCCCAAAGAGCTCCCTATTTTAGACCTAGCTCTTTCACTACCGTCTCGACATGGGCTTTACCAGCCCTGCCCCAATCAACACCGAGGAGCATCTTCATCTTCATCTCCATCTCCGCTTGCTCCCCCTCTTTCCCCGCTTCCGTCTTGTGATCTTCGTCTTCGGCATCATAGCCCCAACCGCCCGAGGCCAGCAGATTCCACAACTCGTCAATGACCAGACTTCTGACCCTCGGCCACGGATGAAGCAGCAGCCCACCAAGACGCTTCCTCGCCTCGGCGACACCCTCCTGCCTATTCCGCACTAGCGACAACTCCAGCGTCTCGTCCGCGTTAACGTCGGTACTGCCGCCCTTACCGCCCTTACCGCCAGTCGTGCCAGCTGTCGTCGTGGTCCTGGTTTCCACATCCGCTAAAGCCCCGTACACTTTGATGCACGCCTCTAGTTTACGGACGTTCCCACTCTTATACGCAGCCTTCTGCACGAGGAGACAAAGCTGCTTTATGTCCAACTGGAAGGGCCTTCCTTCGTTCGTATGAGCCAGACCGGCGCCCGGAGCGTGACAGCAGCGCTGCAGCAGACCGACATGGAATAGATATGCGATGACCTCCAGGGTCGGCACTTGCACCCGGTCTTGCCCGGCGTATTGCTTCAGGTTATGCAGCAGCGAACTGCAGACCTGCCACGAGTTGCCGTCTGACGCCTCACATATCTCGGCGAGGGCGGCTCGTGTCTCAGCCACCAAGTCTTCGTTGCCCGTATCCGCTGATGTGACTAGGCCGGCTAATAGACCGGATGTGCAAGTCCCACGGTCCGGAGTAGAGTCGGATGCGCCGATCCCAGCCCGCGTCATATCACAAAGCGTGAACAAAAAGCCAAAGTATTCCTTCGAGGCGAACGAGAGGTTGTTAAAAGCCGCTTCGTCACTATAGGAATCTCCTCTGTTAGTTTTGGAAGCTCTGCTCGAAATGTAAAAAAAAAAAAAAAAAAAAAAAGGAAAAATTTACAGTGAAGCTTACGTTGGCTGGAGAATGACGGCCAATGCCGATTTCGCCTCGCCTCGGACACGGTCAAGTTTCTCGGCTGCTAAACGTAAAATCTGCGGGTATAATCGCGTGACGATCTCCCGACTGACACCAAGGTCCTGCCAGAGGCTCTTCGTGGCCCTGATTGCCTCCAACCTCACGTGAGAACCGACATCACCCCGTGCGTTTGTCGTATAATCGTCAAGTCCCTCCGATATGAGCCCCACGAGGTCGGCTGCTTCCCGCCTCAGGATGTTCCTATCAGTGAGACTCTGTATGATTGCCACGCGTGTTTCGATGTCGTTGTACTTGGCCCATCGCTCAGCCAACACTTTGGGTATCGAAATTCGCGTAATATCACCGTTTGCCTTGCTTCCAAGGTAGGTCAAGACGGGGTAGCTTCGGGCAAGTGCGTGAAAATACCCGTCTCCATATCTCTTGCGCGGCGTGCGCGGCGTGGACACCTTTTCGCACCAGTCGTCTATTATCGTAGCTCGGTCTATAGGCTTCGACAGGAGTAAAAGTACGAGGGCGGCTTCAGATGCAATTTTTGTGACGTCGGTTTCATTCCTGTCGAGCCAGTCATCCACGCAGCCCCTGGCTACTCCGTGGAGGTCGTCATTTAGATTGGGCTGATGCGTGCGAACAGCATCAAGAAAGGCCAGTGACTCCGTGAGAAGACTGGGGTCGGCCTCGCCGACAATGGAGGATCCTTTTTGTATAAGAGTCTTCAGTTGCGGGCATTGCTGCTCATATTCCGAAAGACCTAACAGTAAGATGGGCATGGCGGCGACAATCAGAGTACTATTTGCTTCCGCTATTAACTCTGGCTTTCTAAATGATTTTTCTTTGGACTCTTGGAGTATCGTCTTCAGGCTATTGCGCAGCTTCGAAACAGGCAGGCTTTTGATTTGCTCACTTAGCGTTCCTTCTCGAATGAAGCTTGGGATGAAGTCCAGAACCGCCGCGAGACTCAACAAAAGGCCGTGACGCTCTTCCACCTGTCGATTCTGTAAAGCCTGAACGCGAGCTAGAAGGAGTTCGATCGATGTTCTAAAATCATCAAGCGGGTTCGAAGATGTGGCTCGAGCCAACTCGGCAGTCAGAGTCCCGAAGGAGGCGGCGGCTACTCTTCGGGCGCCTGCGTCTATATCCCCAATGCCTCGCCACCCAAGCGTTGCTTCTAAAAGAGCAGCACCGTAAAACGCTGAGAGCCTGGTGGTTTGGAGGGCCACATCGTGGATGGCCCTAGAGCGCAGGGCAACCGCATGATAATCGACAATCTGAACCACGGATATACCCTTCTCTACCGTGTCGGGATGACGGCCGATCAATTCTTGCAAAGCAGCCGACGACCCTCGCCGAATATTGCCAGCCGGATCAAGGGATGCGGTGACCACCAGCTCCGTCGCGAGGACCTGTATTATCGATGCTGCGGAATCGTGTCCCCTGGCTACCTGGACGGACCGAGTTTCGACCCTCAGTAGCTCCGCGGTGCTATACCGACGAGCCAGTGCCCAGATTCCAAAGCACGATGCATCCCTGACATTTGTACCCGTCGGACTGCCGGAGGAAGTTCGCTTTTCGAACGAGAGACCTATGATTAGCGTATGGATGATATCCGATAGTGTTTCCGGGGGAGGTGATCGCCTATAGAGTAAATGAGACAAGGTAAGCATCAACCCATGCCATTCGGATGGATTGACGGCGGTAAGATCTCTGACCGGCGGAGCCATGGGGTCCGACTTATCCTTCACCCATAGCACATTGCGGTTTAGTGACTCGATAACGGCCTCAATGACCTGAGAGGCCATGTCGGGGTCCAGCTTGAGGGTGATGATACTCAATGCCTTGCTGGCGGCGAATCTGACCGGCGTGTCATTGTCGGCAAGACACTCGAGCAGATAGCCAATCGTAGTCTCTATTATCTCAGTATCGGACATACTTTGTCGCGACTTGCGTAGAATTATCGTGATAACCGAGCGAGTGACCTTAATCATCATCTTGCGCGCGAGCGCCGATCCCTTTATCAATTTACAGGCGTCATTCTCTTCTGTGGGAATAGCCTGAACCGCATAGAAGATATCAGACAGGTGTTGATCCATGATGGACGTGGCTTCAGCGGCGCGTAGAATCCCAGCCAGAAGCGACAGGCTCCCGATGAAATAATACGGAGATACCGCTGTCTCATTCTCCTTAGGTTCCAGTGTAAAGAGGGCCCATCTCACGAGGGCGCTCAACACACCCATCTCTTGCATGTCCTTGCGCATGGCTAGACGAACCAATAACGACTTGGCTCCATCGCGCTCTTTGCCGGGGGAAGCCAGGTAGCGAGTGGCTAGAGGGATAACCCTCAATGTGATACGCGGAACGTGCTGCGGCCATTCGAGCCCCGGAAGAACTGGCTGCTCGAATTCATCTGCGTCGCCGGTGGAAATGGTAGACAGATCAAAAGGGGCAAAGAAGAGCTGGGAGAGCCAAATGAGGGCGATATATCGTTCATGCCACGTCCACGGGTCAACCAATTCTCCATTTTGGGCAGTATCGGCCTCCCGTGCCGAGTCCTCGATAGCTTGTAGCAGAAGCTCGAGATATTTTGTCTCGACATTGAGGAATCTCACGATCACTTTCTCCCCTCTGATCTTGCAGAACGTATATAAGATCCGGCAAATCGCATTCGGAAGCGAGTACAGCAGCTGAGATCTTGTCGACAGTTTGTTTGACTTGCGGCGGTTTTGCAGACACTCCAGATAAGCACCCGCTAGAACCGGGAGCCATCTAGGAAGATGAGGGTCAAGTAACTGGGGCAGTTCCTGGAAGTGCTCGAGCACCTTTTCAAACACCATTTTGTCAGTCTCTCTGACGAGTTTCAGCGAGAGCTGAGGAGGCGTTTATGACCTACTTGAGAGATCAACCTCGTCGTTTCTCTCGTACGAACGCGTCGTCTCAACTGACCGTTGGACTTCCTCAGGAACGGGCCCAGCGAACGGTCGAAGTCGGCAATGAAGTCCGCCGCATGTTTGTGGATGAACACATCCCGCTCGCCATCCAAGGCATCCATCCTCGGGCACTAGTAGCTTCCTATTCAAATGCAGTTGGAAAAGGAGTGTGGCGAAGCGTCTGGAGCGCTAACCCCCTGCAAGGTGCCGCGACGGTCTCGTCGTCGGCGTCGAAGCTGGGATTTTAGGCAGCGATGCACACCGGACCGCGCCTATTCGATATCGAGCGCCTATTCAGACTTGAAAGCTCTGAAAAGCAGCAATCGGTGTCATTCATATATACACCAGCAGACAAACAAGCCACCTTTAAATATGATTCAATAAATATGAGCGTTCAAAGATATGACAAGAACGCTGATAACTCATTGCCTGTAAATATGAGGCAGCGTTCACGATGGCCCGCAGAACGTAGCGATTCGGTGAGGTGATGGAAGTGACCTGTTGTAGGTATTTATGCGGGTTATGCAATGGCACACTTCATTGTATACAAGGATATATGTATTTATCCGTAGTCATTATATCGCGTCCCGTCATCACCACCATTGTCGTCGACGAAATGTGAATGATCAATGATGGAAGCAATTTCTTAGAAATTATCAGAGCCTAGCTGTTATTTCTTCATGTTTATGAGACGTGTTAATGAGTTTGTGTGTTGAAGACATACGCCATGCTGGCGATGAGGTAGACTTTTCAGTGACGCGGGAGGGTGAGAAGTTGCATATAGTTTCATTCCCAATAATGGGATTTGAAATGTTCAAGAAATAGTCAAGCGTTATTGATTAGAGGGGCTTTACATGTGGATCTCAGAGATGTATATGAAGGGAAAGTTTCAGGTACGAAAAAGCGTGTAAATACGGATACCGAGCAACCTGTGAGTATATTGTACTTTAGGTGGGTGATTGCGAGAATCCACAAAGGATGAAACGTAAGGCTTGAAAACGCGAAGAAGGATCAATACTTTCCGCACTCCTGATTACAAGATGCCCCAAATAGAAAATATATGCAACATTGATGATCGTACCTGAGCTAAATGGGGATATTCTACGAACGTACGAGCCACGATGAGAGAGATCGGTATGCCTGAGGGTAAAGGGGTAATCGTAGTACGCTCTTCGGTACTATGCTATCTATACATATTGGTAAGGACAATGTATATAGTTACTATTAGGATGTGGATAAATAAAGTATGTAACCGGCTCCTAGCAAGAGCACTATAACTACCTATGTATCTATATACAAGATATAATGAATTGTCAAGTATGGAACGCAATCCAAACCCGGATATAAAGCGTTAATCCAGGGACCAGCTCTGTCGCCAGCTCCAGCTTGAAAGCTACCGGAATAGTCAAAGATATCGTAGAAAGAGGACAAAATTGAAAACAAGGAGTAATAAAAAGTAACTCGACGGTCAAGCAACGGCAAGGGCAGCTACTAGAGCATCTAAAGCAGAACTCTGGGTCCCAGCATTTGCCCTCGCGTACGGCCCATTCCAAGTAGCGCCTAATTCGTTGTCGGCGTTTCTGTCGTGTGTCCAAATCGAATCCGCGTTGGTGATCAGGAAGTCCCTGAATTCATCTCGGGGCGCTACCTGTTGCAGGCTACGCAGATTTCGCATGAAGACGCCCTTGAATTGCACGCCATCAGCGCCACAATTCGGCTCACAGCCGTCTTGGAGGATACCATTCTTGTTAAGATGGGCAATGGCAGAACTGGCAATACATGATGCTTTGTCGATGAAACTGACGTCGGCCGTAGCCTCTGCGAGCTCCACCAGAGCACCCAAGATGACTCCTTGGTTATAAGACCAGGTTTTCATTCCGTTGTTTTTACAGTCGCTGGTCAGTCCGTCGTTGATGAGATCGTCACTGTTGATGAGACCGCTTTGGTTAAACCAAGTCCACTGCTTCTTAGCGATGTCGAGGTAGTAATTCTTCTTCTTGGCGGGAACTCGGTTGGCTAAGGAAGCAGCTACCTTGAGATAGAGTTCGTTGGCGATGGCGTTGGTATAGCTGTGTGCTTTGTCCCAATAGATGCCGCCACACTTGGAGGCGCCGCCCTTCATATCCTCGAAAATGTCCATCGCTGATTGGAGGTATTTCTCGTTGCCGAGACCAAACCCCCCAACATCATGAGTGCGGATTACTACAGTATCCGTGATTAGCAATGGGGTAAACAGATCAACATATAATTAGCTCCGTTCCACCCGGGTATCGGAGGTCGCAATGAAAGACGGCCTCGCCAGTCGAGCCACTTACGGGCGAGTGCCCACCAGCCTTCATCGTCGTAATAGTCGTTGAGAAAATGAGCATAGCCCCTTCTGGAGATATCTGACTGATCGTGTACCTTGACATAGGCAGAGACGGGAAGGCCGATGGAGTTGATAGTCTTGACGGCGTGGACCGTGGTCTTTTGTGCCTCGTTGTATGTATTTTGTATGACACGGGGTAGGCCGAGAGAGGACGCTGACTGAGGCCTCTCGACGGCATAGTCGGCGATCATTGTCAAGCAATTAGCCGAGTTCCACCAGCCAGTGGTATTCCACAAGCCGGTATCCTGATCGTACCACCTCTGGAGAGTATGGATCGCCGCAACTGTTTCATTGTGATAAGAATTCGAGGTTGTCAGCAAAGCAGAGGAGGACGCCGGCATGGATAGGGCCGCTCTCGCGACTAGGCCCCCAAGGAAAGACGAGGTCACCATGGCGATGATGGGTTGATACCGAGGCATATGGTGGTTATAGCTTCTATGGCGTAGGTCGGTCGAGTTGTAACCACCGGTAATATCATGGAGGCGAAAGTTGACGGGGCCCGGCATAGGACTTATAAAGAGTAAAACCATGGTAGATCTGGAGGTCAGTCCGTCAAAGCTTTTCACAGCTTTTCAGGTTGACCGACCTTCATTCACTGGCACTCCATTCTCACACCATGCTGATATTGCACAAAGTTTTCTATATACGGATACGATATCGGGAATGTGAGCCTAGGACGTTGCTGTGTGCGGGACCGGGCAGCTGGCATTGCGCAATGATGCGTAACTGGGTTAGCTGACATACGCACACGGTCTCATCAGCGAGTCAGAAGGTCGCAAAGGTGAGAATGAATTTGAGGAACTGATTGGCGTGGCGAATGACGCTCTCGATCGAATCCGGCGATGTATGCGAATTGATACCACCTCATCCTCTCTCTTCCTACTGATATATCGTCGTATTTCTTGCTTGTTCTTACTATTGCCGTGTTCAATACGTAGTAGGCTTGCCAAGGATCAACTGTTTCAGGAGATGATCGTTTTCGGTGATGAAGCTGAGTCTTGGATGAGACGCAGAAAACAGCGGAAAAAGGAGAGTCAAAAAGTGAATGTAGGTCTAGTCAACATGTCCCAAGTCGACCTGAGACATACTTACCGCCTACCTTCATACCTACATCGTAGACCAGGTGTTTGGGTAGGTGGCTCTTTTCCGTGACAGCATCGTCGATATATGAGGACGGCGAGAGACATACCTGAAAGTGATCAAAGGTAGAACAAGAGTCTCACTTGAAGCTATACTATGTCTATGTCTTTCGGGATACTCTGTCGGTGTCGTACGAATTTAATGTTCCGCTTGAGGACCGTATGTGTGTATTTCCTTTTCGAAGTCGAAACAAGAAGACGGAAGGGAATCAGGTTAAGAATCAATATTTTTTTTAAAAAAAAAAAAGATAGAAAAGGGAACGGCAGGAGTTGAAGGACGCACGGTGACCGAGAGAGTGTTCCATTTGCTCACCATATTGCTCGGCCACCTGTAACTTCCTGCTCAGTCCTTTTGGTATACTCCTCATACGCTGGGCGAGTGATGCCGTCACTGAGTGGCCGAACAAAGCGTCATGTTCATCCAGGTAACGTCAGGTACCTGTAATCTAGTCTACCTATGGAAAGGAGCGAGCCATCTAAAGTGGGTACCGGTACTTTTTCGTGGTGTACGAAATGGAGACAAAAGATTTCGATCGCACACGAATCGTGTCGAAGTCTTTTCACAGTGTATCTAGCGGCTGTGCTACTAGCCTCGGGCGAAGTCATAATGGCTTTCAGTCAGAGAAAAGATGCGTCAGTATGGTACACATACTGCCCTAAATACAGTGCTTATTTAGTAATATACACTATAAAGTAACTTGAATACGGCGTGTGTGCAATAGAGATCTTTATCTCTGGTTAGGTAGATAAGGTAACTATCTAGATAGGTACATCGCCAACGCGACACGCTCGCTGTTCCTGAAGACGAGCCGAACCCGAATCCAAATCCAAATCCCAATCCCGCAATTGTCTCTCGTCGCCTCCATACACCCGAATCTCCAAAACTGCAAATCTCCATGCCGAGCATAAACACCGCTACAATACATTCATAATCACACACTGTACTCTGGAACACGCACCCAATTCTGCCCACCAGGACTTGCAATGCTGGCGCTTGTTCGTTAGACAGCATCACGACAGCATCACGACACTCGCTCTGCGATTTGCGAGATCACTCACCTAGGTGGTATAGACCTACCTGGGTATTTCATATTGTCTTAATGATATGCTTGCTGTTGAGTTCCGCCGTATCCAACAGAGTCAACTGCCAATAATTGATTACCATCAGCCAAACACCGCAGCGTCATCTGAGCACTTCGCGCTGAGGCCGCTGCTAGGTGCCATGGCCATGAGGTTGTGCTCCCAGAGTCTCATGAGAGCATCACCCAGCTCGGAGCTGCACGTCATGGTGTATTGTCGTCTCGTGATTACGGTTGACAGCACAGGGTCGGCTTCGGGTTATGCCCATTGCCAGCACACTCGCTTCCGTGAAAATTAGCATAATGAGTTGCATCGTCGTCATCATGGCGTACCATGGCATCGGTAGGGGTTGGCCGATGTGACTTACACTACCGTATCCATGACCGAGGTCGCTACACTTTCAGCCGAATGCCGAATACCGAGTGCTGAATGCCGAGTGTCATTATAGGTATTGTCCACGGCAAATTCAATTGGAGATCCCCCATGAGAAGATCGGATAGGGGGAAGAAACCAACCCATCTCCATCGCCTGCATAATCTCCGCGTGAGGGACGGCCACATAGTCATCTGATTTGATTGATACCCTGTTGTTAGTTGTAGGTGTGTGAAGCTAATCTGTCAGTCAAGTCACCGGCCGACGGAATAACCCACGGGTAGATGTTTTCCGATCGTGGAATTCGTCCGTGATTCGGGGTTGAATTGCTTACGCCGATGACAGAGGTTCTCACCTCAATCTTCAATAAATCCAACATACCCAACCTGAGTGTCGATCCCCGTGGTTGCTAGGCCTCCGTAATGTCGTCAGACCATACTCCCAAAGCGAAGCCCACACCATGAAGCTTTCGGCTTGCCGCTGGGTCTCTCTAGCATTCACGTGCTACGTCAGATGGGCGTCTGCAGCGGTGAATGCCACGGAAGATGATACCCAGCTAATCATTGAAAACAATCGGCTCTACGCACGTGTGAGTAAGACATCGGGTCTGTTGGATACATTGGCATTGGACGGCGAGAACTTGCTTGGCACCCCCTCGGGTTCCACGGGTGTTCTCTATCTCGACTGCTACTGGTGAGAGCTCGGTCTCAGACATAGACATCGGAAAAGCAACCCCGAATTTGCTAACCATGGATCAGTATACCTTCGGGCGCTTGGACTCCCGGCACAACGCAACCGGAGTTTGAACTTTACTCGGGCACCGACAGCACGGGGACGGGATATGGCGGCATAAGAATGACCGATACTTATACGCCGACGGGACAGGTCCTTGAGCAGTATTGGTTTTTGCGAGACGGCGAGACCGGATTGCACGCCTTTTCTCGTCTCGCGTACTACAACGAGTCCGAGCCCTTCTTGCGCAACATCCAAGAACTCCGAACCCTCTTCCGACCCAATACCGGTCTCTGGACGCATCTATCCACTAATAGAGTCCAATTTGCGCCGCTACCCGGAGACGAAGCTGTGGATCGCGAGGTTGTGGTCCAAGGTATGAGTTTTTCCTTACCGGCTGCAGTAAGGGGCATTTCGTCATGTGCTTTTCTGATCCGGCTATGTGAACGTTTCCGCGTGCGTGCCGGGCGCTGACTCTCCCCATCAAAAGATGCCACTTGGTACCTGGGCAACACACCCGATGATGCCTACGTCCAGCAGGAATCCGATTATTTCACGAAATATATGTTTCAAGATACATGGAGAGACCATAGAGTACACGGACTGTGAGAGCAGATCATGCGTAAAGCCAATTAGAGAGAGTCTGATGCTCATTGTCCACGTTTAGGTACGCCGATGGCTCTCGCACTGCAGACAATACCACCTTGGGTGCTTGGTTAGTGATGAATACGAAGGATACCTACTTTGGCGGCCCTCTGCATTCTGATCTAACGGTTGATGGAATTGTCTACAATTATATCAGTCGGTTAGCACCACCATTCATATACGTTAAACCTGTGCTAACTCAACTCAAAGGTTCGAATCACCACGGTAATCAGGTTGTAAGTCGGGCGTATGTGAACTCATAAATACACGCTTAGCACTAACGACGGTATAGCCAAATGTCACGAATGGATTTGATCGTACTTTTGGGCCCGTGAGTTTTTTGTTTTTTTTTACAAACGCCATGTCATAACTTAGCTGACAGTCCATAGCAATACTATTACTTTAACCACTTCCCTGCTGGAAGTGAATTGGACGTCCTTCGGAACGATGCAGCAAAATACGCGGATCCAACATGGAGTGCTGAATTCTACGACTCCATTGCCCAACACGTGCCAAATTACGTGCCTACTTCAGCTCGCGGAACGCTCAAATTACAAGTAGGCTTGCCCAAGACGGCTAGAAACGCGATTGTCGTTCTAGCCCAGAACGGATGCGATTTCCAGGACAATGTCTTCGACACCAATGCGTATCAGTACTGGACAGAAGTTGATGATGTCGGAAAAGCAACTATAGAGCGAGTGAAGTCGGGCATCTACCGGCTGACAGTCTACGCTGACGGAATCTTCGGCGATTATGTCCAAGATAACATCGAGATCACTGCGGGACGCGTTCGAACAGTAAAAGCGCAGTGGGTAGAGGAGTCTGCTGGCCAAGAGATCTTCCGCATCGGGACGCCTGATAAGAGCAGCGGCGAATATAAGCATGGCTATGCGCTCGATACGACCCATCCTCTACATCCCGAGCAATACCGGATATACTGGGGCGCGTACGATTTCGTCAAGGAGTTCCCCGATGGAGTCACGTTCAAAGTCGGGGAAAGTGACGTGAGCCAGGACCTGAACTACGTACACTGGAGCGTATTTGGCGGCCAAGGCAATTCGGCTTGGCCTGAAGCGTTCCCTGCACATGGGAAGGTGAATAACTGGACACTTGTCTTTGACGTCGAAGCCGCACAGATGCGGGAGAAGAAGGCCGCTACCTTTACCGTCCAGCTTGCAGGCGCGAAGACAGCCGCGGGCAATACAGATGTGAATAATTCGTCGGAACCGCAGGCAAATCTCAAGTATACGGTGAATGTGAACGGGCACGACCTCGAACCGTGGATCATCCCGTGAGTCGCAACGATTGAGAGTGGGATTTCAGTGAACTGACAAGCGGCGGGGTGCAGATACTACCAAAGCAGCTCCTGCGCTGTGCGATCGGCTGTCATCTGCTATAACATTGCTCACAAATTCGTATTCGACTCGGCACTGCTCCGGACGGGTGCGAATCACGTTGTGTTGAGTTTGCCGTTTAACGCTACGGACTATGAGTCTGCGATGCTACCGGGATCTGTCTACGTACAGTACGATGCATTACGGTTGGAGGTCGAATGAGGATGTCAATCAGTGAAGTGAAGTATTTCAACTATCTATGGATTGGTTGAACGCGACAAGCTATCTACAGACTACAGACAAGGCACTGAGCTGCGGCAAGTTGAAGAACGCAATACATAAGTATTTCGTCATATGACGGTCATCAGAAATCTTCCCCGACTCTAGCACACGCTTCAAGGGCTTAGTCTAGGGTTCCCCTGATAGAAGAAGATTGAAAAAAAAACAATCCAAACCATAATACAAGTCCGTTTGGAAGGCAAGGGTCACTGTTTTTCGCATTGTTTACGCACTTGTGAATCGGTACAGTTGTATCTCACCCCGTAGGTGTAAATACCTATATATACCTAGACTCAAGAATAGTGGACTACTACTACCTACCTTACCTACCAAATAGTATTCTGGATTGTCGATTGATTAAGGAGAATGACCAGCATCTTGAGCATTCTACACAACCAGAGAAAGACTGTTTTTTTTTTTTTAAAAAAAAAAAAAAGAAAACAAAAACAAAAACAAAAACGTACAACACCAGGGATTCGCTGGTCGTCACCGACCCAACTACTGATCCGGCCCTCACCGGCTTATCTATGGGAGAGCGGACGGGATCCCGAGTATTCCAGTAGGTATGGTCGTACGTGCCGGTTTCTTCGTATCGCTCAGGTTATATATCTATCTATCTCGAAACTTACATAGTTAGTTAGTTAGTCTACCTAGGTAGGTAGCTGATAGAAAACAGATCACGCCCGCTCTGAAAAAGCGTAGTTCACTAAGTAAGGTAAATATAGGTAGACTACCTACCTACAGGCTACAGGGTAGTCAGCGTATCCTACTTATCTAAGTAGAACAGACGGAAAAGTTATCTAAGATCTCTTTTTTTTTTTTTTTTTTTTTTTTTCTTGGTTTTTCTTCGACACGCTACCTATTTGTGGGAAAGGACCCACCATTCACCATGATCATCTCACCAGGTAGACTTAACTATCTAATCTGTACCTAGATAGATAGACTACCTACCTACCTATCCTGACAAAAGAGTTGATGTCAGTCTCCTCGACAAACTCAGAGACGGGATACCCTCCAATATTCCATTAATACAGCATGGAGTGCCCCTGCCTGCCTGCCGTGATCACTTACATGCCTAGGTTAGTTATCTTCCTCGTATTGTCAGGTCATCAAAGGGCGACGATGAGGGAGGTACAGCGGCGCGTTGGTGTGAGTAGGTAGTGAATATCTACCTAGGTAGTGATTAACCCAGGTAGGTATCCAGTATCATCATACCTACTCATTCACCGGGCACCACTAACTATCTAGTTAATAACTATGTAGATAACTAGTTAATGAGGAGCAATAAGGTAACTACACAACGCTCATTGACATTTCGTGAACGTTGACGTCGTTTCCCCTCATCGCTGGCAACAAAGCCCTGTTCATCGCGGTGTCGGAGCTCAGTGTGTGCCAGGGAATCATGGCGGTATCTAGATAGTTACAGATCATGCGAACGAGCGCGTGATGTGACCGAGCGAGGGCATAACACGCCACTTCAGCACTTCAAAAAGTGCGCTCGGACCGAAACACTCACCATCCAATATCCCAAATATCACGAGATATCAGACATGTATCTAACTACTCTACATCAAGTCTATGTAGTCCGTAATACATACCTCGACCGATAACTATCGCTTACATAGTTATTTACCAACGCAACCGAGACCGAAAAGGAACTATCGTGCATGAGGCCAGACCGGTGGTCAGGGTTTAAAGAGACATGTCTCGTCGCGGCACTGTCGGCAGTCTTTCTCCCCGTCTTTCCGCCTCTCCTTTTGAAAAGCCAAGCTCCAAGTGCCGGAACTTTCACGACCGCCGAGTCGATCACTCATTTTCAATGAATTAGCATAGTCAGAAGACACAGTGTACAAAACCAATAACTGCTATTACTTGATTAACGATGTAGCCGAAGCGACGGCAGTCAGGGAGTCCGGCTGGCTGCAAACGCCAACCCAACCCAGCCCAGCCCAACGGCTGGCCGGACCAGACTTGATCGAACCCTGGTCGCCGGGGTGATAAAGTCGAACGATGAAAATATATATATATATATATATATAATCGTGAAAAGTGAATTGTGACAAATCCCTTTTTCCCCCCTTCCTTCACTTCCTCATTTGAGGTTAAATACCTTTTCTTTTACCTTCCCGGCAACATTGATCACGAAAGATGCAGTCCTTGGGGTAAATTAGCACAAACTCTTCCTACGTCGCTTTCCAAAAATTGGGGGGAAAAAAAAAGGAGTGAAGGAGAGAAATGATCCTACGTCCGCGTGTGCGTACGCGACGCGACGGCGTAGAGCGATGGCCTACCCCTTCACTCTCAAGCGCACCCAAAGCAGGAAAGACATCATTCGGACACCAAACCTTCCCGAAAGCGAAAGCGAAAGCGAAAGCGAAAGCGCAACTGTCCAAGATACTTGATGAAATAAAAATGAAAGATCTGGAACCGACCATGATGACGTACAACGTACGGCCAACCCTCCCCGGAGCCACGGGGGCAACACACGGCGCTGCTCCGTAACTACTACCCAAAGCTCACGGGCCGGTATCGTCATTGTACGTGGCGCCACGCCATAAGTCGCGCGAGATACGTGTGGGTTTTGCGGCCTGATTCTCGTATACGATAATCATACGTATTTGTATTTATTTTCTGGCTATCATTGGTGGTGACACTCACACCGGATATCCATTTCGGGACGTTCTTGCAGCGAGAATAATCACTGGCAACAGCCACGACAGCAAAGGGGTCGACCATCGTGTGTTTCATCATGTATCTTAGGTACGGGCGGTACGGGCGGTACGGGCGGTACACGCGGAACGGGCGGAACGGAGCAACTCGCCCGCCCTTTGCCCTTCAGGGGAAGTGACGCCTAAATTCCTCGTAGTCAAAGTGGCCGATGTCAGCTGGCCGACGTCAGCTGGCCGTTGCCTGGAGACGGGGAGGTGATGGTGGACGTAACACGGGGCTCCGGCCGAATGTAGAATGTAGTGTGGGTAATCGTAGACGGGAGGGAGCCACTATCCCCTGACCAACGGCAATGGGCGGAATACGTAACTGGGCTGGCCTGAGCTGAGCTCGCTGTTATCGGGAGTAAGGGTGTGGCGCCAGCACTGTCACATACTTCGATCGATAACACGTATGACATGGTGCGGCCGTCGGGGAGTGAGGAGGGGCTTGCCGTCGAGAAAACATACGGCTAACCGTATAGTTAATCGCCTGTAGAGAATTAATAAGTAACGTACCGACCGCCCTTCCTATGAGGGTACGTCTCCCTCGCTCCCGGACGCACACGATGTCCAACGTTTACAGCGCCAAGCTCACGAATGGGCGAAGGGTTATAAGTCACGACCAGTCTAGCTCTGCCGGTAATACGTGGGTTTGTGCGTTTGACTTGATCGACACAATGAGGCGGCAAAAGACAAATGTAGGCGAGAAGATGGGAAGAAAGCCGGTTGCTTCTTTTTTTTTCTTCTTTTTCTTTTTTTTTCGTGGGGTTTCCCTATGTTAGTTGGGGTCACGTCACTATGCATTTGCAGATCAATTCAGCGACAATCATTGATAGGATAGGGATCATCGACTGCTGTATTTTCCCGTGACGTGGTAGAAAACCGGAAAAAAAGGAGTTTGAGACTTCTCAACTCGTAAACTTTGAAGCAAGAAAGGAGGAGGAAGGGAAACATACCAAGGCTAGGTAGCAAGTGAGTACTTGTTTGCTACTTATTACTTGTCGCGTAGTCCTGCACAAGCACTGACTGCATATGGAAAGCCGGATTTTCTCTCTGTCTCTCTCTTGGCTTTTGCTGTTCCTTTTGCAGCGTCCCATCGACCTTGCACGTGATTGGACACGGAAGATCCTCATTCCTGGTGGCCAGGCTCAGACATAGACAGTGAGGCCATCTCCTGTCTCGCCTGTAGTCTACCCACACGCAATACTCCAACGCGGTCAACAACGCCTCCGATCTGTGTGACGGCGGGCGTGCAGCAACAGTAGGGCATGAAATGCCGGTCGCCGTCCTCTCCACCCGACAGTCCCGCTCACATGGCATTTGCCAGATTTCCGAGGGACGTGGTTGGCTAGACGGGGATGACGGAGGCTGTCAGTCAGCGGTCAGTCAGCGGAGCCGGCAAGGTGAGCCAAGGTGAGGCGAGGCTTGGGCCTCCTGCGTTGCATTTGTTACGCCCAACGCATGGACGGGCCAGCAATCGGGTTCATTTCCGACCGTTTGGGCGTGGGTATCACACGAGACTGGCTGAGACTGGCTGGGACTGGCTGGGTCGGGGAGGCGGCTTACATCATCGTTGGCATCCCTCGTCTTCATCGACGCCCAAGCCACGATCCCCGCTGGGAAAGCACATATATATATGTAGGTACTTTTGAATGGCTCCTAGCCCACTCTCAGCCCACAACTCTTATCTTGCGCACCCAGTAAAAGAAGACCACGCCTGATAGGCATGAAACCTTTCGCGGTCTCCGTGTGGCTTGGTGTTCAGCTCTGATCAACCCAAGCGAGGCTAGAACAGAGTGCCTCTATTATGTTCGCCACGTGGTTTGTGGTCCTCCCTCTAATACCCTGTTTGGCCCTTTGTTGAAGAATCCCGGACCAATCCCACCCAAATCCCCACCACAGACAGAAGGGCTGCGGCAAACACACGCGCGCTTCGAGATACATGGGCAATCAGGACCCAGGCAAACGGCGGGAGTCTTTTGGGCCGGTCCAATGGCAACGGTCGCATGCGGCGACTGTTCCAAAAGGCGACGGGACCTTGCAGATGAGTCCTCACGAAAGCGAAAACAGTAAATGGGGCTGTAATCTTCACTCTGCAGGGCTTGGGCACCTTTACCTTCCTTACCTTACCTTACCTTCCCTCCCTGTGCCTATCCGATAGCCGTTGGCAGACCTACAACCGGCGCCACGTGTGCTAAACGACGACAAACCCGTCAGCCCGGAGCCCGGAGCCCGGATTGCTCAGTTCAGTGGAATCGTCCTAAAATCTTTGGGTCAGTCGTGGGTGGCGCACCACGGCAATGGGGTGGTATCGTATCACGGCCTTGCACGATGCTTGGAAAAGGATGCGACTTCTCGCCGTCTCCTAGGCCATCGGGTTACGTCGAGGAATCGGCACATAACCTACGATTAGTCTCTCAAGTCCACAGTCGGTTAAAGTGGCAATGAAGGAGCGGTGCGTGGAGTAAAACGGGGTTCCCTGGATGTCCAGAGCCGTGCAATGCGAATTTGTGTCGCGAAACATATTGTACTGCTATGACAGACCACACGCCGAGACGTCAAACGAAGACTGAAAACATGATGAAGAGTTGACGATCCGGTAATTGTCCTAGCGCAAGATAACAAACACGAACACCAAATTCTGGTTCCACCGCCATCTAGAGAGGGATCCTGATTGATCATTAGAGCCACCCGTTTTGGTTTCCCTTAAGCCTCGTTGTTCTCCGTGCTACATTTTTCGGTCGTCCAAAGCTTGCGCAATGATTTTGGATTCTAATATGGAAACGCCAGCCACAAAACTCCGGAAACGGGTAAAACAACGACAATGGGGGGGTAGTACAAAGGAACCGAAACTGACAAGATATTGGGGGAGAGAGGGGGGGACACTGAGCATCTCCACTGCTCTGCTCACATAGACATAGTATTGCCGAAGGGTAGGTTCCGGGCGATGACAACGGCATTGTTGTCTCTCAAACATGATCAGTCAAGAGTCCGAGGAGCTGAAACAACAGCCCAATAGCGTCGCCGGCGTTTGAATGACACGTCGCATGGAAACAGTTCCGACAGAGATGCCCGCTTATCAACCCTCCACCGCCCGGCGCAAGACAGCTGTTTCTATGAGGTCTCCCATGACTGCTAGCCCACGCAGGACAAAGGAAATGCCATGTAAGCGTGTTCCATACCATGGGACATCGTTGACTGTGGTAATCTACGACATGCAGCCTCTTGGCTGTCTCGAATCAGGGATATCCCGTTTGACAATTGATACAATGTGATAAATCAGGATAACGGGCTCCAATAACAATACGAAAAGACGGTAGTGGGCGACGTCTGGGTTGAGGCTTCGGAAAGAGGTGGCAATTCTTTTGGCACGAGTATTGTCCGTTGAGTTGGAACAGATGTGGCCAACGGACCCGCGCTATGAAGAAATATCAGCATGTCTCCTACGGATTGTCCCGTGACTTGATGCGATGTCCGATCTTGTAGGAAGCTGGCTGTGCCGCGGAGCCGGACGGGACTGACATACCGGTTGAATCCAAAGAACGCCAAGCGGTACTTCGAGGGCGTAACTTAGATACTGTGAATACAGGCTCTGCAAGTATGAATTTTGCAGTATCGGCACTCGAATATCCACCAGTGGGGGCCAGAATGACACAGGTTGCAAGTCCACTGCACCAAGGTACTGTCCGACTTGATCATTCTGAACGAATGTGCGCAGGTTGTTGCGACGGCCATTGTGAACGAGTATTTGATTCGAACGTTTGGAACTTTCAGATAGGACTTGCAAGCTCTGAGATTGATGATGGTGAAGACGAGTTAGAGGACTGGTAAGTGAGTGTTCACGCGGAATATCGTGTGTCGCTGTCTTGGAGCTGATTTGGTTAGCGACTAGCTAGATTGATGTCAGAAGCAAGGCTTCGAAAACTAACCTTGATGTTGAATAGTATGAAGGAAGCTGGACTCGTGAATTGGGGTAGGTGATGATTGGTAACTTTGGGGATGCAGCGGTGAAGTGTAGGGCGTAGAGTGTTGATGAGTGTTGAGTGTTGAGGGAGGGGGAGATGGAGTGCGAGGTGTAGTGGAAACGAAGAACAAGGTAGGTTTATATATTATAAAATCGATAGCGCCAAGATTGAGGCCAACGAAATAGTGAATCAGAGAATCGATCAGTTGGTCAGTCTTCGATGAATTAATCAATCGCAGACTTGGTGAGTTGGAAATTACCTTTCGGCCGTCATCTGTTTGTTCGTCTGCGGGTAGGTGGACTCTCGCGCGGTTTGCAAGCTGTGGGCAGGAAGCAGATGGATTGGGTGGACAAGACAGGACCGCCTAATTGTTGTCTCTGTTGTTTCCGATTGCCCGTGTGTTTGCAGTGGCAGTCACGGGTAGGTTGGATGAAGTTGCTATTACTCGGTGGCCGGGAATGGGTCAAATATGTGCAAGTGAAGGAAAACGGGGGATGGACACGAAGTATACTACTCCCTTCTCAGGCCATCCACATCCCAGTCTCAGTCTCAGGACAACAACCAACGGCCAACGGACAAGCCACTGGGTGGGGGGAAGATAAAATAGTATTGTCTACTGTTCGCAATGCCCGGGCTATAAAATTTCTCACGACTCGGAGTCGCACCATGAGATAGGATAAGCTAGGTATTCCATGTCTCAGGACAGGAGAGGACCATGGGAGCATTAGCATAAAGCATGCGAGAATGGGTAAGATGGGCTTACGAGCTCAACAAGCAGGGAGCCACGGCAGCGGATATGACGAAGAGGAGGGGACGGGGAGATATGACACTGCACGGACCCGGCAAGGCGAGGGCCGAGCGGCTCAACTATACCAAGAAGAACGAGAGATACTTGTCGGGTAGGCAAGTGGGTAATTACTAGAGCATGTATACAAGGTGAAACCGGTAATGGTGCAGCGCTGGTAAAGAGCTGGTCTCAGCTGTCTTCCCGCGTCCTGGTATCCGCTCCTATTCGTAACTAAGGAGAATGCCATTAGATAGTACGCGGCGAGATATAGACAAATCCGAGGGCCGTGGAGGAGCAGGGACGGGAATCAGCAAGTTTCGTTGAGGTATCTATTACTCTCGATAGAGCCCAATTTTTAATGTTTGATAGATGTCATATAGGCATTGTACTTAACCTATACTATGAACAAAGCAGGTAAGGTGGGAGAAGATCAAGGATCCATCGAAAGTAGTGTAGGTACTTATACCTAGTGTACATAGGTAGGTATTATTACCTGCTGGGATCCCCTTAGCCTTTTGCATACACGTGGTGGTGCAGGTCACTTTTACAGTAGAGTAGAGTATGTAGAGTAGAGTAGAGTAGAGTAGAGTAGGTATGCACATTACCTAGTTGGAAGCTGCAGTTCCGACGGTGCCGTCGAAGTACCTCTGGCAATTGTGTAAGTGGGTGGACGAGGCCAAGACACGAGAGACACGAGCGTATGTGTATCCCGTAGTGTGTACAATAGATAGTGTATAGCAACCGGGGTGCCAGACCAGCTTGAAACGAGACCGACAGAACACGACGAAAACGAGAAAAAAACAGAAGATGCCAATGAGCGCCTAGGTAGGTACTCTCTGCCCTTGTGCGGTTTGCTCCGCTCTCAATTGGTACGCGGTTCTCATGGTGGGCACATACATGGTGGGCACATGTAGGTAGAAGGTGGTGAATTGGAGCCGAGCAGACAGAGTACGATACGATACGATGTACGGGTATGTGACGTGTGATGCCAGATTTCCATCGTTAACATGGTCTTTTGCGGCCTCATCGGTCTGAATTCAGGGTCCCGAGGTAAACGGCAACGTGGGACATTACCGGCCCAAGTGTGTGGAGTTGAACGTGGCGACGCCCGGGGATGTAGAGGTCATCTTTGACCAAAGTGGACAGAGATACAGAGTAACAGCAGGCCTGGACAACGCCCGAGGGCTGATTCCCTCACATCTCACATTGCCGATGTGACGATCACGTTGTTTGTGTTGGCATGGCCATATATTAAAAGTCGAAGTCGAGTGGAATGGGGTTGTCGATTGACCGGTACCTATTGCCTATAGCCTATAGGTGGACTGGGGTGGTTGAAGTTGTAAGTAGGTAGATTGGGAGATGCACGCGTCCCTTTACGAGCGGGCATTCACAATTTCCATCTGATGGCAGTGGCAGTGGCAGTGGCAGTGGCAGTGGGAGTGGCAGTGGGAGTGGGAGGTGATTGTAGGTTGTACCTACCGCATTTGTTGCGCATTTGTTGTGCATTTGTTGGGCGTTGGGAAGAGCACCCGGAAGGTGCCAGGTGGGGGTTTCATGGTGTCCGCGCAGTAATTATAGTGGACAACGTACGGACGTACCTACCTATCTAATCTACTTACAGTCTGTACCCAGGTACCTTCAGGGGGGCTCCTTCAGGGAACTAACCCCTGTGACTACCTAATTTAGAAGATTACTCATACAAGTAGGTACAAGGCCAAGGCCAAGGCATCTACCTAGGTAGGTAGCACACACACTTAAATTCATGAAACCATCAGGTCACGTCGCCTCTGTAAAGATTACAGTTAGTTGCATTGCACCTACCTGCCTTACTGTGGTGGTGCCCACGAGTCACGGCAAGAGCTCACAAAACTTCCACACAACCTCATCTTCTATTACCAGACCATCGGATGATTCTAACACACGTTCATGCTCATTCTTATGGAATGTTCCTACTGAATTAGGTTATTTGCCATATTCATATGAAATAGTCACTCGGGAGGTGAGCTAGGAAGCTTCAGATCAAGAGGAGCGAGCATCTTTTGAGTTATCTCAAGTCATTGCCAATTGCCAATTGGCGCTTGGCTTCATTACCCGATCTCGTCATCAACCTCCATCACACCTTCGCTCTGCAGCTCATCTTTGCCAATTTACCGTCGGGACTTCTACCCGCTCATTAGTCGCTGCTTGCTCACAGAGGATTCCCATCCGTGCCGCGTACTAATGTGTTCGAACACCCGCCGGCCGGCCTACCCTACCTATTGCCCGGCCATTCCCTCATTGACCTGTTTGTGCGGTGGGGGCGGTTCCGCGCAAATGCGACAGGCCAGGGAATACCAGGGTGAACACGTTAGCGCATTAGGCGTCGTCGAAGGGCCGAACCGTTCGCCTTGCCGTGCGTCCGTTGATTATCTATCTAGATACAGGAAAACGTGATATCAGCAGAGATCGCAGTGCGTTCTCGCAGTGGATAGGGAGAATGATCTTAAGAAGAGATCTGCCGCCTTTGATTCGCTCGAGAGTCCGGGATGCTTCTCATGCCTACCCTGTATCGCCATGAGCGGTGTGGCGACTGACTACCTACATCAGCTAATCCTGAACGTCCCGGGACTCGAACGCCTCAAGTGACCAAGGTGACGGGCGAGATCTCGATATCCTCTTGCTCCTTGCTCGCCAGCGTCGGACGGCACTCAACGAAGATGCCTGCAAGCGTACCATTTGGGTTGGGTGTCGTAGACCCCCACTACCACAAGGTAAGACCCCCAGTTTTGGCACCCTGCATTGGCTCAAGATAGGTAGACAAGAACGCTCATCAACAAGGTCGGCCGAATTCACCGGAATCGTTACACTGTGGCCTAGTAGTCGTCAGCTACCTCATTACATACATGCCAGCCTTGTACCTAGCCGGCTCTGGTTGGTTCCTTGGTGAAGGTGGTCGGACCTATCTGGTGGATCGACATGGGACCGGGAACGGCTTTCGATTTGCGGTTCTTTGCTGTGACGTGTTGGCGGAGACCGAGACTGAGGAATTCGCAGGGTCGATTGGACAAGCGATCGAATAACCGGCGCAGCTTTAAACAACCCGGTGTGAGATTTTCATGCATAAGCAACCACGAGATCCACTTCGGATGGCAGTCTTGTCATGTGAAGGCTTCGAGATGTATGCAGTCACACAGATTGCACGCAGATTTCATCGCCAGGTCTTGCCCTTCACCCACATCAGTCTGCATTTCTTAGCTGATACTGCGGTGCAACGCCCAGCTGGGTAGTGCTAATGAAACGCTGTCACGTCAAGGCCAACTAGAGGGCCATGGACACTGCGTCCACCTCGCAAAGGCGGGTAGCAGAGGCGTTGTGTATACCGACGATGGTCAAATTTCAGGGATCATGGGTCGCAAAATAGGGACGGGGCGTGGCCCTGGTTGTTGCCTGGTCTGCGCCTCTAGCATCATCCTGATAGGCCTGCGTGCATTGTGCGGGGGATGAGGCAGAAAGTTGGTCATCCTATTGCTACATTTGCGAAGAATAAACCGAGGAAAGGCCCGTCATAACCGCGGGACACGCCTCCCTCTCTCTCTCCCCCCACAACTTCCGAAGATTGCAGACATGGTATGAGGCAGGGATCTGGGTATCGTGAAGCCAAAACGAAGGATGCGCCGCCGATGCCAGACCCGGAGTCACTCACTTTGGTAGTTTGTCTAGAGTTGCTTACCTGTCCCACCAGTCGAGCTTTCTTTCAGAGAATTTCGAACGGTCTGGTCAGGGGCAGGGGACGTATGATTTCAGACCATCCACTCCTTCTGAGAAGTTTGTTGTGGATGGTCAACCAGCAACCAACCAACTAGCCGATCGACCCCCTCTCTCCGTGAGAACATATTCGGATAGACTTGACATGTTAAGCTATTCACCTACTTCTCGACTACAGATTGCCTGGGTACTCTTATCACTACCCATTCCGGCACACGAACTGTTACCCACACGAGACATCATACATTCGAGCCGCCAGTCGCATCGCCGATAATAGTTGATAAATGGCTCATGCTGGTGATCGTTTTTATACTCAATGTCATCTGATGACCGAGGTAGGTGGCAAAGTCAATCACAATTTCCACGACATCGTGTCGTTAGAGGCTTTCCGTCGGAGAGGCTCACTGTTTATAGGTGATGTTCAAAGTGGCAGTATGTCCCGCGGCCATGAGCTGATGCGGCTACCTTTCTGCGGCCTTGTATGCGACCAAGTATGAACCACATACCACACAAACCACTGCGCGCAGGAGATAGAGATGTAAGTACATATGTAGGCAAGTTCCAGTTCGCTAACTAAGTACTTCGTGCCTGGGTAGGAGGTCAGGTAGGAATTAGCCCACCTGCCCCCGCGTTGACTGAGATTTGTCATTATGGGCTATCAGTATCGCAGAACTTCACAAGTCCTCCACGAACCGTCCTTTTATCGAACGACCACCGGCACGCTGGAATGTCGTTTCCTTTCCCCCGAATACTTGCGTAATTTCGACATCTCTGTATACCGGGGTCTGGGTTAGCCTTGGAACTCTAGTTGTAGCGAACAGCTCGCAGACAGTGATCACTGATCCCTTGGTCCGGTATACAGCGGCATGCGCCGGCATGCCTCGGTATTTCGCAGCGCATGCTTCGATACCTAGGTCGTCAATGGGGCCTCCTTGCCCGACACCGAGTACCACGACTCCTGCCCCTAAGATGCTGTCGGCCGAAACTTGATTGATTGTCTCGAGGATAGTGAGGAGAAGGAGGATTCCACAACAGCTAGGTTGATTTATGTGCACTTACGTACCTTGGCTACCTACAGGCTACCTACCTATCTGACTTGATGTTCATCGTCTGACATCACATAACATACTTAGCACGGCCAACCAGACTATCTACCTGAGGTACCCTTCGACTGGTAGTAGCTATGTACATCGTGTCATCCACCATTACCGATATCACCAAGGCGTACCCAGTCAAATCTCGAACCCTGGTATTGGCACCTCCACTCCAGTTGGCTGCTTCAGCCTGCATGCGGCCTGAATAGGAAATGTTATAATGAAATGCAACCCATGTATGTACTTATGCTACTGAGAAGGGGAAACCATCCCCTACGGCCGCATAGGTATGGGGATAGCTGCGAGCTGTGTTTCGTACGTGGTGTCGGTGCCTGATGTGCCACCGTTGCATCCTTGCAGTTGTTATACATACAATTCCCACTTACGTTTAACTACGCAACGGTTACGAGAGAGAGAGAGAGAGAGAGGACAGGGCCGGGCCGGGTCGGGTCGGCGCTCGAACACACGTAATACGTTAACATACTCCGTACATATCACAGTCTGCACAGATAAATCATGTGTATCCATAGGGAAAAAGCCTCCGTTAGGGGGTAGTATATGAACATATGAGGATATGATATATCTTGATGACTGGAATCCTTCCTCACTGACCCTGCCAAAGAGAGGCAAAAGAGAGACAATCCCAGTTGCTATCTGTGGCTATCTGTTTCTATCTGTAATTACGTACTACACAACACGTTCCGCAGGTACTTTATAACTAAGGGTCAGACAGGATTTCTCGCAATCTCTACCTATGTCGGTTAAGGTACGAGCACCCTCCAGCAGATCTTTGGACGCAATGTATTTCTCATTCTGTATTCTCATTCGTACCGATACCGTCAAAGTTACCAGCAGCCAAACACTCCACTTGGATAGTTTGCATTAGGCCGAAATTCCACGTGCATCCGAATGCTTCTTGACGGCACCATTATCGGCTTCTATATGGACCATTTGGTTAATAATACCCATCCATGGGCCCAGGAACGTGCGTTTATATAGGTACCTACTCTACACTACCTACTTATGTAAGTAGAGACCCTTACTTATTAATTGAGGTTCTCAGACCTGCTTCCTCGACGAGACCGAATGTCAACAATCAGGACGGGCGAAGTTCGCGTGAAAGAAGTTGGGCTCGAGACCACAGGTTGATAATTACTCATCGGATTACACGGCGATACACCGGAATGAGGAGAAGTACTTTCAGTAGGTAGGTAGATAGGTAGTGTACAGTAATAACGTTTGGTAACTATCTATTTGCACACGCCGATAGCTAACGCACCTAACCTAGATGTTCCCCCGAACTCTTGAGCATCTCCCCAGATAATATCTAAGCAGTGCTTAGTGTAGTGTAGTGAGTGTAGAAGCACGGAATACCGGTAAATAACATTGCTATTTACAGATGAGCAAATCCCGGTGCCTACGTAA
This sequence comes from Xylariaceae sp. X187, assembly GCA_028637585.1. Lineage (NCBI taxonomy): Eukaryota > Fungi > Ascomycota > Sordariomycetes > Xylariales > Xylariaceae > Xylariaceae sp. X187. Next base: position 2,928,690 of record JAJIZN010000001.1, on the reverse strand, counting down.
GTAAGTACGTAGTTATGGTATCACTTACCTAACCTACCTAGGTAGTAGGTAGACCATCCCAGCCGGCGAAATCGGGTCCTGTTTCGGACGTTGTCGCTAAATACCAATGGGGAAAAAGGGGATCGTTCTTCCCTCTACTATTACGATCGAAATGAAAGAGGGAAAGAACGGTGCCCAGAATCCACCCTCATCGACGTTCGCGCCTTACGCCTGCCTATGCATACCCTATCTAGTGTAGGGGCAATCTAGGTACCTATCTAGATACCTATCTACCTAACCTAGATAGAGGCGGTATCTATGTAGATAGGGAGTGTAATTACGTAGGAGCTCCCGGTCCCGGCCCCGGCCCCAGCCCCAGCCCCAGCCCCAGCTCCAGCCCCAGCCCCGGCTCGCTACCCCTCTCCTTTCCCCCCTCTCGTCCAAACCGCCGAATCCGTGCGTCCTGCGCTAACTACTAATTATTACTTATGTACTTACATAATAAAACGTGATTGACCAACCGGTGCCGCTGCCGGGCCCTGCAGTCGCCTACATATAGCTTAGAGCGACCCCCACACGGGGTGAGCCCTCTTCCCCGGCCCATCCTCAGCGGCCTTTCATGCAACCTACACTATTCTACACTACACTATCTACATGTCATCCCTTTCGCAAACTCTTGAACGCCCGTTCGCCGTACAGCTTGCTATACAATTTTTGGGAATCGAAAACGTACTATCTAGTTAGATACTGTAAAAGGTATTAATATATCCTAGTCAATGCGTGATTATGAATATTATCAGCAACGAGATGGCCGTCTTATTGGATTCCAAGACCTTCACTTCGTTCTTCGAGTCTATAAGTATTACTTCGTTAGTTACCTTACTACCTATTATTACCTTAGGTAGTAAATGTTGGGCCCAACGTGCTTATTCTCAGCAGCCGGAACCAGGTACCTTAAGTACCTACACACTTACTTATAACCACCTGCTGTCTCTACATAGTAGATACTATGTACACCTACCTGATGCACTGCGGAGGAGTCGAACGGTTTTCCGACCCACGGTTAATACCTCGGTTCGGGCTTGATAACCCTACCCAGTCCAAGGGGCCGGGAGAGGAGATTTACATACATAGTATGATTAGTTAATAGAGTCTATTAACTATCTACTTACCTACTTAGACCGTTGTCGTGGACGCGTTTTTTTTTAAAGGAAAAAATACCCAACACTAGTAGATCTATACCCTCCGCCTACTTGGTACCAAGGTAGTCTAGGTAGTCTTTGAAGCACGGACTTGATGTAACTGGTAGGTGAGCTGAAAACGGTCAAAAAAAGTAAGTGATGGTTTGTTTGGCAATCTCTGGTCGCCAACTTCCTACCTATCTGCCTATACTTGACTAACCTATCTACTATGTACTTACACTAGCCACGTCAATTAGACCGCTCGATGTCTGGGCCTTCGAAAAGTAGGCAAGTAGGTAATATGTACATGCCTATCATAAAACCTCACCTGGTGCCTACCTTGACACTTGAGTCTTTTGGTGTCGCTTCTTAGTGCTGCTGCAGTCTTCAAATCCCGAGAATGCATGGCCCTCACTTACTTACTTACTTACTTACTTACTTCCATCGTATATTCAGCTGGTATGCTTCATCCAGCTACCTGATTGATCTGCGTCCCGCTAACTAACTAATCGGTAGTGTAGATTAGCGACGGCGGCTCCAAACACTATGTAAGTACACTAGATAGATATTTACTTGGATATCTTGCCTTTGGCTCTTCTCTTCTCTACTTTTAGTACTTACTCAACGGGATCCAGCATCAAACACTCGCGAGCGGTGAGACCATCCGTAAGTAAAAAAAAAAAAAAAAAATTCTCCATCTCCTCGGGCTATATATATATACTCGCACGTCCAAGATAATTTCACAGCTTTCACACGTTCCATACGAACCTCATGCCTATAGTACCTAGATAGTGTCCAGGGTTCCGAGCCGACGCAGGTGGGATAATTACAGTCGACATCGATCACGCTTGACCGTGCCGTGGTTTGAAAAGACGACCTGCGTAAAGAGAAAGCGAGAGGATAAAGTATAACTATGGTAGGGCCATGGTATGGATAGGTATGGTCGATGCTTTGCATGGTGGCGTGTAGTGCTGCATTCATGTAAGCCTTTGCCTGCCTACCTTTACCTTTACCTTTACCTAACCTAACCTAACCTACACTACTACCGTTACCTATCGTCCCTGACGTCGAGCTTCTTTTTATGCAGCCACAGACGCGAGGCATGGGCATGGCGATGGGGACGTGTGCAGGATGGAGGGTACAGTACAGTACCTATCTACTTACCTACCTACTTACCCAACAGTAACACTATCAGTTGAATAGGTAAATAGGTAGATACTTAGGTAGGTAGGTAAGTATTGTCCTCGCGGTGATCATCTAACCTAGTGTTTGTTTAGTCGCAAGACAACTCAACACCTTACTTAAACCCCAGCTAAGGAGCAGTAGTCAACTATCCACTTACACTAGATACACTATCCAGATATGTATTCCATACCCGTGGAATACCTACCTACCTACCTATATCCTTCCCAGCCAGCGCAGTGTACATTAGTGTAGGTTCCCAACCCGGTTCCAGCTGCTGTCTTTTATAACTACGGACGTACCTACTTACTTACTTACTATGTAGGTACCTACCCATACCATCATGCATGGTCCCCCTCAAGCCACGACCAAGTGTAAGTAGCTATCTCTACCTACTTACCTGCTCTACTTATCTCCGGCCTGCTCTATCTCCGGTATCTACACTAAGTACATAAGTAAGTAGTAGGTAGGTGTAGTGTATGTAGAGAGGGCTGCAGGACACTAGAGTGTGGTGAGATTATTATGACCTCAACGGTTTCTGAAGAACGGAAAAGCCGACATGTTGCTTCGCGAGGAGGTTAGTGAGGCCGGCGACACTCAGTTAAATGCATTCAACCACCTTTGTAAACAGGGTGGCTCATAGCACGCCGAGACAGGGCGGAAGCAGGGGGTCGGTTCACACGCACAATCACTACCAGAACGGCCAACGACCAATCCACAGACACGGACACACATACTAGGTAGATATAAAGCTACCTACCTCTAGCTATTGATTTTCCCTTCATCCATTCGTCCCAAATCCACCCGGGGACTCCAGTCTGGCGTGGTTAGGCACATAGGTACCTGTGAATCATACCCCGTACTGTTGTTGGACGAGTTTGGATAAGTTGCTGCTGGCAAGGGGCAATCACGAAGCCAGTCCCCCTGTTCGACGGAATATGTCTGCTACGTTAAGAGTGTGTTGCATAGCAGTGATGAGTACAAAAGATTGTCAGCACTGGAGAATAAAATAGTAATTCGCATTGCGGGATTCCTGGTGGGAGGACCGGGGCAAAGACATGCCCGAGCATCATCGTTTGCCCCTGACAGCTGTGCCACTTGTAGTGCTTTTCGGGTTCGGACTCGGACCCAAGGCCGCCTCGGAAGATATTCGTAGATGCTGGCGGATGTGAGGTCTCCGTGGCCAATAACGATACTAGGTTTCTCCTTCCATCGATTTAGTCGCGGGGCCATCTTCGGCATCGCGCGATGACTTCGATGCCTCGGTGTCTTTCATGACTAGGCCATCATTCTCAGCATCTAGTTGATCCTTATGAGAAACGTCAACCTCCGAGTTCTGACGCTCCTTTTCCTGAAACGAGAAAGCATCTGAAAGATTGACCGCTAAGAAAGTCTTTGGAAGTTTGACCCTGCGATTCGTATTGTGAGCACTGTTGTGACCCGACTTTCGGGGGACCACCCAGAGAACAGGACTTACTGATGAAATTTCGCCCGCAGAGTCTCAATCACCTGCTTCCAGTCACCGTGAGGTGTAAGGCCTCGCCGGGGGGCACACCCAATGCAGTGTTTGCTATCTAGTTGGATGTCTAGTGGATCGTAAACATGGCAGCCCGGGCTGATGGTGATTCGGATGCTGTAATTGAATGTAGGTTGATCCGGTAATGGCGCATCAGGCGTGCTCTTATTTTCAGACTCGTAAAGTTCAAAGCAGATCTGCGAAAAGTAATCTAGCTCTGGGATAGTACGCCGATTAATTTTCGTCTCGATACCCCCCTCGAGAATGCAATTGAGCAAGGTGTAGATATGGGACTCCTTGGTAAAGTAGAAGAAGGCCTTGGCGTCTTCTGACGCTTGCATCTCCTCCAGATCTTGAACGATCTCTTTGACAAGAGGCAAGGAGGTGAGAAGGCCAATTTCGAGCTACGCTTGATTAGCACCAGTCTACAAATAACGTCGGCAACAGACTGACCTTTTCGCTATCCGAGATGCCATACTCCTGAGGGCATATGAAGTCAAACATGACCTTTGCCAGCTGGTACAGTTCTCGAAGTGGCTCAAAGCGCGCGTCTGTCTTCGCCTTCGTCCTATTATTACCCCGCTGGAGATGAAAATATTCGTCAGGCTGTGCAATTTCACTAGGATGTTTCATCCACGACCTCCGCCGGAACATTCGTCTCTTGGCATTTTGGGCCTCATATTGGTCAGGTCTGTCAGCCCGTCCTGATCCTTCCACCTGGCCTTTATCAGCCTTGTCGTCGGTCGTCTTGCCGCTCTCTTCGGATTCTTTCTTGGTATCACGATTGAGGGTGATGCCAAATTCTTCTTCCAACATGTGTTTCGGCGGCGTAAATACCCATTCGAGGAATTGGCGGTTGTGCAAGGCGTCGAATTTCATGGTGTCGTATAGCTCAGATATCTTGCTCGGATCGATCTTCTCGTCATCACAAAATTCGCCGAAGAGCTTTTCCCAACGTTCTCGGAAAAGCTCTGCGTCCTCCCCGCAACACCAACGCGCTTGAATGTTATTAATGGCATTGACCTGAGGGAGGGATGATGCGGTCGAGCTGCCGGAGCTGTCACCAGCGGGCTTGTCCGGATTCGCCGAGTTGTTGATCGCGTTGAGTGAATTAAGGGCGCCGCTATACAGTTTGTTGTAATTGTACTGCATCACGTAGCGATGGAAGTTCATCAACTGAACAACGCGGGTCTGAACCTCAGAAGGTTCAGGCATGCCCTCGGGCCACGCAAATTGTGGCGGGCGCTCGTTGTCCTTACGTAGCAAACCCTTCAGCTTCTTCTTGACTTTATCCATCTCATCCTTTGCGGCGTTAGAATCGTCCAGAAGGTCCTTTCGGATTGTAATAAAATCATCAGGAAGTTCTTTTCGGTCCAAGAAGGAAGCCGCCCAGATTTGAGCGCTCGTTGTGACGCGGCGTTCTGAACTGCTAAACACATGCACTTCGTCGAGTATATCCCTATTCAAGAGCATATAATCATTTCGCATGTTCTGTGCTAATTCCTGAGCCTGGTATCTCGCAGAGTGAGTCGGTTCGCCTCCCCATTTGACGATTAGCTGCAACTTGTCCAGAACGAAACTGTTGTCAGCTGCAGTGAATTTGGACATTGTCACCTCTGACATGGAATCCTGTCGCCGTGGTGCGCCCTGTAAGGACTTCTCATCTAGCTGGGTAGTCGTAGTCTGGGCATCTAGGTCCATCTCATCAGCCTTCAGGTACTGGGTTGCATTCACGTCTTCTTCACCCACTGGAGTTGGGGCTTCTGAGGTTTGGACGTCCGTTCCAAGTCCTTCAGAAACACTGGCAACGTCCATCGATTTCTTCTTGCGGAACATAGGTTTAATTTGAACCTTCGTGCCAGCCCAACCGCCCTTTTTGACGAGGATGTCCCTGAGGGACTTGAGCTTGTTACGATCTTCCTCCCCTTGCTTAACCGCCACATCAACTGCCTCAAGGACACTAGCGAGCGCTGGCTCGCCTATTAAAAGGACCTCTTCCTGATGTCCCTTGAGCAAGTCAATGAATGGCTGAGTATGGAAAGTAAACTTAAGCTTCTGCTTCGGAGTGCGATCGGCATGTCGTATTACTGAGACGAGGCCTTTGAGTTTCCAAGAGTGTTTTGGTGGTGGGGGAGGCGGTGTAGGCTGAGGCTCCTCGGCAAGTTCCTCCATTCCATTGTTCGGGGTGCCCGGGTGCGTCGGCGGAGCAGTTGTAGGAACGCTGACTGGCGTTGAGGCACCACCCGTGAAATGAGTGAGAGAATTGATCCCGCTCTGTATTCTTGATGCTATATGAGCTACACTCGTCTCAGATCTTGCTGTGGTTAGACTGCCAGAAGTGGTTTCGTCCACGTTAGACTCTCTCGCGGAATCCTCCGTGAGGTTAGTACCAGCGGTAACGGGCAGCGCAAGATGATCTGTGGATTGTCCCGCTTGCGAAGCTTCTCTGTCTTGCCTGGATAACGGTAACCTTGCTGAGGGCTCGTTCATGTCGGTCGACGCGGGAGAAGGGAGTGAAGGATTAGTACCCCCTCGCCTAATACTCTCCTTGATGAACATTTCTTTGAGTATGTTGGCGCAATGGTCGTAGTATGTCTCGTTATCTTTGACAAAACTCCAACCATTTACGTCAATGACACAGCTTTTACCTCCAGCGCGGAGCAAATCAAACCCACACACCCTTTGCCCAAATGTCCTCGCGATCTTGCTGGCTATTTCCTTTTCTTCTGGAGTTAGAGCCGTTACATACCGGATTTCTTTGCCATGGGTATTGCGCCTGACGATGCCGTCCACAACGGGTGACTTTCTCGTTTCCGCATGGCAATAGTGATATCCGACTGTGTAAGCCTTCACATCTTCTGCGTTGTCTACCTGCATGAACTTTTCGTAGATGAAGCTGCTATCCGGCTCCGTAATCGCCCGGGGCACTACGAGATCCTTAACGAACTCGGAGCTTTTGTTGCCAATTTTCCGGAAAAGCTTCCGAGCACCACCACCAGCGGATCGTGGAAAGTATATGATGATGTTATGGTCTTCGCCACTAATTGGTTTCTCGACAAAAGGTTTCTTTAGTAACGCACCGTCAACACTCAATATGTCGCCGTCATCGAGCAACTCAACTTTCCTAGGAGGGAGGTACTGATCAGGGTTCGTGGCCTCCACATCAATGCCGGAAACCTCCTTCGTGTGCTTCGCGACCTCGGGGGTGAGGAGATCTGGGCCGCCATCGCGGTTCACCTCAATTCGCTGGGGTGTCGGGACGTTGATCTTGTCCAGCATTCGTAGGCACAATCGCCTATCCCACAAAATCTTTTGCATTGGGACGTCGTTGACGCAGAATGGCTTTCGAGCCTTGACGTACGCAATAGCTTTATCTAGTGGAAACCCGTCAGAGTAGAATGATATTAGGTAGTCGCATATCGGCCAGTCCTCTACACCTATTTTGATCGTTAGAATCGGCGCATGCCTTGATTAGCGGAATGCACATACCCTCGTCTAAGATTGTCTTGTCCCCAAAAACAACCACGTCAAAATCACGGTTGGCAATGATGCGATTCAGTATATTCCGGCTAGGCTTGCTCCGGGCTTTCGCATCCAAGGCACAGACACCAATGATACCCCAGGGTGCTGGTTTCGCCTCTTCCTTATCCCTGGGGTGAGGGCCTCGCTCACTGCTCTGACTGTGACTACTAGTCGCAGTGCTCCCACTAAAGCGACGCTTGGCCCTACTCCGATCCCTAGCGGTTTGTGATCGGCCAGCGGGATTTGATGTGGGCGGTAGAATGGGAGGTAGCGCCGGATTTCGCTTGATGACATCCATCGTGTTAGAGTGATGCGTGGTCAGAGGCGATAAATGCGGACCGTTTCCAGGAGGAGCCAGTGCATTGGAGTTGGAAGACGTAGTGACTGTGATGTTCGAAACTCCGGATTCTGACTGGCCCGGAATGGGACTAATACCCTTGCCTGAAGCCATGGGAATGATGGAACGCTGGACGGTACCGCAGTCAGAGCTAGCAGAGGAAGAAACGGCCGAGCTCGAAACACCACGACCCGACACCAACGAGAAGACAGAGGAGATAGAGATGCGCTTGTCGACGTCGGATTCGGAAATCGGCGAGCGTGTACTGAGGAGTGCGGGCTCAACCGATTGGTCGGGAGAAGTGAAGTCCTGCAGGTCTCCAGGAATTTGATTTCGACTGAAGTTGTTGGAGTTTGAGTTTGAGTTTGAGTTTGGGTTAGGGTTTGGGTTTGAGCTCGACTTTGTCTCCATCTTTAAAAGAAACAAAGCTTAGATAAGTAATTTAAGGTCGCAAAAACCACTTTTTTTCGGTTGATTGCCGGTTCTAGGCGGCACTAAGAGGCAAGCGCAGAATATCTCCCCGATGGACGGTACCTGACTGGAGGTAGGTAGTGGCAAGTATTACGGTAGGTTGAGCTAAGGTAAGGGCAGGTCAAGTAGCCGGAACTGGGCCCCTTCACTTCAGAGTAAGTACCTTAAGGTGAGCAGATGTACGTGAGTATACCAGGTACGTACTTGCTCAATACAGGTAAACTTCAAGCAGCTGCCCGAATCAGTGCGCAGGTTGAACCAGCTGACAACTGTCTCACTGGGCTATAGGGAGCACGAGTACTGAGAGTCAGAAGGGGCGATGCTATATCGTCCCTTTATTGGTGGGAAGAGAAAACGGCAGTATGGATGAAACAGCGTTCGTTTGAATGGAGGGAAGGTCTTTCCGGGCTCTGCTGAACATAGACGTCTCTCAGCAAAACTTGTCTCACAAACATCATGTGTAATATGGCATTTGCTTTCCTCAAGTGGCAACCTGGAAGTTCATCATGACGTACCGGTATCAAGTATGTTTGCTGAGAAGCCAAGGTACCCAGGTAGGTAGGTAGGTAGGTAGATAGGTAGGTAGGTAGACTTGCTATACCCGCACATTCTTTAGCCAAACAATACGGGCAATCGAGGAGGTTATATATAGCTGGAGAATGCGCACCAGAGGGCCCACCTAGGGTGAAGTACCCTCTGAGCTGGCGCGCTACATATTGCAAGCTCATGTAATGTAGATATCTATCTGCCTAGTTGAAGATAACGAGATGTGGAGGCTTGAGACAATACCTAGCTAGGTAGTATCAAGCGGGCATACCTGGCTGGGTGTGGTAAAGAGGTAGGGGCATGTAAGTTTGGAAAATCTATCACCGATGTGTAGATTCTCAAAATACTACCTGCCCTACTTAGTAATACAAGTAACGTCGCGTGCCTGATGGTAGGGAGCTTTACCAGGATGGAGGCCTATTGGGCGGGTTGGAGTGCAGGGTACAGTGGAGAGAGACCTCGTGGGTGTTCGATTGGAATAGAATGTACGATTTGTTTAAACCGAGTGGTCTCGTCAGAGGATTTCCAGAGAGCGATGAGGAGAAGGAAAAGCGACGAGGAAACAGAAAACAAGAGAGCAGAAAGAGTATGAAATATCTCAAGTATCAATGGCTCTGGTTTGACCGCCAGATAGGCAGCTATGTAGTGCTGATAACGCCAGTAACACCAAGTCAAGACTGTATCGTAGTCGAGTACACTTGCAGTACCTGCATTCCCCCCATGTTACCGGCGGGACGTGGAGGTACTGACGGCGTACTGACATAACTTGGGGATTCTGGCCGATGAATTCTGGGCGATGAATTCTGGCGAAATAAGGGGAATAAGGGGAATGATTGCTCACATCATATAGATATGGCACGCGCTGTCAGGACAATTGCGCTCTCGTTGAAATCTCTCGATTCGTTCATCTATTTTCTTTATTGATCATCAATCAACTCGGGCACTCGGCAACCCATTGCCTTATCCTCGTGCGCAGTATGATAGGGTGTGCCAACTGCGACGTCATACCGTTTTTCGTCGAGTATCCGCAGGGTTCATCCAATTACCATGTGGCAAGGCAAGCCATCAGGCAGAATCAGGTACGGCACTTTTTAGCACTTCATACTGTGGGTACCTACCCCACACTGTATTTTGTACAGTCCATGATATGCAGGTATAGAGATAGTCCCCTCCTGATAGTATCATAACCCCGGATTCAAGATATGACTGGTTTAAGCTGCATCAAAAATATTTCCATCCCATGCTACGAGATAACAAGCGCGCAAGAGAAAACATGATCGCCGTCTGATAACATCCGCCATTGGCTCTGTGCCGCGTCCTCATTGCACCCAAGCTACCAGTTGTTCCCGCGGACTTGGGTCATGCCGGCGTAATCTAGGTCGACCCTATCTCTTAAGGCCATACAAAGAGACCTAGCAATCCGCGATGCCTCACTCCGAGCATGAGGGACCGCTGGCCAAGCGCCAGAAGCTGGGCACTGGTGTGAAGTCCAAGACCTCAACTTCACAGCAGTCGCGTATCTTCGCTCCGTACCGGGTAATTAGTTGCCTCTTTTATGATTGCTATAGTTAGCAGATGCGCTGACGCTGAATTTGTAGACTGTAGGTCTCGTGTCCCCGACCGACGTGCCCTTCACCTCAGTCCCTCTGGGCAAAACTACATTTCAGGTCACTACTTCAACAGGCCGATCTCTACAGACGTACGATCTAAAGCGAGGGCTAAACCTTGTGTTTATGACTAGGCCTCAGACACCTTCCGAAATCACCGCCACCTGCGCATGGAAAGAGAAGGTCTTTGCGGCGTGGGGCGATTCAAGCAATGGCACCTCTCAACAAGGAATCTGGATCTTTCAGCGAGGCAAGAAAGTCGGGGAATTAGGAATCCCCGCCGACTTGCAACAACCGATAAAGCAGATTTTGGTGTTCGGATCTTGGATAGTGGCGTGTTCTACGACACGGATAGAGGTCTGGAAATCTACAACGCTCGAACACTACACCACACTATTTACCATGGCCACCCGAAAGGGCGATAATGAGCTTACCGGCGGCATATGCACCATGCCCACCTATCTGAATAAGATATTCGCCGGACGTCGAGATGGCTGGGTCGAGATATGGAACGTGTCCACGGGTAAACTAATCTACACGCTTCTGCCTCCGTCGCCCAACTGTGGTGCCGTTATGTGCATGCAGCCCTCTCCCGCGCTATCGCTCCTCGCCATATCTTACGCTGCCGGGCCGTTAACAATTCGTAACATCCTGACGGATAAGACGCTTATTCAAGTCAATGCCGGCGCAGAGGATGCTCCTGTCACCAGTATCGCTTTCCGAACTGACGGCATAGGTGCGGGACAAGATGGTCGCAAGGACGGTGTAATGGCGACCGCAACAAATACTAGTGGCGATATCACCTTCTGGGACCTAAATGAGGGAGGCAGAGTTATGGGTATTCTGCGGAGCGCGCATAACCCGCCGGCGCGAGACGGCGCCAAAGTGCGTGGTGGTGTATGCAAAATCGAGTTTTTGCCTGGTCAACCCGTCATCACCACCAGTGGCCGAGACAATTCCCTTAAAACTTGGATATTCGACGAGACCCCGTTTTCGCCAGTGCCAAGGATTCTTCATTCCCGCAGTGGTCACGCTGCACCTGTTACATCCCTTCGTTTCTTACCGTCGGATTTTGATGGAGCCGAAGCCGGCAATAAATGGCTTCTAAGCGGTGGAAAAGACCGGAGTCTATGGGGATGGAGTCTTCGTCGCGATGGCCAAAGCACCGAGCTAAGCCAAGGAAATATACGCAAGAAGGCCAAGAAAGCTGGAATTCTTGCGGCGGGCACACTCAGCCGCGGCCCAACTTCGACCCTTGAAGATCTGAAAGCGCCAGAAATCACTTGTATAGCTTGCTCGTTAAACCGAGATGGCGGCATGGGCGCAATGCCGGGCAAACAACCGCTATGGCAAAAGACGCGAGATCCCAAAAAATCTCTAGACGCAGGGATCAGTGGTACGACCGGTTGGGAAAGCATTGTTACCGCTCACAAAGATGACCCGTTCGTGCGCACCTGGTTCTGGGGGCGTAAGCGCGCAGGCAGATGGGCTTTTCAGACAGGCGACGGCACCAACGTGTCGACTGTTACGATGAGCTCATGTGGAACTTTTGCTGTCGTCGGGTCTGTCGCAGGATCTATAGACATGTTCAATTTGCAGTCAGGTTTGCATAGGCAACGTTTTCCCTCTAAGCTGACACCTGCTCAGGCTAGACAGGTCAGGATGCAGCAAGCCAGGCAGGCCGATACGGTTGTCCAGCTTGAAGCTCGTACGTCCTCCAGGTTCCTCCCGGGGACAGGTAAACATACAAAGGCCATCACAGGAATCGTTGTTGATTCAATGAATCACGTCGTGATCAGTTGCTCACTGGACGGCAGAGTCAAGTTCTGGGATTTCTTAACCGGAAACTTGATGCATGAGATCAACTGGGCTCCAATGACCGCCATTACTGGCTGTCGCTATCATGCTGCCAGCGACCTGATAGCGTTTTCGTGTGATGATGGATCTATCCGCGTGGTGGATATCGAAACAAAGCGAACCATTCGTGAATTCTGGGGCTGCCAGGGGAAGATCAATGATTTTACGTTCTCCAATGACGGACGTTGGATGGTAGCAGCGTCTCAAGATTGCATGGTGAGAGTCTGGGATTTGCCCACAAGTCATCTTATTGACGCTATTCGGCTTGAAAGGCCCTGCGCTGCTCTAGCATTTTCAGTCACTGGCGAATACCTCGCCACGGCATCTGAGGGCGAGCTAGGCGTCAACATTTGGAATAATAAGGCCCTCTTCACACACGTGCCGACGAGACAGATATCTGAAAGTGCTGTGGCGCGGGTTTCCGGGCCCACGGCATCAGGAGAAGGGGGACAAGGATTGCTAGAGGCGGCCTTCGAGGAGGCCAGTGCCGAAGATGAAGATGAAGTCGCCGCACCTAGCTTGGAGCAACTTAGTGCCGATATGATGACATTAAGCTTGGTTCCTAGGAGCAAATGGCAAACTCTACTACACCTTGACTTGATAAAGAAGAGGAACAAGCCAAAAGAACCCCCGAAAGCCCCTGAGAAGGCTCCCTTTTTCCTGCCATCAACCACCGGGGCACCTTCTACGCAACAGACAGCGCTTGAGACGAAACCCGACGATGACCAAAGCCAATCTAGGATTACGAGATTTGACCAGAGCAGGATGGAGCAAGCGTTTACGGGTATTTTACGAGCCGGTGCTGCCAGTGGAAATTGTAAGATACTCAACAGGCACCTCCCAAGTAATCCGCCACGATAACGGTCACTCACTAACTCGTATTACAGATGACGATTTTATCAAGCACTTGAAGACGTTGGCTCCAGCTACAGCAGATCTCGATTTGCGGTCACTCTCGACGGGCAATGACGACGAGTCGAACGAGCTACTACATTTCATCCGCGCTATGACAAGCCGTCTGGTGGCAAGACGCGACTATGAACTTACGCAGGCATGGATGACCGTCTTCTTACGCTTACACTTTGATTTAATAATTGAGAACGAGGCCCTCATGGGCGCCCTGAATGAGTGGAAGAAACATCAGGCCGGGGAATGTAGCAGACTTGACGACCTAGTAGGGTATTGCTCTGGTGTAGTCGGCTTTTTGAGAAGCCCTAGGGTATGATTAGAAGACAGCAGCTATACCAATTCTCTTCCAGCGATGTAGATATAAAAAGAAGAGAACACGCCTGGACATAATTCAATTACAGGCCTCGATACCATCGTTCACCAAGTAGGTCCGGTTGTGGAATGAATAACTCTATACCCTACTCGAGGGTCCTTGCAGAGCCGTACAGACAACGTAATACTGAAGATATTTCGAACTCTTTCGCTTGACATACGCCAGCTTGACGAATCAAAGCGAATCTGAAGAAAAGCCCGATCGCAACGACTTTTATAGGGGGCTTTAAAATTTTTTTTTTTTTTTTTTTTTTTTTTCGACGGCAAACGATGAACAACCCGCCGTACTTGGAGACATTAGTTGAGGCGAAATGAATGGAATGATAAGAAGGCCTTACATTCGGCATTTAACATCAACATTGTAAAACCTTAGGTCCTCTTTTGACCGACATCCCCTTAGGCTAGCACACCTCCTGACAAGAGACCAATCGCCCTGCGTGTTGACAGGAACTCCCAACCTTCCACGCTTGACCAGGGCGAAAGATTTAATCATCTTCTCAGATAGAGAATGTGATCGACAAACGAGGTAATTGTCAGGACCACGGCATATAAGATATGTCCGCCATAGTTATAAGTAGGTAGGTATGTATCCAAGGCGTCCCATGTGACTGCAATTCTGTCATGAGACTCGCTTCATCTCATCTCATCCCATCTCATCTCATCACGCGGTCGTGATGATGGCGCCTCAATATGCGTGAGATTGTCGGTGATCTTTTTTTTTTTCGATATCTCTGCATACCTTTGTAATCATCAAGTGTAATTACTTACTTACTTATGTGGCGGTTTCATCTGTCAAAGTTGTGCTTCTCATACAGGTCCGCCAAGTGTGTGTCGCTATCTACATAGGTTAGGTACTTATGGCAGTCTTTTTTTTTATAAGGCGACGTCAAGGTGTAGAGGACATGAATCAATACCTACCTATATATCTATGTAAATGGCACATGTAGGTAGTTAGATAGTAGATAGATAATCCAGCACCGACTACATAAGTTTTTTACTGCTTATTAGTCGGCGATTCGGTTGACCGACGACGGTGATCAATGTCGATTGCCCGGGAGACCACATGGCAATTTCAAGACTCCCTTACGGTATTCTACTTACTTAACCTAATGTATTCCGTAAAATACCGATAGTGTGGAATTAAGAACGGTGGTAGTGTTCTAGACTACCTAGTCTAGATAGTCAGCTGACGTATGTACATACACGATCGCGCCAGATTATGCCGGAGTCTGTCTGGGAGTGCGGAGAAGTCCATCTACTTAAGTAGATACATAGGTAGGTAGGTCTAGATAGAAAGGTCATCGAGAAAGGGAGTTAACGTATTAGACCCCCATCCGGCCCAGGCCAAGATCCGGCCCACCCCATTTTCCCATACAAAATCCGCGATTTTTAAAGAGCTACAACTTCGACAATTCAACGATTGAGACTGTAAAACTGTGACATTATGCGTGAAATGGCACGGAGATTACGAATAGTGAGGTTTGCAAGATTTCGGATTGGATTGAGCCGCGGAAATCCATTTTATGCTTGTAAACCATTTGGCGCTATATGGTATATAAGCATAAAGTGAATTTCCGCCGCCCACCCTCAGACAAAACTTTTCAAACCCTCATATTCCTATTCTCTGTGTAATTCTACGCACTATGTCAAAGTTTTACGGCCTAAGTCGTTGAATTGAAGAAGTTGTGACTTTTCGAAAAATCGCGGTTTTGTATGGGAAAATGAGGCGGGCCGGATCTTGGCCTGGGCCGGATGGGGGTCTAATACGTTATCTATCTAGCCGAGCGGAATTAGTATGACTCCTGTGCGGAATTAGATGCCGATCTAATGTCGACGTTTAGGAAGAATTCCGTAATCCGGACATAACGGACGGCTTCGCACCCGCTGCTCCCCCCATCATTGATATACATAGTAATTACATATTAACGTATTAGACCCCCATCCGGCCCAGGCCAAGATCCGGCCCACCCCATTTTCCCATACAAAAACCGCGATTTTCAAAGAGCTACAACTTCGACAATTCAACGATTGAGACTGTAAAACTGTGACATTATGCGTGAAATGGCACGGAGATTACGAATAGTGAGGTTTGCAAGATTTCAGATTGGATTGAGCCGCGGAAATCCATTTTATGCTTGTAAACCATTTGGCGCTATATGCTATATAAGCATAAAGTGAATTTCCGCCGCCCACCCTCGGACAAAACTTTTCAAACCCTCATATTCCTATTCTTTGTGTAATTCTACGCACTATGTCAAAGTTTTACGGTCTAAGTCGTTGAATTGAAGAAGTTGTGACTTTTCGAAAAATCGCGGTTTTGTATGGGAAAATGAGGCGGGCCGGATCTTGGCCTGGGCCGGATGGGGGTCTAATACGTTACTTACAACCAGGTTAGCCCTGCCTACTTAATATCGACTACCCCCTTACTTACCTCCTAATTATCTACTTTACGCACTTGAAGTACCTGCTTTACCGTCGCAAGTAGCGGAGAGGCAGGATAGTATAAGTAAGGTAAGTAGGTATCTAACGTATCCCTACCAAGTGTAAGCGCATCGACGGTATAATACCTACCTAGCGAGCACAACACGATGCGTACATAGGGTGGTTAATACCATTCAAGATTCAAACGTCAGGACAAAGTCCTATATCGGATGGGATAACTTACTGAGAAACGGTATCTAGTTCTCTCTATCGCCGTCGGGTGAACTGCACACAATGCTACATACGCATGTAAGTAACTAGATTGTAGATAGATAGATATCTACCTACCTATAACTTATAGTAATCATACATTACATATTTATCCACCTAGCACGCGAGCATTGGGTAGGTATTATTACTAGGTAGCCCTACCTATGTGTATTCGAATACCTACACTCCAAGAGCAAGGTTTGCACTGATACAGAGGAAGAGAAAAAAAAAAAAAAAAAAAAAAAAAACCAAACTCCACAGCTCGCGCTTTTCGCGTTTTGCTCTACGTAGACTAGGTAGATAGCCGACATACCAAATCGAGATCGTGACTTTGTGGTGTGGTCAACCGGTAACCTTTAGCCCAATGCGCTACGTCCCACCATCATCGATTCCGCTACCGTTGTCGTGAGTAGTCTACATATCTACACTACCTACTTACACTAGGTAGGTGGTGTAAGTAGTGTAAGTAGGGCTCAACCGCCGCGGCGCGGGACGTCGAACAATGGAAGGACCTCGACATGAGACGTTCCCAAGCCATTTCACAGGGTAGTTATTATCTTGCCACTTACATACCTAACCTAGGTATCTAGCCGTCGGCACGTCCCGTTATCGTAGGTATCACATCTCACGCCTACTTACTATGGGTGAATTAAGATGTGAAAGAGAAGCATTGAAGATCTTCATATGCAATCAATCACAAAATAGATGACGTACCTACCATTCAGGATCCTTTCCGCCTGTACTGCTCCATCCACAGGTATTCCGCTCATCATTACCGAGTGTGCTTATTATGCACGGCTCCCAGCAGCTCCGAGCTGCTAACCAGCGAAACGGGTTAACTGTGCCCACCATTCTGCATCATTGTCGTAGCATCGTCGGAGCGCCTACCGGTAGCATTAACCGGGAGAGCTTAACCGGAAGAGCTTAACCGGGCGGTAGGGGGTGTAGTGGTAAACTCGTTTGACAAGGGGTGCCGATTCCAGTTTCAGCCGATTGAAATTTGAAGGTGGAGGAAGCCAGTTAGTAATTGCATGGGGCGCGACGTCGACGGAAAGCCGAAAACCCGCACGCAGAGGCAAGGAGGATACAATAAGTACCTCGCAAAGGTTGTGGAAGGAGAATCGGGGCTCGAAGTCTCGAGTCTCGAGTCTCGAATCCATCTTACCAACTTCACCTCGAGACAAGCCTTTCCACCATGCTCGTCGTTGCGGGTGCACGCATGGCGGCACCGGTCGCTGGCGCCTTAGCCGTGACTCTGGGTGTGAGTATTGATGTGATGGCTTCGCCGGCAAACAGCACAATGGCGGCGAGCTCTACAGACTTGCTGGACTGACACACGGCGTCTCCCTAGGTCATTCTCTACTACACGGCACAGTCGATTTACCGCTTGTTTTTCCATCCTCTGGCCAAGTACCCTGGGCCCAAGTTAGCCGCAATCTCTGATGTAAGGAGAGGAAGCCCCAGCAAACTGTGTACGGCGATCAACATAGGAAGGATACTAACTGTGAACCAGCTCTGGTGGGTATGGGGATTGACTACCGAACGTCTCCCCATGATCGAACGTGATCTGCACAAGAAATACGGTCAGTCCAAGGAGATGCTAACACATCCAATTCATCTTCTAGCTAACCCCTGAGTTTAAGGTGACGTCGTCCGCATCGGGCCTAATGAGCTGTCCTTCTCCACGCCAGAAGCGTATCAGGAGATCCACGGCCATGTCTCCAAAGGCAAGACAAGGTTTACCAAGACGGAGTTCTACGAAAACGATGATCCCACGCCGCGCATCACGTCTGCAAGGGACCCTGAGGTCCACGCCCGCCAGCGTAAGGCGCTCTCGCACGCCTTCAGCACCAAGTCCCTGCGCGAGCAGGAGGAGATCGTAATGAAGTATGTGGATGGGTTCGTACGGCAAATGGGCAATCTGGGACAAAACGGGAAGAAAGGGCTCAATATGTCGGAGACGTTCAACTGGCTGACCTTTGACGTGATCGGTTCGTGCTCCTTCCCCTCCCATCCTTCTCTTCCGCCTGCTTACCCATAGCGCACATAGGCGACCTTGCGTTCGGAGAGCCCTTTGGGGGCGTCGAAAAGGGTGAGACTCACATGTGGGTTGCAATTCTCCTTGACTCGGTGTATCAGGCGCAAACGACCTACTTGAAAAGGAAAATTCTGATTTTGAACTACATTTTGCCTTACTTCATGCCCAAGGGATCGGCTGAAAATCTCAAGAAGCACCGGGCGCTTAGCAAGGCCAAGTCGGAGAAGCGTCTGCAGCTGGGAGACACCGGCCGTGCGGATTTCTTCTCTCACATGTTGCAGAGGAATACGATGACCGTCAAGGAGATGATGAGTCAGACCTCGAGCTTGATTATCGCCGGTTCAGAGACGACGGCCACCTCGCTAACTGCTACGACGTGGTTCCTCCTCAAGTACCCAGAATGCTTGGCGAAGCTCCAGCAAGAAGTCCGCGGTGCTTTCAAGTCCGTGGATGAGATTACGGGGGACTTGGCGGCAAGCCTTCCGTATCTCCACGCTGTCATTGAAGAAAGTCTACGTCTCTTCCCGCCGGCCCCCTTCGCCCTGCCGCGCCACTCTCCAGGGGCCGTTATCGATGGCAACTACGTCCCCAAAGGTACGGTGGTCTCGGTGGCGCCGCTGAGCATGACACGCGACCCCCGATACTGGAGGGATCCCGACTCATTCCGTCCCGAACGCTGGGTGGGCGACGGATACGGTGACGAGAAGAAGGCAAGTCAGCCGTTCTCCATGGGGTCTCGTGCTTGTCTGGGGATTAACCTCGCGTATATGGAAATGAACTTAACGCTGGCAAAATTGATCTGGAAATACGACTGGGAACTTGCCGTGCCGTTGGACGACTGGGTAGACGATTGCAAGCAGCGTATCCTTTGGAAAAAGGCCGATTTGTGGGTCAATTACCATCCACGGGTTGGCGCATGAGAGAAAGGATGACATCTGGAAACTGCGGGAAATTGTATGTGGGGGAAATTCCATGTTCAAATCAACCTCCGCGTTTCGCACTTCGATGGATATACGGAGAGGTATTGCTTGACTTCTGGACCAGGCTTTTCATATGATTTCGAATCAGAACCGCAGGAATACCACAAGTTCTTCAAAGGATAGTCTCAATTGCTTACGGACTATACTGAGCCAGGTATATCCATACTTCATAGGCTGTGTCGCTTGGTATGTTGCTCATTAGCGCTCATAATATCTCATGTACCTTGAGCGTCCCGTGCTGGCCTCATGCAGAGAAATAAGACGCAAGTTTGTTAGATTGACATTATCATCATTATCGGCATGTTTGGGAAGCAGATCGTCTTATGCTTAGTACGGCAGCGCGATACGATGGTAGGCCACATCAGGCGGAATTCATATCCGTCTATAAGTGTCACAAACCCTCTGGGAGAACAAAAGAGCTTGCTCGAAAGGAGGATATCATGGCGATCAAGGCTTGGCAATGGCGTCAGACCACAGGTACGCGAGTGGGTCGGAGCCGCAAACCAGGGGAGCGAAGATGCTCTACTAGATAGCAGCGGGTTCGAGCATCTTCACACTCACAAGACATTGTGAAACCTTGGGAGCGGGCGGAACGATGTTTCAAATCGGACTTTGTTGCTGGAACGACATATCGCCGCTCACTCTGAGTTCATGAAACGCCATGTCTGGGATATCGTGAGATACCACAATGGAAGGCAGACTCGTACTTCTGCAGCCTGCAGCCTGCTGCCAGATAGTCCACGCCTGTCGGTCATGCGGGTCCCCTCCATCCATGATGCGGAAGAAGATGTGAAGCTGGTCTTCCACCGTATACCGCTTGGCTGCACCGCCTCTCCATATTGAGTGTGCTGCGAAGAGGAGGGTATGATCCAGGAGCTGTGGAGAAGGTCAATTTATAGCAGCACAAGAACCCATGAATGGGGAAGTAATGACATTAGATACTCTCGCAAATGAGGTGCAGCAGAAAGCTGGCTGTTCATCTGTCGTTAACGAGAGTATCGATGCTGTCATATCAGCGGTAAGTTATAAAACACCTTACTCATTTGTTTTGGCACTAGTCAAGTTCGAAATGACATTGAGTCCCCCTCAACAGTCGTCAAAGAATGAAGGCCATGCTTATCAGGGATATTAGATTAGATGTATGAGTAGGGTTTCGGATATACTAACCAGGCCCCAGACTCCAGACGGACGGTGCATCCAATCATGGACGGCCCAGGCCTACATGAAAGAGAGAATTGGCGAGAGCACTCATGATGGCTTCCCTTGACTAGGCCAGCAGTCATACAAGCTAGCCAAGCTAGCCAAGCTCCAATGACCGTCTGGTTGAAGCGGCGAACGCCGAGGCGAGAGCAGAACCTAGCCAAGGTGCTTGCTATCTCGACGTTTCCCCGCGCTTGCATCAAGAGATCTGAAGTGATCACTTTTTGGCCGTGTTGAACCGTACCATATGTCGTCACAAGCTACGCTGGCACCCAACGGTCGCAAGCGCCATCCATGGAGGGTTGCAATGTAGATGAGAAGCATAATATGCAGGATAAGCGCGGATTGGAAAGTCACAATGTTGAGAGCTCAGACGGAGCACGGGATTGAGAGACCCATGCAGGACAACTCATCGAACAGAAGATATTCGGGCCAATGACACAAGAAGCGTATGTTGAGACTAATCGTCTGACGAGATTAGATTCTGGGAACCTCTCATGAGTAGACGATCTTCTCCGCAGATACAGGAATAACATAACGCAAAGATGCTAGGATATCAAGTCAGGTGGTTTGTATGATCAAGATTCAGGAATGAGTGGGGAACATGAGTAACTAAAAGATCTTTCCAAAACCTTTCTCGTTGACTATAAGACCGTGCAACCTATTCAGGCACTGTGAGAATTTTACCTAGGTACCTAGGTAGGTAGTTGTCATAACTCGCTAGGACAACTACACCTATAGCAGCTCGGCTCCCTAAGTCCCCTATATTTATAGCGGCCGGAGTTGTAGACTACCTACCTAGCTACTCACTGGATCACGTAGGTAACTAGATAGACACTGTGCATGACAAATTGGCGGCCTTTGACCGATCACGGCAGCCGTGCTCACATTGGTTATGTAATAATGAGTTACGTAATGTATGGTGTAGGTACAAGTCATTTATGGGGGGGTTGCACTCTATCCTTCCGCCAGACAGCTCAGCTTCAAACTCATGAGCGAGGCTTTCTGTCCCGAACCACTCCCGACCATTCGAACCACTCGCATCCGCATTCCCGCTGGGTCTCCCTGGCCACCTTGTTTATTTTTTGACTTTACCACGACCCTTTCGGTTCACGTTGCGACCCAACCTCCTCGTCGAATTGGGCAGGATGCAAGTATAGTACGAAATACATAACCACTTGTTCCTTACCACCTCTCGACTGTGTATGGATTAGCATACACATCTATTCATCAGCATGAGGTGCCAGCCTTCGTCGATACGTACACGTACTGTCAACCACACGAACGTATAGGTAGCCCACATACTTTGCCAAATCCCGAGTAAGCAAGATAAACTCGTGGCATATCGGATTCTCCCCACGTCTAGCGGTGCCGCCTCCATCGTCGAACCCGTTTCCATATGCCGCCAGCTACGGCTACCGCCTCCTTCTTCAAGCAGTCCAGGACAAAGATGCAAGCCTGGGTGACTAACAATCCCGGGCTTGGTCCTAACCAGCCTGAAGTTGCCAACTCTGTTCCTGTGGTGACCTACGAACTTTCGCCGCCAGTGCAGTCCGATATTCTACCGCCACAATCGCAACCGCAGTCGCACCCTCTTCCTCATTCGCAACCGCCACCGCAACCGCAACCGCAACCGCTACCACAAACGCTACCACAACCGCCGACACGCCACGTAAGCGTATCTCAACCGCACCCCCCAAACGCACAGGTAACCTCGCCTATTCGTTCCCGCTCACCCATAATCCATGCCAATTGGCAGCGCGTAGCCACCGCCGCCGCAGCGCGCATGCCCATGCCCTCCCACTCTACTCGTGCTCAAGATGGGCCTGCGAACCTCGAGCGTGACAGGGGAATATCTGCCGAGTCCGGTGTGCCAACTAAAAGACAGGCACCCTTTTGGGAAGGCTCGACAATAGAAGGCTCCGCGTTTAGCGACACTGTTAGTAACACTGATGTCAACGCGCCGTTTTCCTATCGCCACCCCGGCGTTCAAGTACAACCTGCCCAGACATATTCTGCCCGGTCACGCCCTGCTCCAAGATATCAGCAGGACCACCCACGTCACCGCGCCGCTCCCCCAAGGCTGCTCGACCGGCCGGTCGATCCACCTCCATTTATTATTGGCGCCAATGGCCTGATTAATGAGGTGGTAAACGTGAATGGAAATGGAAGTGGAAATGGAAATGGAAATGGCCTCACGAGAAGTGCCTCGACCCCTGAGACTAGAAGTCAGCCTGGTGGCTTTAAGGAGATCACCTCTGATCATGGACCCGACCCATATTCCGATGATAGTCCGTATAATACATCACCGGAAAAGACACCATCGGCAAAGAGGCTACAACACCCCAAAGCTATGACACTTAGGCCAACTAGACGTGAGTCGTATTCTGAGGGTATAAGCCTCGCACCCAGTCACCCTGTCGCCACAGATGCAATGCCGTCACCTCCAAGACCACGCACCTACATAAATTCCAATCGCGATGAGATTGTCGAGGTGGCACAGGTACAGCCGTCGCGCTTCCCTCGGTTGCAAGCCCCGGAACATCAGGCGCAGCGGTCCAATATTTTCCTCGAGACCAACATGCCCATGGCTAGTCGCCAGAGTGAATCGGGACCTACAAATGTTGAGCGAGAACCAACGCCAATGCCTGTCCCGAGAGCCATCTCGAAAGCGAAAACTCAGGTAAATCGACAACTCTTCGCTAGAACTAATAAAGGCAAAGCCCCTCTGCGCGATAGTACTGCCCCTCGAGCCCTACCCCAGAGACAGCAGTCTACCTCAAAGAAACGCTCCTATGAGTTAGACTATGACGACGGTGCGTTGGCAGCCATGGACTATGAGGCTTTAAAGCATGAGGCGTTCGATTTCGATCCTGCTCAAGCTGAAGCACGCTCAGTCTTCGAGCCGCCTAGAGGTTCTTTGTCAGAGAAACTCGAACATTTTATGGCTCAGGATGAAGCTAACCAGGCTGGCTTTTTTACACAAATGTCAGTCAAGGACTGGGAAGAGTCAGGTGACTGGTTCCTTGAAAAGTTTGGAGAGGTTATAGACCGGTTCAAGGAGGCTCGAAGACAAAAGCGAGATATCGTGAATGCATTTGAGAATGAGATTGCGGAGCGAGAAGAAGCTGTGCGAAACAAGATCCAGGGGATCGGACAGACGCTTACCGATCTGAAAAGCGAGGGTGAGGGCATGATGCTGGGGAAGGAGCTCAAGTGATTTTTCCAGCTCATAAAGGGCAAGGCGAATCTATCGAATTGAGGTGATCGCCTATATAAGAGAGAGCCTGCCTAAGTTAATCGGGAAAAAAAAGAAAAGGAGTCAACTGAGGCGGCGGTATTGGACTGTAGTATTATTACGACTTACGACCGCATGAGCCGGAGTTTTGAGGTTTGCTTTTGCTCTTTGCTTTCACAACAATTATTTGCTTTACTCAAGGCGGTGTGATCTGCGACGGAGACGGGTTCCTAGGTACCTAGCGTTTCTAACGAAGCTGGCCCAGCTCCCAGCTGGTTGCCTACCTAGTAGTGTACCTACTACCTACCTACCTACAAGTAATATCTAACTAGTGCTATACTTACACTATACCGACGGTATCTCAATTTTCCATGGGCGACTTACGGGGGGCATCATAAAGAATGTTGGACCGGCAAAAATGGGGAAGTCTAGACTTGTTAGATGACTATGGTTTGTTTTACACGTCTATCTTTACCGACATTCAGCCTCAGATGACAGCCTGATTTCCCATCGTCGTCAAAGAGACCGCTGCGTAGCTTGTCCGTGAACAGCTCGTAGGCCGGGTAATAGGCGTCCACGAAGCGCATGACCTGCTCCTCGCTCATTCCGGCGCCGCGCTGTGCCCGAAGCATGACCTCCTGCTCGAGCCGCCAGTCGTAGACCCATTCGATATTCTCGGCGTCGATGTGGATGAAGGCGTCGAACAGCGCCGTGAGGGGGTCGTAGCGCGCCGCCAGCGCTCTGTTGATGAAGAGCAAGTGCGCGAGGCGGTGCTGCTTGAGGGTCCGTGAGGGCGCGTTGTAGCGCCTGGTCAGCTCTGCTTCCGACAGCGGTCTGAAGCCGACGCACCAGCCTTCGAGGATGAGAACTTGCACTTTGGCCTGGGCCGGCCCGTTCACCTCGGGCCAGACGGCGGGTGGGAGACGGTCGCCTTGGCCCGCGAAGAGAGACTTG
The DNA here is from genome assembly GCA_028637585.1 of Xylariaceae sp. X187. Lineage (NCBI taxonomy): Eukaryota > Fungi > Ascomycota > Sordariomycetes > Xylariales > Xylariaceae > Xylariaceae sp. X187. Next base: position 2,904,110 of record JAJIZN010000001.1, on the reverse strand, counting down.
TCGTATTGGGGGATGTGCGTTGCGGTGTTGTTTATTATGTGTGTCAGGACTTCATGTGCTAGTTCTGTCGCGTGCGTCCCTGTTGACGGTTAGGCTTCATAACTGAATGATGTTCGTTCACCTCGCGGTTAAGCGAGGTGAGATGAGATGAGATGGAATGGTGAATTAACAAGGTAACGGTTGGGGGAAAAGGTGAAAAATTAAAGCTTTTGAAATATTGAGCATCCGTCATAGTGACGTTGGGCTACGTGTATGAGATTGAGATGCAAAGAGCGGAAGTGGGAGAATCTGTGAGAGTAGGAAGGGAGTTAAGGGGTGAAAGGGGGAAAGTCAGCCATACCCGGTTGGCCCCGGACTTGGACGAGCGCATTATCCGGCATAGACGTCGCAAGTGCAACTTGTTCCTCATGGGTGAGATAGAAGTCATCGATGCTGCATACGAAGGTCTCGAGGCCCTCGTCGCGGCGTAGGGTCTCGGCAAGGTTGCGAACCAACGTGGTCTTGCCGACGCCTTGCACGCCGTTCAGCCCGACGACGAGGGGCTTGGTGGTGCCGGACGCTCGATGCGATTGCAGTCGCTGCAGGATGAAGGGAATGCAGATCGGGGTTTTGTCATCGTATATCTCGTGACTGGAAGTCATTTTGTGTATAGTAGGTAGTGAGATGAGTGTTATGGCGTTCGAAAAAATGACGGAGAAATGAGCTCCCGCCGATAGATAGTCACGAGTTCTCCGTACACTTGTTAAGGCAAAACCGGGTACGCGTATTCTTTATTCTTTATTCTGTCCCATACGGCAAGTATCTACCTAGATACTTCGTGTATTGGCCGACTTTACAAGCAGACAACTTCCGGCTTTGAACAAATGCAAAACTCATATAAGATTCATATAGATTAGTCATGAGGATAGTCTGTATTTACTCCTAAATGTATTGCATAACATTGATATGATGAGTATGGCTACAGGTGAAAAATGAAGCTCATTACTAATACCTAGATAGGCATAACTACCTACCTAAGTAGGTTACTACCTGTGTGTACCACTCATGTCCATGGCGTATCTAGTTTATCTAGTTATGGTAAGCCGGTAATCCGCTTCCGCTTACATAACTGAAGCGCTGGGCAAACTTCAAAGTTATCGCCATCTGATCTTTTTCAGTATCTCCGGCAACACATTTGATTGACATCGCTCAACAGCCGGCATACATGCGGAGGTAGATAAGCATAAACAGAATGTATATTCAGCTTCCATTCTGTCGGGGTTAAGTCCAAATGCGTGTGAAAACCTTCTCGTCAGCTCCAATCGAGACTTCGGAGCTTTGGAGTGCAGCTGCAGTCCCGTAGCATTCACACGACAGGAATCTCCCGACATTCGGATAACTTTTGTGCGCTCATCGGTTATTCGATTTATCTCTGCTCTCGGTCTACGGACCACAGTTTCACCTATCTAGGTAATTACAGACTAGATAGACTACTAGGTATTCATGGCTTGTCCGTTTGCCAAGGCCCAATTGTCGCCCTATCATGGTTCTCGGCCATGCGTACTGAATCGCTCACCGTGTTGTAGTGAGACTCGAGTTGATTTTATTAGTTGACTAGATATAACTTTATAGTTACTCTTGGTACAGTCCGTACGCCGGATCATCTTTGAAGTTTGATGTATCTAGGTAATACCTATCTAGATAGACTACAGTCTGTACCTACGAAAGTTCGGCGTGCGTGCTATTTTATCGCACTGTGATAAATACTGTGATGGCTAGGTATGATCTCATCCACGTTCCAGCCCCTGGCATGTGAGTTTTGACCTAGGGAACTCTCGGCCTAGCACAATGCTCGGCCACCCCTCGGCTTACCGTAGTGAGATTCTTACTCTGAATGGCCCACCAAGCCGTTGAATCTTTGAGCTCAGCTGGCCGAGAAGGTAAGGGTGACTGAAATAATGGGGGGGGGGGGGGGGGAACCCTCGGCTGAGCTTCCAAGAGTTTTGCCTCGGCTTATTCCCCTTCAGGCCTCAGAGTGCTGAAAGTACGGAATACCGGTACATGCTCTGCTGCTGAACTCTTTTTTACTCGGCAACAACCGTCCGCTTGCTCATTCCTTTTATTCTTGACCATCCAATTAATTATCCTCATCATCACTTCTACCTACCTACCATCATCGCCATCATAGCCATCTATCTTATCCACCAATTTGATACCACCTTCCCCAAGCAGTCCTAAAGGTTAACTGTTATAATGCCGGGCCAATTGCGCTACGACGGCAAAGTTGTCGTCGTCACGGGCGCTGGCGGTGGTCTGGGTAAGGAATATGCCACATTCTTTGCATCGAGGGGAGCCAAAGTTGTTGTCAACGATCTCGGTGCTTCCTTCAAGGGCGAGGGCAACTCGACAAAGGTATGCAGAGACATTGTCATTCATCCGCTCTCTCTTCCTCTCTTCCTCTCTTCTTCTCTGTCTTCTCTGTCTTCCAGTCGTTTAATATCCCCCGACTAACGCGCTCTTGATTCCACAGGCTGCCGATGTTGTCGTTAACGAGATCAAAGCTGCCGGCGGTGAGGCGGTGGCCAACTACGATAGTGTCGAGCACGGCGACCGAATCATTGATACTGCTATCAAGGCCTATGGTCGCATTGATATCCTCATCAACAACGCCGGTATCCTGCGCGATGTCAGCTTGAAGAACATGAAAGATGCCGATTGGGATCTGATCATGACCGTGCACATCAAGGGCGCCTACAAGTGCGCCCGTGCCGCTTGGCCCTACTTCCGCAAGCAAAAGTATGGCCGTGTCATCAACACCGCCTCGGCCGCTGGTCTGTTCGGCAACTTTGGCCAATCCAACTACTCCGCCGGCAAGCTGGCCATGGTCGGTTTCACCGAGACCCTTGCCAAGGAGGGTGCCAAATACAACATCGTCAGCAACGTCATTGCCCCCATTGCCGCCAGTCGCATGACTGAGACCGTCATGCCCCCCGAGATTCTGGCGAACTTGAAACCAGAGTGGGTTGTTCCTCTCGTAGCCGTCCTTGCACACGAGAGCAACACCCATGAGAATGGCTCCATCTTCGAAGTCGGCGGTGGCCACATCGCCAAGTACAGATGGGAGCGATCAAGCGGTCTGCTGCTCAAAGCGGATGAGACTTACACCGCCAGCGCTATCATCAAGCAGTGGAACAAGGTCATCGACTTCTCAAATCCCCAGTATCCTTCCGGAGTCAATGACTTTGTCGGTCTCCTCGAGCAGTCCATGAAGTTGGGCCCCAGCCCGCAAGGGGAGAAGATTGATTTCACAGGCCGCGTAGCTTTGGTTACCGGCGGCGGTGCAGGTATCGGTCGCGCCTATTGCCTTGCTTTCGCCAAGGCTGGCGCGTCAGTCGTCGTCAACGATCTCGTGAACCCTGATACTGTTGTTGAGGAGATTAAGAAGATGGGCGGCAAGGCGGCCGGTGTCAAGGCCTCATCCGAGGATGGCGACAAGGTCGTCCAGGGTGCCATTGATGCTTTCGGCCGTCTTGATATTGTTGTCAACAACGCCGGAATCCTACGAGACAAGGCTTTCGTCAACATGGATGACAGTCTGTGGGACCCAGTCATGAACGTGCACCTCCGAGGCACTTATAAGGTCACCAAAGCCGCTTGGCCCATCTTCCTCAAGCAGAAGTACGGGCGTATCATCAATACCACCTCGACCAGCGGCATCTATGGTAACTTTGGACAGGCAAACTACGCCGCTGCGGTAAGTGATAAAAGAGCCAAATTGAGATGATTCCAATGACAGTCACTAACGCTGGATAAATCTTAGAAAATGGGTATCCTAGGTTTCTCTCGTGCTATTGCCCTCGAAGGTGCCAAGTACAACATCTACTGCAACACCATTGCCCCCAACGCTGGAACGGCGATGACGGCCACTATCATGCCCCCTGAGCTAGTACAGGCTTTCAAGCCCGACTACATAGCCCCTCTAGTCCTTGCTCTTAGCAGCGACAAGATCCCCACAAACCCAACTGGTGGCCTGTACGAAGTGGGTTCTGGTTGGTGCGGTCAGACGAGATGGCAGCGCTCTGGTGGTGTTGGCTTCCCTCTGGATACGAAGCTGCAGCCCGAGGAGGTCGTAAAGAACTGGGCCAAGATTGTCGATTTCGAGGATGGCCGTGCAGACCATCCTGACAAGACATCATCTTCCATAGAAAAGGTCTTGGCAAACTTTGACAACAGGCGAGGGGCATCCAAGGTATGATTCATGCCCTTCAATTTTCTCGATGGCCCCGCGCTTGTCCCTGTACATATATAATGAATTCCTGCTTCACCTTCAGATAGTTCCAATGTCTGTTTTTTCTTGATATTAATAGAATCACGTGGATTTAGCAATCTAGCGAGACCAACGAGTATCTCGCGGCACAAGAGAAGGGCAAGAAAGCAGAAGCCCAACCTACTGAGTTTACCTACACAAATCGAGATGTCGTGCTGTATAATCTAGGAGTCGGCGCCAAGCGCAACGAGCTCCCTTATGTCTTCGAAGGTCACGAGGACTTCCAGGTGCTCCCCACGTACGGCGTTATCCCTCCATTCGACGTCGACATGCCCTTCAGTTTCGACGAAGTGGTGCCCAACTTCTCACCGATGATGCTCCTTCACGGCGAGCAGTATCTCGAGATCAGAAAGTACCCCATCCCCACGGCGGCCAGGACTAAGAACTACCCGAAACTGATCGAAGTCGTCGACAAGGGCTCCGCTGCTATCCTGAAGACCGGCGTCACCACGGTCGATGCTGAGACCGGCGAAGACCTTTTCTACAATGAATCGACGATCTTCCTTCGTGGCTGCGGTGGCTTCGGCGGCCAGAAGAAGCCTGCTGACCGCGGTGCTGCTACTGCTGCCAACACGCCTCCTAAAAGAGCCGCTGACGTTGTAGTAGAGTCGACGACGACGGCTGAGCAGGCTGCGATTTACCGCCTCAGCGGAGACTATAAGTGAGTTTTTCTTCTTTATTTACTCTTATAATCGGCACTTGGCTCGTGGTCGAGGCGTCATCCCAACATCACTCGATCAACTAACTTGTTCTTCCTCTCAGCCCTCTTCATATCGACCCCAGCTTCGCCAAGATGGGCGGGTTCAAGCAGCCTATCCTGCATGGCCTGTGCTTCATGGGTATCGCGAGTAAAGCGGTCTACGAGAGCTTCGGACCGTACAAGAACGTCAAAGTCCGGTTCGCGGGCTCCGTGATCCCGGGGCAGACCCTCATCACGGAGATGTGGAAGGAGGGAAGTGGTAAGGTCATTTTCCAGACCAAGGTCAAGGAGACGGGCGTCCTTGCTATCTCTGGTGCTGCGGCGGAGCTTGTGGACGACAGTGGGAAGAATAGGAAGTTGTGATCAGAGAGGGTGAGAGAAAAAAAGAAAGGGGGAAGAAAGGATTTGTGGGTTTGGTATGTTTGGTATGTTTGGTCTGATTGATTTATCATGAGAATTGGAGGCAAGTTATATGTAGTAATGTGTATAACGGGTTTATATTCGACTTTGTTGCCGTTGGGATTGTTTTAGGGTTAGGGACAGATAAAAAAGAAATACATTTTCTTCTCATTCATTCATTCATTCTTTTTTGTTCTGGAAATGTCGGTTGCGCCGTTCTCGGTCGTGATGTCTCGACGGTGCCTCTTGGTGTGCACAGATGGAGTCGTGGATACGGTGGACACGGTGGATAAAACGGGGCGTACTAGTAGGATGGTGGCTGATGAAGTGGCTGATGAAGTGGCTGTGGAGGCGGATGCGGATACATAGTTATCTAACGTTATGTAAGCCTGTATCCAGATAAGGCGATTGCTGATAAGAACGAGTGCCGATAAGACTGATCATGATTTGAGTGCCCCTGCTCCTGATTTTTATCCTCATCCTCATCCTCATCCTCATCCTCATCACGACGTGGTCTCTTGGATCCCAATATAGGTTCCGTATCAACTTTATGCCCTCGCTTCTTTCTGAACACATTGATGGCTCTCTCTAGATCTTGGTCTCCCTCTTTCGTGTCCGCCTTGAAACAGCAATCGTGATCGTGATCGTGACCGTGATCGTGATCCGTCCGTTTAGTGGTTTGGACGTGGTTTCCTGACTGCTGAACTGTCGTTCGCTTCCGATGCCTTTTATTCTACAACTACGCTGCTGTCTTCTATGTGGTCTTCCGGGGTGCAATCATATGTTTCGCTTTGCGCATGAGATCTACGTCTACCCAGACAGATCATAGATGAGTAACGAGGCGGGAAGAGTCAGCAAATCCAACATAGGGATGATGCCTGCCTGCGCTCGCGATCTGCCAGGTCTACTTCAAGACTGGTATACAGGTAAGTCTTCTTCTACTCACTCATTGCCATCGGTGGTTAAAACACAAAGGCAACGAGGCAAGCGTCTCGAATCAAGCGATCGTCCTGGATCTTCACTCATATAATGTGGCCTTGTTTTTGAACCAGCATGACCGGCTTTATTCTGTTCATGACTACGTGTCGAGTATATAAAAGTCAGACGAAGAAACCCAACACTTATTGCGAGCGCAATCCAGAACGAAGGAGTGCGTGACCAAGACCCGGGAAAACATGTATCTGAAAAGAGAAACGAAAATATCCAAAATTAACAGTCCTTCTCCTTTTCCTTCTTCCTGGAGTGAAATGCCTTCGCGCGTGTCTTAAAGACTCCCTACTTCTTTCGGTATGCTACATCATCTTGCAGTTTTTCGGCTCATAATACGTAGTATGTCGTCGTTTAATTATGTGTGCTTCCTCGTCAGAAGAAGAGGGGCGGGATTGGCCCTGCTGCTGCTGCTGTTGCCGCCGATCATGTTCCTGGTGAGAATCATAGCTGCGGTTCGATTGATCATCGTGGTGCGATCGGCCGTCGCGGTGGGCCGAATGATACTGGTTGTGTGGGCGATTGTGGTCACTGCCATTGTAAGCATTTCCCCAAGGGACAACGGCCGTGGATTTGTCTACTAACGCGGCGCTCTGCGCCGATGCTTGGCTTGACGGGCCTCCTTGACCCTGAGGTGAATTCCGAGAGCCTGCTGGACTTCCCATAGTAGCACTTCCCGAAAGAGTACTTCCCCTAGCAGTTCCCTCATGAGAACCGCCTGGGCTCGATGGACCTCTTCGACCCCGAGGTGGGCTCCAAAGGCCCGCCGAACTGCCCCCAGCAGTACTTCCCCTAGCACTTCCCCCATGAGAACCACCATGAGAACTGCCTTGAGAACCGCCTTGACCCGATAGGTCCCTTTGACCCTGAGGTGAATTCCCAGAGCCTGCTAAACTTCCCCCGGATGTACTTCCCCTAGCGGCTCTCCCATGAGAACCGTTGCTGTATGGAGGTCAGTGGATCTGGTTTTCATAAGACGAGAAGGCCAAGCAGGAAATGAAGGCACGTACTTGGGTTGGCCCGGCTGCGAACTCCCTCCTCCAGCACTTCTGTCGCTCCCACTCGCCATGACTGGTAGGTACAGACGTCTGTTTAATGGACTTCTTATCCAGGTGAACCCGAGTTGAAGCGTGATATGCGAACGAAGGTTGAAAGTAGCAGGAAAATCGATAGCAGCGCGAATTAAGCAGATGGTTTTGCTGGATTCTTCGAGTCTATGATGTGGGTATATCGCATAGCAGACCAAGGCGCACAATCCTCTTGCGGTCCTGAGCCTTTCCTTTTATACATTCTCCTGGGGGGTGATACGACTTGAGCATCGGGCTGGTCGACAACCCGTGTCCAGTACGTGCCCTTCCGTGATTTCAGATACTGGGAGTAAGATCCATGCAAAGTCTTGGTCTTCTGTCCCGGTGCTTCTTCGTGCGCACTTCCACAAGTTGATATTATACCTACATTCACAGCATCCAGTCAGAATACCACGTTCTAGTGGAGCGAAGTTCCTGTTATGAAGATTTTGATGGATGTTACAGGCTGAAATGAGGAAATTGCAGGGAAATTATAACCACCGTCCCGTGAACAGGTCGGATAATAATAGCACGGGGTCACATACGAATGTCATGCGTTTGACGACAATGCCCCTACTTGTCTGTCAACTGACATCTTGTGGAAAGGCCTTTGAACCTGTATCGGTCATATCTCATGCCTTTCTTCTTCTTTTCCATCCTACTCGAGTCTCGTGGCAGCGTTTATGAGGTACCCAATCGGGGTGACATCTTCAATGACTAGACTGTCTTTGTGAACAAACGATCCACGTCCTGCGTATCGTATACGAGTCACCAGCCCGGATTAACCCAAGAAATACGGCAGAAGAAATCATCAATCTTATTGAATCGAACTAAAGCAACGTCAAATCCAAAAAAAAGAAAAAAAAAACATATGGAGAAAAAGAAGCAAGGCCCAATCATGGGGAAATGGAAGTGTGTCGAGTCAGTCGTTTATGTCCGGAACATCCTCCCGCCTCACACCCACAACCTTAATCCTTATGTTGGCGCCTTCTATGCTTGTCCTTCTTGTCCTTCCTATCCCTCTTATCCCTCTTCTCGTTCTGTCCCTTCGCGCTCCTACCGTCTTGTGGGTTCTTTCCACTCCCATGCTGCCCTTCTGTGCCCTCGTCCTCGTATTCATCTTCTTCATCGAATACCTCCCCTTCCACGTACCCCGTGGAAGATCCTTGTGCTTGACTCTGCGAGTCGCTTCTCGTGGGGTTCGCAGGGCCGCTCCCACTATCGAGCTGGTATCCGCTTTGCGCCAAGGGGTTCAGGTTTCCCTCCATATTTGCGTACGAATTGCGAAGCACCCTGAGGAATGTTCTGCTGATCTTCAGCGGTGTCAGGGACGCGGGTAGGTCGGGCTGCTGGTAAGGTGGTTGCTCCTCCCACGAACTTTGATACGTTGCTAAGAAGAAAAAAAAAAAAGAAAAAAAACTGAAGTCAGCAAATCGTGGTTGGTCCGGTTCGGGAAGGGATTGGGGGGTTAGGGGATTATTCGACGAGCCGGAGAGTAAGCTTTGGTTCCATCTCTCATGCCCATCGTGGATAGAAAGTCACCTTCATACTCCCCGCCGTCTAGATTCAAGGGAATGAAAATGAAATCGAGGGGGGAAGGATGATATCTGGAGTTACTATACCTAATGGCAGCCACTGCTTCGTCTTTACGTCCCAGTAGTAACCCGGCTCGGAATCTTCTTCGACAACGCCTCCCGACTGGTAATACGAATGGCTCTGGTCAGCGTTATGTACTTGAAGTTGCGCGTTCGACGATCCGGCGTCTTCCTCCTGACGATTCGACCGGGCAGTTCCGGAAGACTCTCCGTGTCTACTGTCGGATCTGTACGGATGCCATGGACGTGTAAGTCACATATCTGAACCCGAGAGGAAAGCTGTGCAGTTTGGAGGGAGGGGACGACTACATACCGTCGCCGCTCGGGCTTCTTTCCATCGCGTATGCTACTACTATCGCGTCTTGGCATTCTTCCTGAAATCCTGATCGTATGAATATTCCTTGAACACACCGTCTTTCCGAGAGTCTGAGTAGCGCTGGATTCCTCTTTATAGACGAGCCCTGCTGAAACGGGATGTTAGAAACGAGTCACGACTCACAAACTCACGACCCGGCTGTATATGCCAAGCTTGTTTCGAAGACAGATGTGAGGGGTCATCTGGTTGATACGACTTCTCGTGAAAGTGGAACTCTAAAAAACTGGTCACGCCTTAGGGGAGGGGGGGAGGAATTCCAGGGCTTGTTAGTTACACATCAAAGATCACTTTGGAACTATTCTCTATCCAATATCCCAAGAGGTGTATGCTTTGGGTTACACCCCTTTGTTAGCTCTGTGTTTTTTTTTTTTTTTTTTCTTTTTTTTTCTTTTCGTTCCTCATCTGAGGCCCTCCTGATCACCGTTCACACATAGTGTCACCCGCAGAGGCCAACAGTCGGAGATGATAACCCGATGAGAATAGTAATACAGATTTCTGACAGGCAAAAGACATCAGGCAGTCCGGAGAGAATCCGGCCAAGTCCCTAGTGGAAATAACGCATTGATGTTTGGATGTGTATGTTTGGTAACAACCCCAACCAACAAGACCCAATCTACCAAAGCGTATGTGAAATAAGAGCAGCAAACAAGCTGTTCGTTCACCCCGTCGTTGAACCGGGATCCTACGTACGAAGAATGCGAAGCCAGTCAGTCGATAGACACCATATTGCAATATAGAATGCTTGAGGTACTCTGACCCACTCACGACGACTTATCATCCATACGACAAAACGAAACGCCATTTAATCCTAACCCAACCCTAACCCAACCCTAACCCTAACCCCAGCCAACTCCTGTTCATGAGTGGTGACAGCGGGAAACAATGTGGCAAAGCCCCTTTCCGTGTTGGTGAAATTCCCAAATACGCCAATGTCCACCCAATGCAACGCAACGAACACCTTGATAACTATTCTTGGTCGAAAAGGAAACCTCGCTCCCAAAAAATACAATCCAAAGCATGTGCCAGTTCTGGACTCGTATTCCCACCTAGCTGTAGCCTCTGGGTAGGTAAATCTCTCGCCAAACGCCATGGATGTGTTTTTATCACGTGTCTAATAAGTGATATCAGGCGACGAACGTCTCAAGTATGAAATCACAAATCTGTCCTATGCTCGGCAGATTACCACCAGGAAGCATCAAACCCCCGTTAGCAAGGCCCAAGATACCGACATTGCCGACACCGTCTGCCAAATAAGCCTTCTCTGCATCCGAGAGTTCGCGGCGCTCGGTTTCCCTCCATCTACGCTCCGCGTCCGATTTGGCTTTGCGCAAGATGGCGTCCGTATTCTCCGTCTCCCAAAGATTGCATTTGTTACATTCTGTGCACGGCCTACCATCACCCTCGGGTCGGAAGTGTTGACAGAAATGCTGGTAGCCCTCACCCGGATCGCCAATATCCTTACGGCAGACATAACACATTTTGTAGCCGCAGGGACAAGTCAGCTTGTTGCATCCCGCGGTCTTCACAAAAGATGTGCTGCATCGCGGGCAGACGCGCTTGATCGCCATGGACATGGCCTGCTCGACTTGCGTGCGCAGGGCAATGAGAGAAGACTCGTGGCACACATGGATATCCACCCACGCTTTGGAGCATGACAGGCAGGACGGGCGCTGGCAACGTGGATTTTGGCAAACAAACCTTAGACCACGGCGTCGGCGTTGATAGCGCCGGATCGCCCCAGTGAATTGCTGTGAGAAAAAGGCCCTGAAAGAGCTTTTGAAGCATAGCGCAAGGCAAATGATGGCGAGGATAATTAAGGCTGGACAAGCTGGAGAGAGAATAATAGCAATGAAGAGGAAAAGAACATTGGGAATCTTACTCAGGCGAACTCTGAGCGGGCTGGTGTCCTCCGGCATGTAAAGATCGTCGACTTCCACGTAGCTGCAAAAAGGACAGCGGATCAACGGCAGCCCGCTTGATAATAGATTGTGCTCGGCTAAGCGCTCGTCGAGTTTCTCCAGTATCTCAGCCCCTTTTTCTGTCTCATTCATAGCCCGTCGGATATGCTCGGAAGAAATGCACCCTTCACATTCGGTAGAGGAGACGGCCGGGCATCGCAGCGTGCCCGTGTCCTTGTGAATACTACGTTGCCATCCTTGTCCAAACACGGCCTCTGTTATAGACTGTTGGATACATCGGAAGCAAAGCATGTGGCCTTCAGCACTGCAGTTTGCCATTTCTTCAAAGATAGCGTCAGTATAGCAACAAGCGCATTCATACGTGGCTTCACACGCCTCGGCTTCTTCCGTCTGTACGGACAATGCGAGAGCCCGGTCGGCCTTCTCCCTGGCGACCCTGTCGTTTAGTTTGAGGGGCAAAATGAGCCCCTCGAAAAGCTCGCGGTCGAGTTCGGCGTTGCCTGTTGTTTTCACCGCAGGTGACATTGCAGAGTTCGCGGTGGGCTTCCAAGAGACCAAGGGATGTGACTCGCCTTCCAACGATGTGACGGGTTTTCGGCGAAACAGCAGGGAGGATATGGTAACGCGCCATGATTTAGAATATATCTCGACCAGAGTTGGACGTGCATCGAGATAGGAGTAGTTGAACTCGGAAAGGACAGCTTCGATGGACGACCTGCTGAGGCCCTTGAACTCTTGGAAGGCCAGGGTTCGAACGGCGTACTTGTATCCGGGCGTCCGAAAGGTTTCGGGTTTGGGGATCGAGGGCCCCGGGTGTGTCTTTTGCTGCATCGATCGCCGGCGCCCCTTTACATAGATTGAGGGATTCTTGAGCAGCATATCTGTAATGACAAATAGCTTGGACTCGTCGGAGAAGTTGGAGAGCATCTCGCGGAAGACTTCTACTTGAACATCGGGGAAGAGAGCCGATAGACCCTCTAGATCGCTGTTCAGATGGAGAACATCGTTCGGCGGTGGGGTGGCAGGCCGGAGTTGTGACTCGTCGAAAATATACTCTGGTCTGGGGGCGACTTCACCGGCTGGAGATTGCGATTGGGATTGAGATTGCGGTTGCGGTTCCGGGTTCGGTTCCGTTTGCGCTTTTACTGGCCGGGATGGCGATTGTGGCAGCGACGAGGGCGAATCTGTTGATTGCTTCTGGCTTCTCGATCGCGTTGGTTTGTAGTTCCCCCCTCGTCGCGACGAGGTTCCAAGCAGATTAGAAAAGAACATGTCTTATATTATCGGCTCGTGTCGAGGTGATTCGGCACGCACCATGGTCGCTTAGAGGACTGTCCAGGGACGAGATGAGGCAGGATAAAAACAACCGGCGGGCGAGGCGAGGACTTGCTTAGGGGGGAACAGAGAAATCGGGAGAAATAAAGTATACCTAGTTATGAAACCCCAAGTTTAACGACCGTTGATTATGTAGTACCTTCATCGCCAGTCCGCGGGATGCGACGTGCACATTATCTGAATCCTGAATCCGTTGTCAGCAGGCATTATCTAGCCAGGGAAATACATAATTTGCGATAGGCTAGCTCTTATTAGGTAATGGTTTCGTCATACATGTAGTTAAACGGTAGCTACTCAGTAATCTAATGTATGTAATTATCCTGGACTCATTTCCCCACGTTATGTACATATCTCGTCTCATTCAAAAGCCTTCCAACCATCCCGCTGTTCCACCCAGCCGTCTGTGATTCTGTCAAGTATCTATCTAGAGACAATCAAGATTTATCAGTTTGAGACATGAGAAATTTCTCCAGATCTTCAAACTCTCCACTATGCCTCATCATATCATAAAACTGGCTCTTGGCCTCATAAAGCGCTTTAGGACTACCGACCCTATGAGTGGTATCATGGTTAGCAGACAGCTTCTCCAACATCCACAACCTGTGCGATTTGAGTCAGACTTACTCTATGACCGAGCCGGCACCCATCACCACTACGCGATCATAGTCGATGATGGTTTTCAGCCGGTGCGCCACCGTGACAAGCGTCCGATCTCGCCCGTGCTCATTCAGTTCTTTCCGCAAGACCTCTTGAATTCCCTGATCTGTCTCGTAGTCCATGCTCGCAGTCGCCTCATCAAGCAACACTATAGTACCAATGTCAGCAATCATCAATAATTAAGTACCAACGGCAATTCCTTCTACTCCTAGAGATGATAAGACCAAAAAGAAAGACGACAGGGGAAGCACTGACTCAGTTTGCTCTTGCGGACAAGCGCTCTGCACAGGGAGAGGACCTGACGTTGCCCGTGCGAGAAGTTCTCGCCCCTGGCCTTCACGACAGTTGACAAGGCGATACCTGAGCCAGGTGCGTCAGAGCTCCCGTTGCTAGTCGTCTCATTCGCACCCTCGCTGCGCCGGAGCTCGAAAGATGCGATGCCACCACAGTACTCGAGAGCCTTTTGGACGACTTCCTTGGGGACTTTATTCGTCGGGTCGAGATTGGAACCGACGTCTCCGTTAAACAGGACGGCTTCCTGGGGGATGATTGTAAGGGCTTCTCGTAGTCTCTTTCGTGGGAAGCTCGTGATATCCACGCCATCAAAGAAAATCTGTCCTGAAACGATCTCAGTGAAGCGGAGTAAAGATAGTATCAGCTGGGACTTCAAGTTAGTGTTTCCCACTCCTAATGCTGCAGAAAGCGTGATTTCTTGGAATAAATACAACCATTTTCACTTACTGTGCTTTTGCCCGAGCCCGTCCGTCCGACGATAGCTACTCGTTCACCAGCGGCAAATTTGAGGTTAATGTTCTTGAGAATTTCGGGTCCCTCGGGATCGTATTTGATAGTAACATTACGGAATTCAATCTCGCCACTCGTCGGCCAGTTCACTGGGAGAATAGCGTTCGAATTATCTGAATAAGCGCCCGGCTCACGGTATGCATCGGGCTTTTCTTCGACTTCTGCATTGGCATATTCCTTAACGCGGTGGTACTGTGGAGAAGGTTAACGATACGGGACATCCGAGGACATTATAAGTATTTGCAGGGGATAGCCTACGCTTTGTAGCTCGACTTCGACTTCATTCATCGCTCGAACAAGAACCACGATGAGTGCACTCAGAGCCTATGAATTCAGTTAGCATGAGCATACACCTCGGTGAAGTTTCACTTACGGTAGCATTTGAAAGAGAGAAGCCCACTAGGCCGGGGGCGACGATGCCAGCTTTGGATACTGCAATGGCTCCAGCAGCCACCGTGACAAAAGTCGTCATCATATCAACTCTCAGCGCTACCCAGCGATTGCAGTTATACTGAGCCTCAGACGCCCGCTCATGCACTCGTATCTTTTCTGCGAGCTGATTCCCAAATGTTTGCGGCATGCCAGCCCGAGCGCGGATGATCGGAAGTCCAGCCAAGGTGTCCGCGAAATGTGTAAACACCGGCGACTGTGCAGATGATGACAGTCTCTTGACAGCCACGGCCGTCCTGGTATAGATCTCTCCCGCGATGATGCCAAGAACACAGCACACAGCAACAGGGAAAACAAATACGGGGAGAACGGCGCTGACGGCAAAACTCTGGAAGCAAAGACGAACTGCATTCTCCATCGTCGTACGTAGCAAGCCCGCCAATACGGTATCAAGGGAAGACATGTCGCGCGAAAAACGGTTAACGATGCGACCGATAGGCGTCGTCTTGAACCAAGAAAGGGGCACATTCATAACAACCCGAAGGAAGTTAGTGTGTAGGGTTCGTGCGGCATACCATCCGCCACGTTCGTAGAAAACGTACGTCAGACCGTTGAAAAATATATCACCCAGCGTCCAGGCAATATAGATGCCGAGGTAAAAGGCAATGTTAGGCGAGCCATCGCTCGCGTACGCGTCTACCCAGACCGCAAGCCACCAAGTAGTGCCGACGAACGAGGCGTTGCTGATTATGCTCATCATGATAGCCAGCAAAGCGTGAAACGGGCTACCAAAGAAGCGCATGTAAGAGAGAACTAAGCTACGTCAGCAAGGCAGAACTGAAAAGACCCCAGAAACCTCGGAAGTCACTGATTGGAAGGAAAATACTTACATTGTAGGCGTGCTGTTGTCCCACCAGTTTTCATGGCTTCCTGGTTAACTTCATCTTGACGTTTGGCGGCATCTGTCTTTCTCTGACCCCTCGGTGCAGTACCATTGGAGGCTCTCCCGTTCGTTTTAACCGTATTTGCGATAGCTGCTTCCATAGTAGTGTTCAAGCTTCCTCCGTCTACAAGAGCCTCGTTTATCGTTACCGCATAACGGGAAACCCCTAAGTTATTCTGCATATCTTTGACCTGGCCATTTTCCATGGCAATTGTCAGATCTGCCTGGGGTGCGATCCACGGCAACTGAGTGACGAGGACAACCGTTCGTCCCTTCAACAGATCGCCACAAAAGGCCTCCTGCCAGAGCGTGGCGGAAGTCTTTGCGTCGAGTGCCGAGAAAACGTCGTCAAGGAGTATGACCGGGGCCTTTGAGTAAAGAGCGCGGGCTAACGCTACTCGCGACTTTTGTCCGCCTGACAGAGAAGTTCCATTTTCCCCAACTTCAGTTTCATCTCGCTCCGGAAATTCGTTCATGTCGATAGCTAGGCCGCATGCCTTGACGACTCGGTCGTATCTTACTTGCTCGAACTCGCTGTTAAATAGAATATTCTCCCGGATGGTCTCATTCTGAAGCCAGGCAGTTTGTGACGCGTACGCGATATCTTTCGGGCACGTAATAGATCCGGCGTCAAGGAGAGTTTCTCCCAGGATTCCCATCAACAAAGTCGTCTTGCCACTGCCACTAGGACCAGTAACCACGTTCAAACCACCCTCGACGAAATCTATGGATATATTCTCGAGAACAAAGGTGGCCGTCTTATGACGCCTTATTGAGGCATTCTTGATCGTCAGTGGACCGGCCGGATGACGGATCAACGGCGTGACGTTATCGAAGTAACGATCCAGGCGTCGGAGGGATACCAACGCAGCCGTAAAATTTCGCGACTGACCGGAGGCCATAGTCAAATTACGTCTAAGTGTCCTGACTAGGCTGATCGATGTGAAGGCAATCTTGCAAAATTGAAGTGAGTGACTGTTCACGGATTTTCAAAGAGCAGCCTCTAAAGCGACAGTGATCTCACCTCTGCTGTTAGCTGTTCCTTGCGGACTACAACGAAAAGCCCAAACATAATTAGCAATGCAAACGTAGGGATAAGTTCCGCGAGCTGGCCTATGCATATGTAACTGAGGTATCAGTTAGTATAAACAATGTCACCGATTCATGCCGACGAGGTAGAGGGTAGGGCAATACTCACAGCATGTTTAGTCCCCATATCTTCTTTTGTTCACCACGGCGGATTGACTCGATTTTCTCGATGATTGCCTCTTCCCAGGCAAAGTATTTGATAGCTTTAATCGATGATAGATACTCTGATAGGGCCGAGATTCGGGAGTCCTGTATCTGTTTCATCTCGCGTTGGAAGCCCAGCATTTGCTTGGAGACAAGCAGTGGAAGTGGTGATAGAATGAACATGACCGCGGAGCCGACGAGCGCAGGCCAGCCCAACAACTTGTAAAGTACAGAGAGGACAAAGACCGTGCCGCAGGGAACTCCGAAAAAGGTCATCATAACATCTCTGCCACCCCAAACCGCATCGACGTCGGCGCTCATGAGGTTCGCTAGACGACCCGAGGCGGTCGCTGCTTGTGTCTTGTTCCCCGGCTTGTTTGCACCCTTGCCTGTTGTGGCAATCTCTGCAAAGATCTGATCGTCCAACTCCATGGATCCCATTGCCTTGTAGTAGAGTTCTTGTGTCAGTGCGGTTTTGATTCGCACAATCACGCGGGTTCCCGTGAAGACATACTGCTGGAACGCGGCGGAGCGGGCAATTGGACCAACAAACAATAACACCAGCCAGGCCCAAGGTCTGATACCGGCCGTCTCAGGATTACCTATATATCCTAAGAGGCCGTACATGGCCAAAGAAGTCAACGGCTCGATGCAAAAGGCGATTATAGAAACGCAAGCCATTGTCGTCAACTCGGCTCTCAGATAACGCACAATGGTTGAGAAACTCTTCTTGGACTTGGCCCGCGCCGTGAGGATTCTCGAGAGTAGAACAAATGGCTCATCGTACCACGGAAGCTTTGGAAGTTCATCAATGGTCATCTGCCGACGAACACCTGTGAGCAGCAGGGGTGTGAGCCATTCATAGGTCAGATAGTATCCAATCCAACTGCAGGTTTCTTCAGGAGAAGGCTCTGGGGTCGGGATTCTCTCAGAGACGCCTAGTTCTATTGAAGGGGGTATCCATTCTCTCGGAGTACTTGCAGCCACAAGCACAGCAGCAGCTAACATTGCTGTGCCGGCCATCATAACAAGGTTGGGGGCTTGGCTATACGTAGCATCCATATATGGGAGTAGCTCTCCTACGGCCACGACAAAAAGCAAAGTCACAAGAACGAAGTTCACGTGATGCAATGCGACATGTCTCCATTCGAGGTCGTTCAAGAGCCGTAGGAGGCCGAGCATGAATGCATAGGTGAGAGCAACAACGTTGGTCCATTTGCCTCCTAATTGCACAGCGGCAACAGCCGTCAAGGCCAAAGCCGCAGCTCGGAAAAGCTGACCGCATATCTCGAAGGGAACAGAGATGGTTGACGCGTTGGTCTCTGGCAGGGCTATCTTCGTGTATGGTCGCTGGAGAAAGTACCTGACGAGGACCAGGAAGGACGCGATCACAATAGTGAGTTGGAGATAGCCGGATTGCGCCAACGAAGCCAAGTCATGCGCCCATTGAAGATCCGCGTTTCTATGGAAGGTTAGTGGATCAATGGGATAGGTAGGCAGACTACAGTATCGGGGATGAAATAACAACCGCCTACACACCTATGTACAGCCAGCTCGGATGACCGGTTTCCAAGATAGCTCAGGGAATCAAGGTTTGAGTCCCAGCGGCTACTGGTGAACGAAAACTGATCCATGACGACTCGTCATGCCAGAGGGGCGCACAGTTGCAAACAACGTGAATAGGGAGACATGAAGTTTCTATAGGTAAACAAAGGTGAAAGAATTTGACGAGGAACGCCGCGTAAATCGGTGACTTCTCGATCACGACGCCGGAGTTTACCTGGGTGCCAACCTAGGTGTCTACCCAGTGTACCCGGTACCGTGCCTATAGCGTCTTCTCGTCTCATAAGTAAGTAGATAAATGATAAGCAGGTAAGGTAGGCATCTAGGGTAAGAGTCCTAATGTGCCGTTGGTATTGTAGGATGGATCTCTGCTAAGCCCCTTTCGGAAGGGCTCCGATGATGTGCGAATTAGCCTGATGTGTGGGATATTCTACCTACCTATCACCATCGCCAGGCCAGTCAAGTGTGTAAGCAGGAGCGCATAGATGGGGTAGTAGAGTTGGAGTGCACACTTTATACGAGATATATGCGAGATAATCCGTACCATGTAGTAGATAATCGGTGGTTATAAAATCATTGCATTGATGTGATTTGACGCTTCTCCAAGTAAAAGATGACAACTGGAGAGAAGACGAGACTACGTTTACTTAACAGTGTGTTCGGAAATATTTCCCTTCGTATACCTACATAGTACGCGAAACTGCCGGTAACCGGGCAGTCTGCACCGTTTTAGATGGTAATCGTGATTCGTTATCAGGAGTTATCAATACTGTACCTAACTAAGGTAGGTTAGTTAACCTCAACGGTGATCGACAGTGTAAGTACCTAGGCCATGACTATATGGACCTACTACAGTAGATAGGTAGGTATGACCCGCACTTTCGCTTCTTCAACCCCACTACACATACTTACCTACGTGTACTTACTTGCACTACTTACACTACACTACCTAGTCACGCAGATTAAACGTTGTGTTGTCAGGGCAACTGCATTTCTGGTTATCTTGTCCGATTCTCGGACACAGTATTGTATCATGATTTTCGACTGGAGCAAAAAAAAAGATGAAGAATGCTAAGTGGGGTATGGTTCCGAATCAGTCCGTGGGAATGAGGTAAGCAGTACTTAGGTAAAACGTTCTAGTTAGATAGGTTTAGTGCCTGTGGTTGGCTGCATGCCTATCATTGGACTTACGTAGTACCTATCTACTTAACTATCCGATAACTACCTATCGACACGAACAATTCAAATACCTACTCTGCGCTTGGGGGGTTTCCATGGGTGGATCCCTTACAGTAGTAGTTATCTAATGTTTGAGCCAATTACAAGTACGGAAAATGGCATGCCCCTGCCTATCTAGGTGGGTACCTGTAGATACGTAAGTAAGATAACGTTAACTGTATCGATTGCTGTACGATGCAAACTGCTCGACACCAAAGTTGGTCGCGATGTCTACTTACACTTCTTCTTCGTAAATGATACTCATGATCTACTACGTAGTATAGAGCAGAGCGCTCATAATTTACAGTACCCGACTTTCGCGACCACGCCGCTATGTACATTTATAATCGCATCAGGGGTTTGTGGCTCCTGACAACTTGTTGCAATCGACAAAAGATCTTCCATGGCTGATATCACCCAATACTTTTGTCAATGTCTTGCTCCCGTATCCTTCGCCAGTTCAAACGTGAAGTCGGATCCCACGATATGTCACCCAGGAGCGCCACGCGTTATCCATCACTCTATGATTTCCTATTGAGCGTCGATCCGATGAAGACGGCGGAGCAGTCATTCAGCAGCTCTTCATCACGATAGCCTTGGCGTTCTTCTGTGACTCCAGTTACATACAAGTTGATAGTACATACAACAAGCCAAATCACGAAACATAGGTACTCTATTTACTATCATAACAAGACGGTCTTCTCAGATATTATGACTGAATGGAGAAGACTCACTCAACATCACAACGATAATGACTTAAGTTGAGTCACTTGGAACCATATAAAAAGGAAAAAAAAAACACAGGAAAAATCTCGTTTTCTATATAAAAGATTACCACTGGTAAAGTAAACTAACATACAGGAACGTCCATCATCCCGCTGAACTTGCTTCTTTGCGAGATTATTCACCTCTTAGATTCAAGTATTACAGGGACACGCTCCCCCTTTTTTTTTCTTTACAACACCCAGCTTGAAACCCACTAACCTAGACAAAGGGACTAACAATGTCTTCACAATCTCAATTTAGAGCCAATAATGAGGGCCAGGTTCAGTCTCAGAGTCAGCCTCGGACTCCGACTCCGACTCGGGCTGAGGCTCTACCCCGGGTTGAAGCTCGACCTAGGGGTCCAGCCCGGCCTCAGACCCGGCCCCTGGATCCGATGCGGGCCCAGGCTCGGACTTGGGCTCTAACTGAGGCTCTGGCCCAGATTGAAGCTGAGCTTCAGCCTCAGACTCATGCTCGTGCTCAAGCCCAGACTGCTCAGGGTCAGACCCACAATCACGATCACGGTCACGATCATGTCAGCTACCGGAGCCAGGCCAACAGCCAGAGCCATTTTCATAGCCAGAATCACAACCACAGTCAAGATCCTAGCCGCGGCCAATCGCAAGACGGAGGCGGAGGTCGGGATCCTAGCCGGACAAACCAGCTGGCACCGTCTTTGATGGACCGCCAGGCCGGGACCTTCAACGGCAACTGGGAGTTGTGGAAAGATATATCGGGTGGTAGAAGTAGATGAAACTACTTCTCGTAGATGTCGGGCAGATGGCTAAGCGAAAGCCTCGGGGGTGGCGGAAACCCCTAAAACCATCAAGCCGGTATTGTTAGATAAGAACTCCATGTGCAGGGCGGGACAAATGGGGTGAATACAAAACGGATGTTTATCGTGCTGTGTTGGTGTGTCAATAGGTATATCGAATCCCCTTTTCGCATCTGCTGTGATATAAAAGAGTAGATGTTCCCTCCTTCCTAAACTGCTCGGACACGTTGGACTATTTTTCACTTCTTTTCTTTCTCGCCTGAACGCCTCAGAAACAATCGAGCCAGGGGTCTCTAATAATGGATATCGTTACTTTGTTCATTCCCATAAATTGCTTTTTTTTTTTCTTTCATAAATTCTAGCCCAACAGTAGAGGGACCGATAGTTCATGCTTCTAGCTCAATTCCCAAACAATGCAAACCCAGTCGAAAAGGCGTCTTTAAAATTTCTATACCACCACCATTCGTCGCCGCCTCCTTCTAGTTTCCGTTAACGCCGTCCGCCCCATTTTGAGCTGATTCTAGAACGGCCCTCTCGAGCGCCTGCTGTACATCACGGACCAGATCCTCCGGCTCCTCGATACCGTTGCTGATGCGGACGAGGTCATCGAAGACGCCTACAGCCTCTCGCTGCTCCTTCGGTATGCCGGCGTGTGTCATGGCGCTCGGGACCTCTACCAAACTTTCAATACCGCCCAAACTCTCGGCGAGGGTGTAAATTTTGGTGAGCTGGCAGAACCGCTCGGCAGCAACCCGGCCACCCTTGATACGGAAAGACAGCATACCGCCGCCCATTCCGTCCCGGTGCTGCCGTAGCGCGATAGCGCGGTGGGGGTGAGAGTCTAAGCCGGGGTAGTTGACGGCGACAACGTGAGGACTGGCCTCCAGCGCCCGCGCAACTGTCAGGGCATTTGAAGACGACTGGCGAGCGCGGAGATGCAGTGTCTTGAGACCTCTGTGTGCCAACCAGGAGTCGAATGCAGAGGGTACGGCGCCACCAGCGTTCAGCAAGAAAGCCAGCTTATCCCGCAAGTCCTCTGAGTTGCAGGCGGCTACACCCATGACCACATCGCTGTGGCCGTTGATGTATTTCGTAACACTGTGCACGACGATGTCGGCGCCGTGGTCCAGCGGGTTCTGGACGTACGGGCTCAAGAAGGTGTTGTCAACCACGACGGCGACGCCCCGGGCGTGCGCAACAGTGGCGACGGCACGGATATCGACGAGCCTCAACGTCGGGTTACTGGGGGATTCGATCCAAATTAGCTTGGTGTCGTCCCTGATGTGCTCTGCGATGTCCACCTCGATCTGCGGCGTAAACGTGACAGTAACGCCGTGGGCCTTTGCCACGCGCGTGAAGTATCGGTGTGTTCCGCCATAGACATCACTGACACTGATCACGTGCGATCCAGATGCTAAGCTCTGGAGGATAGTAGCTGTGGCGGCGCTGCCACTTCCGAAGGCTACGGCGTATTTGGCATGCTCCAATGCCGCCACGGCCTTTTCGAAATTGTCCCGGTTTGGATTTGAACTCCGGGAGTACTCGTATGCGCCGACGGGTTTACCAACAGCTGTCTGTTCGAAGGTTGTGGAGAGGGAGATGGGCTCGATAACAGCGCCAGTGGTAGGGTCGTGTGGTGCACCGGCGTGAACAGCAAGGGTTCCAAAGCCATGAACCGGAGTTGGTGCCCGCGGCGGGGTCTCAATGGACGACGACACAGTCATGTTTTTTTTGCTCTGAATTGAAATGTTGCAAGCCTGTGAAAACCAATTCGCCGACGGAGAGTCCGAAGAAGAGAAGAGGTGTGGGGTATATGTGTGTTTAGATATACACGATAGATAGACGATAGATAGCCGAGGATCGGATACCAGAGATTGGGTGGCACACGATCCGAATGGGTAAAGTAAGGACGATAGTGTAGGTAGACCAATCCACCCGGCGCCAGCCACGAGAAAGCCTCTAGATTTTGATAAGGGGTACAGAGAGAGGTGAATGGTCTAAAGGTTAAGAGGGGCGGCGGTAGAGATGCTTGATATACTAAGGCAGGTTGAAACTTGAGGAGTGGGTAATTGTGGATGGAAGTGGTGCGGTTGATGATAGTGTATCCAGGCAGTAGCTAATGAGAATTAAATATTACGCGAGAATCTATCTACAAACCTACCTAGGCCGATATTAGTTCCCCCCACCTGTAAAAGTACCTACCTACCTATTCAACAAGCATTCCGTCTGACTGGAACGCAAATCAATGGAATTGAGAAGACGCTGTTTTGTCATCAGATTTCCATGTACAGTTCGATTTATCATCCAAAGGTCCAAATGTTGTCGGAATGGAACACAATCACGTCATCTGCCCGGTAAGACACGGTAGGTAGCAACATCACCGGAATAGATGACGGAATATGTGTTTATCGAGTTCCTGCCCGATATTCAACAAAAGCTCGTTGTAAGGGTAGGTATTGGTTGTGTACCCTACCTAGGTGCCTAAGGTATCTAGATAGATAACACAAGTCAGATACTGATTCAAAGGTACCTATTGGCATTCACAAATGGATTGTGAATCGCTTCAACTTCTTTTCCTGGTTTTTTCTCCTTTCCACGTAAGCGTCTAGTGTAGATAGCCGAGCGCGTACGTTGGAGATACCTACACTACTTATAGTAAGGTGGTGCAGATCTGACAAATCGGTATCTCCCCCTTCCGACGCCCTTTGGCGATCGCGGCATTGAGGCAACTGCTTTTTCAAGGATTGTGACTAACTAACTAGGTGACAGGCAAGAGCTGGGGATATTAAGCCGCGAATTTCCGTCAATGGCGAGTGCCTACATAGTTTTTTTTTTTTGGAGGGGGGGGGGGGGGGGGGGGGACAACATCTTCCATATCTGCACAGAACACATCCATCGGGACGAATAACTACATCCCGTAGATATTCATACCTAGATCAATCATATGAACGCCAACTCGGAATCGAGTGAAACCTCCAAAATAACTCAGTGACTTTTCCATCGTTCAATTGACAATCGCTGAACCATCACTGAACCTTCCGCAAGATGAAGCCGACGATGACCGACAATGGCCGACAATGTGTGCGAGGTACAAGTAGGTACTGCTGTCTACCTAAGGTAGGTACCTATGAGGAGGATTGCGATTGCCTTAGTTAATGCGGCCGAGACGCAACGCAACAATAGGTACGAACCAACAACGGCGCCCGCGCCTACAACCTTGGAGATACCTACGTTACCTACGCACATCCATCCTTCAAACTACCTCAATTGGAAACAGATACACGATCTAACTTAGCACACTCCGATCTTCTGATCTGGCCCAAGTTCAACTGGGAAGAATATCCGGATCGTAATCATGACGTCTGTTTTACTTAGGTATAATTACTAGATAACTATGTGTTGGTGTTGGTCCATCGCATCCCGTTAACGGACAGGCAACCTCGCCTACCACCTACATGGTAGGTATTTCTTCGCCTGTCGATCTGTAATCCTGCACATCAACATTCCATCCAGAGCCTTTTATTCTCCCTCACAAGACAAAGGGAACTAGGTACCTAGGTATTGTCTCTCTATTGAATATAATAGGTAGCGATCTCAGACATTCGCAGCCGGCGGGATCCTCCCTGGAGCCTTGGGCGCATCGACCGTCAACCTCTGGCCCTTGTTCGGCGGGCCCAAGAACTTGCCGGCACCGCACGCATCCTGAATGGCATTGCATTTACCCTCCCAGGCCGTGCAGCCGGCATTGCCCGTCGGCGGTGCCGTATTGTAGCACATGTTAGCTTGCTTCCAGCAATTATCCGAAGCTGCCCAGCAACCCGTCTCATTCTGGTAATCGGGTACCTCGGTGCCGATCCAGTTGGCATTCTTGACGATGTAGTTGGCCGGGATGACGCCCTGGGTCTGCTTCGGCACAGATGATCCGGCGGTGGCAAACGACTTCAGATTCGGCCGTGAAACCTTGAACACTTTCGGGCCTGGGAGCGGGTACGGGAAGGAAGGCGTGTAGATATTGAACTTGAGGCCGGGATCACTGGCGTGTACGTGGCCCGGTATGCTGACGCTCTGGTCAGCCGGTACCCTGAGGGCAGCTGTGTTACTGCTTTCCACGAAGACTTGAGCGCATCCGATGTAGAACTGCGGATCGCCCTTATCGGCCTCGTGAAGAGCGAGCAGTTCTGGGCGGAAGAGCCAGTAACCCGCGGGCAGACCCTCGGGGATCTCGAATGACAGCAGGCCTTTATTGTCCATGAGCTTCTCGGTGCACCATTTCTTCGCAGTGGAGTCGTATCCTTCGTCCCACAGCTTGATCCAGCCCGGTCCAGCGGCCTGGTCATTGGCCATGTCGTTCACCTGCTTCGCGTAGACGGCGCACGGCCCTGGGAAACCTGTGTTTTAGCACACACTCCTACATCGTCCAAATAAGACGCTTTCGAAGGGCACTGGGCCTACCTTTATGCGATGCGTCGATAGAGCCTGGCTGTTCAGCATCGGCCCATTCTCGAAATAGGAATGTGAGTTTCCCGCCGGCTGCGGCAGGGCAGGTGAAGGCAACTGGCGTCTGGCCATCGACTCCTTTAACTGGTATTAGCCTGTTGTTTCTTTCCCAGTGCTCGCACTCCTGGCTGTCTCTGACTCACCGCAGGCCATGTTATTGCTGGCAACATCCTCCACCGGGTTGGTGCAGGTCCCAGAGTTGAGAGGCATGCGCACGCACGTACCATCGCCTTGGTCAGCGTCCTCGACGAATAGGGTTGTGAGAACTGTATGAGCATGGACTGAGCTGGCGAGGTTGGCCATCGCAGCCAGGCAGAAAATGAAGGTTCGCATCATTCTGACGGTTATCGACCTTGGTAACGACTAGACAAGTAAGTCTTTAAAGGTAGGCAATAGAAGCAAAAGACTGATCTCGATGAGACCTAATTCGATGGAGAGATACAGGGGATCTTGAACCACCACAGGTGATGCTATAAGGGGAAAAAAGGGAACGAGTTTTGGTAAGAAGACGAAGGGGGAGCCTCACAGAGGCTACTCAAAGGAGCGTAGGTATGCAACCACAAAGGACAAGCGGACGAATGTCTGTGGTCGTAGGTTGGAAAAAAGGTAAAACACCCCTTATGTAAAGGTAAACGCGGGGAGGAAACAACTGACTCTACTCATCTAGGTAGGTGTGCAGTATGAAGAGAATGTCGAGGAGACGAGACGCGAAACAGTCATCTGGTCTTATACATTTTCAACAAAGCCGCAAACCTCGGCCAACCGAATGGCCGTGACACGACCACACTACGCAAAGCCCGAGAATACATTATACCTATGAAAAATACAACTAGACTAACCTACACTATACCAGGTCTGACCAGGAGTGTTCAAAGCAAGTAAGGTCAGGCAGTGTAGGCAAAATCCCCCCTATCCGTAGGCGCCCAGATGGCCAGCTCTATCCCGACCGCTAAAGATCCGAGTCGTCAATTTCCACCCGCGTTTCAGAGCAAACGACGAGACTCTTTGATTCGATCTGAGAATCTTGCCTCACACAAAGGCTGATATGCAAATCCCCAGAGCCCAGGGCCCAGGGTCCATGGGCCCAGATGGAGGAACCAGGATCTAACACTACCGCGTCCAATGAGCCCGAGCATTCTTCAATTCGGAGAACGGGATTCTGAATGGGCGCGCCCCTCTCGCGCCCCTCTCGCGCCCCTCTCGCCATCCACGAATGGCAAAGTCATCTATCTACCTACTACCTACCAACCTAGATCCATGTGATTGGGGGAGGACATTTGTGATGAATTAGTTAATGATTGTCATTACTTATTCCGTATCTACTAGGTTAGGTAGTCTGTACCTACCATACGGACTACATACATCATACCTGCAAAGCGCCACGCTGATGAACAGGTTCTGAACAGGTATCCAACCAGAGTCCAACACTATCTACACTCTACACTCAGCACTACTTGATACCTACATCAGCTGAAGAACATGAAGAACAAGGGCGGGACCCAGTCTTCTGTCCGGTAGCGACGACAATTTGATTCGCCTTCGAAACGTCAAACACGGTGATCTGCGCTCTCTTTTCTTCTGCATCTACGGACTGTACATTACCACCTACTGAAACTCTCAGGATCCCAAAAGAAAAGAAAATTTGTGCATTGCCCGCATAAACACTCACCGGGTGTGTGAATTATATTACTGGCGTTGTCGGGCTTGTCTCGTCCCCGTCGTTACCGACCCGCGAACAAAACAAAAACGAAACGAAACGAAGCGAAGCGAACGACAACCCAACCCAGTTTCTTTTTTTCCCCGGTTTTTGCGTCCAACCCACCCATGCAAACACCCTCTATGGTACCATCTGAAGTCGTGATCTCACGCCGCTGCGCATCGAATAAGTCGTGTAATGAGTTAGGCAGACATCCAGCGCGGGTCTAGATGCGCCGAGCCCATCTTGCCGTTATTCGGGTATTACCTTTCTCTCCGAACCCGTTTGAGATCGACAACGCCTTGCAGCCAGTACCGTGCCGACGTGTTCGCGGCGCCCCGTTGTATACTACTACATACACTACCTAACCTATCAGATCCAAAACTTTGGTAACCGACATCTAGAGTGTAGTGTAATTAGTTAGTGTACACTATAATCTATCTAACCCCAGGATTTTCTGCGACTCGATCCCTCGGAAGCGAGTACCCGGGCGTTCGAAACATATCCGCGGGAGGAGGCGATGGGGAGGCAATGGGGAGGCGACGGGGAGGCAATGGGGAGGCAATGGGGAGGGCGAAACTCACTGAGGCATTAAGAACCCGGTGGAGAAGATATGCAAGGGGCTGAAGCTCGGCGGATGTTGAAATATGATGATGATGATGATGATGATGATGATGATTATGATGATACCTTATCTTACCTATACGCTTTTCGTCATTTCTTTTTCCCTAAACCTTTCATCCTTTCTTTGTCATCTTATTTTTTCCTCGGGACTTTTTTCTCCCGTCAAATTACAGGGGGAAAAAAAAAACCCTTTCTTTACGTGTTACGACGGACCCGCGCCAATGGCCAATTGGGAAGAACCCCGTTCGAAATACAAGGAGTCAAGCATCTTTATTCGGAACCATAGATATAAGGGCAAAGGAAAGGGGAATCATTTTTGGCTGTTATTGCTGTTGCGACGGTGGCACGAAGACACTCCTGTTACATGATGTGATAGATGACTTGAGAAAGTCGTGATGATATGGTGATGGATGTCATGAACACAACACGAGAGGCGAACTCTTGGTCTGCTCCGTGACAGGTCCAGTTGTTCGGCGGCGAGTTGAACATGCATGATCATATAGATAACCACATAACCAACTCAGATGTTCAACGGATACCCAACATCACCATTTTCATAACATCATTTCCAGTAAATGTGTGTGCTCAGGCGAAGAAACGTCGTCTCACTCGGCTCTACAGACATGTACGGTGGCGAGCCTTTCTTTTTTTTTTTTTTTCGCACGCAATATATTTTTTTGTACAAGAGACATGGGAATCCCTACACGTTATCAGGGAGAGCGGAGATGCATTTTTCGTAACAGCGGTTGGCCGAGAGTCATCTAGAATCCCTAGCCAGGAAAGACAAGGAAGTATCATCCACCCCCCCCTCCTCTTTTTTTGGCTTCATCCTACTTCCCTGATGATGTCTCGATCCGCCTACGCCGGTACATCTATGCAAAGAGGGACCCTAATCTCCTTCCCCATGCGCCTCGATGCGTTGGTCTTTTCACTTTATTGTACAGTTTTCATTTGAAAGGAATGATGGTACATGGTTTGGTCGGTATATTCGTAAATTCGTTGTTGTGGATTAGTTTGACGTCGTCTATTCGTTGATCTTGGCCAGGATCCTAGTGCGGCGCGGGTCAGGAGCGGGACCTATAAGAGACGAGGAGGGAGCAGAGGCGGTAACTTACTCGCTGTCGCGGAAGAGGTGGAACTCATCCTCACCGACCTTGACGGGGGAACCACCGTACTATATTTCCATGGTCAGCCCCGCGATCCTCAAAATCCTTCTTTGGAGACCGTGAAAAAGCACCAGGCGAAAGTCTTACCTGAGGAATCAGCACACGGTCGCCTTGCGCGACGCCCATGGGCACGCGCTTGCCATCTTTACTGAGGGCACCAGGGCCAACAGCGAGGACTCTGCCCTCGTTGAGCTCCTTGACACTAGACTCGGGCAGGTAGATACCACCGGCAGTCTTGGTCTCAGCCTTGATGCGCTGGACCAGGACACGGTCCAGTAGCGGAACAAGCGACTTGATGGATCGAATTGAAGTGGCCTATGCCAAGTAGAAGGCGGGTTCGTTAGCATGCAAGCTGATAAATGGTTGCAACTAACGACGACACAATCGGAGTTTTACAATGACGCACGCCAGTTTGCGATTTGCGCCTTTGCAGTGAATTGTCGTGAAAGGGATTGAGACATACCATTGTAAGTTGTGTGTGTAGTGAGGCTGAGTACAAACTGTGATGGAAGAATGTTCGCGACGACTAACGTGGTGGACAAGAAGCAGGAATCGATCAGGAATGGAAGAAAACGTTGAAGCTATCGTGAAGGGTTGCTCTTAGAAAGCTGTAGAAGCTTCAATCCGATGGGGCCCAACTTTTTCCATTGCCGTAGTTTTTCCGGCTGTATGTACGAAGTACAATGTACTTATGTACAATGCGAGGTACCTCGGGGCGGGGCCCGACTTCATTGGCTCCTTCCCCACCTTCATGCTACCGGTAGATAGGTAGTGTACACTACCGGCACAGCGCGTAATCGCTAAGTATACGGCAGGTATTCTAACCGCGTGTAAACAATCTTACGCAACATGCGCGTAACTTATACCTAATCCAACATCATGTACCTCCACTACCAACCATCAAACCAACCACCAACTGTTTAACAACAACAACTACCTACCTACCACCACCACCACCACCGACATCACTACCAATCACTCGGCACTGCGTGCCGTACACCCTTCAGTTGTCGTTATCATTGTCATACTGTGCGCCTCGGGCCATGCGGGGTGTTTGCCTGGCACCAGGCCTGATGTCGTCGAACCCGTAGATAGGCCGACCTTGTCGCCTCAGTGAATGCAATACCTATAGGCTGGCTGTCAGCGATAACTTATAACCAAGATGTCAATGAGCCGATAAATGTTCAGGATATTCACATCGTTGATCGTGATGGTCTTTGCTTGTCTGTACTCTGTGTATGTTACACAGTCTCTGATAATCTGGGTAATTAGGCAGCGAGTTAGTAAGTAAACAAAATACGAAAGCACCTCAATGGTATAGAGAGGTAGGCAGCCAGGCAGGCGAGGATTTGTTTTTACCTCTTCTAGTCTTTTTCGAAGGACCGTGCGAGCCTCCTCATATATCGTGGCGGAGATGCGTTTCACGCCTCCACGACGGGCGAGACGCCTGTAACTCGGCTGGTCAATTGATATATCACGAGGCGATCGGTGCGAAGACGTGGTGGATTCGGGCGTACCTTATCGCTGGCTTGGCTGTTGACGAGAATGCGTTAGCAAATGGGTGCAATCATGTGTATCCAGTACACTTACTTATGCCGAGGATGTTGTCGCGAAGGACCTTTCTATCGGATACTTAGTATCTATCTTCATCGATGTATCACCGCCAGCGGTTGGGATGAATACCGGTGACGCTTGACGCCCTGTTGCACGCAGTCCGACGCGTCAATGATGATAGTCTCAATTGTGTCAAGAAAGACTTGCTTACCCCCTTTCCACCGAGTCCCTTTCCAAGGGATTTACCTAGCCCTCTTCCGCCTTTCGCACCGCGTGGATCTACTTTCGCGCCGGACCCAACGTGAGGCGATGATTTGAACATTATGATCGACTGTCCTATCGGTTCTTTCTATGGGCAGTGGGCGTGAGGTAGGTGGGCGCCGAAACCGTTCAATGGACAGCTACCTTTGGTTCGAGGACAGACGGAGATTCGAGAGTCGACAATGTGGGAGGTTGGAGAGTTCGAGAATTGGAGAATTGAAGCTGCGAGAGTCGAGGATCGAGCGAACTTGACGAATTAGATTGCCCCTTGTTGCGACAGGGGGCGTTTCTCGGCCAGGGACGGCCCGCTAATTCCTGACGGTCCGGTGTGGTTATAGTGTACTGTATATATGCACAGTCATCGCTTACGGCAGGCACTGTAAAGTTCATAGTAGGTACCTACTACCTATACTATAACTCATGTTTGATATCTACACTTCGTCGAGCATCACTAACCAGTGATAATGATACCACCATCCCGTAATGGCCGCTGGATTTTATGAGATCCTGCTACGTAGTGAGAAGCTGTCACGTCACAATTAAGATTACGCTGCTTCAACAGCAGATATGAAAGTAGCCTCGCAGAATGTGCGACCCTCCTCCGTCAGCTCCTCATCACCAATCTTCAATTTCAGAACGTCGGGCTTGGTCGGGGCAAACTGTTATCATTATGTTAGCGTTCACAAACTCATAGCCAGCAACTCTCACGGAGGCTTTACCTGGTAAATGTATGGCTTAGTTCCCGCAGCGTTAGCGACGATCGTCTTCACAAAGCCGGGGACCTCTGCCATGACGTCTACACAGTCCTGCTTCACGGTTGGCCCTTCGAGAATGGCTTCAACCGCCTTTCCATCCTTAGTCATGCCGGACCAGACGAACTTTGTCTCTATTGGCTCAGGCCAACCAGTTGCGGCATCTTGCTTTGTTTTGACGTGTGTTGCACGGCAGGTTGTGCCAGCCGTTATAATCTCGCCGTCCTTGACCACTGCGCCGACATCCACTACGGTAGTCCCGTAGGAAGGTGGTGTCGTGAACTCCATCAAGATCGCCGAGTAAGTGGGACCTTGGAAATCCATGAAGTTCCAGCGAGCGGCAGCATGATGAGGCTTCATGCCCTGAAGGGCCATGATGAAGAGCGCCTTGCCCTTGAAATCAATAGGGCCATCCGCTGTCACAATGCTTCCCTCGGCCTCACACCTGGGCCAGAATGCGTGTCTCATAGAGCCCCATGGCTTTGATAGATCAGTGCCGTACAAGGTCCGACCATCCTTTCCAGCCACAAAGCCAGGGGCCGTCCTGGTCAGTTTGAGGTTGATGATAGATCTCTCATCGTTCATCGACTTGATCGTGTACGACTTCCCATCCTCTGACAACTCGACTGCGCAGTCTTTCGCGTAGAAGGAGGTTTTATCCTCGCTGAAATCGTAGTCGGTCAAAGGGTTAGAGCACCATAGGTGGGGCTTCGATCCATCTGTGTAGAAAATCTTAGAGTTGAACTGCACTGTAGTGCGGATACCGCTATACAAATTATTAGTTAACGATGGGTAAAATCGGACGGGGGCGGGATGACAGTACGCTATAATGCTATATACGATCTGGGCAAGCCCGATGTGTCCACTATCGGCCGTGAAGTAGAACACCTGCGTCTCAACCGACGTCTGGTCTAGAGTGGCCCATTTGAGATCATCTCGGGATATTTCGGTATAGGGTGTGGACTTCGCGTCTTCGGCAACAGATTTAATAGCAGAAGGGCCGTATATAGGCTCTTCGGTGCCGACGACATTCGCCAGACTAGATCGTGATATTAGCTAGACGAAGACTGAGAGGTTGAGGATACTGTTGTTGGCTAACGTTTGCTTGGCCCAGTTGAACATGGTGACGTAGAATGCCGGGAATCACTGCAAAACTGTCGCTGCTGGAGATGAAGGATGCGAGCGTTGTTGTAGATACCTTGAATGTTGAGGGCTTACAGGTAGGTAGTATATCACCCATAGATATAGGTAGTCATGCCCAATGCAGGAGTAGGTAGGTAGGAAGTCGAGAGAGCGAGTTTAAGGTACGCGGACAACGAAGTACGGCAGATGTCGCGGTTCCTTTGTAGGAGTACACACCACGGATAGCCCCTCTAGTATTCCGGCAGTATTTCGGTACCTACAAGCTACGTGAGTTACCAAACTTATGTGCTCAATAACACCGTGCGCAGAATGTATTCACAACTCCAAAGGTACTTAGCTAATGCACGTTAATGCAAGTAGCTGGTATGTGCGACTTCCATGTGTACATGACTTTGGCGGGGTGTTCAAACTCAGCCGGACCGTGAATCGTCACTGGTCAGCAGCCCTGGTGTGGCGCAACCTATCGATAAGGCCATCACCACCTATGGAATGGCCCGTAACTACTAACTACGGTCATGGCGCTAGGTACGCTCTTGAGTATTGGCACGGAACAGCCATTGTGGTGGCTAGTGCAATACCTACCTAGGTAGTTGCTGCAAGGCTTCTGATTTTTTACCTGGGTAGGTAACGTATCCGTTTTCGATATATCTGTGGGTATCGCGATTCACCAACACTCCGCCTTCTACCACAATTTCCGGCGTACAGCTTCATTTGAAGAAGCAGCAAGATGTCTAAGCGCGGTGCCGCCACCGCCGCCGATCAGGTCGTCAAACTCATCGTGGGAGCTGGACAGGCTAGTCCGAGTCCGCCAGTCGGTCCCGCCCTAGGAAGTAAGGGTATCAAATCAATGGACTTTTGCAAAGTAAATAAACATACCAATTTCCACCCTCACGCTGGAGAATAAGACTAGGTAGTTATGCTCACACCGCCGCCTAGGAGTTCAATGCCCGGACTGCGCATATATTGCCCGGTACACCGATTCCAACCCGAGTCACCGTACGCGGTGACCGAACATTCCACTTCGACGTTCGAACGCCACAAACCTCTTGGCTTTTACGAAACGCTGCAAACCTGCCCATCGGAAAGAAAGGCAAGCGGAAGGGAGCGAGCAAGCCAGGCCACGAAGTAGCAGGCACCATCAGCTTAAAGCACGTCTACGAAATCGCCAAGATTAAACACTCAGAAGTACGATTATCTGGTCTGGGCCTTAGAGGATTGTGCAATGCGGTTATTTTCCAAGCCAAATCAATAGGTATCGACGTTGTCCCGTGAATGGTCTATGGAACACTGGGCTATGGAAAGAGTCTCGAATCAGCGACCAAAAGCTACGAATCCGGGAATTAGCGCTCCGGAATAGAATGTGAGCCCATGCTCCTCGGCAGCTGAGGCTCGGCTTCGGTGGACTGTATTTCCCGCGTGTACACCTTATCATACTACCTACATCATAAACTGGAGGGACGAGAACCACTCCATTTTAGTGCCTGACCCATTCGACTCAAGGAATGCCATTTTGATTTTGGACATGGAAGATGAATACGCCCAGCCCGTTCGAGCCTCGGACACGAGAACTGCACTTTGGAGAGGTTTACTCTCTTCTCCCGAGATAATGAGCAACTCTGTTTGTCAAGACCATGACCAGACTGCCGTAGTGTTGGCCATCTCTCGGATCCTTTCAGTCAGATTGACAAGTCATAAGACTGGCAATATTCTCGACTTGGCAATAGACAGTCGGTATTTCTGTATCCAACCCGGATCCGATTATCCGAGAAGTTCTCATGAAGGCTAATCATGACAAAGTCTGAGTGCTGTTCATGTACACTGGCGGCATATGCAATCTGTATATAAAGCTTCAATGATGATGCTCTGTTCGCATATGAAATCCTCCTACTTTTGAGCTGACTCACTCTAACTCAAGGACGATGGAAACATGGCATCTCCCTTGATTAAGCATACGCTTCTTATATTCTGGTTGGAAGATATCACACTCGTATATCTAGGTATCTATACACTATCTACGCCTACGCCTATGCCAGAATCAGCTACGCATCATTACATTAGTGTACTGATCGGCCAACTGCATTGCTCGGCGACAGGGGTATGTAGGTAAGTGACGCCCGGATGGCCGAAAAGGACACTACGATAAGGCCGATCAGGACTATGTCCGTAGCAGTGTAAGATATAATACATCAAGGGAAAGAATACCGATGGTTGATTGCACCCCGGCATGGGTTCGTAGGTTAGAAACTGGTCACAAATTGGGTACATAATATAGCTAGAGAACACCTGATCTTGGCAGCGGACGAACCAAAGAGGCTGGCCATCGAGATATACATATCACGGCCGTTCAACAGAAAACCTGGAACATCAGTTCTGTCAGAGCGGAGCGGCTCGCGATCGCACAAGCCAATGGGCAGTGCACGTTTTAACTAGGTTAGGGACCTACCCTCAAACTATCCCGGCATGTGCGGATGTAAGATGAGATGTTAGTTGGTAGGTAAGCAGGCTCATCGTGTCGTTATCCGTACTTCCGACGTGCTTCCATTTGGATGGACTTTTTTGAACTCATCCCAACGAGTTGAAACCCTTTCTGAAAATAAATCGTAATGATCAAGAAACTTCTAAACATAAAATACCTACCTCGGTATCACTTGATAAATCCATCGGTACTAGCAGGAGATCGATGGCGCGAGTCACGATAACGGTAGGTCTCTTCCTATGTAGGTATCCATAGGCAGGTACGGATGTATAAGTAGGTACCTTTGCTCAGTGAAATGTGGAATACGCAATCTGGGCATTATGTAATTTGGAAGGTTGCATCGGTTGCATCGACGATAAACTACCTACGGGTACACTAGCTGGTACCAGGAAGTAGCGTCCCAGGCCCCACCATCGTTTCTTCCAAGTTCCTGCCTGAGGCTCGATTGCGCCCGAGACATCAGAGCGGTAAACTTACTAAACTTTCATAATGCACTACAACTAGGTGCCCTACGATATATCGTCATCCGCGGGCCTCTCCCTCTTTTTACTTTTTTTTTTTTTTTTTTTTTTTTTTAGAGTTGCTCGCATACAAACCCGCCTCGTGTTTATTCTTCTCGGCTCCCCCCTTTGTTTCAATATACCTACCTAGGTATCATCGACACACACCAGCTACATCAGTGCGAGGCATATCTTTCCGTGCTGGCGTTGCCGCTGTTGACCGTGCCCCCTCCATACCCCCATATCGTCCTCTCTTCAGAATGGCGACACCGGACGAGGGGGCTATGCCTCCTGCTAAGCGTGATGGAGAGCCGCCGAAAGGTATGAACCCCGATCCATTACAGCGTCTTTGTTTTGAAGACGCAGAGCCCCACCCTCCCGAGTCCTCTATATGCATCCCTTGCTACCACCGACCTTTCTTTGATCGCATCGGCTAACATTCCTCCGTTGTTTGCCACTATCAGGCTCTTCCGGTGATGCCTCACATCCACCTCACGGACCGGCGCATACGGTACGATTCGCGAGCACCGTCGACGAGGCCGGCCCGCCTGTTGTAGACCAGCCGCGCAATGATTCATCCGCTACCCCCGACCAAATCCAAGCCTTAACAAATTGTTTACAAGACACTCAACTTCGACAGCAACGCGCTAGGAATTATTCATTTCAGCCAATCTCACTTCCCCCCTCCAGGGTATGTGGTTCACTATGCTACTATGAGATCATTGCCTTTACCTCTTACTATCTATCTGCGGCCACCGACTTCAGATAAGAATACCCTCATTGGCAAGATAGATTTCGCGATCACACACCTACCGTGTCGCAGAGTTGCCGGAGGACGCGCGAGTTGTCGGCGCTTGATGAATAGCATCGAGTGGAGTGGCGTCATTAGAGGTCGTCAGCATTGAGAAGAACATTGGTGACTAACAATTAGTCTTAGGTACCCTCGACCGATATCACGCCTGTTGCAACTCCCCAGCATAGTCACAGCCCTCTGGCGCCTCGATCTCCGCACCTTGGACCTACTATATCAGGCTTTACGCCCCCACTGACGCCCGCTTACACCTCGGCAGATCAAGCTGGTAACAAGGGCGCACGACACGCTGGCCCGGATAACGGCTTTCCATCGTCCGAGGTCACGCCGCAAGGCTCAAGCCAGGGTTCGCGACCATCCTCCCGTTTGGGTCTGCCGCACCGACCGGCGTCTTCAGATAACCTTTCCCTCAAAGCCACATTTGTTGAGGATCCGAGTGGCTCTCGAATACATCGGAAAGGAATGTTTACTATTGGAACGGGTGGGCAGTCCCTCCCAGTATCTAGAGAATCGAGTCCGTCGAGGAATCCGGCGTCCCAATTTTATACCCGACCTTTCAGTCCGCATGGCGATGCAAATGATCCGTATGCCGCTAGCAAGCGACCAGCGCCAAATAAGAATACTGGGAATATTGATCAAAGATTCGTCTTTTCGAGGAGAAAGAAGCACGGGCCCACGATTTCCACGACAAATCTACGCCAGTCTGAGAAGTCTGATAAGCGCTCCTCTGGTCTGTTTGGTACGAGCAAGAAAGCAGGCGACAGTCCCTTAGCGGGAACAAGTTCCGGGGGCGAACAGGTTCAAAAGGGTTCAATGTCAGATTTGAGGAGATTTTTCAAAGTCGGGGCCAGCCACAAAATGAAGAAAGTGCTCCAGTCACCAGCTACTCCAACACCCGGGGCAACAGACCTACGTTCTTCTCACCTCCCGTTTGCCGATGACCACGGTCTTTCTTCGAAATACGGGAAAATAGGTCGGGTTCTCGGATCTGGTGCAGGCGGTTCTGTTAAACTCATGAAGAGAAGCGAAGATAACACTGTCTTCGCTGTAAAGGAATTCCGACCTCGGAATTCCTATGAGACAGAAAAGGAATATACCAAAAAGCTGACTGCCGAGTTCTGCTTTGGATCAGCTCTTCATCATGGCAATATCATTGAGACGTTGGATATTGTTCAGGAGAAAGGCAAATGGTACGAGGTTATGGAATATGCTCCGTACGATTTATTCGCTATAGTGATGACGGGTAAGATGAGCAAGGCGGAAATCAACTGCTGCTTCCTACAAATACTCAGCGGCGTGACGTACCTCCATGGCTCCGGCCTTGCTCACCGAGATTTAAAGCTGGACAATGTTGTCGTCAGTGAGCATGGAATCATGAAAATCATCGACTTTGGCAGTGCGCATGTCTTCAAATATCCTTTCGAGAGCGAGACGGTGCTCGCCAGTGGTAAGTAGCAAGCGCCGCCTCGGACAATGACAAATGACATTGATCTAATTGACATATAACTAGGTATTGTTGGCTCGGACCCATATCTCGCCCCCGAAGTATACGAGGAACGAAAGTATGACCCACAGGCCGTTGATATCTGGTCTTTGGCTATTATCTTCTGCTGCATGTCGTTGCGCAGATTCCCGTGGAAACTGCCGCGGTTATCGGACAACTCGTATAAGCTCTTTGCGGCACAGCCAACACCTGGCTACAGCCCCGAGTTGCTGCTTCTGCCATCGAGACCAACGAATGACGTGGCGGAGACCGAATCGGCTTCAGAAGAGGCCCCGAAGAGCCCTCCGCACAACAAAGATGGGCCGGCTGTTCCGCCGCAGACAGACGGCGCCGATCGCAAGGAAGTGATTCGAGGCCCGTGGCGCCTGCTCCGTCTACTTCCCCGGGAGTCCAGGCACATCATCTACCGGATGCTGACCATCGATCCTAAAAAACGAGCTGACATGTCCGAAATCCTCGATGAACCGTGGGTTTCGGATACAGTGATATGTAGGCAAATCGGGCCCGGACAGATCGAGAAAGCCGACCACACACATATTCTCGAGCCACCGGCCCCCCCTTCGTCGAAATAGTCAGGGGCCATGGTCGCGTTGGTGTTTGGCCTCTTTCGAACAACAAAAAAAGTATGCGGATTCGGTCGTATGGCTGTTATTACTTACCTGGGAACACCCCGTCTGGTCATAAAGTGTTATTATGGGAATTATGGCGCTCGTTCGCCCTAGACAGAGCGCGGAGCGATGCAAACCGATCGATCGCAAGGTTAGGTTGCGCGGCTATGAGTATTTGGTAGGGAGACCGAGTTTGGTCCGGTTGGTCTTGGTCTTCCATGGTATACAACTATGCTTGCTTATAGATACGGTTTGCAGTAATTGGCTTTTTTAGAGGGTGTGTTGATTAGCGAAACAAATGATGTGGTCATTTTTGGCAAAGAAAACACACTCGAAAGTCCCTTTAGTTTACACGATAATAATTAGTTATACCCCCCAGCAGCTTCATCAAGCTTATTACCTCTCCCATAGCAATGCATTTAATAACTGAAGACCCTCATTTCAGAGTGAGACGTCGGGTTCTCACCGTGCTTTTTCTCAAGGAGCGTAGTAGTTTTTTTTCATTTTTCTTTTAAGGGGGAGGGAGGGCTTCTCCTTTCCTTCAATGGAATCTCTTCTTAATGAATAGACTAACTCACGTCAACTTAGAAACTCTGTGCGAAGGGGATTAACCAAAAGCATCTCAGATAATTACAAACTGGAATGGCTGGTATCTCTCTAAAGCGTGGTCTCCAGGGAGAAAAAAAAGAAAAGAAAAAAGAAAAAGGAAAAGAAAAAAAAGGGTCTTACGTAAGCTTCTATGTATGATACGCGTGTGGGCTCGTAGGGCTGTGAATGAGACAAGAGACAAGAGACAAGAAGACGTCAACGTCAAACGTCATCAAAGTCCCCTGCGCCGGCATCGCCGACGGAAGAACTGGCAAGAGGCACCGGGCGCCGGACATGGTTTCCGCTTTCGGTACATTTGTGCGACGTCAGAAGTCAGCGGCGAATGGGTTACGGACTAGACTTAGATAGATAGATAGGTAGACCTGTTACGTTGCTACCTCACCTCGGACGAGGCTCGGGGGGTTGCATTCGATTGTTATTATTTTTATTGTTTTTTATTTTTTTTTAAAAAAAAAAACTGGATCAAGGGGGGGAGTGGAAGGAGTCGGACCCTTCCCTCCCCTTCCTTTGGTACGTGGGGGTTCATCTTTTTTTTTTTTTGTTTTTTTTTTGTTTTTAAATGTTTTCTATTGACCCGACGCCATGCAGACGGTAGATCCACCCATATTCAAAAGATGATGATAATTGCCTATCTTATATCTTATGCCTCCTTTCTCCGCCTGAATTCCGAAAAAAAAGCTGGGAGGATTTCTTATGATTTGATTTGATGGACTACGAAGCCTGGGTGGTATACCCCCCCCCCCCCCCGGGGGGGATAATTAACATCCACGATGAAACAAGGAAGGGAAATGATTAGTCACGGAGATCGAACGAGAGGGGGAAGTCCGTCTTGTCGAAAGAGACCGACTTTCACCGTCTTGGATTTGGGTGAATGCTGCGAGAATGAACCAACACCGACCAATACCATTACCAACATAACTATAAACCCAACATACAACCAACAGTGTGCTCCATAGTAAGTCTTCACATCTTCATCTACATCCCCATGTTTGTCTCGCCTGACTTGACCAACGACTGACTATCTATTCCCCATTCTTCCAAATGCCCGTCAGCCCTATCTTACTACATATCTACTACTTATGCGGTTTATATTTTCATTTTCATTTCCATTCCCAATCTCATTCCCTTGGTAATACCGCGCCTTCTCACATCATCCAGTCTCCGTGTCCGTCCGGTATGATTCCAAAAGGGCTAAAAGCAGAAGGGTATTATCTACTTGGAGATAGCTAACCGACCCTTGAACTTGTGTGTGTGTGTGTGTGGTGTAAGATGGATATGTATCTGATAACTACTTAATTACATATATGAGTTTTGTAACATTGTCATGCAGATAAGCGGCACATGTGATAATTAGATGGATGGATGGATGGATTCACGGGATTGAACACAATTGAACGAAACAATGATCGAAAAAAACCCCGCCATGACTGGTCGTGGATAGTCGTTATCGAAGTAAGTCAGTCCAAACCGGCGGATGTCCGGCGCATCAACGCATGTAATAAATATTATTTTGTTCATTTGGTCTATTACCGACCAGACTCAGCCGCCCCCCCCCCCCCCTCCTTTTGCCTTTGGCACCATCTCTACCATGGGTGAGGCCGCGCTGTGTCTTATTCGCAATGTCAATGATTACTATCTACATCCTAGATACATACCTACCTTTTCGTTGAAGCCACGTGCGTGCATAACCCTAGATAAAAGACAAATCACACGGCCGGGTCGGGTTGTTTATGTATGTATGTATGTATGTATGTACGTATGTGCCTTCGACATTCCCGGTCTCTCACATCTTATCTGACCCTTACCCTGACCCTTACCTTGATCTCAGTCAGTCGACTGGTCACAAGGCACCACACACATCCCATTCCCCAATGGAAATGGGTCGGTCGTCAGTTCAGCCCGTTTGTTCACCCAGCCAGAGAGTGGTCGGACCTAACCGTATTGTCCGATCCTCCGGGCCCCCGAGACCATTACGTCTCGAAATTATCTCCCCAGATAACATAAAATGAAATAAAACAAAACAAAACAAAATAAAATAAATAAAAAGAGAACGAAACTCCTGTGAGCACTAGATAAGCTAGCTAGGTTACATAGTAAGGACTTGGTTAGATGGTCACATAATGATATAATCGAGGAATTAGGATTGTATGTGGACATGCCCACGACCACGACCACGACCACCATCTTTTACCTCTCTATTAATTAACTCAATACCACCCTCTTGAAACATGTCTCTCTTACGCCTTTCCTCCGCATCTTTCTCCCCGTAGGGCTGACTACCCATCGCCTCTCTCCCCTCCCTATCCTATCCTACCCTCCCCGGTACGGTACGGTACGGTAGGGTTTCATGGATTGAGCGGCATCCCCTCCCCCTTCCCCCCCCTTGTCCCTGTCCAACAGCTCCCTCATACTAACTAATGTAATGTGTAATCCGCTCGTAAACATGGGGGGTCATCAGCCGACGCAGCCTTATGAACAAACAAACAAACACCCTTCCCCTCTCTCCCTCCCTCCTTGCTCGAAAAGCCCATCCCACCAGATGCCCATGCTCTCCTATCTAATCCTTTTTCCTACCTACTTTAAAATAGATAGGCGAATGATTCCCCAAGTCAAAGTGCCATAGTGTAATTAATACCAGAAGGAAGCGAATCGTATACATACCTAGTTAACTACCTAACCTAACCTCAAACCCTTGGCTCATACCATACCCATCTACCCTGTCGACTAGACTACCCAGGTTCCTTACTTACGCCCATCCCTCAACGTATGGGTAGGGTGCGTAGGGTGCGTAGGGTGCGTAGGGGGGTGGCATGACATCTAACCCGCCTTACCCGGTAATACTGGCAAGCCACGATGCGGAGAATCGTAGTGCCGAGAGAGAGAGAGAGAGAGAGAGAGTGTGTGTGTGTGTATGTGTGTGTGAGTGTGAGAGCGAGAGAGTGAGGCGGCGCGAAGCGGTGAAGCAAGCTGGTTGATTCGTCGTCGTGTTAGGTTGGTTGACATGGTTGGCTGGTTGGTCCAAAATGCATCACCACCTATATATGTATTATGACCAAGAACCGCCCGCCAGCTAACTATTTACCGGTACAGTCAAGTCACATGGAGTTGGAGATGCAATCATTGCATTGCTGATCCCCACGCCATGTACCTGTACATTCCAGCTTACCTTAGGGCTAACGGCATTCGGGCGGTCCAACCTCCATAGGTAAGCAGCCGAGGCTTGCTTGATGGGGAATTCACATTGGCGATGGCGTCAACTAACGGATTTCTTAGGGGATTTCTCTCTCTGTGCGTAGGGTACGGGAGAAAGTAAATCTCGACTTGGTGACGGCCTTATTAATCATCATAAGGCCGGAGTCTCTCTATGTAGGTAGCATATGCCAGTGGTATCTCTATCTTTTTTGCTACCATTTTCTATATCCGCAGTAACAAATTCATCTCTTGGCTGCTTGAAACTCGCTCGCTATGGCGCGGAAAATGCAGCCATTCCAAAAGTCTAATCAAGAGAGAATTTGATAGACCAAAAAAAAAAAAAAAAAAGGAAAAAAAAAGGTTTTTTACTGTGCCTGCACATGGTTTCGAAATATAACACCCCAATTTGGGAAGGGATATGTCATTCGCCGTCTATGTGTCATGGTTCCTCTTCCTCTTCAATGGTCTCCGTGCCTCGTCGCCGACAAAGTGATTCTTTTCGATTTGGTGCTGCCGTAGATTATCTCGCCGATTCTTGTATTCCGAGTTGCAGCCCGGAAAGGGACACTTATAGATGATAGGCGGATTCGTCGAGTGTTGCATTTTCTTGTGCTTCGCCATGCTGCCCTTGAACCACTGAGGATCGCCTTTCGGTCTGTAGCCGCAGATTTCGCATCGCTCACTTGCCTCTACCTTTGCCCCTGATGAAACCAAGGTAGAAGGGCACGAGGTATCACTCCCTTCCCCCTGGTCCTTGAATGGGGCTGTAGGCCTATAGGAGTGTGGAGTCGTCGTGATTTCTGGCAGTGCGTCCGATAATGGGGCTGGCGAGACGGCATAAGATTCACTGTGGGTCTCGGAAGCATCGCCCCTTACGGGTAGGTGACTCGGACTACCCGTAATCTGCTGTGTATGCGAACCCATTGAATGAAGCCCCGTTAGGTCCAGGCTGGGGCTGAAATCTGTAATCCCACTGGTATGCATGGGCGGCTGTGTGATGGGCAGCATGGGATAGCTCCATGACAAGCTTTTGTTCAAGTCCCGCAGGAATTCCTCTTCATATTGGTATGGGATCATTGGGTACTCCGTGTGGCCACCTTGGGGTTGCTGAGGCAAGCGACTGGCGCTCCGGAACAGACTTTCGGTGAGGGATATGCCAAGCAAATGATATTCAGCTCGCCGTCGAGTTCCCGATTGAGAGTAAATCTCGTCGCAGAGACTCCGGACTTCGAGGTTATACCGACCACGGAAATCATACGATGAAAAGTAGTTCTTCCAGGATAGAGTCAGCTTGAACATGGAAGGGGATAGGGATATTTAACAGTATCTCTCGTTGAATAGCCTAATTCAATGGCCTGATTCAGATGGAGCCGAGAGAACCCCAACGTCTGTCTCACTTACCTTCCCTGTTTGTATAAGTTCAAGCTCAAGCTTGC
Organism: Xylariaceae sp. X187; assembly: GCA_028637585.1. NCBI lineage: Eukaryota > Fungi > Ascomycota > Sordariomycetes > Xylariales > Xylariaceae > Xylariaceae sp. X187. The sequence goes on along the minus strand of JAJIZN010000001.1, from coordinate 2,860,249 downwards.
GAATCGAGGGATAGTATCCCGTACGAGCATTCTGTCCAATCGCTTTCAATTTTCCCAGGAGGCTGTCTGAGTCATGATATCTCCGACACAGCTCCTGGACAAGGTAGGATGAAGCTATTGTTAGAGGTGTATCGCCTGACGAGTGGGGCTGGTTCGAAGAGAGATGCGACGCCCAGACATCTGAACTGAGAACTTCTATAGGATGTTGGGTGTCACTTTTCACTACGATGCTTTCCAATTCTGTCACTGGTCAGTCAAAATGATGCGATGACGGTATAGGAAGCCACTAACCGTCCAAGAAATCCTGACCCATGATCACTAAGGGGTCAGGGTTCGCGATAGCCATCCTGCTCACCTGACCATCCAGTTCTTTGCCCTTGCTCCCCGCTGACCAACTGGCCGAATACGGGATTCGCCCTCGTGATGTTGATTCCTGGGGATTTTGATGCCATAGGGCTCTCACAATTTGACAGTAGTCATCGCGATATATCGTACCAAAACGCTCACTATAAGCCATTGCTTGCTCGTAAATCTTGTTAGATCGAGTCATGAGACCATCTTCATGGCTAACGAGAGAGATGGAATTGATCAAGTGAATGAAGCAGAGGTATTCGATGGGGTCCTGTCGGGTGTGGTAGTTATGATTTACGAAACTTTTCAACCTCGTGAGACCGACAGAAACTACGGCGCCAAGCGCCTGCGTTCTGAAATTGTCGGCGAGCGAATTGTTTTGAAGTCGACTTAGCTTTGAGACCGAACTGGAGAATTGTTGACCTAAAGAATCCCATACTCGCTCAATCAGGGCCTTTATTTCCAAACCAGGGATTTGGGCCCCAAGAAAGTCAGAAGGGATGTCTGTCTTTGCAGTTGGGTCAGTAAACATCATATTGACAGAAGTGCCAAGTGACATTTCGGTATCCATAGAAAATATCCATGAATAGCCGTCTTTTGGATCGTATGAAAACATGAGAGGATCTGACAGGAGTTGAGAAGGAAGTTGTTTATCTCCAATGAAGTTTGGTACAGATTTCCGTTTGTAGTGGTAAGGGTCTTCCGGACATGTCGACCTTTCCATATCTTTCTCTGTACTAAACATGTGGTGTTCTTGCGGTGCTTCCGGGTATGTGTCAGCGCTTAGCGGTGTTATCGGTGAAGCCAACATGGCATCTTGACTAAAGACCGGTGACCACATGGGTGAAGACCCTGAGCCTGTACTCCAAGGCGTAATTGGGGAGATCCCATGAGAGCCGAATGGGAGGGATGCGCTTGGCGACAGATGCTTGGTGTATGATTTCGTTCTGTAGCGATCGATCTTAGTATCTAAGGCCAACGAAGGCCGTCGTGATCCATTGCTACCTGAAGAGCCTCCGTCTGACCGTCGGACAGTTGAAAAGCTAGGTGGCGATGGTGGGTCTAATGTGAAGTTAGGAATTGGAGTTGACGGGGCCTTCGCTTTAACGCATGGCTCCTGTGGGCTTGAAGTAGCGGTAGGGTATGGTGCGTTATGGTTCACAGTGTCAAGCTCTGTTGTGGGAGGTAAGGGTGTCGAGTCCAATTCAAGAAGCATTTCTGTACCGTTTAGCTCGGGCTGATTTCGTGCAAATGGTTCCAATTCTTGGTGGCTTTCTTCCTGCTGTACCGGTTGTTCTACTTGTGCTTTGTTGTATGGTTCACCCCCATCTACATTAGGAGAGTAACTCATTGGGGGGCATGGCTGGGCGTTGTGGTTAGATGGATTAGGAGTGTCCCGCCAAGCTTTTGCACTGCTGATGTTCGAGAAGAAGCTTTTCGCCATGCTGATTATGCGTTTTCTCTTCGTAGGCTGTGCGATGGAGCCTGTACAATTCTTGTCGTTGAAGCGCTCGACTCTCATGCATTCGTAGCAGAGATATTCGCCAGTTGAAAGGTGTCGGCATTGGGTCAAGTGTTTTAGCATTTCCTCGTGTTCCTCAAACCGTTCGCCACAACGTAGGAGAGGACACCGCAGTCGCTCGCTCGCTGCCATGTGTACGGAGCTGTTTCTTTCTACGGCAGCCCACAGGATGAATCTTTGCCGGGCACAATTCTCCCCTGATATGTAGTTTCGAGATCTGAGGGCGTTAGCACTGCCAGAGCTGATCCTCGAAGCCTCAACACAAAATTTGGAGGACGCTTACACGCATGAGGCGGGTGTGTGATTGTGGGATTCGGATCGCGAGGGAGACTGCGACCGTCTTCTCCTATGTGAAGACTCGGCGGAAGACGTGGTGGGCGATTGACCGGGCCGTGAGTCCGGGTCCGTGTGAACAGACGGGTCGTCGTCCACGGTGTTTGACTTGGCGGTAGCAAGGTTCTTTTTCGGCAGCATTTTGGGACTGAGACACTCGAAATGATAGACTTACGCTTGGAGGAGAGAAGGGGTCCAAGGCGGGCAATTTAGGTCGCCACCCACCCATGTCTTTATCTTAAAGATCTGGAGTTGATGTCGACTCCATCGAGGATGACCATGTAGGACTTCGGACATGGATTGAGCGGCAGGTATCTGTACATTTGCACATTCACACATTTACACACTTACACACTTACCTAGTCCGTAGGACCCGCGGCAGTGGCCAGAGCCTGGTACGTAACGATTGGTGAAGTCGCTGTGTAGGCTCCCTCTGTCATAAATCCCATGCGCTAGACATGGCTGACAATGCCCTTCTCGCAACATTGTTCGCTGCGCAACATGGCGCATAGAAAGCACGCACTGGTGGAATTGGGGTCCAAAAACCCAACTCGGTAAGGGGCGCGGGCAGGGTCCCAGGGCCTCAGGGCCTCAGGGCCTCAGGGCCTCAGGGCCTCAGGGCCTCAGGGCTTCAGGGGCAGGCAACAAGGCAGACCGGGGTGCGTTCGTTATGCCTTGTCGCGGAGCTGAGTTGTAGCTATGACTTGCTGACTGCAGGACTCGGGCTTTATCCAATCACAGAAAGGAACTCCCCTATACTGGAGGCTCCGAAAGCGAGAAAGCGAGAAAACGAGAAAGCATGGAACTTGGAAGCTGTGTATTTCGATGCCGCGAAATGGGCAGCTAGCGCTGAAATGGGTCTCTTTCGGCTTTGGACGTATTGCACGCCAACAATAGTTGCGATGTGACGCTCTCCATATCTGAGCCATGGATTGTCGATCGGAGATGGCGAGAACCTGGCAGATACGATGCAGGAGATGAAACCCATCATTTTTTTCAGCCCTAACTATTGTGAAATTATTGTGGTTAATTGTTTGGAATTCATCGGGAATAGGTAGGATCCACGACTATCCTCTTAACCTGGATGGGGAGAAGAGAGATTCGATTCGATTCGATTCGATTCTTGACGGGGCAACATTGAGCGAGACTTGGAGATATTTCGAGAGGTAAAAGAGGAGATTCTGTATTCTTAAATGTTGCAGGACTGATGTAACTTGAGCAAGCACGTCCGACCAGCCTGCGCTTGCCCGCTTCTACCTAAGGAATTCCGTACACGACGGACGAACGAGATGAGCATGACGAGCATCGTATGGCTGGTGCGTGGCAGCGACTACCTATCTACGGTTACATGACCCACTAGGTAATCCCAGGTGTACCCGTAGATAACCGATAGGTACAGACTGTAATTACAGACTACCTACGGACGTACCTAACCTTGGGACAATCGTGCCTTGAGCACTGCTCAGTCATCCAAGGGTGACAATTCGCCTGCCTACCTACCTAGGGTAGGTACAATCCATAGGTTAGATAGGGCCCATTACTCAGTTAATACGGTGCTGCTCAGAATACCCCGCCTAAGGTAGTCGGGTTCTATATAATTAGAAGGGAGAAGATGCATGCCTCTACCGGGGGTCTACCTACACTACCTACCTACGGTCGCTAGATACCCCATAAGTTTATAAAAAACGGCAGCTTACCTATCTAGGTAGCTACCTACCTAACCAGATAACCTAGATAGTGAGGTGTAGACGTAAGGTAGGTACATTGTAGACAGAGCAATGGAATTCAACACAAAAGCTTATTTTTATGCACTCATCTCAGTACGGCGTACACCACATGCTCTAATAATAACCGTATGTATGGAATTAAGTAGGTAATTCGTTACCTACGGGAGTTACGGGAATCGAGAAATATATGTCTTATCAACACAGCCTTCAATATACGAATGAACTAGGCGGCGGCCAATGTCTTTGAACTTTTGAAGTTTGCCCTATCCGAGGACGGACGGTCATCTCTAAAACTCAAACACGCTGCGCAAGTTCAACATCGACAGGTGCTCAACCTTGAAGTTAAATATAGGTGAGTAGGTAGGTTGGCCCTCTTCCACCTACCTAGTAGGTAGATCGCCGATCAATCCACATCTGTAGTACAGAACACTCGTTAACTAGATATATCTCGCATTCGCATTTTGTACAAGAGATGATGGTTGCCCGGGGTTTTCTCTAACCTAGATAGGTAGCAAATTACTGTCACCCGTCAATTCAAATCGTTGGCCGTCTTGAACTTGGATGCCTATCTAGGTAGGTATCATGATGTCTTGGAGTCTTCCGCTCGATAACTTCTTCTCGACCACAACCACATAGTGTACCGGTATAAGTGTGTAGGCGAGATGAATCACGAATGGAAGGGTGAGGATAAGATATTATACACACACACACGAACCCTTTGTGCTTATGCTCCGGTTCTCCCGGGAGATAAGATGGTTGCATGGTTCCTTCGGGCCAAGACAAAAGACGGCCGGGATAACATCTGAAACGAAGATTTGGACGTTTGGACGTTTGGACGCGCGGGGGTGCTCACGACATCATCAACACACCCTGATAGATACCTAAGCACTGCTACGTTTTATCCATGAGCACTTTGTAGTGTACTATGTAAGATGGTGGTAGATAGGTGGTAACATCAGCTTCCAAGTACATATCTAGATAGTAGAAGATTGTCGGTACAAGTATAATATCTAGTAGTAGTAGTTAGATAGTTAGTAGTGTAGGTTAGGTGATTTGCGCCGGTCCGGCCGGGTCCGGGCAGGCAAAATTTTCACGGCCCGCAATCGACATGCCCGTTTTTATTCTCAAGGGCAATTAGCTAAGGTTAACCCAATACACAGACATTTATTACTATCTACTTGATAAGTCAGTGCAATTTTGACGGTGAAGATATAGAAATATATATATATATATATATACATAGATTTTGGCTGACCGAGTCGGACTGGAGTCTCTCCCCCTTGCGTTAAATGCAGTTTGCACCAACGCTCCCGTTTACTTTTACGTATGTAATTATCTATCTACTTATTTACTTACTTACTTACTTACCTACACTCTTGGCAAGTGGGCAAAGTGCAGCTAATCCCTACTTAAATGTAGTCGGCCTAGATAGGATCCCACCAGGTCCGGTAGGTACCATTTCATACAAGTTTATCGTTCGACTTTGGGCTCCCTAAGTAAGTAGACAAATAAGTAAATAGGTATACCACCTATCTAGTGTATAAAGGCAATATAGGACGGTACATATCATGATACTACCGGTATTCCGTATCTATACCAATAATCTTGAAGAGTGCTATGTAAGTAGATATATATATATATATTTCAAGCATAGCTACAGACTGTACCATGTAGGTTAGAGAAGTTCTCGTGTAGATGAACATTGTCGCCCGCTTCAACGCCCCTTGTCATGGACAGAACATGGGGTTCAAGGTTGACGTGATCGTTTCATACATGACACGCCAGAACCCTTCGATTGGCTCTGCCGGCGGCATCATGCCAAGTTCTAACCCCGCGACGGAGGGATGGAAGACGCCCTGATGCAAGCCCCTCAGAAACCAATGCATTTTTTGTTTCGACAAAACGGACAATTGGAATACATGACGGACTCTTTTAAAGACAAACGGGCTAGATCACCTACCTACCTAGATACAGACTTGTATATGGAACAAGCGAGTTTCCCCTCCTCGACTCCCTCCTCGACTCCCTTTCCTCATCCATTATCGGTAATCTGGATTCTGTACTTACTGGTAGTGAGCGTAGTGAGGTGGCCCATCAGTCTATCTACACTTTGCTCAGAATCCCGGCATGCTGGGATGGCAAGCCTGGGTCGAATGGATGGTTAAGTAAAATTATTAAAATTGTTAAAATCGATCGGCTCAGAGCACGACTACCTATACCGACTACTTACGGTGGTCAAGGCCCACGACTATTCAGATTAGTGTAGTATGGAAAAGTTACAGACTGTATGAACAGGCATCTTCTAATGAAACTCTCTACCTACTTATATCTGGTCTTCAATCTTGTAGTATAAATAAGTAGTTTATACTTGGGTAGTGTATATATCCACTTCTAAAATATAATCAAGTACGAAGAGCGGCATTCACTCATAACTAACGGACTTTCTTGGCTAATTAAGATACAAAAAAAAAAAAAAAAAAACAGCTCGACTTTGTTGGATTATTTTCCCATGATACCGGCTGACCTGACGCCAGTCAAATTGCCAAGCACCTAGCAAATTTTCTCTTTCTTTTTTTCTTCTTTTTTCTTCTTTTTTTCTTTTCTCGCAAGAGTACATAGAAAAAAGAAAAAAAAAAGAAAAATCCATGATAGATATCGAATGATCACTTCCTTATTTCTCGTCTTTCGATAGGCCCTTGTTTGTTTCGCTTCTCCGCCAGCCTTATCTATGCCGGCACCCTTCTAGGCATGCAATTGCTATCGCCAGTTCTTCGCGGGGGAGTTAAAAACGGTGCTTTTTGTAGCGCTGGGCACGGGATTTCTTCTCATCTGAGTCTGAGGTACGTACACTATCTCTATCTACATACACCACACCCACACCCACACCCACACTACACTACTACTTACTTAGATATACACTACACACACGAAGGGAAGCGATAGGCAACTATTACTGCTAGCCATTCTACCTATCTGGCGCCTTACTTACTTACTACTTACTTACTTCCCGCATCGCGGTTCACATGGGGGTCCAGTCAATCATCGATCGCCTTTTTCTTCTTGCCCACTCCCACTCCCTCTCCCTCTCCCTCTCCCCTTTTATCCCAGACGTCTTTTTCCTCCCGTTGCCCACCACTTACTCCTCTTTGAAATCTTCCCTTTTTGACACCTCCCTCTGGTGGTATCTACCTACATCGCAGACCTAATCCCTCGTTCCATTTTGCTCTTACCTATCTAAGGCCGGCTCCTGACCATTTCGCCATCTTACCTTATGATTTTTTTATAGTAGCGTTGAAACGCAACCACGGCCAGGATTCACTCTCGGTTTCCTCCATCGCTGTTTTGGTTGGTCGGTCGTTGTTCGGGGGCTTGTGAACTCCATCGATCCGGGGTTCCAGATCCCCCCCCCCCCAATACTACTAACTATCACAACTACTACCTACTGCCTACTACCTACTACTACCTGCCTGCCATCTACGTTGTTGCTGTGTGTGTCCTCGCTCAGTACTACCCGTGTCAGCATCGGGGCCTTAATCCAGTACCGGCCCCGGGTGCGTTACCACCGACTCGCCCAAAGTCCACGAGTCCAGCAATCCCGCGCCGACTCTCTTAAAGATATTTACATATATATACATCTATCTATATTTATATTGATATTTTATATATTCACTTCTTACATACGGCATATGCAGGACATGGCCCACGTGGTCCGGGAATTAGACCTTAGCGCATACTGTCGCCATGACACTATAATATCACGAGTGAGCGCTGTGCCCGGCTTGAAGACCAGCACCGGTAAGGATGAATTTTCTTTACCATTTATTTGCTGTTGATACCCTCTTCACCTCTTTGTCTTGTCTGCTGTCCTCGTATCCCACTCTTCCTCCAAACTGTCGAACGATGGCCGCCTCTCATAATAGTGTATGACGCGTCGCCCGTACCGTTCAACGATTCACATCCATCTCAACACGAATCGAATTCACTAGTAGTATCTGCCTACATGGAGTCGTGCGGGGGCTGAGAACTCATTCGCCTACTTTGAATAGCGTTCTTCATCTTCCTGCGCGCAAATCTCGTCGCCAGCTTCTCGGGAGAATCGACGCCTATCGTGGACCCCATCTCCTCCTCGACGTTACTATCATTATCACCGCTATTGCCCTCCCCTCTCGCGGCTGAGCCGCCCGAACACACCATCTCCGACGACCACGACCACGACCACGACCACGACCACGACCTGCCTCCGCTGTCGACGGACATACTAGACACGCGAACCGATAAAGAAAATGCGCTCCGCCTCATCGCTGACTCTGTCGTCCAGCAGCGCCAAACCTCCGCTTGCCATCTACTCTCCCACCCCTTCCTCCTCCTGCCGTTCATCGCCGTGCTGGCAGGCGCATGCCAGTACACGTGGACATGCCGACGCGATGTCAGCGCCCTGCTGGTGATATCCTGCTCGTGCCTTATTGCGACTTACCTCCTCGGGATCCGGCATCTCACCGGTGGCTACCTCGAGGCGGCCGAGGAGCTCCGCTGGTCGTGGCTGAGCCCCGGCTCCTCCTCGCACGCCTCCCCATCGGAACAGGACCTAGTCCTTGGCGCGCGAGTCGGCAGGCAGCTCGTGGGCACTCTCGTCCTGCGTCTCGAGCCATCGCCGTCGTCGGTGCTCGCCTCGGGAAGCGGCCACAAGCGCCGCTCGAGGACTTCCTTACTCCGCGGCGGACGCGGCGTTATCCGCGCCTGGACCGTGGCGCCTAGGTATCGTGGCAGGGGCGTCGCCCGGGACCTCCTCCACGCGGCCGTGCGGCTCGTGCGCGAGCGCTGCGGCCGTGATGCCGAGGTCGGGTTTGCGGCCGAGCACGCGAATAGTAAAGTCGTGCTTCCGGAGCCCTTTAATGCGCCCTTCCGGCGTAGCGAGCGCAGAGCGGCAAAAAGCCTTGAGAAGGTGCTCGCAGAGTGGGAGGGCACTAGGAGGCGGAGGAGGCCGTAATGAAGACGAACGGACGGACGGACGGACGGACGAACGGACGAACGAACAAACGAACAAACGAAGTAAAGGGAAGGGAAGAGAAAGAGAAACGAGTGAAATAAAAGAAGGAAGGAGAAAAGGAAATAAAGGTTAGGGAAAAGGCGGAAAACATATACCCCTTATTGCTTTTTGCGGTTTTTTTTTCGATCTGTCTTTTCAATGGCATTGAGGCGAGTTTTGGTTCATCCATACCCTCGTTTTTCTCCTCGTCTTCTTGCGAGAATCTGCATATCTAACGGCGGGCAATGAGAATTAGTGGAGTTTAGGAGTTAGTTAACTTTAGCAACGAGATACCAGCCCATATCAATGGCAACCAAATGAATGATACTTTCAGCGCACCTCTCCTATCATTGAGTTCAACTGATGATATAATAGAATGCGATTCGAGCTGATGACGCATAGAAGACGTGCATTGGTGTGTGAGCCTCAACCCTTCAAGGAGAGCGTTGATGGTAGCAATGGCGTTTTGAGTAACTCCTGAGTCGGCATAAGGACGGGATTAATAGGGTTCAATAGGCACATCGCTCGACAAGCTTTCTGGAAGTGGGCATTTCTTCACAGGGTTCCTATGTTCCCATTCGCGTCTAGAGCCGGAATGGCGATGCGCCAAGAGAGCCATGTTCTCCACGGCACTTGAATCGTAAGCTCTCTGCTTCCATGCTTGATTATCGCTACCTTGAGGAGTTGACTTTGATTATTTCAGAGCTCGACACACCGAAGGATGTAAAGCACCAAAGGACTCGTAGTAAGTCGCTTGTCAAGCCTTAGTTCCGAGGACCGGACTAAACACATCCTTTAACAGCAGTTTGGGCAAATGTGTAGTAATTGATCGCGAGTTCCGGGAACATAAGGCTCTTTCGTCTCTAAACTTTTCATTTTCGTGCTGCAAATTATGCAAACGACAGCATTTTGTTTTCTCGAATCTCGACGTGTAGTAGGTATCATAGCACAGCGGCCTACAAGACAAGACGTTAAAAGGGATCTGTCGGCGGCCTCACATTTTATTAGACAGGAACAGATCAAGTTGACGGTCATGTATATGGGGCAAGTGATACTTTTCATCAGCAGTCAGTCGCAGTAAATTCCTTTCCGATCCCGTCTAGCAGGGGCATTTGTTCCGTGTCCTTATTTTCCTCGCCTCTTCACAGATTGGCGTGTTTCATCTCCGTTGCCAGTTAAGTTCTGTTTACACCCACTCGAGGACGCTCCCTTGCCAGATATACGGATCTGGATATTTGCGGATTTCGAGGCCTGAGCGATGTCAGATCTCTTGATTTTTCAGAAATAGCATGCTTGGGTAGTGTCGCTTACCTCCGGGACCATGATTGAACGCATAATGGCGATCTACAACCCACTGCTCAAATTGGACCGTGTTATGCTTAGCGCCGTGTTTGAAGGCGAATTGATCGACCTGTCGAGAAGCATTACTCCCACGGAATCACGCGAGTAGGTGTTGAGCGGCAAAGAAAGCGGGTGTGTCTGAACGGGATACCGGGGGGAAGGTTAACAGGCTCACCTTTCTCACAATTAACTCGTAGTTTCGTAATTCCTTGTCGCTAACTCCGTTGGCGACATTGTTGACTTTGATCATGACCTTCAGACGAACCAACGAGTTCTTTTCGGACCAAACCTTCAGAAAAGGCTCCAGGATCTGCAGCCAAACGCCACCGCTGGTGCCCCCTCTGCCATCGCCCAGTGATAGCTTTATCTCGACGAACTGAAGGCCTTGAAGTGTGCATTCGCTCATGAAATCCGTGAAAGGTAAAGGCGATCTGTGGCCCATGATCCACGGCGGAACACGATCGATGACCAGGGGACCTGATCGGAGAACGGTCATGGCCTCTCGTGTAATTTGCTTATTGAGAAGCAGTATGTTTGGGGTGTAGAACTTGATCGCGAAGTCACTCGGCTTCCCATCAGGGTTGCGGATCTTGAATCTGTTATATTGACTGTAATAGGCGTCGAAAAGCTTACGAGCTCGGGGATAAACGGCGGTATATTTATATATGGCATTGCGAATCTCGGGCGGGAAGTTACCAAGGAATGAGAGCCCATGTGTCTCAGTCTGAGACGCACAGCGAATCGAAGTGGCAGTTGGATTACAGTAAGCCGGAAGGGACTTTAGTGCCAGCCGTATGTCGTCACGCGGCGGCGTGAACGTGATGGTTCCCGGGGGTGATATGATGGAGTACAGCGCTTCCTGGATAACGGCATCTTGAGATGCTTGCTGGATGAGGCATCGACCCTGACGCAACGTCAGGCTCCAGAAGCTGTTGTCCTGACGAGTTTTGTCGAAGTCCATGGTTGATCTGCTGCCCAATTGAGAGTTTAAAGGAAGGGTTGCGGAAGAAGACTGACTAGAAATACTCTTCGATAGAAGAGTAAATAGAAGGGTACGGGTATGAGTGTTTCGCGAGGAAGACGCCTTTAATACAACGGCCTGAGTCAAACAGATAGACTTCAAACGGGATTGATGAGAATCGTCTTCATGGTCATGGCCGTTTTACGAACTGAGTGGTGGGTTTGGTGGGGTCGACGGCAAAAGTGTGAATGTAGAATAAGTGGCAGCCCAAACAGTTAAGAATAGTGTGGTGCTTCTTTCGTGAATGACCCTAAATTGAGCAAACCCAAATACCTACCTAAATAGGTAAGAGATTTTAACATTCGAGTTGTAAGGTGGCCAATATTGGGCACAGAACAGCCGAGAAGCAGTTTGATATCGACATATTCCCTTAGGCAGACGTGTTAGGTTCGATTTCTACACAAATGGGCGAAGAAGTGTTGTGACAGAACTGAAGATCTAGAATGGCAATCGCAGCTAAGTCAAAGAGAGCCGCTGACAATAGAAAGTAGCATTGAATGGGAACCGCAGGAAGACCGGTACCTAATTAGGACTTGATCATAGGATACATTTGTAACCTGTGACCTAAATCAGGCCAGATGAGAGTGATTGATCAACCGCGCGGATGTCCAATACCATAGAAGGTAGGAATCGAGAGAGATTGAGAGTTAGGATTGAAGAAGTAAAGAAGCATGACCTCCGTGTGCCGCATCAGGCGAAATCGCCAGCTTGTTTGTGACGTTTGTCCCACCTCCTATGAGGCCAATGAAAGCCACCGAGCCTTATCATAAGCCGAGCACTCAGTTTCCGAGATGTGTGGCTGGCCTAGATCATGTTTGTCGCATGTAGGTACAGCTTCTCGTATCCGTGCAGAGGAAATCAATGGGACGCCAGCAGCCCACGGTTCATATCCAAGACCATCTCGGCTGTTTCCCATCCACGGGTCTATCCACGGGCAGCGCGCGATGGTCTCGAAGATTTGGCAGTATGCTAGCGCTGGACGGTGACGTGAACCAGATTCGGATTGTCGATAGTTACCGTACATCAAAACGATAACGGCGTGACCAACACGCAGCCTGAGTACCTAAGAAGGCAGGTGTAGTCGCCGGTAGTGTTCAGACAGGCTGCTTCGAGAGGTGAAAATGAGGAGGGGCGGTGATCTGAGGTCTCGCAAGTCGTGGGATAGAAAATTTACGGACTGTGCCTGCCTTGCGAACTCCATTTCTGCTCCATCTCGTATAGCCACGTGATGGCCTCTTTCACCTACCTACCTAACTTGAAGGCGGTTGCGTGTCATGGAACACAGAGGTGATTCGTTAACTGTACAGTAATTACCTACGGAGTGGCTAAGTTACCTACCTACCTGTTGGCTGTTGCCGGCCGACAGTCATCTATTTACATAACGGATCACAGGAATGTCACCTATCTAATCTATCTACTAGTCTAGATACGACCACCTACCTACCTTACCTACCTAGGTACCTAGGTAGGTAGGTAAGTAGATCTACTGGGTAGCCCGATAAGTCACGCTAGTCGAATTACAGTGCAACGTCATACTGCATTATGTACATAACATGCATGTACGCTCATAACGTACAAATATGACATATACGCACTGTATCAGACCGTGAGGTGGTCAGTACCGGTACCTACCTCGGTAGTTACCTAGGTACCTACCTACATCTTGAAAGTGGTGTTTAACTACAGGACGAACCCCACGCAGACCAACGGAACTTCGTGCCTCTAGTCTACTACTGGTGACTACTGCAACGCCAAGAAAGTGTTGATTGTTAGGTGTGTTGGTAGTTGATTCACGCTAGACTGAGTCGGGTAGTACAGACTGTAGGCGCTATAGGAATTACTTACATATCTAGTTATCGGGATTGTAGATACGGGATAGGAGGCCCGGAGGGGTGTCCCCCGCGGTAGGGACTTATCCCCTATATCCGGCTTGTGTATATAGGTAGACCATACCTAGCTGTAGCCCAGCATCTAGGTACAATGCTATCTACTGAAGGTCACGGTCGGCCGCAGATTGTCGCCAGATATGTTTTGCTTCGACGGCTCAGCTCTGTCATGACCTGGTATCATTGGCAGTCAATTGTCTCTCTTCAATTCCATACCAAATATCTAACTTGGAACTTGGGCACGTAAGAGTCAAAGGGCAGCATTCATTTACATTCATGTACCCATGCGGTCGTGTAGGTAGAACTCCGGCCTACCTGATAGGAAGAAAAAGGCGCGGATAAATGCACAGTGTCATTCTGATGGGTATCGTTGCAGTGATCGGACCGGGTCGGACTGCTTACTTTCGGCGGCCCGCCAGCTCTCATCTGTAACATGAAAACCTAGGTACCTAGTTCTGAAGAGAGAAAAAAAAAAGGGCAAAACGGAGGGAGTAAGATTACTGTTGTAAATCTGTATGTTAGGTAATTCTGGAAAAAACATCATGTCGTTGAAAAAAGAAAGCATTGGCAACGACCTGTGATGCTACCTACCTAAGCCCGGTACCTACACTAGCTTAATCTCGATGGGGGCCGCCAACATGATGGCAGCCCGACCCTGCTCGAGCCTCGATCATGCCCGGTCCTGGCCGTTAGGTCACCGCATAAGTATTTATTTATCCGATAACATGTACTGGATGGGATGTTGCTTTACTGCCTACCTAGGTACCTACTTCCTACCTAAGGTACGTGGGTCACAGAAAGTGACGCTTGACTTTTTCAAGCCGAATTTTGGGCTCGAATAAAAGCCACGATGGAAGCACGTAAAATGTAGGTATGACTTTGAAAAGAGGAACTCATGAAGTTTCCGGCCATTATTTAATGTACACTTACTTGGTGAGGGTATTATATTGACATCTTCACGCGCGGTGTTGATTCTTAAAGGTGGTCTTTTTTGCAGCAAATATGAGCGAGCGTCACTTTCTGTGGTCCACTGTAGGTGCCTACCAGCGTGCGAGAGGCGCCATACATTTGGGCAATCTGACGTCCACATGTGGCCCTATCTAATCGGACAGGTACCGGTACCTTGCATTTGTGCTGCGATTTGTGTATTTTTTTTTTAGTTGGTACCTACCTACCTATCAAAGGGTTTAGCTGGCAGTGGGAAGATCGCTAACCATCGCCGCAGGTCCGACTCCAAACCTCTGGCCCTGCGCTCTTTTTCAAGCACACACCCACACACCCACACACTACAAGCCCACAACAACCCCCCGGAGAGCTCTGGTCATCGCGATTGATCGTGATATTTGCACACCCGCTAACCACCAGTTGCACCTTCACATCTGCCCAACCATCAAAGTTGATCGTTGACATCACGTCCATCGCTGAATTTTGATCCCACAACCGACTCGAGTCCCTTCGTTGTGTCCACGTCGTGTCGTGTCCTGGGGACCACCAGCCTTCGTTCTTTTCAGCATTTCCGACAATATTGCGTAGCGTTTAACATTATTGACATATCATATCTGCTTTTATCTGCTCTATACTTATTAAACCGTTCCCTCTCAGTGCTGCCTGTTTTTTCCTCGTCCCCTCGCGTCATGTCGAGCCTCAGTCAGCCGGGTGCTAGCAGCCATAACCCGGGCCTCACCTTTCCTCAGGTCAACGGACTGCGACGCGGCTACCACTCCCCTACACCATCAAAGCCATCGCCACCCCCTCCGTACCAACCACAATATACGTCTCAACAACCCCCTCAGGCATTTGCCCATCATTTATTTTCGAACGCGTCCTCGTCTCCTGTCCCGAATGTCGCCAGTGTCAATGGCCCGTCGAGGCATACCCCGGTACAGACTACCCAACATGCCCAGGCCGCGGTGCAGGCCGTTCGCCAACACCAGCAGCATCAACGGGGCAACCAACAGCGACAGATGCCGTCCCAGTCTTCTTCATCCTCCTCTATAGCCTACCTCCAGCAGGCCATGAATCAACCCATCCAGCAGGTTTCGCAACAAGTTCAGGTACCGCCGCAGGTAGCCCAGCCCGTCCAACAGCTGCCGCATACCCAAGCTATACGGCAGCCAGTTCAGTCGGTCCCACCCGTTCAATCGGTTCCGTCGCAGCCTGTTCAACAGGTCCAGCAACAGAACCAGCAGGTACAGGTTCAACAGAGCGAGTCCAACTTGCTTCCTCAAAATCAATCCCACCATCAATCACATCCGCAGCCGCCGTCACAGCCATCGCAGCCTCCGCAGCATCCGCACCAGCAAGCTCACGCACAATCGCACCACAAAGTCCACCAACAACCAGTGGCGTTACAACCGCAACCCACTTCTCAATCACAACCCCCACCATTACCATCGCCCCAAGCCGAGGCCACTACTACTTCACAAGACACTCACCAAGATGATGATATGGAGGCCGACAGTCCGGTAGAATCGGGCGAGGGGGATGACCGGCTTACTCCCAAGCTTCTTGATGGCACTCCTTTTATACCTAGATCTCCCATGGGCACGCTGATGTCAGCTCCACCGGAAGGGGGTAGCTTTCCGAGTCTCGAGGCTATCCATAGATATGTGCTGGAGTACTGCACTTCGGTTGGATATGCTGTCGTTATTGGACGATCAAAGAAGACAGTGCCGGGATTGAAGAAGGTACTTTTTGTCTGCGACCGCGCCGGTAAGCCTCCAAGCCGAGTCAGTCCGGAGCTAAGAAAGCGTAAAACCTCATCTCGGAAATGCAACTGCATGTTTGGTTTTTTTGCTATCGAGCAAAGGACACAGTGGACAATTCGTTACCGACCAGATCAGTCGCACCTGCAACATAATCATGGTCCAAGCGAGAGTCCCATGCTGCATCCGGCCGCGCGGAAACTGGACAGTAAAATGGTTGCCGCAGTGAAGAGTCTAAAGGAGTCAGGTAAAGTTCCTCTGGAAAAAACATACATAATTCAAATGTTGACAATAATAGGCATCGGGGTTACCCAAACACTGGAGATTTTACAACAGCAAAATCCTCATGTTCCTCTACTGCCCAGGGACATTTACAATGCTCGTGCGGCTATCAATCGGAACCCTCAAAAGGTTGAGGCGGGTATCGCGGAAGAACGGCCTGCAATCTACAGCAAACCCCCGCCAACGGCAGAGGAGCGGATTAGGTCAGACTTGAGGAAAGAACTGGCCCGGGCCAAGGAGGAATTGGTAAAATACAAAGAGGAAACGAAAAAAGAGATCGAAGAGCTCAATGAAAGAATCCGTGAGAAGGACAAGATGATTAGTAGATTTGAGATGTTCATTGACATATGCAATGAGCGTGTTATGGTGCAGAGGGAGAGGCTTAACGACACAAACGGGCCCAACGACAACAAATAATGTATCTTCCGAAACCGAGTCCGGCATGTCGAAGCGGACAAGCAATTGATCGGACGGAAGATGTGCGGGGAAATTTAGTCGAACAGGACAGACGTGGACTGTACAGGCGTTCTAGTAGGTTGATTAATGGCATGTATGGACGGTTTGGCGTTGACATTACAGGGGCCACAGGATGGCGTGGTTCGGTTCAAAAAGCAAATATGTCTGTCTGATGGGTCTGATGGAGTGTACACGACTTGATGAACCCGGTGGGGTCATGGCAAAGGGGAAGCGGGAAGCGGGAACATAGAATTCAAGCTATAGTACTTGAGTGCTAACAAAGAAGAAGCTCAGCGTGTTGCTTTGTTTCTGAGCCAAGACTACTATGCTAGAAATGATCTTGCGAGAAGCTGGCCAAGCAAGGACGCCGTTTTGAGCATTAGCAAGTTCTCGATGGGAGACATAGAACTATTCCGCAATCCTAGCCAATGATGTTGATCATTCAAGTGAGCTACACTCACGTCAGCTTGACTGCAGGCTACTGGACGCGAGCAACGATAGGGATTTACTAGATATAGGTGAAGTCGAAAACTTTTGGCGCGTACAATGAAGCGTGTATAATGAAGGGGCTCTACTGTACAGTGAGATAACAGTGCGAGCTATCTGCGTGCACATGATTACGGGACTAGCATGACTTAGCTAATCAGCAGTGAACCTGCGAGGCACCAATCGCAGAGAAGTGGCCCCACTACAGAGCTCCACCAAACAAGCCACCTCCTGTCAGGACTCAGGTCGCGAAAGTTGTCGCGTCAGTTGCGAACTATCTAGATAGAGAAAGTGCGAACTGGACCACCCTACCTACGACCAGGAACGCTACCTATTTTACCTGCGTTTAACTAACCTACCTAGCCTTAGCCTAATGACCTTGTTCACGGAGCTCTTGAGTCTTATGGAGCGTCGTTTCTGTACACCACCTCCCTTCTGAGCGAACCTCGCTAATCGACGACACCACTGACGAAAAGAACTTCCATTAAACCGCTCCTTTGCGCTTTGTTCTGTGTACGTCTTTACCTTTTTCTACCTATCTCTACCTAATACAAGATCCAGCCCGGCCATTCTTCATAGGCGTTCTGTTTGTCTAGACTAGATACCCTGGTTTGCTGTCGTTGGTATTCCCGAGATATGTCATCCGCATTGTAAGTCAGCGCAACAAACGCCTTCGAACGACTACTTTACTTGCCGTCAGGATGGAAACTGTAGCATCTTCTCTCGGCCCCGAAGGCGCGCCAGCGCCTCCTGCTCCCACCCCTTCCTTCAACACCATCGACCCACAGCCTATTGCTGAGCATCTCGCTGCGGTTGCCGGCATTGCGCTTGGGGCTACTCGTGCCGAGCTGGAGAAGCCCGGAAGTCTTCTCTCAAGCGCAAGCTATCCAGATACTATCCGTAGATGCAGCCGCTTTGCGACCGACGCTCAGGTGGCCTTGTACATACAGAAGGATATTGATCCCTTGGATGACATATCAGATGCGCCATCCGATACTCGTAAGTCCTCGCCCTATGCCGTTGCCCTTTTAGGCCTCGTTGTGTTAACCTCGCCCTGTATCTAGTGTCGCCATCGTACACGTATACCATAACCTCCGAATTTACGTCCTCCCCAACTACTATTGCCTATCTCGCACTTTTGAAGCGCCCTCAGGCGATCGACCCCTCGTTGCCCTTGACCTCCCAGATTCAGATCCAGACCCTACCGGGCACTGCTTCCTTGACCAGCCTCGTTGCGGAGCA
The DNA here is from genome assembly GCA_028637585.1 of Xylariaceae sp. X187. Classification (NCBI taxonomy): domain Eukaryota; kingdom Fungi; phylum Ascomycota; class Sordariomycetes; order Xylariales; family Xylariaceae; species Xylariaceae sp. X187. Next base: position 2,841,871 of record JAJIZN010000001.1, on the reverse strand, counting down.
AGGACCGTCTGCATCTCCGTTCGAAATCCTCCACTCCATTGTCCATAATGCTCTGGCGCCTTATTTCGATGCCAACACCAAGACTTCCCAGGCTGTTAACGGCGTTAGGAGCCGAGCAGATGTTGACGCGAAGACAGGTATCCCTGTTACCAAGAAGCGCATGACTGAACTTGAGCTCAGTTTACTTCATCTACAACAAAATGTGGAAATACCAGAGCTGTCGCTTTCCTTCCACCCCATCATACAGTCGGCTTTGGATGATGCCGTGGCCGGTTCTAAGAGACCTTCCACCGAGTTAATTCCAAATCATCTGCTTGGAGACAGCACGTTTATGAACAACTTGCAATCAACCGTCAATAGCTGGATTAGGTCGATACAAACCATCACGAAGTTGACGAAAGACCCTGTGACAAGAACAGCAACTCAGGAGATCAACTTCTGGTTGTCAATGGAATCGGCCCTAGAGGGTATCGAAGGTCAACTGAGGAGTGAGGGCGTCATGTTGACTTTGGAAATCCTCAAGAATGCAAAACGTTTCCAGGCGACTGTTAGCTTCACTGCCGACACTGGACTAAAGGAAGCCATGGAAATGGTGCAGAAATATAATCAGCTCATGCGGGACTTTCCGCTTGACGAACTCTTGTCCGCAACGTCCCTACCCAAGATTCAAGATGCTATCGCTCAAATATTTGGCCATATGAACAAGAAGATGAGATTCAGCAATTATCCCATCGCCCGAACGCTACACCTAGTGGAAGATATTTCTGCTGATTTGGAGGATGTAATGCACCGACTTCTTCCCGGGTCGGAGCTGGTTGATCTCGAGTATAAAGATTTCAAGAATCTCATGGCTACCGCTGATGAGATTTTCAAGTCATGGGATACTCAAATGAAAGAGTTCACGAACATCGCCCGAGACACGACTCGTCGTAGGCAAGAGAAACTCATACCAATAAAAGTCACGCCCAAGCATCACGAGTTGCAAGCACGTCTCAAATACATTGATAACTTCAGAGACAATCACGAACAACTGCAGAGGACTATCGTCAATGTTCTTGGTCCAAGGTCAGCAAGTAATGGTGTCAGCGAAGATCCCACAACAAACGGTGTGGCCCTAGTGGAAGAGATGGGTGACGTCGATGCCGTTGAGGAGGTAAAACAGGCGTGGGAAGCATTGAAGAATGTTGACCTACTTGATGTATCTCCTGAAGGGACGCAAAAATGGGTCAAAGCAGAGAATACTTACAACGAACGAACCTCCAGAGTGGAAAATTCGATCATCGCTCGTTTACGTGATCGACTTGCGACCGCAAAGAACGCGAATGAGATGTTCCGGGTCTTTTCTCAATTTAATGCTCTCTTCGTTAGACCTAAGATCCGAGGAGCTATTGCTGAATATCAAAATCAGCTCATCGATAATGTCAAACAAGCCATCGCCGGTCTTCATGAGCGATTCAAGCAACAGTATGGCCATTCTGAGGCTCATGCCATGGCTCAACTACATGACTTGCCTCCGGTCTCAGGTGCTATTATCTGGGCCCGTCAGATTGAACGCCAACTTGATGGATATATGAAGAAGGTTGAAGATATTCTGGGCTCAGACTGGGCTCTCCACACCGAAGGCCAGAAACTTCAGACGGAAAGCGAGCTGTTCAGGAAAAAGCTCAATACGCAGGCGATCTATAAGGCATGGGTTGAAGATGTGCAGCGGAAACAAATCTCGATCTCAGGCCGACTCTTCAATATCCACAAGGTCAGAGCTGCTAATAACGCTTTGGAATTGTCCGTCAATTTTGACCCACAAATCATCGTTCTATTCAAAGAAACTCGGAATCTCGGCTGGCAGAATTTCAATGTTCCTCATGCTGTGAATAACGTCGCGAAAGAGGCGAAGCGAGTATATCCCTATGCCGTCAGCCTAATGGAAAGCGTGAGAACTTTTGCTCAGACAACCCGGCAAATTTCTGATATGTCTGAAGTTTCCGTTCTACTCAGCGGCTACCAGAATGATGTCCACCTCCTTATTGCCAAAGGCATCCCTCTCAGATGGGAAACATTTGTTAATACTTGGGAGTCGTATCACAAAGTTTCACTAATGCTTCCTAATGGTGGCAACAATGAGCACGCCCCCAATCGAGCAACAGAGAGTAAGCACGTTCTATTTGTTCGGGAATTTGCGGTAGCGGCCTCCTTACTTCAGTCGAAAACTGTCACGCTTGCGAACATCAATGCGAATGTTCAAAGAGCGCTGTCAGAGCTGGCTACCTGTCCATATGAGGCGTCAGAGTTTGAGGTTCGGCTGCAGACTATTCAGGCCGCTGTCGATCAACTTAACCTCGAACAATATGTCAACTTGGGATTCTGGGTTGAAAGAATGAACGAACGCATTAAACGGATGCTGCTTGCTCGCCTACAACATGCTGTTTCTCGGTGGATTGAAGCGTTTCAAGATGATACACCGGTCAAGCAAATTGAAGCCCATCGTCGAAAGCAGCTGGCCCCTTCGGGAGAACCTCTTGTGTCCGACGATCCCACGATGACTGCTCTGTTTCACGAGATCACAATGCGCAACCAAGTCATATACCTGAATCCGCCTCTAGAGCACGCTAGGGCCAGCTGGTTCTTGCAACTGCATGACTGGATTGGTGTTGTATGCAACCTACCTAAGATCAAGGCCTTGAGATACCAAATGAGTTTGACACTGGGCACTGTTGTTCAAGAAGAAGCGCGCTTCAATGAGCTGCCAAGCGATTGCGCCGACATACTGGGTCGAGTGTACGCATCGATCGAGGCTAAACTGCAAGTCATTAGCAAATATGTTGACAAGTGGCTCCAATTCCAGTCGCTCTGGGATTTGCAATCTGAGCTAGTCTACAAAGTACTGGGTGACGAGCTCCCTAAATGGCTCCAGCTATTACAGGAAATTCGTAAATCTCGCGCCACTTTTGACACCTCCGAGGTCAGTTGCACGTTTGGCCATATCACGATTGATTATGGCCAAGTGCAAGATAAAGTCAATACGAAGTATGATCAGTGGCAGCATGACATCCTGTCGAAGTTTGCCGGGCGGCTTGGTACGCGCATCAGGGAAGTGCATGCCGACATTGAAAAGGCTCGACGTGATTTGGAAACGCAAAGTCTTGAAGCCACTTCGACTGCTCAGGCTGTACAGTTCATCACCGTCGTCCAAACATGCAAGCGAAGAGTTAAGGCTTGGGCACCCGAGGTCGAAACTTTCCGCCAGGGGCAATCGACCTTAGTTCGTAATAGATATAACCTACCCAACGACTGGGTCGATGTGCAACAGGTCGATTCACAATGGGACGCGCTCAATGAAATTCTCGCTAGGAAGGCCAAAGTTGTTCAAAATCAAACGGACGCTCTCAAGGCAAAGATCGTGACTGAAGACAAGTTGGTGATGGAGAAAATTACCGAAATCGGTATCCAATGGAACGAGGAAAAGCCTGTGTCGGGCACGATTGCACCCGACGTTGCGTCAGCTACTCTTGCTTCTTTTGAGTCCCGTATTACAAAATTACAGGAAGAATTCGAAATGGTCTCTAGGGCAAAGGATGCGTTGGATCTTCCCCCAAGCCCCGAGTCGTCCCTTGGCCTTGTTCTCGAAGAAGTTCACGACTTTAAGTCCGTATGGGCTGCTCTTTCCACTATCTGGAAGAGTCTAAATGAACAACGGGAGAAACTCTGGAGTAGCGCTCAGCCCAGGAAAATCCGGAGTTCTATCGAGGACCTTCTCAAGATGGCCAAGCAAATGCCAAGCAGAATGCGCCAGTATGCTGCATTTGAACATATACAAAATGTTCTTCGTCAGCTTTTGAAAGTCAACATCCTTTTAAGCGATCTGAAGTCTGAGGCTATCCGGGACCGTCATTGGACCAAGATCTGGAAAGCCATCAACCCTGGACGTCGCTATTCTCCCGTTTCCATGACCATTGGAGACGTCTGGGATCTGCAATTAGGCAACAATGAGGTCGTCATTCGAGACATTATTTCCCAAGCGCAGGGTGAAATGGCCCTCGAGGAGTTTTTGAAACAGGTCAAGGAGACTTGGAACAACTACCAGCTTGACTTAGTGGCTTACCAAAACGGGTGTCGACTCATTCGTGGCTGGGATGACCTGTTCGCAAAATGCAGCGAGAACTTGAACTCTTTGCAACAGATGAAACACTCGCCATATTACAAGGAGTTCGAAGAGGAAGCCTCCTCTTGGGAAGACAAACTAAACCGAGTACACGTCTTATTCGACGTCTGGATTGATGTGCAACGGCAATGGGTTTATCTAGAGGGTGTCTTCACCGGTAACGCCGACATCAAGCACCTGTTGCCTATTGAATCCTCAAGATTTCATAATATCAACAGTGAATTCATGGCGGTGATGAGAAAGGTCTATAAACAGCCCATGGTTATAGATGTATTGAGCATCACAGGCGTTCAAAAGTCACTAGAGCGTTTAGCTGAGTTGCTCAACAAAATTCAGAAAGCTCTTGGCGAGTATCTTGAAAAAGAACGTGTTTCGTTCCCTCGTTTTTACTTCGTCGGTGACGAGGATCTTCTCGAAATGATTGGCAATAGCAATGACACGTTGCGCATCGCCAAACACTTCAAGAAGATGTTTGCCGGGCTGACGGGCCTGGTTATGGATGAAGAGTCTATCATTTCTGGGTTCACTTCGAAAGAAGGCGAAGTGGTCCGCCTCAAGAAAGAGATCTCGTTGGCCAAAGTCCCCAAGATCAATGACTGGTTGGCCCTTCTTGAAAGTGGCATGAAGTATTCTCTTGCTGAGCTCTTAGCTGAGGCCGTCGATGCATATACGCCAATTTTTGAGTCTGACAGCATCAACGCTACTGAGGTCAATGAATTTATGACTGCCTACCCTAGTCAAATTGTCGTGCTTGCGACGCAAGTTGTGTGGACTACAGCAGTCGAGACGGCTCTGACCTCTGGGGGTAGCACACTCCAATCATTATTCAACCGCGAAGTGCAGGTTCTCAGATTGCTTGCGGAAACAGTCCTAGGCGACCTTGAAGTCATTCAGCGAAAGAAGTGTGAGGCGCTCATTACCGAGTGTGTTCACCAACGTGACGTTATCGAGAAACTCATTCAACTCAACGCCACTTCGACAAATCACTACTGGTGGCTGCTGCAAATGCGCTACGTCTACGTGCCCGAAGGGGACTTCATGAGGCGTCTCCACGTTAAGATGGCTAATGCAAAGCTCAACTACGGTTTCGAATATCTCGGTGTTCCCGACCGGCTCGTACGAACACCCCTCACCGACCGTTGCTTTGGCACCCTCACTCAAGCTCTCGAGCAAAGGCTTGGTGGCTCGCCATATGGCCCAGCTGGTACCGGAAAGACAGAGTCAGTCAAAGCCCTTGGTGTGCAGCTTGGTCGTTTTACCTTGGTATTCTGCTGTGACGATACTTTTGATTTCCAAGCCATGGGCCGCATCTTCTTGGGCATCTGCCAGGTCGGTGCATGGGGCTGCTTTGATGAATTCAACCGATTAGAAGAGAGGATTCTTTCTGCTGTATCGCAGCAAATCCAAAATATTCAGCTCGGCCTCAAACAAGGTGCTGAAGATAGCACAGCTCAGATCGAACTGGTTGGACGCCAACTCTCCGTAAATGTGAACACGGGCATTTTTATTACGATGAATCCTGGCTATGCTGGCCGTTCCAACCTACCTGATAATCTTAAAAAGCTGTTCCGCAGCGTGGCCATGTCGAAACCCGACAAGGAACTCATTGCAGAGGTCATGCTCTACTCGCAAGGTTTCAACGAAGCTAAGCAATTATCAAAGCAGACCGTACCGTTCTTCGATCAGTGCTCAATGAAACTGTCCAAACAAGCTCATTATGACTTTGGACTTCGCGCCTTGAAAAGTGTACTTGTCAGTTCGGGTGGTCTGAAGCGTGCCCGTCTACTAGACAGTAATGGCTCAATCGGCAAAGAAGAAGTGGTGGAGCCTGAAATCATTGTTCAGAGCATTAGAGAAACCATTGCCCCCAAATTGATTCGCAGCGACGTTGACATCATGGCCAATATAGAGGCTGATTGCTTCCCTGGTGTCAAATATGTACCAGCCAATCTAGCGCAACTTGAACAAGCCATTCGCCATCTTGCGTCCGAAAGACATCTGGTGGTCAATGATACTTGGATGACCAAGGTCCTACAACTCTACCAGATCCAAAATATCCATCATGGCGTTATGATGGTTGGCTGCTCTGGGACTGGCAAGTCTGCCGCTTGGCGACTACTATTAGACGCATTACAGCAGGTCGAAGGTGTCGAGGGTGTTTCTCACGTCATCGACTCCAAGGTTATGGCAAAAGAAGCCCTCTACGGCAATCTCGACTCTACCACCAGAGAATGGACTGATGGCTTATTCACAAGTATATTACGCAAGATCGTTGACAACCTCCGTGGAGAAGATTCAAAACGACACTGGATTGTCTTCGATGGTGACGTTGATCCGGAATGGGTTGAGAACCTGAACAGTGTGTTGGACGACAATAAACTTCTGACGCTGCCCAACGGAGAACGTCTTAATTTACCGCCAAACGTCCGCATCATGTTCGAGGTAGAAACGCTGAAGTACGCAACGCTGGCTACTGTTAGTCGATGTGGTATGGTATGGTATAGCGAGGACACCGTTACCCCTAGCATGCTTGTTGCCAATTACCTCGATACCCTGAGATCCGTGGCCTTTGAGGATTTGGACGAGGATACTACTGCTGCAGGTCAAAGCCCAGCTAAGACGTTACAAATCCAGAGTCAGGTTGCTGACTTGCTAGGCGCGTACTTGTCGACCGACGATTTAATCATCGAAGCTCTCAAGGAAGCCGAAGCATTTAATCATATCATGGAGTTCACCGTTGCTCGCGTCTTGTCAACTCTATTCTCGTTGCTGAACAAAGCAGTCCGAGATATGATTGAGTACAACGCATCTCACATTGACTTTCCATTAGACCCCGAACAAGTGGAAGCGTATATTTCGAAGAAGCTGCTCCTCGCCCTAGTCTGGGCTCTCACTGGCGATTGCCCACTCAACGACCGCAAAGCCTTCGGCGACAAGATTGGAGCTCTCGCCGCTTTCGGATCACCGCCACTAGATGGAACTAGCTCTCTTATTGATTTTGACGTTACCCTGCCTCAGGCTGAGTGGTCATCCTGGCAGAATCAAGTCCCGACGATCGAGGTTAACACTCACTCCATAATTCAGACGGATGTGGTGATTCCAACTTTAGATACGGTGCGTCATGAGGATGTTCTCTACTCTTGGCTCGCAGAACATAAGCCGCTATTGTTGTGTGGTCCTCCCGGTTCAGGAAAAACCATGACTCTCTTTAGTGCTCTTCGGAAGCTCCCTAACATGGAAGTCGTGGGTCTCAATTTCTCCAGTGCCACGACACCGGATCTCTTGATCAAGACTTTTGAGCAGTATTGCGAGTACAAGAAAACGCTTAACGGCGTGATGCTATCCCCAACACAAATTGGACGTTGGCTCGTGATCTTCTGTGATGAAATCAACCTTCCTGCCCCAGATAAGTATGGTACCCAGCGCGCTATCTCATTCATCCGGCAATTGGTCGAACACAATGGCTTCTGGCGTACCTCTGACAAAGTCTGGGTGACTCTCGATCGGATACAATTCGTGGGGGCCTGCAATCCGCCAACCGATGTCGGGCGTACACCTATGGGCTCTCGTTTCCTCCGCCATGCACCGCTTATCATGGTCGATTATCCCGGCGAACTATCCCTTGTACAAATCTATGGTACTTTCAACTCAGCGGTCCTCAAGATAATTCCTGCATTACGAGGATACTCTGAAGCACTCACGCAAGCTATGGTACGCTTCTATCTCGAGTCTCAACAGCGATTCACCCCGGCCATCCAACCTCATTACGTCTACAGTCCTCGTGAGTTGACGCGTTGGGTCCGTGGTGTATATGAAGCGATCCGTCCCCTAGAAACCTTATCTATTGAAGGGCTTATCAGAATATGGGCGCATGAGGCTCTAAGGCTCTTCCAGGACCGTCTTGTCGCCGAAGATGAACGGCAATGGACAGAGCAAGCTGTCCGTAGAATCGCTCTGGAGTATTTCCCGACCATTGACGAGTCAAAGGCGTTAGGTGGCCCCATTTTATTCTCCAACTGGTTGTCGAAGAACTACGTCCCAGTAGACCGTGAGCAACTTCGTGATTTCGTCAAGGCTCGCCTCAAAACCTTCTGCGAAGAAGAGGTCGACGTTCCACTCATCCTCTTTAATGATGTGCTCGAGCATGTCTTACGCATTGATCGTGTTTTCAGGCAACCTCAAGGACACTTAATTCTGATCGGTATGAGTGGAAGCGGAAAGACAACATTGTCAAGATTTGTTGCTTGGATGAATGGCCTCAAAGTCTTCCAAATCAAGGTGCATGGCAAATACTCAGCGGAAGATTTCGATGACGATCTGCGAGAGGTCTTGCGCCGCTGCGGTTGCAAAGGAGAGAAGATGTGCTTCATCATGGATGAGTCAAACGTTCTGGATTCGGGCTTTCTAGAGCGAATGAATACGCTACTGGCCAATGCTGAAGTTCCCGGCCTTTTTGAAGGAGACGACTTTGCTGCATTGATGACAGCTTGTAAAGAAGGCGCCCAACGACAAGGGTTGTTATTGGACTCTCAAGAAGAGCTGTACAAGTGGTTCACCCAGCAAATCGTCAAAAACTTGCATGTTGTCTTTACGATGAATCCTCCCGAAGATGGACTATCCTCGAAAGCCGCTACCAGTCCGGCCTTGTTCAACCGATGCGTGCTGAACTGGTTTGGTGACTGGTCTGATCAGGCACTATTCCAGGTGGCTGACGAGTTAACCCACTCTGTTGACTTGGACAAACCAAACTTTGTGGCTCCTGATAGTATTCCCGTTGCCTACCGTGGTCTCAACTTACCGCCGTCTCACCGAGAAACCGTCGTCAACTCCATGGTATATATCCACTATTCTTTACAGCGCTTCAACAACAAACTACAGAAACAACATGGCAAGGTCACATTCCTCACCCCCCGTCACTTCCTGGATTTCGTTGCGCAATATGTCAAGCTTTACAATGAGAAACGAGAGGATCTTGAAGAGCAGCAGCGCCACCTTAACGTAGGTCTCGATAAACTGAGGGACACGGTTGAGAAAGTTCGCGACTTGCGAGTCAGTCTTGCTGAGAAAAAAACTCAACTGGAGACCAAAGACGCCGAGGCCAACGAAAAGCTGCAACGCATGGTAGCCGATCAACGCGAGGCCGAACAACGCAAAAACACGTCCTTGGAGATCCAGGCGGCCCTTGAAAAGCAAGAAGCAGAAGTAGCAACCCGGAGAGAGGTCGTTTTGAACGATCTTGCAAGAGCAGAACCGGCTGTCGAAGAAGCAAGAGCTAGTGTTAGCAACATCAAGCGCCAACATTTGACGGAAGTCCGATCCATGGGCTCTCCACCCCAGGGTGTAAAACTCGCCATGGAGTCTGTCTGCACCTTGTTAGGTCATAAGTTAACCGACTGGAAGAGCATTCAAGCCATCATCCGACGAGACGATTTCATTGCCAGCATCGTTAATTTCGACAACGAAAAACAAATGACTAAGGCTATGAGGACCAAGATGCGAACCGTCTACTTGGACAATGCTGAATTTACGTACGAGAAGGTCAACCGCGCCAGTAAAGCCTGTGGGCCGTTGGTCCAGTGGGTAGAAGCACAAGTCGACTACTCTGAGATCCTTGACCGCGTCGGGCCCCTGCGAGAGGAAGTTGACCAGCTTGAAGAGCAAGCCCTTCAAACAAAAGCCGAGGCGAAGGCTGTAGAGAACACAATTACAAGTCTAGAAGATAGCATTGCTACGTACAAGACAGAATATGCCGCGCTCATCAGCGAAACTCAGGCCATCAAAACAGAGATGTCGCGCGTGCAGTTCAAAGTTGATAGGAGTGTTCGATTGCTGGATAGTTTGTCTTCGGAACGAACTCGATGGGAGGAAGGAAGCAAGTCATTTGAAACCCAGATCAGCACCTTGGTTGGAGATGTTTTGGTCGCTGCTGCCTTCCTTGCGTACAGTGGTCTTTATGACCAGACATTCCGAAAGTCGATGATGGAAGATTGGCTACATCAACTTCATCTGTCAGGGGTGCACTTCAAGCCTCATAACCCCATGACGGAATATCTGTCTACTGCCGATGAGCGACTCTCCTGGCAAGAAAATACGCTACCGGTGGATGATCTTTGCACAGAGAATGCTATTATTCTCAAACGCTTTAACAGGTATCCTCTAATCATCGATCCATCCGGCCGAGTTACTGAATTCCTGCAACGGGAATGCAAGGACCGTCGTTTGACTGTCACTAGCTTCTTAGATGATTCATTCACCAAGCAGCTCGAGAGCGCCCTGCGATTTGGCAACCCAATTCTCATACAGGATGCTGAGCACCTTGACCCCATCCTTAATCATGTACTCAACAAGGAATACCAAAGGACCGGAGGTCGTGTTCTCATTCAACTAGGCAAGCAACAGATTGACTTCTCTCCTGCCTTCAAGATATATCTATCCACACGCGATCCCTCTGCCTCGTTTCCGCCGGACATTTGCAGTCGAACCACATTCGTCAACTTCACAGTAACACAGAGCAGTCTCCAGACCCAGTCCCTTAACGACGTACTGAAGTTCGAAAGACCGGATGTCGACGAGAGAAGGTCCAATCTTATCAAACTTCAGGGTGAATTCAAGGTACATCTTCGACAGTTGGAGAAACGTCTTCTACAAGCTCTAAATGAATCGCGCGGCAACATACTTGATGACGATAATGTCATTGAGACGCTGGAGACCCTAAAGACCGAAGCAGGAGAGATCACCATCAAGATGAGCAACACTGAAGGCGTGATGGCCGAGGTGGATGAGATTACGCATCAATACAGCATCATTGCACGATCTTGCAGTGCCGTGTTCGCTGTTCTTGAGCAACTGCACTACCTCAATCACTTCTATCAATTTTCCCTTCAGTATTTCCTGGATATTTTCCATTCCGTCCTCCATGGAAACAAGAGTCTCGCAAACGAGACCAATTACAACGTTCGAAGAGACATCATCATTCGAGATCTCTTTGTAACGACGTTCAAGCGGACGGCACTGGGTCTGATTCATAAGGATCGGGTTACCCTGGCTATGTTGCTTGCGCAAGCGTCTCCGTACAAGATGGACAAGGGACTCATGGATATTATCCTCGACGACCGAATTGAAGGCAAAGATCTGTCCACCGATATTAGTGAAAAAGAAGACACCTTTACCCGAGCGAAGAGACTCGGTGTGCTGAAAGACAAGATCGATTTAGTGTGCCAAGACGATTGGGATAAGTTTCTCTCCGAAGAATTTGCAGAGGACTTTATTCCTCAGATTTGGCAACCCAACACCGAGCTCTTTGATAAGGGCCTTTTGTCACTGCTCTTGGTTAAAATGTTCCGTCTCGATCGCTTTGTGCCAACAGCGGAACGGTTTGTGACGTCCGTATTCGGGGCCGAGCTATTCGATATTGTGGAGGATCTGAAGGGGACCGTTGAACAAGTGTCATCCACGCGCCCAATTTCACTAGTATCAAGTCCAGGTTTCGATGCCAGCTACAAGGTTGACAATTTGGTGGAACGAATGCGTACGCGGTGTACCAACATCGCCATGGGATCAAATGAAAGTCTTGCCAGTGCCGATAAGGCTGTTAGCAACGCAGCGCAGCTCGGAAACTGGGTTCTCATCAAGAACGTCCATCTCTCTCCCACTTGGCTACAGTCTCTCGAAAAACGCATGGAGTCTCTCAATCCTCACTCCGACTTCAGACTGTTCCTATCTATGGAATCTAGCCCTAAGATTCCCGTCAACCTAATCCGCGCTTCCCGTGTACTTATGTATGAGCAGCCAGCCGGCGTGAGGGCTAATATGAAAGATTCCATGTCATCGTTGGCCACCCGAGCGACCAATACTCCTGTCGAACGCACTAGGCTATATCTGCTTCTATCGTTCTTGCACGCCGTCGTTCAGGAGCGACTACGATACGCTCCTAATCTAGGATGGAGAGGTTTCTGGGAATTCAACGACAGCGATGTAAGTTATCTAACCCTTATTCAACCGAGAGCATTGCTAACAAGTATCCTAGTATGAATGTTCAGCCTTCATCATCGATACGTGGGTCGATTTAGTGGCGCAAAATCGCTCAAATATAGCACCGCAAAACCTACCGTGGGAGATAATCTGTTACCTCGTCCGGGAGACCTATGGCGGCAAGATTGATGATGAAGACGACTTCAAGCAGCTGACGTCTCTGGTTAACCAGATCCTGACGCCATCAGCATACGACATTGGGCACAAGCTAGTGGAAGGATCGGAAAATAATGGGCAGGAGTCAAGCCTGGCGGTCCCATCGGGCACATCGCTACAAGAATTCACGAGCTGGATCCAGAAATTGCCAGAACGCGAACCGCCAACGTATCTGGGCCTCCCGTCCAATGCAGAGAAACTGCTATTAGTCGGGCTAGGCCGAAGCCTCATTCAAAACCTAAAGAAAGTGACAGAGCTGCTAGACGAGGGTGAACAGCTCATGACAGAGGCATGAAAGGTCGAAGGGATTACATAGACGATAGATCCGCCAAGGGAACAAGACCTGTTTGTTACTTGGCTGTCGGCCCTTTATTTCCCCGTTAGAGAAGAAGGGGATCCATGTTATCCTAATAACTTACATCTAGCCTAGACTAGACTGTTTTTGTTTGTAATTGAGTCTTCCTATTTGATATCGATGTACCTAGGTATGCTACTCACTATGAATGCTCAATATCTCGCTAGTGACAATGCCCCATCGAACAACGTCCGTGATGTATATACGTACATGATAAGTGCGAACTGCCTTGTTCCCGTTGTCCCGTCAGGCCAAGTGGATCGGATGTCAAAGGCCTCCCCAAGGGCCAAATCTGGGTTTATAACTATTTAGTTACTTGCCTACCGCACCATTTTAACTCATTTATAAGATTGTAATCAACCAATCCTGAAAGACTCCGCCCGCGAGTCGGTGAACCGACATTAGACGGAGCTGGCATGTATTATTCCGTACCTACACACTACTCAGGTAACCCACCCACTTTGAACAGCGGGCACTTCGGTCTTCTGGTCTTCAAGTAGATACCTAAGTAGTTAACGTGCAGAGTTTACACAGAAGCTTTTTGAGTCACAAGTGGGCGCAATCGTCATATCCAAGAATAAATCGCAAATGCGCCACTTTCCAGTTCACTATTTTCGAGAGCGTTTGTTGCAGCTAGGTAACTTCATTTTCTACACTACTATAATCATATGCTACCTGTATCTAGAAGAAGACGGCAGTTCCGGGTTCCCGGGGTCTACCTACCTAGATAATTGACAACTTGCTGGTGAGATCTTGCCGGTAACGTCTCCGCAACTGCTACCTATGCCGAGCTTCTTCGGAGCTAAGGTAGGTACCTGTGTACTCGGAGGCACCCCGTACAGTGCTTCGCACCCACACACACAGTAGATACGGTTAATTACGCACCCTACGAAGTACACTCGATATGCATTTAGCAGGTGTATCTAGTCAACGTGCGGCAACGTGCGGCAACGTGCGGCAATGAGGTGTACCTAACTAGGTAGGTATGGGCTGGTACCTAGGTACGTACCTACCTACATAGGATGCCTGGACTACCTAGAAGGAGCGCTAGCGGTCCCCTTACCCAAGGTACCCAAGGTACCCATCGAGAACGCGCAACTCAGCCAATCAGAGACACTGCAATAATAATCACCTTTACGCTATGATAAGGTAATGAATGGCCTTCCGTGTTAACCAGGTTGCTTGCTTCATTCACCCCAGGACCGTCGGCGTTGGCGGACGAGTGAGCGACTTGGATGTACTCCATACACGACAACTGCGGTACCATGCTATGCTGGTGATCTGTGATGAGCCGAACAAGTAAGTGGTCACGACCGTCCCGACGACATTTTGGACTGTCAAGCCACGATCCATCCATCCCACTATCGTCTTATCTGCTCTTTGCTCTCTGCTCTCCACGGTCTCCTATCCACCTCTCATCCCTTGATTCGTTCCATCGTTGCCACCGTTGGTATACGCTGCCTAGTTGCCGGATCGCCACGAACCCCCGGCCGGCCACTCTACCTACCTACACCAAGTGCCTTCTCTATGTACAGTATGTAAGAGTTAATCACCCGTTTGCTTTGCCCCGGAGCGTCTTCTCACTTTCGCCGCTAGTCACCCCGACAACTACCTACCGGTCTTCTCCCCTCTGCGCTAGCAGCTAGGAGCCTTGTCAACTGCGTCAACTGTGTACGCGATATTCCGGGGTAAGCAACAGAACTGGTGATAGCACGAAGTATTCCTATCTATCTCCGCATCCTCTCCTCCATATTACCAAGCACCTCTCTTGTTCTCCCCATCCTCGTCGTCCCTGAGGGCGTAGTCCAAGCCTGGGTAGGACTTGTTTTTTGCGTCTCATGACGCCACATCCCTTCCAGCGTGGGCCACGTCGGTCACTACCGTCCGATCCATGGTTATCGCATTCTAATGTAATAACCTCCTATCATCTACCTGTATCCGCACTCGAAGGGAAAAGCCATTCGCTAGACGTTCACCCAAAGCCCGTTTTGCATTCATCCTCGCATTTTCTTTTCTACTTTCTACCCTCTAAATGACTAGCGAGGCTCACGAAGATAGTTTAGGCTCGCGCGTGTTGCGACTTGTCGGTTTTTCGCATCTTTACCAGCAGGTAGTCTGCTCGGCTCATATAGACTGTGAACCCGAATGATTGGGACCATGGAGATTGCGCCACATCTCCAGTCCAAGCTCACCAAAAGCCAGCCGTTAAGCCAGCCGTCGTCGACAAGAACAGCTCTTCCCTCACGCCCCACCCTATCAAAAGATCAGAGTGGCCATCCGCCCGAACGCACCACCCCCAGTAACACGTCCACGGTAGGAACAACGAGTCGCCCAGCGCAAAAAATGGCTATGCCTTCAGATGGTCCGAGCCCGTCATCGAACAGATCTGATGGTGTCCTTTCTAAGAGTCCTTCCCCCTTTGACGTAGGCCAACAAGAGACCCCCGCTGGTACTGGCTCATCCTCAGCCGGTACCACTCAGGCTGGCCAGGTGTGCAGGTACGAGCAACTCAATCTGGAGTATGTCTAGTTAGTGATTAACCAGGCACAGTAATTGCGGAACCACAAGAACACCTCTCTGGCGGCGCTCGCCCCAGGGAGATACGATATGCAATGCATGTGGATTATATCTAAAGGCACGAAACTCTGCTCGTCCAACCAATCTGAAGCGCCCTCCGTCTGTAGTTGCATCGCAGGCCAGGATTGGAGACAGAGTCACGGTAACTTCATGCGCGCACGGGAATACGCCAAGTATACCTGGCGCTACTTATGTGGCAGCAGACCAAACGCCTTCAGGATCATGTCCAGGAGGCGGACGATGTAACGGTACCGGCGGTGCCGAAGGTTGTGGCGGTTGTCCAGCCTACAACAATAGGATCGCGAAGAGCGCGCAGTTACAAAATCAGATTCCCAGTCCGGGAGCGGATACCGCATGGGGGGATGGTCCAACACCCATTGACATAAACGCGCAGGAAAATAAAGTGCAAACCAAGAATACGACGGTAGTGATAGCTTGTCAAAATTGCGGAACAACTATAACACCTCTATGGCGTCGCGACGAGGCGGGACACACAATATGCAACGCTTGTGGTAAGCCCCAATTCTGCACCCTCTTTTTCACGATGGTCTGCGCTAAACCGTTCAGGATTATACTATAAGCTTCACGGTGTCCACCGCCCTGTGACGATGAAGAAGTCGGTCATTAAGCGCAGGAAACGAGTGATTCCAGCAAGTCAGGATGAAGTCTCGGCAGATACAGAAGACGCGATGGTTATTGATTCAGTAGAGCAACAAAGTCAATATACCGAATACGAGATGGAACGGGGTAGTATAAATGAAGATGGATCCATTAACCTTGGACTACGACGTAAACCTAATCACCGTTTAACCCTTCTTCCCGAGCCCACGCCCTCTGGTCAAGGGTCGACCCCGATACCATCGACAGATCCGACAGCATACCACCCATATCAGACGCTACAGCCCATGAGTAGTCGGGATTCGATGGTCGACGATAACCGGCTACCGCCACTGACATCCATCATTCATGATCGACAGTCCTCTCTGTCGCCCGCCTCCTTCCTCGGCCCATCGAGCAGGAAACGATCATTTTCAGCAACAGACTCCGACGCCCCAGCCAGCGAATTCAATGCCGAAAATACCAAGAGATTATCCTCGATTAAGTCAATATTAAATCCAACTAGTGGACCCAGTTCCGACTTTGGCTCGACAACGGACGATTCGTCTGAGATGGCAAGACTGCGATCTCCGGCAAGAAAATCAATGTCAAGCTTCAAACCCAGCGGGTCTTCAGTAGTCACGTCCAACACAGTTCCAAGCATGCGATCACGAGAGACAACAGTAGATGCTGAGAAATCGAAGGCTGATAGACGGGCAGCCTTACAACAAGAAGCTGAGCGCATGCGCGAAATGCTTGCGGCCAAGGAAAAAGAATTGGCAGCGCTTGAAGATTGACTAATTCCTGATCGCAGTGTGTCACAAATTGAGTGGCCTGAAATTTCTTTTCCGGTTTTTCCCGCCGGGGTATAGGAACCAGGGACCTGGGCGGCGCAATTTTCTACAGCAACATTCTTCACGTGGATATGAAGCAGTATTCATTCTGCGTCTACTCGTGATCAACAACATCCCGGTTGGAGGTAAAACATGCATAACACGGCGTATAGGAATAAACGACATGCGTTTCAGGGCTACCTATAAAAGAAAGCTCCAAGGATTTTGGATGGTTATAGAGTTTCCTTTGATGTACAGCATTGAAATACGGAGCACAGAAACGATGCTAAATATGCAGTTCTGCTCATAGTATGGCGACGATGGAAAGGCAGTGCCACCGTCAGTTTAATATTAGGATGACAACCAACCCCCCTTGGTATCTGGTGGTCACGAATTGGTTCTGAACTGGACAAGATTGTGTCGGGCCTCGAAAGATATTACCATCTAGGTTTTTTTTCGGGGTGGGAACACGCCGAACTGATAGCTAGGGGGGAGGTGTCATGGTCCTTTCTTTTCTTGCTTCCTTCTTGCCTCATGTGCATGCAAGGAGCCTGTGTGATTTTGTAGGCTATGCCGAAAAACAATTGGCAAACCAAGATAGAATATACCCCCACGTAATTACTGCCCATGTCCTTAGACTGTCAGTACTTCTAGGTGACGGGAGTCCGCATCTCCACAGGCATCACGACAAAAGATATCACGTAGCGAGATCCAAGTTGCACATAAAATGTAAATGACCAGCTGTTAGCAAGAGACGACAAGTAACGCACGCAAGTCTATGTCGTTAGGTCTAACCCAGTAAAAACGTTTTGTGTTCGTGAAAAGAACACTATTCTTTGGGGGGCGACACACCGAGTCTTGATCGCTCCTTGCTACAGTTTCAAGACTTCCCCTCGAGATTCTGCGTCGAGCCCTCTCGATTCTCGATTTGGTGACCCATCCAGCTCCCAACGCAAACGCCTTCTCCCAAGGGTGGCGGCTCGTAACTCCCATTCATCTCAGGCAGGTTTGGTGATAGCTTCGTTGACAAAATTACGGAAATAAAATTATAAGCGTGAAAAAGACCCGAGCCTCCGTATCACGTTCCCTCGGAGGAGTGTGAAAAACAGGAATATTACACCTGCTCGGCACCCCAGCCCTGGTCGGCCTCGCGCATGTTGGCTGGTGGCTCGATCGAGGGCACGAATTCAAGTCCCACGTATGCGAGACCGGTGAGTCCGATGATAGAGCCGGCTACATAACGCGTCCAGTGGTGCGAGAGCAGGACGGAGCCGATGAAGATGTAAACTGCGGGTTGTTATCAGTACGCCGTAAATAAATAAATAAAAAAATAAATAAAAAATAAAAATATGGCCGTCATGCAAAGCGATGGGCGGACGGGAAGAGGTACGCACAGATTCCACGACCGATGAATGAGAACATAAAGGACGCGTAGCGCGACACCGGGGGCGGGATCTGGAACTCGAGGAGTCCGACGCAGGCGCCAAAGATTATTACGTAGACGCCGATGATGACCGATTGGCTAAATCCCCAAACCTGTCGTTAGCGATCACGATTCTCTTGCTCTTTTGGATTCCTTCCGCGTCCCGCCTCGTCCAGTTGTAGACAGCGGATCGTATCGGAGATCGATAACAAAGGAGGTAAGGGGGGAAAGGGGGGCGCAAAAGCGTACAGGCTCGCGTTGAAGAATTGCGATATACCGCCGAGGATCATAATCACACCCACGACGAGGTTGACGATTCGACTGCGATGCCAATGAAGTTAGCGTACAGACTGTAAATGGGACCTCATTCCTTGTTCCTCGCAACTTGCTGCTGCTGCTTGGCGGGTTCCAATGTTGAACCGTGCCCGGCATTGCTAGGTATGTCCCCCATACATGTCGCCGGCACACTACCCACTACACACTACTGGGGAAGAAGTGTAATGCGCGCAACGACACGGGGTCAAATATTATAGGATTTGAGCGACGTACAAGGAGTCGGAGAAGTCCATTTTGGCTTGTGTATGATGGGCTTTTCCCCTGCTCGTTTCACGGTATCTGTGAGGCTGTTGTCTGTTTTGCGCTGGCCTTTGCCGCGAGGATTGGGAGATGACGAAGAAGTCGGTGGCACGGCGACTTTTGTGGTCATAGGCTGCTACCTACGTAGGTACAGACTGTCTAGACTAGATAGGTACGGTTGGCAAAAGTTATGCTGGTAGGCGCGTTTCCACCCCCGTTAGTTTGCATAGTAGATAGTCACTTAGCTGAATTAGGCAGGTACTGGGTGGTACAGTACAGTCCCGTCCGTACCTAGGTATTATGCATACCTACCTATAGGTAGGTAGAACATATAGCTGTATTGAGCATATGCATATATGCATTATCAAGCAATTTACATAACTCAATTATGTCTTGATTATGTAAAACTAATTACTTCAACAAGTTCGCACGAAGAAGGTAGCTCGTCAACTCCCGGCATGGAATGTCACTCTCTTCTCACTCACCTTCCTCCACGAAGTTCGCATCACAACTCCTCATCTTCCCGGCGGCCCATTCATTACACTTGACTACCACCTGCTTTCCCGTTTCCCTATACACGTATTCTTGTCTACCTGCGTAGACATCAACCATTCCGTTCACAGACTGTGCTCGTCTTCATCGCACAGTCCCGTCGCAACTCTATTTCCCCGCGTTCTACTAACACTACTTTATGCAACTCGAGCTTCTAAAGACTCCCCAACAGTCTCAACAGCGAAGCGACTCCCCATCTCCTCAACACGCAGATCGATATGGCCCCCTGCACTGCGATGCGAGTGGCCCGCGTGGTCCAGCTCAGAACCCTCCGCGACGACAAGATCCCAGTATGTCGATGCAGTCTGTCAGCGATGCCGACACGCTCAGCCCCGTTGACCAGGATGTCTTCCCAGACATTCTTGAAGAACGAATACGCCGACTGAGCATTCATAGCCAATCGCCGACTAAGCGGCCCTCGCTCGCAGGTCAACGAATTTTCGAGTATGAGAATGCATTAACGCATTCTGTTCCTAGGCAAGCTCTAGGCTTCACTGTCATTAAGCGCACCAATAATGACACAGCAGCTCGTGTCAATTTAGACGACTTCCCCAATGGTATGCGATCACCGATTCTCTACCTGTTCGCGGACTTCATGGCTCTAACACAGAACGAACAGAGATTCTGACACATATACTGTCGCATTTGCACCCCGATTCGCACGCTTCTGTGGCCCTAGTGTCGAAACGGTTCTACTCCTTGATCACGACGCCCCATGCTTGGCGCATGGCGTTTCAGCGCTTTTTTCCCGCTCAAGAGGTCTTGGTTTCCCCAAGCAAACCACTGGGGATTGCATGGGGCGAGGATGATGATACCGCCCGGTCCCAGGTGCGGGCCTTCACCCGACTTACTTCTCACGCCTCCTGGCGCAGCGAATATCTTTTAAGGACCCGTCTTCTCCGTAGCCTTTCAAGAGGAAAGCCTGGCGCAAATTCGGGTGTCGGTGTGTCTTTGCGTGCTAGCCAGAGCGGCAAGAAGCCTGCCGCGGTTCTGACCTACAATACTAAAGTGCCCTCTGTCATCACTCATGTTCATGCTATCTTCAAGACTAATGGCAAAAAGTCACCACGGGTTATCCATGGTGCCTCCGACCTGTGTGTCGGGAGCGCAAGCGATCCAACCGTGGGAAAGGTCGAAAAATGGGGTCTAGATGATCCTTTCACCTTTGCTCGACTGGATGAAGTTATGCCGCAGCTCATGCCTTATGGCATGGGCGAGGGTCCTGCGGCTATGCCCAATGTTATGGATGTAAGCCAACCCTATGGCCTCGTCGGTGGCGAAGGATTTCCAGGTGGCCGCGTATTCTTCCGCCCGACTGGAGAATACAGAGGAAAATATCTTAGCCAAGAAGCCAGCGTAGTTGAGGCCCATCCTGACATCCCCAAAGTCCCTGAGCTCTCAGAGGGCATTTGCTCTGTATGGGTAGCCAAGTCAGCCTCCGTACCCACCGTTACTCGGTCTTTGGTTGGTATCATGACCGGATCGTCCTTAGGGGTCGTGACAACCTATGCCCTAGGCTACGATTCGTCCGGCCCGCGCTACACTCCTGGAGAAATAAGTGCTCGCTGGGTGCTGAGCCCTGGTGTGCCTATTATTGCCCTTAGGGTTGATGATAGCTACAGCCAGAAGCGGCGAGACATGGGCCGCGTTTGGGCAGTTGCTCTCAACGCCTTGGGCGAGGTCTATTACCTATGCCAACCCCCAACGCCACCAGTCACTAAGACTAAAGCCGATGACAGTATCAAGCTCGCTTGGCACACGGGTCGCTCAGCCTATTGGCACCTTGTAGAGGCCACTCGACGGCAGGCCCGCCCTGATCACTCTGGCAAGAATGTTGTCCGAGGCAGCTATTCACCAAAGTCTCCTTCTAATGCTATGGACTTGAAACGGAGCCAAATGATAGCCGAGGCACGAGAAATTGAGAGATTCTTTCACTACAAGCCATCGCATTTTCGAAAGGTTTGCTATGGCTGGGACATGCGTCGAAAACTTGAGGTCGATTTCGCTGGCGACGACAAGCTGGGTGCGGGAGAAAGCTTCTTCATCATTGATTGTGCATTGGATGATGAAAAGACCTGGGCTCTAAGGCGCTTCACTCGAACTATGTCAATTGAGCCTCAACCGAACGCGACATCTCCGGAAGCTCCAGAATCTTCATTCGAACCAGCAACTCATGAATCTATATTTGGTGGCCCCAGTACCACTTCGACATTCCCGGATCCTTCCAGTTCTACGCTACTCAAGCAAGTCGCGTCGTCAGAGGGTAAACAGTCACCCCCGTCCGTGCCCAAAGCGCCGAAAGGATTAGATGACTGGGTGGAAACCACCTTCTGGTCGAAAGAAATCAACAATACTACGATCACGGCTTCCGCTGTTGATTTGTCGCTTATGGCTTTGATTACGTCGTTTGAGGATCCTCAAATGGATGGCCCGAGACCCTCAGCTAGCGTGCCTCCAAGTGGCTTTGCGACGCAACCTGAGCAACCGTCATTGGATATTCCTGGCCGGATGGCAAGATTGATTGGGTTAGGGACCAACAGTGGCAAGGTGGTGCTTTGGAATATGCGGGCCAGACATACGGGCGATGGTATTTCTCCTGTTCGGGTGATTGAGACAGACTCGCCTGAGGTCTCTTGCCTGGCGCTTTCGGCTCTGTACCTAGTCCATGGTGGAAGTGACGGACTCGTCCAAGCCTGGGATCCTCTGGCTTCCACCTTGGAGCCCGTCCGCACTTTGAATTCCCGCTCTCCTGGTCGTATGCCTCGACATCTCCTTGCTCTGAATCCAACCATCACCGATGCGAACTTTACCGCTGTCAGTGCCATTTACCTGGACCCAGACGCAACCATCCTCCAAGGGGTTGTAGCTTTTGGCTCCTTCGTTCGATATTGGGCATACAGTTCTTCAAACCAAGGTCACGGTCGTAAGCGGAGATTTCGGCACTCTGAGGTTCATGGTCGTCTTAGCGGACGACGTCACGGTGGGGGTGTCGAAGGCTACATTGCTGCCGAGGCTGAAGAGCTTCGCATTGAGCAGGAACATGATGCACGGGAACAGGCGCGCCTACGTGCCCGCTTTGGCTTAGGTCTCAATAACTTGAGTGAAGAAGAGGCGCTCCAGTACGCGGAGATGATGTCTAAAGAATCGTTCCTACTAGAGGAGCAACGGCGAGTAAGTGTCAGCGACACCGGCTCAGCTGCGGACTTTGACACAGCCTCGACGACTGAAAGTGTGGATACGGTCACGCCTGAACCCAGCGTCGCCAATATAAGCCCACCAACGAGTAGTACAAGTGCCGCTATTGAGGCTATCAGCGAGAGTGAATATGAACTTCAGTTGCAAACTGCCATCCGACTGTCTCTCTTAGAGGGCGTTGGGGACCTAGGGCGCTCTCCGAAGGGTAATAGTCCAGGGGACTTCGACGGGCCTATCGCTTTCACAGGCAAAAGAGGCAAACAGATTTTATCCAGCGCGCCATCGTCATCGAAGCATAACGACTCGTCGTCGAAAGCAGTGATCACGAGTCCTCCGGGGGTCGATGACGACCTAGAATTAGCATTGCGACTAAGCCTTGTCGAAGAGCAGAACAGACAGACGACGAGTGCCCTGGAGAGTGGGGACGACGAGTTCCCTCCTCTTAGCGGCGACGGGTTTCCTCCTCTTGGCGGTGCCGGATGGGGCAAGGGAAAGGGAAGAGCGATATGACTCTTGTTACGAGAACAGCAGAGAAGCTCACGGACACGTAGCTCACTCCCCTCACTACCTGTTATTTATTACATTCTAGCAGAGAGGTCTAACACTTGAAGCCAGAATTCCTAGATTCATTTTGAGACTTGTTACTATTACAGTCTGGCGCAGTCCAGTTATTGTGTTTTTAAAACCCTTCGCTAGAAGGCCTTCAGTCAAGTCAACCGGAACGGAAGACCAGCTATGCCAGCAAGTTAATCAAGATTCCTAGAACGTGTCTCCTTTCGCTTAGTCTGTGTCTGTGTCGATACTTATTAGACCGGATGAGTAGGTATCCCCATGACCAAAAATTACATGTCTAGCTCCGAATACCTAGTGGAAGATGGTCTTAATTCGACTGCATCGGAAAGTCCCTAATCTGTGATATAGATATTGTTAAACGGGCGAATGTTCACACAACAAGCCGCCGCGTCTGCCAAAAAGCATGTGACGGTTGATCGGTCTGGTGGTCTAGCGGTATGATTCTCGCTTAGGGTTCACCCTACAGCTTCTGTTTGCGAGAGGTCCCGGGTTCAATCCCCGGCCAGACCCGTTTCTTTTTCAATTTCTTTTCTTTTTTGTTTCGGTTTTAGAAAATCCTTTTCTCTTTTTTTTTTTGGTTTACTGATTGTAACTCAAAGGAAGAACTGTAAAATCGGCAACCCTTAGCCTGAAACTCAAAATTCATGTCGGTCGGCTTGCCGCATTACTCCTGGCCACGCCTCATTGCCGACCACCTTAAGTATAGCCTGTATAGGTCTATCGTTCGAGTTGTTGACCCCCACCCAGGTAGACAAGCGACCAAGCAAGCAAGGAAATCAAGGAGGCACCTCATGATGAGCGAGTATGGATATATATTAGGAGGGTTTACCCTTCATGGCATCCGGGAATACCCTATACCTACCTATCTACCCCTAGGTATCTACCTACATCCATCTGCAAAGGCGTTCGTCCCGACTTCTCCTGATGTCCGGATCCCGTCCCGAAACCCAAATTTCCAAGCCCCGTCGAACTTCGAAGAACTCTCTCCCCGCCGTGCTCCACTCACCCCCCCACCCCCTACTCCCCACCACCCATCACCCATCACCCATCACTCATCGCCAAGTTCCCAAAGTTCTCAATCATCTCATCATCATCGACGGGTCTATATTGACACGTAGATAAGCGGTCACCACGCGCAAACGCGGCAGATTACATAGGTACCTACCTCCATAACTTTACGGTTGGGTGGAGCCCAGTCAGTCAGCCAGTGAAACTACCCACCTACTACCTACCTACTACCTACCTACCTACCTACCTAACCTACTTACTACCTACCATACCTACTTTACGCCACGCTATCGCTTGTTTATAAAGAAAAAAAGGTTTGAACTCTTTTTTTTTTTTTTTGGTGTGTTTTCTTTCCTTTTACCCCTGGCTAAGAAAATTCGGCGACCTTGGTCACTAGGATAGCTAGGTATTGCTAAGCAAGGTTGCTAATAAAAGCATAAATTTGAATCGCGCTTGAAATCAATCAATCCAATCAATCAATCAATCAATCAATCAATCAAATCGGACACGGAAGGTTAAGGGAGGAAAGGAAGGCAAAGGAAGGGAAGGGAAGGGAAGGGAAGCAGCGCTTGCATTTCTTTTTTTCTTTTTTCTTTTTTTTTGGTTTGGTACTTACCGTATGTAATTATGTATGTAAGCAAAACCCAAGCAATGAACCGAGTTTTCATTACCTTCTCAACAATCGTGATACGAATTTGTTTGATTTGGTTTCATTTGTTGCCAGTTGGTGCTGACTTTATCTAAGTATTTCCCCTCCTTTCTTCCCATACCATACCATACCATACCATACCATACCATACCTACCAATACCATATAACTACCTACCTACCTACCTAATTACTTAGATACAGTCCGTACTAAGTAAGTAGATATCTAATTGCTATTTAACCTTAGGCAGTTTTAGGCATGTACATATCACATATTACGTATTATAAGGTTAGGTACAGGGAAGAGATGAGATAATACCTAGAATAGTCTAGACTAGATACCTACTATGTACACCGGATACAGACTGTACCTACCTACACTACTTACACTACCTACACTACCTTATAGATACAGTCTGTACAGATTACGGACTGCCGATGTAAACAATGATCTTCATAGGACCCCGGAAAACGTGTTCTAGATCTATCCATCTAGACAAGGGTAGGTAAAACTGTAGTTACTTAGACTAGGTAGGTACTAGATAGATAGTTACTTAATCCGAGACAAATAATACCTCATTTCCTCGTCGTCGTGAACTCGTGGACTCGT
The DNA here is from genome assembly GCA_028637585.1 of Xylariaceae sp. X187. Taxonomy (NCBI): domain Eukaryota; kingdom Fungi; phylum Ascomycota; class Sordariomycetes; order Xylariales; family Xylariaceae; species Xylariaceae sp. X187. The sequence goes on along the minus strand of JAJIZN010000001.1, from coordinate 2,816,579 downwards.
GGACTCGTGGACTCGTGGAAATCGGCGATAATTCAACCAGACCTAGCTAGATAGATACGCGTTTTCCATCATCATCATACATACACTCATGAACGCCGCAAAGCGTGTCGTGCTAGGTACTTCGACTCAGCGACGTAGACCAGCGACGTAGACCAGCTCAGGCCGGTCATTAGGTATCTACTTGCTTCACCTACGCAGTATAGTGATTATATAGTCGAACGAACAAAAGATGAACCAAACACCCAGCGCCAAATTTCGTCTTTTCAAGGATTGATTTCTTTTTCCTCTTCATTCGCTTCAAAGTTGGTCAAGACTACCTAGTCAGGACCACGAACCTCGTGCTTCTGCACTAAGGAGGACATGCACGCCCAGCTATCAAAAAACTTATAATGATACCTATCTAATGGTGATCATGATACAGTCTGTAGACTCTGTACCTACTACCGGCCATCAAAAGATTCAAAACAAAACATGCCACCGGCAAACCCAAAGTCGCCCTCGCCCACTCTGCAAAGTTCACCCACAAAACGGAAAATGCCGTCGCTCCTTCGTCACGTATATTATCCAGCAATATGTATCCAGCAAGTCCAACCAAGACTTGATATAGGATCAGGCATCCTCCCATTTTTCCCATCTAGCCCCGGCCTATTCGCCGTCTATTCGGGCTTGAGAATGGAAAGGCACCGGCTGATTGATTTCCCTTTGCTGCTAAATTATTGCCTCGCTAGAACTCCTGAGTCGTAAAAAAACTTGGCAAAATGTGGTAATTCTCCCAATCAGAAACGCCGATCTGTTTTGAGTTTTGGCGCCTCCACAAAATATTTTCCACGTCTACTTCTTTGTCTTCTGGTCCATTCAAATGCGAGTCTAATGTTGTCGAAAGCCTGCGCTTGTCAAAAAGAAAGTAAAACGGAAAAGGAAATCACCATGACCAATGTCGGTGACCCAGTAGCCATAAACTCCGTCGCTGACACAGATATATCCGTAGCCCGTCCAGAGATAATACATATGCGTGAATGACAATGAGGACGTAAAAAAAAAATAAAAATTATAAAAAAGAAATTATAAAAAAAAACACTAGAAAAAATGATGCAGTTAGCGAGTAGAAACAAGGGGTATAGGGTATCTGTGAATTTTAAGATGCTCGTGTTTTGGTTCAAGTCCCCTAAGTAGTGATTCATGAAAAATAAAATAAAAAGAAAATCAGAGAGGCGAGGGAGGTTCGGCTTCGTCATTGTTGGGGGGGTTTTGGGGCGGCTACCGTCACCGTGCCTCCTTCGACACAGACTCCCAGCTATAACGCGGGTGAGTCCTCTGAGGGACGTGCACGATATCGGAGCCATCGATCCTGCTAGATGCCGTCGAGTCGCTACCAGTCGCCGCGATTCTGGCCTCCTCTTCAAGTGTATAATTACTTCCTAACGTATCAGCGATAGAGTGCGGCCTTGAAGGATTCCCAGATCCAAGAGCAACGTCGAGTCCTTGAGCGCTTCTCGGTCTTTGCATCATCAGCTGGTGTGGAAGCTGAATATTTTGGGGTAGAGGTCCAAGGCAGACAACGTGAGTGGAAGCAATGGGTGTTCTCTGGATCAGTGGCGATGGTATAGATATCGGCGATTGGCAACTGTCGGGGGTAACAGAGGACATGCAGCGCGAAGAGACCGTCGAATGGTCTGCATCTACTGGCGATGGTGGTATGCAAACCAAAGTAGGATTAGAATGATAGCCCCCGACAAAACTTGGGTCATCGCTCTCTGGTGTTATTGGAGAAGGCACTCCATTTGGATCGTAGTCCTGAGCTGGACTTGATAGAGGCGAAGGATAATCGCAAGAATGAGTGTTGATTGGTTGCGGAGTACGCGTGGCGATGGCAGACTCCAAGAAGCCATCTGGCCCAGAAGTTTTCGGAGAGACAGCCCATTGCGGTGGCCGGCTATGCATACCCTGGCCAAAGGCATCGTCCTTGGTGGTGGCCATGGAAAAGGTGCCCGTAGTTATGTCGGTTGCATCAAGTTCAGCAGGCAACGAGCCTGGCATTTCGTAAGGTCCACGGTCCTGGTTCGTATCGATCCCAGGAGCATCAATACGGTCCTGATTCCCACGACTCTTGCTATGGTTGTTCTTTACCCGCGATATGATTCGGAGCCAAGCCGCTGGAGTGGGCTTTGTAGCGGAATCCGGCTCGGAAGAGGAAAATTTCCGCATGTATTCTTCAATCCCATCCACATTCTCGTCTGTTTTTGACACTCCCGAACTCCGTCGCGCAAACACTACCCCAGCAATAATAAGTGCAATCGAGCCCAAGCATGCCCCTATTACCACGCCTGCTATTTGGTCAGGAGTCAGTGTCTGAGGTCTTTTATTCTTAGGTGGCCCAGGATATGGGCTGTTAGGGGAAGCCGCAATAGTTTGGATCGAAACATTTGTCCATGGATCGGAGGGGAACCGAGCCTCGTGTACGGAGAACATATTTGTCTCATAATTCGTAATGATATAAGCTTCTTGTAAGAATGAGCGCCCGATGGTTAAGTGCCTCCGGCTTTCAGCTCTTTTTAAAGGAAAATATGGGATTGCTGGTGCGCCAAACTCTGTGTTGTTAAATGGATACCGAAGACTCTGAATGAAGGCGTTCGCAGAGACCGTGATGTTAACGACGTCAGACATGCTCGTCGACAGAGGAGAACCATCCTTGTCCGCACTCGACAAGGCGAAAGTGAACGAAAGGTTGGGTGCCGAACGATATCGCTCAAGATCGTCTGTGCTTGAGAAGAAATACAATTCGAAGGTCTCGTTCCACGTGAGGTTAAGAACACTGGCAAAACGGTCGCATACAGTCGGGGGGAGCCATAGATATGGAGTTGAGCTGTCAATTGTGGCTGTGAGAGATTCGTTGAGTAATAAGAGAGGCGTCGACGGCGAGGACCACTCGGTAGGTGCCTGTGTGATATTGGATGTCGTTGCTGTGATTGATCGCACTTGAACTTGAGGTTGTCTCGTAACGGCATTCAAGTCAAATTGAACATCATGAGGCTCAAAGCGATTGGCATCATAGCCTCCCAATGTCAGAGACATCGGGATACCATTCGCACCAGCTACTGCGTATGAGCTTCTGTTCGTCCAGTATGTGTTGCCTCGTATGCTCACCATAATATGCCCCAGCCGTGTAGCCGTAGCTGTGACTTGGTATTAGGCCACGCTGCTCCACCATTGATGCAATCGGTCCTTGCGCGATGATACCGGCGCTCCCCTTTGTGATTCCCAAGCCAAAGAGGCCTGTGTAGGCGGCAGTGTCGTTGATTCCGGCAATTAGCAACGTGCCAAATGAGGCCTCAGATCGTCCAACATTATCGTATACGGCGACCGTGTCCACGCCGTAATCTCCGTTAGTATGTAGTATGCCTCTCAGTCCAAGTGGCCACAATCCCATTGGTAACCAGCTTTTCGAAGCGCTTCTATTAAATACACCGCCACGAGCGTCGTCACAGAGAGCAGCTGCGCGAAATGGTAGTCAGCATCCCTAGAATCAAAATATCCCGTAGGCGAGCAGCCCTGATGGTGGTGGTGGTGGTGGTGATGATGATGATGATGATGGGAAGATGTAAGGCGCGTTGTTTTCGTGGTGAAGTGAGATACTCACTTTCGCATCCACCGTTTTCTATTACCCATATCTCAGAAAGACTTGTGCTCACAATAACATCGATTTGCTGGACAGGTTCTCCCACAGAGAGGCCCATAGACGACCAATTGCCATCGGCGCCGTACCTATACCAGGATTAGTTTCTGACCGGTTGGGAGGGATAGAATTAGACGTGCCATTTCCCAGACGGTTGCAGCCACTTTGCCGTTGGCCCGTCAGCATCGGCGTCGACGAGGCCGGGCACGCACAACAGTGTCCCGAGAATAGCTACGAGGCGATGCCACCTCGACATTGTCCCGTAGCAGTTGCACCATCTGACAGTCGTACACGGGCCCAAGGTTACTACCACAGTTCGGCCTCGCCCTGATGGTCGACGGGCATCACCAACTCCATCAGTTCTTAGAGTCCAATCGCGTCTCCGGCGGTGCGTGGGTCACCGGCAAGTCTCAAGTCGAAACAACAGCGCTGCAGGGAGGGGTTTCTCCGGGGAAGAAGGGGCAAATTCAGAGCAGCAACCCTCGACAGCAGAGCAGCGGAAGAGGTGCGCAGCGACTTGGACAAGAAGAAGTGACAGTGCAAGGGCAAAGGCAAGCATGGGCATGGACATGGACATGGACATGGGCAGTGTAGGTAGGTATACCTATCACCTCCCGATATAGTCTACCGGTACCCTACCTACACGACCCGTCCTCGGATTCGGATGTTCCCACTTCCCATGGTATAGCGCAGCGCAGCGTGTGGTCTCTGTGGTGTGCCAGGACCAGGGTCTGGCCTCGTGACTATTTGGGCAGCTAATCGGTACGTGTACGAAGTGATGTAGGTACTCGATATGCCTGCTACCCATTAGTATCGACGGAGTACTCCTGGAGTAACTTAGATCGAGTACCAGACCAGAACTTGGCTGGCCTGTCTTGTCTTGGCCATGGCGGTTCGTTAGCCGGGATAGGTATGATACCTCGCACTCCCGACGACACTAGGTGCACTCACAGCAAACCAGCAAACCAGCAGACCAGCAAACCAGCAAACCAGCAAACACCTAAGCTAGTATAGGTAGTGCAGTCTGCTTAGCTAGCTGCTAAGGGAGGAAACTGGGTGACTGGGTGACTGAACCGGAGCGACCATGACAGACAAGACGTGATGCTAGGGTGTGTGTATCTAGGCAGTTACAGTCTGTAGTTGGAGGTCCAAATGTCCCGCCACCATTGGAGGAATCCTCGGCCGAGTCTGACATGGTTGGGAAGATGGGTTTATTTAGTGCGAGTTACAGTCTGTACCTAGATAGATAGGTAACTAAGTAGTTAGCTGCCTACCTACTTATGGAGTTTATGAAGTTATGCGCCAGCGTTAGCGCCAGAACTGACAGTGTGCCGCCATACTTTCCATACAGTATTTATTTAGACGCTCCCGCGGCAGCTAAACAACTCGCCGCCGGTCAGGTACCTAGACTCGCCGATCACACACCTACCGGTATCACGGACTATACCTAGATACCTACCTATGCTACGTTACCTACCTACCTACAGACTGTACGGATGTTAAATAAAGTAGGTACACTAGGTAGGTAGGTAGGTAGGTAGGTACTATCTACCATTTGTTTTGCAGACCAGTAGAGTAGGGGAACAAGGGAGATTGCGATCATCGATCCAGTTTACATACCTACCTAAGTACCTACGCAATGCCTGATCGATTAATTGCTGATACATTCTTAAATCACTATCGTACCTATCTGGGTGATCGGGTACAGTCTGTATGTACATTGAATTAAAAGCCCCGACCGATTTTACCGGGCACGAACTACAGTAGGGATGTAACTGGATTTTGGAAAGGTCGCCGACTTGATTGCAAGCCCTCTTGAGTCTTTACAGTATCTACCTATCTAGTGTACCTAAGATATATAAATGGAGTATGTCTTTGACCATGGTCGGCTTATACTTAGAGTGCTGGCTTGGCTTATCCGGGGGGCGTATCTAATACACCCACTGTAAGTGCGCAGGCCAGGCAGTGCGATACATAAGGTAGGTAGGTTAGGTAGGTAGTCTGTAGGTAGGTTAGGTACCTACCTAGACAGTCCAGCCTCCAGGTACCTCTCTACCTACCCCGGGTTGCTAGCTAGCACCATGGGTAATCGAGGAACAACTATCACAAACCTGTTTGCTTCTGTAACCTTCTTGTCTCCTACTACCAACACTAACTACTATTTACATCTGTAAGCCAGCCTTCAATGATATGCCGAGCCGAGCAACTCGTTGATCTCAAGTTGATGGTGCATCTATGAAGCACTTAACAATAAGCGCCTTTGATTTCCAGACTTCCGGTATTCTTTGGCAACCTTCAACCTCATCGGATTTTCACATACCTATCTAAGGGTACACTGTGTCTAGACCCCAACATGGCGTCGATCGACAAGAAGCTGTCAAGTAGGTGACAAACATGAGACAACATTCCTGTTGGAGATAACCATCACATCAATGGTAGGTGGTCATCTGTCTTAGCATGCACTCTGTCCCCCCAGGCTTCAGGTTTACTGGCACCCCCTCAAGCCCCTCAAGCCCCTCAAGCCTCTTCCATTTCTTCTAGAAGGTTGCTGCTGACCCATTGCAGATCTGATCTGCCCATCCTTACCTGCATTCGCGACGAGACGAGACGGGACGGGACAGAGTCATGCTCTCATGTTGCGCCCCCCCTCCCTTACGTGGTTCCCCGACCCCTTCCGGACATAGCTGCAGACGCTCGCCATATTCGTACAGCATGGACTTTGGATGCTGAGCCTCCCCCCCTAGCAACGACCGTGGAGAGATTTCTCCAACTGAGTCGTGGCGCCTTGACGCCGTGACGCCACGACCTTGTTTGTTTGATACAATTCCAGCCAAAAATGATGGCATCTTTGCTGCTGTCTCGCACAACTACCGTCTTTCCAACACCATCCGTTCACCCCTCCTATCTAACCAAGACCAGTGCAGAACTGTAGAACATTACATCCGTCCTCCGACAGCCACCGGAGGGTATCCACTAAATTATACGGCCAGCTGCGACAATCTTGTCTGCCTATCACCGTAACAGGTTATTCGACTAACTACACGCAGACAATAACGCGCTTTGGGGAGCAGCACATGCCATTCCGCCCACGCAAGCCAAACATGCCAAACATGCAAGTCGTTCTTCGGTGTCGAGCTACTTAAAAACAAAAAAGTGATCATCGGCTCGGGGAAGGTCATTACCAAGGTTGAAACATGATCTTGTGAGCCTGGCTCAAGCATTAGCACAGCGATGGGTCGACGGAGGCCCGGTCCTAATTGGACCACCGGGCGTAATGCCGCATCAATAGACGTGCGAATTCGAAGCAACAGGAGGCGGTGTGAGGATTCTCGCGATCTGGACCCACGGCGGCCGAGCCTATTCCAGAGCGGCACATATAAGTGCGCTCTGCACCCCCACTTACGTCGGGACAGGTAAACAACACGACTGCCCTTTGTCGGCCGCGAGACGATTTCGATTGGCCCGGTGCAGTGGCCGTCGAGACGTGGACCTCGGACTCACCTTACACGTCGACCAGCGACGTTTTACGCCGGGTATAATGACACCGCTGTCGCCCTGCCCACAGTGACAGTTGGCAATTAGTACAACGACCACATCTGGCGTTGGCGGCCCCTGGAGCGACCGACTCACTGTCTCTTCAGCAGTTCAGCAGAGACGCTCTGATCCTCGCGATAATCCGCAGCTTCGCTTGAATGAGAGATCGAGGGTCCCGTGATATTTACCGGTTGTATGTAGTGCACAGTACACGACCAAGGTAGTTACGGCGCATTCCGGGGTGCCCCGACCTGACGGCGGAACAAAGTCACTGGCCACTGGTAGACTAACGCAGTAAGTAGGTAGTTAGATATCAGCATGCGGAATTGTACATACATAACTACTAATTACCTATGTGACATACCTATGCCCCTAGCTTCCGGGAGGGTACCGACCTTGAGGCTTGACCCGGGGCGTCCATTACTGTGTACCTCGGCGGATATACAGTCTCTACGAACTATGTATCCAGATAGATAAGTTACCTACAAGCAGTAACTATTATGAATCTCGGACCTATCACAAATGACAATGATACGGGGGATTACCGGGCGTATAGGCAATAATTAAAGTACCATCTAACTATCTACTACGTAGATAGTAGATATTCCGCACGGGTACTCGAACACAGTGAAAACCAACTCATAGTACCCTGAGTATTCCTGGAACAAAGACGGGTCGAATGTGTCAGTCAACGTCTCGGCTCAGAATCCAAATTGAAGGATGAGGACTCGACTCAGAGAGGTACCTATCTAAGTAGGTAGCGTAGCGTAGGTAGGTATCTTAACTGCTGCGGGAACGCGTTATTCCATAATGTGACTCCATGCTTTGATTTGCCTATCTAGTTTGACGGGTAATGTACTCATTTACACTACCTACCTGACCTATATACTTATAGATTAGCCCGTAGGTAGTAATAACTATCTACCTATCTTATCTAGTCTAGCGAGTACGAAACAACAAGTTTACAAAAGTCATTTAAGATTACAGATAGGTCCCCCCCCCCCCCCCCCAAACATTGATGATTCGATTCATTCGAGGGCATAACATAACCGCTTTTTCTACACTACAGACTGCGCTTACAAAGATAAGGCAGCAGTGTATTAGTGTAAGTCACAACGTGTTACGCATATGCCGAGCATCATGGCAAGATGATGTGGTGAGACTCTGTTGGGTATTAGAAAACAATGCAACGGAATCGATATACCTACCTAACTACCTATCAACTTGTCTAGATAGATAACTGACCACCACTCCAAATTCCCGCCCACCGTCGGTCCGCCCAACGACGAACTATCACGTAGGTAGGTAGGTAGGTAGGCAGGTAGGCAGGTAAGTATGCAAGGTCCTTCAAGGCATGGCATTGTAATTACCGTGACCGGTACATTTTACGGAGTAATCATATTAGTTTTAATTTCCCAAACTATGCGTAGTGAACCTACCTACTCATTCCGTAGGACCCGAACCCCAGACCAAAAAAAAAAAAAAAAAAAAAAAAAAGATTCCATATCAGCATAGATACGGACTGTAGTCGTAGTGTACCCAAGGAATACATTCCAGGTGAAGTATCTTGATACTCTAGGTTCGAGGACGTAACTAGGTAGGACTCTAGTCTGTATAAACCTCTATATAATCTACTAGGTAATACCTACCAGTATGTTACAGGTAAGTATGATTAATAAGACAAAAAAGATGGAGCAAATAGATTCGGCCGGGAGTTGTGTTCGCCTTAAGATCTGGCGGGAAAGCTGAAAAAATTGCCGAACCTCCTTTCACGCGCCCAGCAGCAGCTTGGGGTTTCTTTTCCCCCGAAGAGGAACACACCCAAAAAAAAAAAAAAAAAAAAAAAAAACGACGCTCGCTGACGACATCATTTCGTCAGGAGAAGTTTGGTGCCTAGGCTGCAGACTAGGTCCGTACAGCCCCGAACTTTACCAGAAATTCGTGAAACAAGTCCCCCGTACAGTACGTAGTATAGCGATGCACAACGATGCCGGGATTCGCCCACAATTTAAGGTTGTTCCTATCCACACACGTGTATGTAAGCCGTGACTGCCCCTAAGACCCGTACATACTACATAGTCCATACTTACGTAGTAGTAGGCACAAAACAGTCAGATGCGGTAGTGTACCGGTACTATACGTAGGTATACGTAGCACACTATCTACCTCCCACACGACCCAGCTGGAAGGCTTATGTAATTGACATTTACGTAACGATGCCCGTTGTGTAATTTGTGTAGGTAGATAGGTATCTAGGTCGTGCCTGTAGGGCTTAGAGTTAAACGCTTGCTACATACGGACTAGTTAGGTAGTGCACCACCATAAGTATATCTTGGCTGCCGTACTGTACGGAAGACTGTACGGCAGACTGTACGTGTGCGGTAGGTACGAAGAAGAACAGGCCCGTGCCTATTGCAGTCTGTATCTACCTAGATAGGTAGATACTTTATGCTTGACGTGGTCACTTCACAATCCACCAACATACCTTTAAGAAACATCGACAAAGACGAACAGCAGCCCTTTTCATGCGGAGGCACATCATCACTTTTTGCCTCTGTAGATCCATAATGCCTTGCGAACTGATCGTCCCCAACGGCCACGCTATGAAATCCCGCTGCTTCGGTAACGGGACTGGGAGGGAAACTCAGGAAAGCAACTGCGCTGCGCGGGATCCGGGGATAACTAAAATGATTACTAGGCAGAAAATCATCCGCGCAGAGATGACGATCACCGCGCTTGTACGGGCATCTACACTAAGTAGATAGAGCCAGGTACATTGTACAGGCGGTTTCTGGGCGGTATATATGTACAGATGTCATTGAAGACCCCGATCGTCGTCGATGTCATGGGGATAGGTAATCTTATCCGGGCCAGGTCCGGGAATGTGGTTGGTCATTGGGTGGGCCTATAACGCCGACGCTCCGAGCCGTCCCCGAGTCCTGCCCGAGCTTAAGATTATGTGTAAGGTAGGTATCTATCTAGGTATAGGTAGGTAGGTAGGTAGGTATCTATCTATCTATCTATCTATCTACAGTACACACTTGGGTAAAGGGTCCGACTTCCAATTTCCAAGCTGTTGCGGGCTGCTGCTGTCGGAGTGTAGGCAGCAATGACGGCTTACGCCTCTCCATTCCATAAGACTCAACAGAGAGAGGTATGCATACCTACCCAGGCAAGTAATTCTATAGGCATGAAATGTACAAATACACGGACCTACCTACCTAGAAGGCATACGTAGGTAGCAGCTCGCCTAGATGAATACGAAGCAGATTAGTCATAACTTAACCGTAGGGCAAAACGATCAGATGCTGCCGACGACGCCATCTGCCTCACGGGAAAGCAGCTATCTAGGTTAGACTAAACTACATCTGTAGAAGGCCGCACGCAAGCTTGACACACAGCCCAAGAGCCGCGCAACCGCCGCGAAGGGGGAGGGAGGGGAGCAGCATATGTCACGCCCGCGGAGTATCGGAGCTCAAGCCATATGTCCGAAACTCCAACCAGCGCCGCCTCGGGTTCCGGTGCCGATGCGGTGGCGGTGGCAGGATCCACTGTGTCGATGGTACGTCCAGCCCAGTCAGTCGATTCGACCCAGTCAGTCAACTCTGACACACGGACTAGATAACCAAACTACTATGTCAGATTAGTATTACGAGATTCCAAAAGAACGAACAAGGGCCGCAGCCCAAACGTCCCCGTCCCTCTGAGAGGAGAGTCTGAAGACCAGGGCTACGTCTCTACTATGTACTTAGCCTCCACTCCCAACTTTCGTCCGCTCTGTCAGATAGTTGACCAATTAATACCCACCTAGTCACGGCATTGGCCGGCCATCGGAAGACCCGATCGCGGGAAATGTATGCCCGGGGCGAGTCATGGGGCATCTTCGAAGCCAAAGTTGAATCATTACGGCTGAATAGTAAGCAGCTACACTACTAGCCATTGATAAACGCCGATGCTATCTCACTCCGCCGACCATGCGACGACCAATTTGTGATTAGTAACCACATCAAATCTTTTATTCTTTTTTCGTTTTCGTCTTCTCTTTCCTTTCCTTTCCTCCCCCCCCTGGACGGGATAAGCCACCCCTCCCTCGCCGTCCTGGTCCTCTAAGCATACCTAGACTCCTAAGTATAGTAGAGGAGAGAGAATTGTACAATTTTGGAACTGTTTGCTATTACTCAGTTTCCTCTCACCCTGAGGGATGGCCGGTACGGGCCTTGCCTCACTTGGATGTGTTAAGAGATGCCGAAAGTTTATTTTCCTTGCCTATCTATAGGATTCTATAGGATTATTAAAGAACGATACAGTGACTCGATGAAATTGAAAAAAAAAAAAGAACAAAAAAAAAAAAAGACCCTTCGCGACGCAAGATGATGTCCTCAGATCGTAACCCTGTCGCCTCTCGTCACCAAGGTTCTCGCCTTCAACGAAGCCAGACAGAAGACGTAAGTCAACGTATGCCGTCAGTCATATTTATTTATACCGAATGATGCGGTATACCAGGTAGACGGCTCGACTGCCCATCTAGTCTTATTTTTCTTTCCATGGAAAACTTGGGGCTCTTCGTAGTCATGTTTCTCCCTTCTCGGTCGCCGTAATGAGTCGTCGCACCGCCTCAATGAGCAAGGACTGATAGTATTTTCAGGGAAAAAAGAAAAAAAAAAGAAAATCCTTTTTTTGTTTCCTTTTTTTGGACGAAACCGAAACCGATATTGTACAGCAGCTACAATCACTCGAGGCCATCATCCATCGACATGTCACTTATTCCCTTTGTCTACTTATCGTCGTAGACGTGTGCGGCGGGAGAAGTTGACGCTTCATAATGTAATGATTATTCCCACCAGAGCGACTATGGACTGGCGATGCGAACCATAGAAACCCTTCAGAGTGAGCCTCGAAGCCGTCAGGAGACGGAAGTTCAGGTGTCAACGGATAACTAGCTAGTCGACAGTCACTTGAGTATCACTGATGCCCATCGTTTTCTCTACCTCTCCATTACTCTTTCGCTATGCTGTCAATACAGATGTCCCTAGTAGGCGACTATTTTATGGCAGGATCTTTGTAGAGGATGACATTGCTTCAAAGAACAAAGTGGTGAAATTACTCGATAAGCCAGTCCGCAGCTCTCCGTCCACAGTATTCTGGGTAGGATACCAGAATCCAATGTAGAAATCTTTCGTCCAAAGTCGTCAGATAATCGTTGACTGTGACTGTATCATGCAAGATATAACCATCCGCCTAAGTGTCCGCAGCCGCTTCACCAGACTTCCTCCCAGAACACAAAATCTCGGTGGAGTATTGCTTTGGCTTGCTCGCGGTCAGCAGCCAAGCCCCCTTTGACCATGCAGTCGTATAGGGCAAGCCTGACAGCTTCCGGCATTTTTCCAGAACTACCGCATAAAACAATGCCGCAGCGCTCGCGCAACAAGCTACAGACCACGGAGTAGTTCTGAAGGAGCCGGTCCTGAACGTATACTTTGAACGGCTGGTCCCTCGAGAAGGCTGTGATAACTTCGATACCCATGTTCCCCCACTCATCCTCGTAGAAGAAATCAGCCTTTCGGTTCCGCCCGCCGTAAAATAAAACGGTTCCTGCTGCGTCCGAGTCCCCTGGGAAGCGGGCCGCTTTGCGTTCATGTATGAGAGAACGGATGGGCGCAATGCCTGTCCCCGCAGCAATCGCCAGAAGCGGTTTACTTGTGTCAACGACAGCCTCCGGTACTTTGTTGGACCGAACTGTGATGTTGACTGGCGTATTGGGCTCGAGGGAGGCAATGTACCTAGAACAGAGTCCCTCCCTCGTCTTGCGTAATACGGTCTTATACTTGACCAAGGCAACCAACAGGTTTACTATGGTGTCACCGGGGTGCTTTTCGCTGAACCGCAATCCCCCGCCGCTCGCAATGCTGTATTCACGGCCCCGTATGAGCGGGAAAACAGACGGGACACGTTGATAGGGTACTCGAACGGTCGGGAAGTCGTGGAGTACTTCGAGTGTGGACCGACGCGGTCGCGATGTATAGTCCCAGAACTCATCAGAATGACGAGGATCCGAAAATTCCATGAGCCTTTCTTTATGTATAGGGTCATCTGTATATTGTGCAATCTCAGCAAAGAACGCACGCCGCGGTATGCAGGTGATATCGTAGTTGTCGATGAGCAGGTCCCGTAGGGTGCTATTGACTAGAGGCCAGCAATTCTTCGGTGTCGAATAGGGACCATCTGCATTGTGGCAAACATGCTTAAATGGTTGATCAGCAACATCACCCCAGCCCATAAGGTCGATGAGAGTTTGGACATCCTGTGCAAAGTTCTTCGGATATATGACTGCCACGTCTCCAGGCCTGTAAGTAAGCGGTTGCACCTTGCCATTCGGAACGACTCTAGCGGGAATTCTTAAAGTAAGCTGTCGAACATCTTGCCAATGAGACTTGGGAGTCAATCGGACATTTCCATCCACAAGCCCCAGCCACGAATCATACACAGGGAGGAGAGAAGGACGAGGAGCCTTTTCCAGGCTTCCGTGAGACTCATCTAAGGGATTTTCCATCGGGCCATCCCTTATTATGTCGGTCGTGTCAAGTGCATGTATGCCATTGGGCCGGCCTGTTGCCAGCTTACTTGGAGGATGGACGGTGGCGCGTAGTCGGTCTCCAAACTGATATTCGTCCTCCAGGCTCACTGGGGTATGAGTATGATTGCTCGCGTGGCTAGGTAACGATGCTTCCCGGTCCAACTGGCGGTTTTGGCTATCGATATAAGTACTAGTTGGACCTGGGTCAGGGGCATCTTCGCGGCCAATTATCGGCTTATCTTCGACAGTTTTTTTATCGGGATTTTGATTCATTAGCTCAATGGTAAACTTGGGTGCCAGCGGGATATCTGATGGTATTGCTTGCAAGCCTGGTGGTAAGGGGTGTTCCTTTTCAAGATATGCCCGTAGAGTAAGGCACCATGGTAAGACTGTGCCGTCGATGCTTCCAATGCGTCAGTTCTTTGCAAACTAGCCATCAATGATACATTGATACATTGACTCAGAGCAAACGGAGCAAACGGAGATGGTTATGTGTTATATAACTTACCCGTCTTCGTGTCGTTCATCGGCCTCACCACGGGGCAAGAATTCAACGGCACCTAGCTGTTCAAGGCGTTTGTGAAGCTTTCGTGCAGCCCAATTATATCTACAAATCAAAGCATACAGGTTAGCGATGACCTAGGAGCTCATTGGGGAGTGAAGGAGAAATAGGGAAGCAACTAGGGCGCGTACTGAAGGTATGAGCTATCACCAAGTCCAAGAGTGGTGAAGTTGACTTGATGAAGGCAATTTGGTGGGAGGCGCTTGCGAAGGAGGCTTTTCCAGAACTTACGGGCGTTCTTGGGCAAGTCTCCTTGACCGGTGGTGGAAATAACGAAGATGACCAGAGGGTATCGTAGCAAATCACTCTGTAAGAGAGAAAAGCGGTTAATGGGTATTCTTTCTTCTAGGTTGATATCGTGAAGGTCGGTTTATTACGATGTGAGAGAAGAATCGACGTGCTATACTGGGTTTGGTTCGGGCGAGGCAGGGTTAGGCAGAATACACAATAAAGAAGATATGCCATAAGGGCGATAGACGGGCATTCCGGATTTGAATTTGCAGAGGCGAGGTCTGACCAAGGGGTGTCTTCCATGAAATGAACTCTCATTTAACTCGTTTTTATCAACATACCAGATCAGCATCATTCATTTCTTGAAGTAATGTCTTAAAGTGTAGCCTTCTTGCCATGCGCTCAATATCACTGGCGGACTCCTCGCTGTTTCCTGTCTCCGATCCATAGAGAATGAGCATTTGTCGCCGTTCAAGGGGTTTGATGTCGCCCTCATGGTGGGCGAAATCTTCTTCAGTAACCATGACTGTAGTCGATGGAATTGTAATAAGCTCAGCGCCTCTGAAGTATCGGTTCTTTACCGATAGCGAAGCCGATGTAAAAAGTTGTTCACATATAGCCTATAGGCAGTGGTGGGTTTGGTAGGAGACAAGTCGAGGTATGTTTTACTACATGTTCACGGGTTAGCGGGAGTGGTGATGAGTGTAGCGCGGCACGGGAATTTTTGCCCGGGTACCTACACCAGCTTATGTTACCTACAGGCAGGTAGGAGGCTGTAGGTACCTTATCTTACCTCAGTTGATTGAGACTGGGGACAGAAGTAATTAGAGCACGCTTTCACAGCTGGAGTCTACCTAAGTAATTAGGCGCATCCTGATCCTTTTGTCTCAAAACACGATATAGTCTATCTAGGTAGATATCTGGGGGTCACATGATAACTACTGGCAGGTGGTGCCAGTAAGAACACCAGCGAACTGCAAACTGTAGCCCAGTCGGAGCAGCTGCGGCCAGTTGCAGGTAGCACTCAGGTACCTGGTAGTTATCTAGTGGGAGTGGGGCTAGCGCCTCACGCTAGCGCCTCCCCGCACCAATAGTGTACGATGGAAGTACAGTACGTACACTGCTAGGACCGTATCTGCACGTACTTAAACCACACGTTATTGATTGAATTATTAACGTCTTCTACGCAGTAATACGGATTACCGAGGGGGCTATTTCTTGTGTTGCCACAGAACCCCCTTCGATAAGGGGGGAGAGATATGGACTCCTTGGTCAGTCGCAACACCTACTACAGGTACCTAGTACCTTACGGACTGTACTTCATTATCGTTAACACTAACATGATCACCTTATTATCTATCCCGAGCAGATGCCGAGGTCGAATCTGACAGCTCCCCCAACCTTCATCTGTTATAATGTATAGATAACTATAAGTTCTCACAGATTGGATCACCTTAATTACACGTGTATATGTATACATAGTTGTTCGCAGGCGACTTTGTGGAGGTGGGGATTGTCTAGCCCTAGTTACAGCCTACTACCTATCTACGTACTCTGTATCGAGATTCGAACGAGCAAGTTACCGGCCAAGCTCTAACTTGACCGGACCCTGAACAACAAAAGCAATCCAATCCAAACTTACTCGGCCGGCCTCCAAAGAAGTAATTTGCCGTGACGCGTTCCATCAGTTTCATGTCAATGCCCGCGCGTCAGTACCAGGCATACTCCGGCGGGTTCGGACTTCAGACCACTACACAGGTAAGCCCCCCAGGGATTCCTCGACTGATCATCACTCTACGGTAGATGCGAGGGTAAGGCTTTCTAGAGTCTACCCAACTACGACGATCCGGACCATTGTCCCACCAACGTACTGTACATGCCAATTTCACAATATACTACAGCGCCGAAAAGTCTTCAATGAGACGCCAGACCCGGTCTTAGGTCCACCAATGGGGATAGAAGTAACTAGGTATCCAGCATCAAGTTTTGAGCCTTTTAACTTAGAAATGGGATAGGTATATTGCACGGCTACGAAGGCATACCTGCCTAGGTATGCGAGAGACATTTATAGGCCCTGTCCTTGTCAACGGGGCTGCTAGCTATGTGGAATGTGGAATGTGGAATGTTCGATCCCGGCCAGCTACTTAGATAAGAGGCTAACAATTATGATGTACTTAGAGGCGGGAGTAGATCATAAAAATCGGGTCTGTTTCGAATAGGTATGTGCAAAACGGGGTACGGAATGCGATGGATGCGGTTCCGGCTAACACATAACTATATAGAGAGAGGGTACGTTTTGTGTTCAAGGAACCGAACCATGGGGCAAGAGGAATCTCCATACTCGACCACGAGGGACTATCTTACTCTACTTACTTACTCTACTTACCTGGATACCTATAGAACTAGGTATATATGTGCAATTTTTCTGATTAACTACTTGTGGAATAGTTATAGGCGATTTACTAGATACGTACTAGTTACCTATCTCCTTACCTAGGTGGTACCTACGTCCGTATTTAGCGATTCATTCGCGATTCATCCTTCCTGTTATCTGTCGGGCCATCTAACTACCTACCCGTGGGTCCGTACCTTTGTTGCGCTACGTAGTGCACGACACTACATAGATCGTCAAAACCTTCAGGCCAATCACATGTTAACTATGCACGCTTTTAACACTGGAATTTTCAAGTTTCTAATTGACGAGATACCTTGATTGTGAGATACTGACCTGCAGGTATCTAGATACCTACCTACTGTAGGTAGAAAGAACAATTCCTCCAGCGTGAAAATGCTTTATAATACACATTGGCGGCTTGCTTAATTTAACGGGTTTTGATTGGATACAGAATGGGCAAACTGCACTAGGCAGATAATATCTCTCGTCTCTACTTACGTACTAACCTAAAACTCTTGGTGGATGATGTAAGTAGCGTTGCAGCCTGAGGGGTCCGGGTCCGTCACATGCCCCTCCGAACCCCTCCGACAGCGCAGTGGTAGGTAAGGTAAGTTTTGACCGGATGCGTCATCAGGCAAACTGGAACGAACTGTCTCCACAATCAATGGTATGGATGTAACCCATGCGCCTTGCTTTTCGATCAATACATCTGTGCCTACCACCTACCGCCTGGTAGGTACCTATGTCTTGCATCCTTAACCTACCTCAAGGTAGGTCTATAGGCAGGGAGGTATCTCAATGAGTGCTTTTCCTGAGCCGCCCGCTTTAAGCTGGAGGCGATCCTGATCCACGCCTGAGCCTAGCCCTCCATTTTTATGCTTGCATGACTTCCGACTCTCATGGAACTCTGGGGCGTTGGAGACTTTCCTACATAGTACGTCAAGCTGTATTTGAGACAGACTCGGATAACTTGAGAATCGATCTTATAAAACGCGGATACGGCGTTGCATAGGTAGCAATGCCCGGACCTGCTGTGGCATCCGTTACGAGTACAATACCTCCCTCTCAATATAGCCTACATACTCTCCTTGACCGACCTACATACTTTGTTGGAGAGCCGTCCGTGTCCGTCCAGCCATGAGACCCTATGGGATAAAATGACCAGAGCAAAGCACAGCTGCTTGTACATCATCCGTACAGATAGGCGAGTTAGTCCCTCGTGATCTGGCTGCATAGCTGCCTTGTCAAAGAGGTAAAAGGCAAATCGTGGTACCTCCGATGGTACTATGCTATATATGCCCCGACATGCCCCTATACGGAACCATGACCTAAGGGGCCTACACAGTTCAGCCGGTTCATGATCGACGACACACATTCCCAGGTCAATGATCATTCGCCTGACAGTACCATTTTCCATTCGTATGTTCCTCGATGCCACTTGTGTAAGTAGCTGTATAGAAAGAAGCTCATTTCGATCAGATCTGAATTCAATGGGGTCTCTTGATTGCAACCAGTGTCGAGTAAGACGTATGTGAGATGATGTTAGCATTTAGACGCCCAAAAGTAGTGGGATTCGAAACGCCGTTGCCAGCTGGGTACTGTAGTTGAGAGCTAGATAGCTCTGTATGTGTTTGAATTCAAGTTGGGTACTGACATAGTGTTGTCTAATCAGAGCCAGCGTCAGCTAGACGGCCGAGCGCTGTAAGACAGTTGTAGGGGGCAGTTGCTGTAAAGTGTTTAAGTACACTTTCAATATCTGATTCACATGTTAGCGTACTGTCGGGCAGCTCAAAATTTAATGGCTGAGGAATTGTTTACTTCCTTCCATAAGGGGAGCCCGTTTTTTCGGGAGGGGTCGTTCTCCGTATATGGACCTCTCCTGGACATATATCACGTCGTCGAAATGGAGTTGGCCTGATTTATAGAAGTCGAGTACGATTCTGATACGTCTGTGCCTGAAAGACATACCCGGGCGATTATTAATAATATTTTCCAGTTCAGTTACTCGCTGATTGAGTGTCTCCGATGGAACAGGGCCCGATCTGGCCGGGCTGATACCGGCCTTTACGCCGTATTATACTGATAGATCTTCAGTACCGGCTTCAGGACAGGCCTGAAAAAACGGTCTTTGATCGGCGGACATGACGGCAGTGATGGCTTGGCTATGGGGGATGCGTGGGTGAATACGGGAAACCGGGTGGGACGCGATGATAAGCCTCAGGCTGGTTGAGAAGGATCGGATGACACCTAGATAGGTAGTGCGGGGTGTGTTGGACTTGGAAAGGATGAGACTCGGGCGGAACTCGGGTGGAGTCCTGACCCGCCTGGATTCCCTACCACGTAAGCACTCATGCTCGTTAATCCGATCATTTTCATTTTGGCGGGCCCGAGCATGCTCACGGCTGCGGCTTGACTGAACCGCCAAAATTGAGCATAGATGATATAGCTCAGATAGGTTCGGTCACCGTGATGATAGCAGAGGGAGCCGAGACTGAACAATCTGAGCCTGAGTCTGCCTGAGCAAGCCCTGAGCTTGAAGCTTGAGATAAGCGCCGACACTAGATGGGCTTAATTCGCATCAATCGATAAAATTTAATAGGTACCTACCTAACACCGCAATGCGGGTAGATAGAGGAAGGAGTCTTCCATCCAGTCCTTGCCAAAGCAAGGGAATACCCAATACGTAATGTGCCTGCCGAGTGACTCCAAGATCGTAGGTAGGTTAGGAATTCGAGGAAACCTCGTTCGAATCAAGCTCCGCTTCGAGTTACCTACCTACCTACCTAGGTCGCAAGTGTAGGTAGTTCCCACCTACCATTTGTACCGTAGTCTTCATGCAAGTGCATTTGCAGATGAGCAGATATTGCGGTCCGTACCTACCTAGGTATAACTTGAATTGAGCCTTCTGTACTACCTAATTAAATCTCTTATGCCTTCATGTTAAGGAATAAGATTAGTTACGTACCTAGGTGTCCGTAGGGTTGTGTTTCTCGCAGACTATGTAGGTACTTACCTACATACCCCAGAAACTTACCTACCGTGTACGGATTGTTAGTTATCTAGGTATCCCGGGAGCCGTAACTAACTAAACCGGCCCATATTTACGCTCTTGCATAGGTACGGTACTATGTAGTGTAGTAGATAGGGACCCACTATGTTAAGAGCAAAAGAGCAGAATTGCGACTTCGTCTTGAAGCCAACGTCCTAGGTACCTAATCCGAGCAGGTGCTGGTTCTAGTTATTATTGGCGTGGCAAGAAGGGAGAGTGCGTAGGTAGCTTATGATTTGCTCTGTACGACCTGCGCATAGAGATAGGTATGTAGGTAGACATGGTACCTTCTGTGGATAGAAGCGCTTTTCGCCCAAAGTTACAAGAGCTGCCCATCTCCACCTTGATCTCTAACTTCCGATTTTGACAGGTGTACTGCAGTAGAGGAAGGCCCGGCACATTGGTTCTAGCTACTTCCTAATTTACTGGACAGAAGCAGACGAAAAGTGAGTAATTTCGCACGCGTAAAAAGGTACGTAGGTACTTTCGCTTCTTGTCCTTCCGATTGATTGGCCATCGAGCCGGCGCTAGTAGTGCACGTCCCCCTTTGACCCACCTTTTGTTTGCCATTCACACCTGCCGTGTGCACATCTAGTTGGGGGCCCACAATCATCAGAAACACCCTACAAAAAATTCTGGCTCGTCGCAGCGTCTACAGCACTTTAGTTCTCTTTTCCCTTTCTCCTCTTCACTCCTCTCAATCCACATCAAGCAAGCCAACTTGTGTCAACTTTCGACCAACACTCAAGTCTTCCAATCTTCTAGGGCACGTAGCCACCCTATCTTCCTCCCCCGACATAATTCGTTGTTCACGCGTTCAATCACTGAAACGCCACACAAACGTCCACCCATCTCTACCTCCTGCTATCACAACCAACCGTAAAATCATCAATCATCCACATCCACTAGATATCATGGCCAGCACTGTGGAGACCCAGGTTGCCGATCAGGCTGTTAACGACGTTGCCAACGCTTTGAGCAATACGTCGCTCACTGATAACAAGGACGAAAACAAGGATGCCGTCCATGCCAGTGCTGCAGAGGGTCGCCGCCTGTATATCGGCAACCTCGCCTATGCGACTACCGAGGGGGAGTTGAAGGAGTTCTTCAAGGGTTACCTTGTGTGAGTATTGATTTATTATTCGTTCCCATTATATCTCTTTTCGACTTCGACTGCGCATCTATAATGCGTGAGCTCCGACGGGACACTTCAAGTACCTCAGCCCCCTCGACTTTGATGCGTTTCCTTATCCTCATCGTCGCATGCCCTACCTCGCCTCCATCGTCAGAAACTTGTTTGCTTGCCGTCTACAGGTGTTAAATGAGGGCCATTATCCCGCTCTACTTTTCTTTGGCCTACCGTTGCATATAAAAGAACATCTTTATTTACTTGATATATTACCTCGTTCTTTAACACAGCCGGCTAATCATACTAGCGAGTCCGTTTCCATCCCCAAGAATCCCCGAACCGATCGCCCTGTGGGCTACGCCTTTGTGGACCTTTCCACTCCGAGTGAGGCGGAGCGCGCCATCGGTGAGCTTTCGGGCAAGGAGATCCTTGAGCGCAAGGTCTCTGTTCAGTTGGCCCGTACCCCCCAACCTGCTGGCGAGAAGACCGAGGGCGCCTCTGGTGACGGCGCCGAGGGTTCCCGACGCCGAGCCTCCGGTCGTGGCCGTGGCCGTGGCCGTGGACGCGGTGGCCGGACTGGTCGTGGTGGTCGGTCTGTACGTTGAGCCTTGCTGTCTGCCGTGAAAAAGATTACAGCTAATTTAAAAAGCAGATGCAAGACGGCGGAAAGGATGCTACCGGCGAGGAGACTGCTGAGAAGACCGAAGCTGTCCCTAACACCTCTGAGGTTCTACCTTTGAATGACGTTACCAACAAAATCGATACTGACACGTCTGAGAAGAGCAAGAAGGGCCCTGTTCGCGAGCGCCGAGAGCGTGGGCCTCCGGCTGATGGCATTCCTTCTAAGAACAAGGTTATGGTCGCAAACCTCCCATACGACCTGACGGAGGAAACTGTAAGTCTTTTGCATTAGAGTATTTTTGTGGTGGAAATAAACTAATTATTACATAGCTTAAGGATCTCTTTAAAGCCTATGAGCCTTCGTCCGCCAAGATTGCTCTTCGACCTATTCCCCGATTTATGATCAAGAAGCTGCAGGCTCGTGGTGAAGCTCGCAAGGGACGTGGTTTTGGATTCGTCACGCTCGCTTCTGAGGAAATGCAGCAGAAGGCTGTTGCCGAGATGAACGGCAAGGAGATCGATGGCCGCGAGATTGCTGTTAAGGTTGCCATCGACAGCCCCGACAAGACCGACGAAGAGTCTAACGTTCGTGAGAACGAGACTAACGGCCAGGAGGCCGCCGCTGCCGCCGCCTAAAATACCCGTTCAAAATCTACCAGTTTGCGCCTTTTGCGATGCAAAGAACCAGACAATCATCTCTACAACCGTTGGTGAACATCGTTTGAGCGTGCTGCGTGGATCGTATTTGGCATTTGTAGCGACGGATAGGGTGCAACTCAAATTTATGATAGATACGAAACCTGAGAGCAGTAGTTAATATGGCTCGATATCATCGACAGAGTGTTGTGGTGAGAGCTATGCTGCTGCATCTCTTTGATAGACGTCTGGCCATGATACTTCCGCTTCTGACATCCATATCCTTCTTCACGGGTCATTTTCTCAGTCTCCTGCGCATTATTTCGGGTTGTACACTAGGTGGCTGCCGGAAAAGGCGTTAAATGGGAGTGAGGAAGACCTCAAGCGGGAATAGAGATACGAATGATTAATTTTGGGCAGGCCATTTCTCGTCCTACGTGAACTACCTACGGTTAGCGGTCTATCAAATAAGTTCAATGCTGGGTGGCCCTTGATCCGATGATTACCAGGACATAGTGCAATGTTGCGATAAATACTACTACGCTGTATTTAGGCACAAGTATTGCATGCCTACGACGGAATATAAATAAGTCCAGGTACCTCTAACAACTCACCAGTGCGTACGATCTCGGAAGTGCCACTTCTGTAAAATAACCAAGTGGTATGCGAATGCGTAGGTAGGCTACCACCCTATCTCGTAACAAAGGAGTCGCTCAAGTACGACAGAGGCGTTCGAATACCTACCTACCCTAGGGCAGTACCAGTTGTCGTGTGTAACTGTCTACTGTACCTTCTGCCTACTTACGTACCTACAGTGGGTGTACCTACCTAGGTAGAGCCCCTGTAGATAGTGTACCACTATAATCGACGTTAATTACCTATCTAGCGTCAACAGTTCGTTATAACTAAGCACTTATCTAAGCTTTTAGAGCCAACAGCAGTGGCAGAACTTCGGGAGTCAAGTTACGAATGCAGATCGACCAATCAGCCAGCCCCTTTCCCAAACCTATGAATTGTTCATATTAGTCGAGTCTCCCTTCTAGGTATACTATCGCTGACATTCCTCCCCTCAGCATATCGCATACACGCCATAGAATACTTTATCACGATAGGACCACAACTACCCGCTGTAACCTGGAGGCAGAAAATGTGGGAAGTCGACCCCGAGACGAGGTCAAAGGTAATATTTACCGTGGGCGCGTCCCTTGTCTGAGCGAGTCCCGTCCAATTTCGCTGACCAGCGCGAACGTCGCACGTCTTGTCCAGCTCCTCGCCATCCAAAAGACCAACAACAATAACAACTGTTGCGACTGCAGCGCTCCGAATCCACAATGGGCGTCTCCAAAGTTCGGCGTCTTCATCTGTTTGTCCTGCGCCGGCGTGCACCGCGGCCTCGGAGTTCATATCTCGTTTGTTCGCTCGGTGACCATGGACGCCTTCAAGCAGGCCGAAATAGAGCGCATGCGGCTAGGTGGTAACGAGGGGTGGCGGAAGTTCTTTGAAGAGCATGAGGATACCAAAATGCGTGGAGTGAGCTGGGACGACGCAACCATCGCCGAAAGATATAGTGGCGAGGTCGGCGAGGAGTGGAAAGAAAGGCTTAGCGCCAAGGTCGATGGCACAGAATACGTTCCTGGCGAGCGACAGAGTACGTCACGGACGGCGGCGAGCGCGACCGCAAAGGTGCCCACCAGCGGCCCGAAACAGATCAGTAGGACCAGTACACCGCTGAGCGGGGCGAGGAAAACCGAGAGCCCGTCTCAGGCTGGCGGTTCGAAGGTGAGGGTAGACGATAAGTACTTTGCGCGTCTAGGTGAAGAGAATGCGTCACGTCCCGATGGCCTGCCGCCCAGTCAGGGAGGAAAGTACGGCGGGTTCGGAAATACGCCTGCGCCAACGAATGCAAGTAGTGGTGGCCCGGGAATACCCGACCTAGGAGAACTCCAGAAGGACCCCGTAGCGGCGCTGACGAAGGGATTTGGCTGGTTTGCATCCACGGTTACAAAGACGGCTAAAGGGATCAACGATGATTACATCCAGCCAACAGCTAAGCAGGTGAGGTTTCGCTACCTAGTCTCCCCTCTCTTGCCTCTCTTCTATACCCTCCCTAGCACCAACTACTCAGCTAGCATACTATTTAATGAATTTCGGCTAACGTTATTGTTACAATAGCTGTCAGAATCTGACATCGCTGCGCAAGCTCGGTTCGCAGCGAGCAATGTAGGCCGCGCCGCCCAGGTGGGTGCCATGACTGCCCAGGAAAGGTTCAACCGCTTTGTTGAGGGGCCTGATGCAAGCGCCAGTGGCCGACCAGCCAATACGCCTCTTGACCAGACTAAGAAGGACTTTTGGGATGATTTCTCTTCGCTTGCCGACCAAAGACATGGTACGGGTGCCAAGTATAGCTCTATCGGCACGTCGGCCATGGGCAAGGCCCCGGGGAAAAATAATGGTCCGGCGGCGGCGGCAACAGCGAAGAAGGATGATGAGTGGGATGATTGGTAAAATTAAATATTAGAAAAGAGGGATCTGGGTATGTGGAGTAAAAGAAGGGCGAAGGAAATAATATTAACGAAATAGACGAAGGATTGCAGAGCGGATGGGGCGGGTTGATGCGACCCGATGGCATCTTCTAGCGAAGCTGTATCGATACTTGCGTTTTACCGGCATCGTTGAATGATTGGTGTGTATAATTAGATGGGCGCCCCCAGGTAGAGTGCCCGAGCAGGAGTTGACAGAGTAGAGGTCATCGAAGCAGGACGATCTCCAGGAAGAAAAAGCATAAAGAGCGAGTTTCTTCTTTACTTAGAAATCACCAGCCTGTTAAACTACCTAGGTACCTACCTATGTAGGTATGTAGATAACTATCACAGCCTACGTAGTAGATGAAAGACGGAGCAAGCAATTCAAGAGCTCTTGTCAGTTGTTCATTCACGTTCACGTCGGATTCTCACTTCCACTTTCACTTTCACATTCACATACAAGTGTATCACTTGACGCCAGCCCATCCATTAGTAGGTACCATGAAATACGTGTTACATAATGGCAGTCCATCATAATTGGAAGGGACCAATTCTTCAAGTTGCGGGCGGTGGGGCACCTTTGACCTTTGGCCGAGGCCCGATTGGGTAGGTAGTCTAGGTATTATATGAACATCGGCTACTGCCGGTTTCGCCAGTCTTTTTCCCGCGTCATTGAGTGGGCTGGCTTCTACTCTGCGTATACTGTGCTTGTCCCGGTCTCCGAGTCGCCGTAACCGTGCCGTCTCGTCTACATAACATAATACCTACTTATAACATACTTAACTCGCCCAGTAACCTTGGGTAAAACCACCTTCCCATCCACTCCTTTCAACGTCGGGTTTGTTTCTCGATTGTATAAGACCGGCCGCATAAGTTGCAGCGCACGCATAACACAGATATGTCTGCATTGCGGATTCTCGTGCCCATCAAGCGGGTCATTGACTATGCCGTAAGCTATTGCCTGCCACCCGTGATGGCATGAAGACTCCCCGAGAGGCTGACGGTTCCCATAATATGTTTTCAGGTCAAACCGCGCGTGAACAAGGCACAAACGGGCGTGGAGACGGCCGGCGTGAAGCATTCAATGAACCCCTTCGACGAGCTCAGCATCGAGGAATCCGTGCGCATACGAGAAAAGAAGCGGGCGCCCGGCGGCGTCGAGGACATCTGTGCCATCTCGGCCGGGCCCGCGAAAGCAGCCGATATCCTGCGCACTGCCATGGCCATGGGCGCGGACCGCGCGATTCACGTCGAGACGGCCGACGGGGACGAGGGGGCGCTGGAGCCCTTGACCGTGGCGAAAATGCTGCGTGCCGTCGTGGACAAGGAGAGGAGCAACATCGTCATTTTGGGCAAACAGAGCATCGATGACGACTCGGCGCAGACGGGCCAGATGCTCGCCGGGCTGCTTGGTTGGCCGCAGGCTACGCAGGCGAGCTGTGTCGAGTTCAAAGACGGAGACTTTGTCGAGGTCACCAAGGAGGTGGACGGGGGCGTCGAGACTGTTCGCGCGAAACTGCCTATCGTTATCACAACGGATCTTCGACTCAACGAGCCGCGGTATGCGAGTCTAGTAAACATCATGAAGGCGAAGAAGAAGCCGCTTGTGAAGATGAGTCTGTCAGATCTGGGCGTGGCTCATGAGAGAAGATTAAAAGTCGTCAAGGTTACGGGTACGTTATTGAAACTCCCCCTTTTTTTTTTTTTTTTTTTGCGATTGAATTGTTTCTATGTCGTTGCGTTTGCGATTCGATTTCACTCTCTTCTACTCCCCCAACTATTTTGGCTACCGATATCTTGCTTATGACTTTATCGTTACCCTACTGACGTGGATATAGAACCTGCACCCAGACAGGGCGGTGGTAAGGTCGAGGATGTCGACGGCATGATTTCAAAGCTGAAGGAGCTCGGCGCTTTATAAGTGACCTCTCAGGAGAAAGAATTGAATGTGTCACAGCAGAATCTATCAGACCAACCCCTTGGTCCTGTACAATTATAAAGAGAACGTGGAAGCATACGTGTGGACACGGAGGGGCTCCTAGGTATACCTATTGGGTTATCCGGAGGCTCATCGCTGAGCTGTAGAGAATCATCACAACGTCCATGGCAATGGCAATGGCGAGTGGCAAGTGGCCAATGTTTGTAGATATTTCGGATGCGTTCAACGCAGGGTAGTGTGTACAGATTCGTATGTTCATGTTGGGCTGCTGATCTCCCTTCCAAAGGTGACCATAGACAGCCCTTTCGAAGTAGTAACCCGTCTAATCTATACGAACAGTTGCCCCATCCATGTCTTTCATTTACCTTGGAGGAGTAGTGTAGGTGGTAGGTACTGTTTTTGGTTTTCTAGGAATTGTAGGTAGCGTAGGTAGCGTAGGTATCTCTTCGGATGCCTTTGATGTAACTACACGATGATATATTTCTACAGAAGATTAATTGCTTCACGATAATATGCGACTACGTAGTAATCCGGCGCCGCTTTCGGACCACGGCCGAGGAGTGATGGTGGGAGCAAAGCGGTGGCCAGAAGGTGGTGATTGGTTCATTGACCGCTAGTGTGCGGGCCCGCTGCTTTAGCTCATGGCGGCCCACATTTCCCAGCGATCCCTTTGGCCAATGCTCAGCGACCTCTTAACCCCACTATCCCGACTTTTTTTCCTTTTTTTTCCGGTCTTCAAATTGCTGCGAAGCCCCAGCTGTCACTTTTTGTTCGCTCTCGTCGTTTAGCATTGCAGTCATATTGAGCACCGGAACGTTGATCAATCCACCTCGCCCTCACAGACACAATCCCCACCATTTCGAATTTTACCGTATCCGTATACTGGTTGTTCCGGATACATCAGCCCTTATGAACGGGCGCTCGTCAGTCTTCACATCACAGGTAAGCTCTTCACTGAACTTGTTTGTATCTTTTTGTTTACAAATGTTATTTGTTTCAATCTGGCGGTCTACCTTCTAGCCTACCTCACAGCATCAACACGAATCGAGGCTGGCTGTCTGCTTCTCTCTCGGTTGACGCTTGAATATGCCATTTGACCCCTTGATTCGCCACGTTACTCCTGTCAATCCGATACCGTCCATGACCGTAACTTCAGCTAATGTTTTGTCTTCACAGGATTATATCTCTGGTGCGTCGCCTAAGCCCCACGATCCGATGCACTGCCCCTGCCTCAGCGTCCCAGGGAATACTAACGTATTTTACGAATGACAGACCACTTGTGGCGGACTCTTTCCGCTTGAAGGTCCATTGAATAATCTCGACATTTACCTACTATAAACCTCAACTACCGCCACTATAACAATAAGAACCTTTCAACATCATGCTCTCTCGAATTGCTCTGAGGGCCGCGAAGCCCGCAGCTGCCGGGGCTGCCAGTCTGAGGCCCCAGGCCCGATACATCTCAGTCACGGCTACCCGAGCTACGAAGCCCAAGGGCAGCAAGGGCCGACTGATGCCTTCCCAGTTATCCGGGCCCACGGCTCCCGCTTCCGGCAACGAAGCCACCCTCACGCTTCGGGTTCGTCACGTCTTCTCACCTCGTTCCCTTTGTCTCCGCTGACCAGGTATATAGGATGGCCCGGTTTTCCACGGAACCGCCTTTGGTGCCAACTCGAACATCTCTGGCGAGGCTGTCTTCACCACCTCTCTTGTCGGCTACCCCGAGTCGATGACCGACCCTTCATACCGTGGTCAAATTCTGGTTTTCACTCAGCCCCTGATTGGAAACTATGGCGTACCTTCGTCCATTCGCGATGAATGGAATCTACTGCGCCATTTTGAATCGCCGCACATCCAGTGTGCTGGTATCGTTGTGGCTGACGTTGCTGAAAAGTACAGTCATTGGACCGCTGTTGAGAGTCTGGGAGAATGGTGTGCCCGCGAAGGGATTCCTGCTATCTCTGGGGTTGACACACGTGCCATTGTCACATACCTACGGGAGCAGGGTTCTTCTCTTGCGCGGATTTCGGTTGGTGATGAGTATGATGCTGATGAGGATGAAAGCTTCATAGACCCTGGCCAGATCAACCTGGTCAAACGCGTTAGCACTAAGGCTCCCTTTGTCGTCGAAGCCCTCAACCCTCAGTATCACATTGCCTTGATCGATTGTGGCGTTAAGGAGAACATCCTTCGAAGCCTAGTCAGTCGGGGAGCCAGTGTGACTGTGTTTCCCTACGACTTCAAGATTCAGAAGGTTGCTGACAATTATGATGGTGTTTTTATCTCCAACGGTCCCGGTGACCCGACCCATTGTCAGTCCACCGTACACAACTTGCAGGTGCTAATGGAGACCTCTCAGGTCCCTATCATGGGCATTTGCCTTGGCCATCAGCTCCTTGCCCTGGCGGCCGGCGCCCGTACGATCAAACTCAAGTACGGCAACCGGGCACACAATATTCCATCGCTTGACCTGACCACTGGGCAATGCCATATCACTAGCCAGAACCATGGCTACGCTGTTGACGCCAGTACTCTTCCTAGTGACTGGAAGGAATATTTCGTTAACCTGAATGATGGCAGCAACGAAGGTATGCGACATGCCTCTCGACCTATCTTCTCTACTCAGTTTCACCCCGAGGCCCGCGGTGGCCCAATGGACAGTTCTTATCTATTTGACAAGTACATCGAGGATGTTCGAGCCTTCAAGGCTAGTCAGGTGGTATACAAGGACAACCGACCATCACAACTCATGCTCAATATCTTGAGCAGGGAGCGTGTTGGTGTTCAGCCTGAGTCCTTGGCTGCTACAGCCTAGCTTCGTTGTTTCCCGTGCATTTTACATGGAATGCGCGAGGAACAAAAATCACGAATCATGGCGTTGGGCGAATTGTCTTGCTTCTTCATAGGTCGACTACATAATGAATACCACAGAATACAATATGCATCATCCAGCAAATTCAACGTGTGATATTGAATTCGTTATTGTTATTCGTAATGCTCTCGTTTGTAATATGTAATTCTCACCGGGTTGCCAATCCTCGGAACGGCCCATGGTAATAATAAGGTTATGCGCCGCAGCCATCAGACGTCCTTGAAACTGTCGCGTTTCCGTTGGAATGTTTCCTTACGAACGCTGTCTTCCACAGACAAAGAATTGAGCATCCATTGGTACTGCCACTGTAATAAACGTAGGTAATTAGATGATAGGCAATGAAATGTCAAACCGCTGGGTGTCAAGCGTCCTTAATGCTTCGACTTTTTACATAAACATTAGAGAGCTCCGAAGTTTCGAGACGGGTCTGAGGGAGTCGGATTTCATGTCTGCTGTGGACGTGACGGTATGGTACCTCCTTCGTACCATGTATCCCATGGAAACAAGTACGACAAGATGGCTGTGTTGTAGCCCAGGACTGTTAAGCAGGCAAAGGCCGTGTCCTAGCTCCGAGTTTTGTCATTCATCCAGTAGGCCTCGTGAAATCCTATACACCGGGCATCTTCTGGGTTCTTCTTCAATACATACTTAATCACGCCTTACGAGTAGACATATCGGACGAAAACCTGACCAATGATGACACAAACGGTGAGGAAAACTAGCGACGATTACAACTTTATTAACTACTTGATGCAGACCTTCAGGTTTTTTGATTTTGTTGGTTTGTTTGTGTCAGTGAAGAAAGTCCCGGATTTTACACATTGAAATACCCGCTCGTCTCGTTCTCAGGGAGATGAGGAAGGGTGAAGGAGATGAGGGATGCCTAACTAATCAAGGGAATGGGGGAAAAGTAAAGTTACTACTACATATGAGAGTGCGAACGACGATACACGATCATGCGCGGTGGCCCGACCAGGTAGGTAGTAAGTTTACATCAGAAGCAGGAAAAGGTAGGTTATGTATGTAGGTATGATCTCGCCGTCCAGCTAGGCAGCTAATCAAGACCGTACATTATCAGCCTTAAAGGGGACCTTTGAATGCCCCATCATTGCATTCAGGTCTAGCTAGGATTCAGCGGTTGACGGCAGCAACACATTACCATGACGACTTGGGCAGGAAAACGTTGGTACCAAAGCAATATTTCCGGCACTTTGCGAAGCTGTAAGTCTGGGCCAATGCACTTTATCCATTTACCGTTCCCTTTCTCCTTCTGATTTCAAGAAACAACGACTCTATTCTCCCGAGTGACGCACCCACAGTTGCTCGTCCGTCGATGGAAGAGACACAGCTTTCGGGTAATTTTGTACAAGAACAACGCCTAAAAAGATGTGTGATTTGAAACTCGAGTTTGCAAGCGACCCGTCATTATCATCACATATTGTGTACTCCGGTGCGTCCAGGGTTCGCCCGCTTAATATCGGTAGCCGTCCTGATGACGGCTACTTTCTCCGTAACTGTCACGGCGTGATGAACGATGGTCGTCGGGTGCGGGTCGGTCATAAGAGGAACTGGGACGAAAGCGGTCTCCACCTCTGGGTACGCCGTGGCCACGCGGCAGCCTACGCCTGCGACGCCCACCACCACCACCACCGCCGCCGCCGCCGCCGCCGCCGCCCAAACGTCCACCAGGTCCACGACGATTTCGCATGTTGTTATCACGAGGATTACGGCCGGCGCGTGCAAGGTCGCGTCGCTCCTTTTCCCTGTGAGGTGGTCGAATGCCGAGGAATATCTCGGGACCACGATTGACCAAGATGTCGTCTCGTTCAAAATAGTATCTATGGTAATCTCTACCAGACTCCTCGTTGTAGTATGGGTCTTTGGCCTGCGCAATGCAATCAAGGCGACGCTGAGCAAGCTCTGGTGGTACAGGTCGATACAGAATCATAGGGCTGGATTTGGTTCGAATGAATCCCGACTCTAGTCGGTCTTGTTGACTTGATTGCATGGTCGGGCCACTATGTGAGTAGGGATTGCGAGGACCAGTAGGTGCATTTTCGATACCGGAAGAACGTGACGGGCCGGTGGGGATCAAGGGCTTACGGTCGGGGTGAACGACTGGGGGATTGGGACCTCTTCTGATAGATTGGTTTCCATCCGTCTCTTCCAGGTTGGCGACCACGTTGCCGTCTTCATCAGAACCGTACACGACTTCGTAACGAGGCATATTGCCCTTGTTTCTGGCTTGCTGCTCTGTATCAACCCACTCCTCGAAAACATTCGGTGGCATGAAGTCTACCCACAATGCTTTGCGATTTGTTTCATCAGGCCAGACGCGTTGATGAAGGGCAGCGCGCACACGAGAGGCTGCGGCGGTCGAGGCGAAAACAGCAAAGGCATGCGTGCGGATGTTGTCGAGATAGAAATTAACAACAATGCTAGGGTCGAACGGGGAATTTGCGGGTGTGGCAAGCTCCAAGAGATGATCTCGAACAGCTTGCTGTCGAAGAGGCCGCATGAAATTCTTGATGTATAGCGCACAGGTTGCAGGGTGTACGGAAGGTTCAATGTCACGCTCCGGTGAAGGAGAGCGAGAGTGTCGTGGGCCACGCGTCTCCTCGCGCGACGCGTCGTTTGCCGCTAAATAGGGCTCTCTTGGCGGAGTGGTTACTCCGGCGTCATCCATTGTACTGTCTTCCGCTTCTCTTGCGTGACTGTAGTTGGGTTTGATGGTCATGCCACTGACTTCATCAACGAGTGCTTCCTCATTCACATTAGCAACGTTAGCTGACTCTCGTGCAATTAAGTCTTCCCTTTCATTTAGCTCCAGTTGTCTCTCCGTACGTTCTTCGTCCCGTGCAAACTCCATATCAACATCTGTAGTCGGCGCCTCATTGGTAATGGTCTCACGTTCTGGATTCGGGGTGCCCTGCCTGGCAGCGGCCGGGCCGGAGGCAGCGTCACCAATTGGAGCAGAATCATCCGGCCTAAGTCGTTTTCGTGCAATATCATCAGCAACTAAAGGGGTTGTCGATCGCCGTTTTCGTTTATGTGCATCTTGTTCGGCTTCGACTTGAGCAAGAGATGGTGTTTCGGACACAGTCGTACTTGAGAATTGTGCGTGTGCAGCATCCCCGGCGCTATCTTGGGGTATGGCAGTGGCGGATTTGGCCGGAGTTTCATTGAGGTCGTTCGTGGGCGCGACTTCTTCAGGCGGCTGGGCGTTGTCGGGTTCCGTTGTTGTCTTTGTTTCAGCAGGTATTTCAGCAGGTAGGTCGGACGATGTGCCCTGGCTGTCTTCAGCGGCAGTGGCTTCTTCGAGCCGGGAGACGAGCTCGGCTTTGAGCCCATTCTGTGGCAGACCCAGCCGCTTCAATTCTGCCTTCAGCTCGACTACCTTCATCCTACTGTAGTCTGCCATGGTGCATATGTGTGGCCGAAGATTTTAAGGTTTGCCAACGAATGCGGGCGCGTGGTTGTGGCGAAGACAGAGCTCAGAGCTGATGGAGGTTACGGCACAACTAATTGTGGCAGCAAAAGCGTCGGCTTCGAGGCAGCAATGCAGCGTGGCACTCGTTGCACTTCGCAGACAGTTCTTTTTGCGGTCGGATAAGAATAGCGAAGGACGGCGTTGTGGAAAAATTGGCATAGGGGAGGCGGGAGGCAAAGAAAATGTTCAGTGGTGATCGTGGAGACTGGCTAGAGTTATAGTAGCAAAGTTCAGGACTGAAAGAGCAGTCCCCAGAGAAACTGATAGTGTCTTGCGCTAGTATTGCAAAGCGGTCGGCTTGATTAGGCTGTGGCGCGTTGGTCGCGATGTAACGTCCAGAAGTCAGGAGAGATGGTGTCGCAAAATCTCATCAGCACTTTCCCAACGCCCGCCCGTGCTTTACGCAGGCCCGGATATAGCAATTTCATTGGCTGGAACATGAATGGAGATTGTATTATCCGGCGCTGGTCTTCAGATACCTGGATTGTGACATCATAAGTACCTTCTTTAGTTAAGCTGTGTCTAGGTAGATACCTACCTAGTGCACTTCAACGCCTGGCAACTTGAGACTTCTCTACGTTAAAGTTATACGTTATGTACGGTACCTTCCTCCCAAGAACAACCTTGAGGCCATGATCAAGGGAAGCCGTAAGTCGGTAGAGAACATAATGTACCTTCCCACGGATGTTTATTACCTAGGTATGTACTCTATTTCGGGATCACTTACCGTACAATTTAGGTCGTTATACTGTGTGTGTGTGCAGAAAGTGCTGGGCCTGCAATTGTAGTGTACGGCCACGAATGAATGGAAGGAGCGAACCGCAATCTGGGGGGAAGAATATGAGCGGCTCATACTACCATAAGGTACGAGGCACACACCTACTTGCCTTGTCTGAGGCGTATTCTGTGTGTATGTAATTCGGTTGATTACCTAGATAGGTCCACAGTTCAAGCTCATACCATGTTCCGCAATCTACAATCTTTATCAATCTCCGAGCAACCTTTAGGAACTAACTATCTAGATGTCCTCCATCCGGAGAGGAAAGCATTGGACCTGCTCACAAGCTTCATTCCACTTCCTACAAGGCAACAGGCACGACACAGCTGTCCCGCTGTAACCGGTGCTAGGTATCCAATCGTCGACTCTTTCTCTTTTTCTCTGCCAAACGTCCTTATTCTTCTTTAGGCTTCTGCGCTCTTGGGCATACGGAGCGGTCGCCTGGACACAAAGTTCACGCTTGCGCCGTCATCATGCCAAATCTTGGACGCTGGTTTTCCCGCGCATTTTCTAGACCTCGGTCTTCAAACACTCCAGACCCTACTTCGACGTCAAAACCAAGCATAATACATAGGGTCTTGGAAGGTCGCTTGACAAAGTCGGCTCCTCCTAAAGCTGCGTCCTCGGCTAAGCCCACGAAATGTAAAGATTTTGTCGGAGACAACAATGACAAGGCGCAGGATGAAGACGACCGTGTGGCTGTGACTATACAGCAAGAACGTGGAAGTAAAGATAAGCGAGTACAGGGAGATGATGGTAACGAAGACGATAAAGCAACCCCTGCCACCGACCTTGCCGTTGTAACTACGGGGTTCTCCACGGGCCCGAAAACGCTCCCTGGCCAAGCCTTGGCGGAGCAGCAAAACGACTCGGAATCCTCTACGCGTCCGATAACACCGCCTAATCAATATTCGGCAGCGGGACAAAACGGCTCGGACGGAGCCCCTGACGCCCCTGAGGTTGACTCGGAACTTGACTCGGACTCGGATCTTGACATGGACCATACATGGCGTTTGGAACAGATATATCTGAATGCAATCCTGAACGCCCGGAACGAATTCACACTGATGCCATCAACCTGGAAGATGCATTTCCGAGGCATTCCCCTCCCGGATAGTCTGTTCTACATAAAGACGAAAGAAAAGAGCATCCGTCCCAGGATCTATGCTCGTACAGATAGACTGGAATACAGAGGTATGTAACCTCTGTGAGGAGCATGAGTTTCTAGAACTAATTAGCAAAAAGGCGCGCTGGCACTTCGTAAATTGATCGAAGTCCACGCACGCATCCAGGATATCCTAGGTGGCGAGGCTGCAATCCAGCGTGACGAAGAGACGACGAGGGAGAAGAAACACGAGCTTATCAGCAGTATGTCGGCTAATATGGCTAAACAGCTTCGGCGTGTCCTCGAACAGGCCTTGGATTGGGCAAAGAAAGACGGTACAATCGAAAATTATGCGGATCAGCTTCCTCCTAATGTGAAGGTCATGGAGCTCAAGGGCATAGCAGTGACCGATCAGCCAGAATCCGAAGCGAAGGTGCAAAGTGAAATGCATTGCCTGGCCGATGAGTGGAGGATTCATGCCGCGAAGGGAAATGTGGATGGAAATGCGCCAGTACAGGCCCCCGTTATATTTGGGTTCATCATAATGAAGCACATCATCACCATTGTTACTCTGGATGCGTCCGATCCAAGGGCTATCATCCACGTACCCTGCCAACTTCACATGGCCGAGAGAAATCAACACCAATGGAACGCCCTAGCAATACTAGTTACTATTTGTTGGGCGCGTGATGTGCTACTCGACTACATCAACGATCGACCAGATTTGAAGCCGATAGAGAAAGCCGAGTCAAGTGATCCCGATGCTTAGTGAAAAGGGGGATAGAACAAGAGAGCCCGATGGACTGTGCTATGCCCTTTGCTGTAGTTGCTTCATGAATAAGAAGCATAGGGTTGACTCTTGAGCTTCACGTATGCGGAATGAGTACGCAGCTGTACCTCGCCGTTGTCATCCCGTAGTATAGGCAGAGGAATGAGCCCTTCGTAGCCCGCAGTCCACACCGAATTGACTTCATCAGCTATCCAAGTTAACTATGATAAGGCTTATCTATCTAGTATCTACCAAAACTTAGTGCTCTTCGTGTACAGTCTATGCTACAGGTATAAACACTGTACCGTATTCTACCCAGTACATACATACCCCGTTTAACTGACAAGGAGCCTACCTAGTAGATAGATATACGGGCCGTGTGTAAAGTCTTGCCCCGCCATCCTCGAAGGGCCCCTCCAACCCGCTACCGATTATCGATAATTGTCTTCAACATCCAGAGTCTTGCTCGAACCTCAATCGCTACGGCGAGCATCAAAAAGATGGCCTGGGGCAATCTAGGTCCGTCAGGAGGTAAGCCTACCGAATGCAAAATGTGCTTCGCCGCTAATGAACCTGCAGACGTCCTTGAGTTTTGGCATCTCCACAGGCTGCATATCTTGGTAGCCACAATATCTTTCTTTTCTTTATTATGGATTATACGCACCAAAATGCCGGCGAAAGCCGTCATTGAGGAGCCGCTGGCGCGCACCATTCCCACGGAGAAGCCCCTTGTGCCAAGCAGTGACAAGCCCGTGGCGTCACCCGGTGTGCCATCTCGAGATATAGTGACGACGCGTGGACCACGACGCATTAAGGGTGAACTGAAGAAACCAGAGCCTGCGCGAAGAGAGTCAAGCCCTGGTAGTAGCCGCTACACTCAGGTCCTAATATTCTACTCTTCTCTGACAACGACCACCGAAAAGATTGCCAACGACTTTTCTCAACGCCTTGGCGCATCTTTAAGGGATCAGGGTCCCGAGGAAGAACATCTCTTCCTCGAACCTAGCGTGCTTGATCTAGCACAAATTGACTATGATGAATACTTCATCGGCCTACCAAGTCCCACGGACTCGGCTGACACTGCTCCCGTCAATTACTTCTATTTATTCATGCTACCCAGCTACAACATCGATACCATTAACGATAATCTGCTAGAACACCTCCGAGAGACGCATCATGACTTCAGGATAAACACGGCTCCGTTGTCGGGCTTACTGGGTTACTCGGTGTTTGGCCTAGGGGATCGAGAAGGATGGCCTAATGAAGAAGAGGGATTCTGCTTCCAGGCCAAGGAAGTCGACAGATGGATGGCCAAACTCACTGGACGAAAAAGAGCCTACCCGTTGGGTATGGCTGATAAAAAGCATGATCTCGCTGAGCGTCTGGGGGAATGGTCCGAGGGTGTGAAAGATGTTCTCAAACTCGCCGCACTCACGGGAGGCTTAGGAGAAGGAGTACCTGGAAGCGGGGATGCTGATGAGAGTGATTATGAATACGCATCAGGGGAGGATGAAGACGAAACACAGGTCGATGACTCAATCGTCTCGGAGAAGCAGAATAAGAAAAAGAAAAACACAAACGTTGGCGATGTTGAGGATCTAGGGCGAATGCTGGAATCAAGTCAAGCGGACTCTAAGGATTCTAAAACGACAACTCCTATCGCGATCGATTTTACCACCTACAACAAACCAAATGTGAAGAAAGCTCTGCAAACCATCAAAGAAATGGTGCCCAAGAACTCGCCTACCTATACTTCCCTGACGAAACAAGGTTACTCTATCGTAGGCTCGCACTCGGGCGTCAAGATTTGCCGGTGGACTAAATCGGCCCTACGGGGGCGCGGTTCCTGCTACAAATACTCATTCTACGGAATCGCCTCTCATCAATGTATGGAGACGACACCATCGCTTTCGTGCTCAAACAAATGCGTGTTCTGTTGGCGCCATGGGACGAACCCCGTCGGCACGACCTGGCGTTGGGTCGTGGATCCGCCAGAGCTGATCTTCACCGGCGTGAAGGCGGGTCACTACCAAAAGATCAAGATGATGCGCGGCGTGCCTGGAGTGCGCGCAGAGCGGTTCGCGGAGGCCATGCGCATCCGTCACTGTGCGCTAAGTCTTGTCGGCGAGCCCATCTTCTATCCGCACATCAACGAGTTCCTAGGGATGCTGCACGCGGAGCGTATCTCGAGCTTTCTGGTCTGCAACGCGCAGCACCCGGACCAGCTGGCCGCCCTCAAAGCCGTGACGCAGCTCTACGTCTCCATAGACGCGAGCAACAAGGAGTCTCTGCGGAAGATCGACAGGCCGTTGCACCGCGACTTCTGGGAACGCTTCCAGCGATGCCTTGAAATCCTCCGCGAGAAGCGCTTTAAACACCGTACCGTCTTTCGGCTCACCCTCGTCAAAGGGTTCAACGTCGAGGACGAGGTCGAAGGGTACGCGGACCTCGTCGAGCGCGGTCTGCCTTGCTTCGTCGAGATCAAGGGCGTCACGTACTGCGGAACGTCGACAAGCGCCGGCGCAGGGCTCAGCATGGCAAACGTCCCATTCTACAATGAGGTCACTGAATTCGTGACCGCACTCGACACAAAGCTTCGGGAACGGGGGCTAGACTACGGTATTGCCGCTGAGCACGCGCATAGTTGCTGCGTGCTCATTGCCAGCGGCCGATTCCGTGTTGATGGCAAATGGCACACGCGTATTGATTACCAGCGCTTCTTCGAGCTGCTAGAGGAGCGCGGCGCTGATGGCGACTGGAAGCCCGAGGACTACATGGGGCCCGAGACACCGGAGTGGGCGACTTGGGGTAACGGTGGTTTCGATCCTCGTGATGAGAGGGTGGATCGCAAGGGTAGGAAGATCGAGATATAAGGGGGAAACAGTCCGGTTCTTTGTAGTTTTACTGCTCTCACATGACAATGAGAATTAGGATCTGTCCTGTCCGGGGCCCATCCTTAAGAACTGAAAAACATTTGTCGAGAGGACCATGGGTTGATAACACGTCGTGATGTCACTTCTTTCATTCGTCATTTGTCTATGTTGCGGCGCCGGGCAGCAATTCAGGGGAGATGAAAATATACACAAGAGGCGTACCAACCATCCAGTTACCATCCCTCCTTTTTTCCATTTCTACGTCTGTTCCTCGCCCAGAGCCGTTCCATGCGGAACGGGCCGTGGATGGATTGAGGTATCCGGGTCCAGTACCCGACATTATATCTTACACATAACACATAGGCGAAAAATAACAACCTCAAACGGCACAAATCCTTGTTTTGGGATCATGCGTTCCAGGGTAACTGATTAGCGGCCCCTTGTTCTAGTTGGGTTGCGACAACTTGACTAGTAGTTGCAAATGCCTTAGCACAAGACTGGCCGTGAGTGAGTGTGGAGCTGAAGCGTTCCCGGTCAACACGGTGCGGTGTTATATTCTCGGCGCTCCTCTAATCCAGACCAGCAGTGGGAATGTCCATGAGGTCGGCGATGTTGATGCCAGCTGGGGGTTGAGCGTTGACCTCTAGGGACTTGTCGCATCCTATCATCTCGGCAAGGACATCTAGTACGCGCTGAAGTAGAGAGGCAAAATGTTAGTTTTGACTCATCTCGTACATATTTTTTGACATTCTTTGTTTTGATGAAGACGTCTGCTCATACCTTATCTACCGTCTTATCATAGATGTTAATGAGGTCTCTCGGCGTTGGGTACACCTTCAGAGCCTTGAAGAAAGCAAGAGCGGCGTCCAGGGTGCGCGAGGCTAGAGATCCACGATTAGCTGTGCACTTATATTCTTTCTTCTTGTCTTTTTCGAAGCGTTGCCCCTGGGGACAGGGAGTGTGTTCTTGCTCTTTGGCGTACCCCGCCATAGATGGGAAGGGAGAACGAAATTGGTATAGATGGGGTAGAAGTAGGATATATAAGACAGGTTAAAGTCGACTTACGGTCCGTAGCGAGGGCCTCGCCCTGCTGCACATATTCCATAAAGTATTGCTCTTTCTCGGTGACGCCGGTAGGGAAGCCCTCTTCAATCGCAGCGTGGACAGCGTCATGGATGTGGCGGCTCTTCTGCTTGTGCTGGGCGAGCGCCTCCTCTCTCTCAGCCCGGGCTTGTCGACGTTCCTCGCGCCGCAGGCTTTTGCGAAAGTTGGGGTTGGCGCGACGTTGATAGTCGAAATAGACAGCATAGGCTATATGCGTCGGAACGGATTAGCAGTCTTTCATGACCGAGGGGAACCTGTGTATAAGTCTAGAAAGGCCTCGATCGAAGTCTCCAATGGAAGCTGGCGAGTCTACGAGCAGGGTGAAGGTGATCAACAACAACGACCATGGGCCACGAACGATTGCCCGAGCTGTGCCCGAGCTGTGGCTAAGCAGCCTCGACTGACGTACCTATCAAGCCTGTCGCAGCGGTGGCGACAGATAGTGTTGCGATGGTACCAGGCTGAACCATGATGGCGGAGTACCT
The DNA here is from genome assembly GCA_028637585.1 of Xylariaceae sp. X187. Taxonomy (NCBI): domain Eukaryota; kingdom Fungi; phylum Ascomycota; class Sordariomycetes; order Xylariales; family Xylariaceae; species Xylariaceae sp. X187. The sequence continues at coordinate 2,776,238 of JAJIZN010000001.1, read as the reverse complement.
AATTATTAACTGGGAAGGGCAAGGATGGAAAGAATATATATTAACGTAGCGGAACCCAATGTTCGACTCGGGCTTGGTCGTCGGACAGTAATAGCAACACCACGGCAGTCGGTATTGGAATCAATAGAGTCGGGACAAGGCAAGGATTAATTGCAAACGTCCAGCTGTTGCATATTGAAGTCGATATAGTAATTTTTTTCCAGAGTTGTAGTGCAAAAAGATCGATAGAGCCGCGATACCCCGTACGTCGCTGTGGGTGGTGTGGGTGGTGTGGTTGCTATGGCCATTAGTGATCATTGTAGGTACGATGCCCACTAATTACAGCGGGTTGTACGCTGTAATGGTTGACATTCGCCGGTACTCGCCGGTACCTCCATTCCGGGACTAACTACCTTCCATAGGTAGACATCTACCTGTCCACCTAGGTAATGATATGCATCTACAAAGTATATGCAACATTCGGCGCCGCAATTTCCGTGACGAGAACGCCGGGCAGTTCTCGCAAAATACGATACAAAGATATCATCCCGTCGAGCACGTCCATCGCCTGTGCATCTAGAATATAAAATGTATTTATAGAGGCGCGCAACTACAGGGGCTACCTGTACTTCTACCTAGGTACCTTCCTGGGTCGTACCTGGACGGCTTGCACCTGACCAGTCGCTGTGAATCATTGTGATGAAGCCATGAACTTTATTATTACCGACCTCCCCTACGAATTAACCGTACACCCTACCCTCCACCCGTTTCTTGCGCATTGCCGAGGTTACAAGGGTCGCACGTACACGATGTGTTTGTGTTAAATCACACGACAAACCTCAAGCCCCAAGTCATCCCTCGCGAGCCGAGAGCGCCTCAATTCATCGCGAAGGTGACAAACTCCGTTGCCGTCCTGAGCCTCGTCTCTACCGGGGGAACTTCACTTCTTTGTGCCGCCTACGTGCTACTTATCCCCCATCCACCCAATTCAGTTCGTCCTCTTAACGTCATGTCTGAAGAACGGAGCAAGATCTCGCTTCGGAAGGGCCCGAAGAGAAAGAACCGCCTGGTAATAAGTTCGCCGAAACAGATATCGGCTCCCATTCTAAACGATGGCCCGGAATTTCCCAAAGGGATGGCAGGCCTGCCTGCCGCCATTTCTGGTAACGACTCGTCACCTCGCCCACGCGCGCCACCGACCCGAGGAAAGACTGGCGATCTTGTCAAGCAACGCTATTCCACACGTTTTAATAATCTCCCTGCTGACTTCGACGCTGAGAGACCCCCTCTTCCGTCCATGCCAGCCATCCCGAATATAGACCTAGCCAAGTACGGTCAGGCTGCGAACTTGCGATCGCCTCCTCTGCGCGGTGCTGACGGTGGACCACCTATCGTCGACACGAAAGCACTGCGAGATCCCAGATTGATTCCGGATCAATATGTTGCCAACATCCTCAGCGAGGCCACCGAGGACGAAATCAAAGAATACGAAGATGCTTTGCGGAAGTTGAAGGTCAGAGCAGTGAATGACCTGCAGCAAAATGTTTATCAGAATCGCACCCAGTTTATCAAGATTAGCAAGGAGGCCGAAAAGTTAAAGCGCGAGATGCGCTCGCTTCGCAATCTATTCAAGGAGCTCGAGACAAATACAAACGCTCTCCGAGCTGCATCCGGCAAAGGCGGCCCTGGCGGTGAACTCTCCGCCGGCCTAAGCAAACGAGACAAGCGAAGCTCGGTCGCTGATAGAACCGCCCTATGGAACACCCAGATGCAACTCTTGTATAAGAGTATCGAGGGTTCCCAGAAGTTTCTCCCTAACTCCATGGGCAGACACATAATTCAAAACGCTGGCCCGTGGATTGAATTAGATAACGCTACGTACAGACCTAGGCGAAGCATGTTAATCGTGTTACTAAACGACCACCTTCTGGTGGCCTCACGTAGAAAGCGGAAGCTGGATGGTCCGAATGATACGCGCGGCCCGGCCACAAAATTAGTTGCGGATCGGTGCTGGCCGTTGCTTGATATCGAAGTCGTAGACATGGCTTCGACCAGCGAGGCCTACACCGGCAAGAATAAACTGTCGGATGCCATCATGGTTCGAGGGGTTGGACAAGAATCATTCATCTATCGAACGGAAAAACCCGAAGCCCCTGGCGGCACGGAGAAGACGACACTGATGCTCAACATACGAAAGGCAGTTGAGGAGTTACGCAGAGGCTTAAAATCCGAGATGGAAGCAAACAACAAAGCCAAGGAAACCATCAATTACTTTGCCTCGCGAGACCCCGGTTTATTGCAAAAAACAGAGTTACTCGAGACCCTGTCTGATATCAAAGACATGCTGATCGAGGTGGACGGGAAGCAGCAAAATTTGCGGTGGGTGGAGGGCCAGATGGATGAACTTGATATTGACATCGCCTTGCAGCGCTTCGATATGGCAGTAGACCGCGTCGAGAAGCTAAAGAACCTTGCACGAGGGCTCAAGAATAGCGCAGTTACTCAGGGCTTTATCAATTTCAAGATAGAAGAACGAAGCGCCAAATTAGCGGGATTTATCGTCAGGGAGCTAGAAGAGACACACGACAAGCAACAGAAGACACAACGAAACGTGAGCTGGCTGAGCAGACTAGGATTCGAGAACCAAGCGAGAGGGGCTTACCTTGAGGCCCGGACCGACTTGATTCAAAAGCGATGCAGGTACGTTACTCGATGATCACAAGGTGTAGAGTCACTTTTATTTTGCGGATGGGCCATTAACTTACTCTACAGACAATGTATTTTCCAGGGAGATCTGCACCTCTACATCTGGCAGCTGTCGTTTGTCTACTTCCACATCATCAGAAACACGGTCAGTTGCTTCCAAAGCTGTTTCCCTCAGCCAATGATGAGCGCATGCGTCAAATGGGCAAAAGAGCAGGTAGATGCGTTCAATGAAATCTTGGGGCGGCAACTTAGCAGCACGGAACGGGGCGGCGAGGTGTGGAATCAGTGTATGGAACAAGCAAAGACCCATGCCCAAGTGCTAGAGGAAGTCCAACTTGACTTCCGTGATCTGGTGGGGAAGAATGTGTCCCAGGCCGGCACGAATGGCGCTGGTCCAGTTGGGCTTGGTCTTACATGAATGCTTCAAAGGGAGCTTTGGCAAACACGGTATATTGTATACTCAATTTGACCGTCCCGAGCTACGACGGACCAAATACCTATTACACCTTATCCCTCACGATACGGAGCGGCATCACCAACCGCGCATCCGGTCGAAATGCGAGATACCCAGATATGGACTCACGGACGAGGCTCCTTATACAGCTTTGCCTGTGTATTTTAATAATAACAGTGTTTGTTCTTTTTTCTTTTTTTTTCACTTATTCGCGAGGCAGTCCTTTGGGGACATGATTACGATTACTTGCTCTACCTGTCAAATTCTTTCTGTCTAATGTTATTTGAGTCACTGTCCACCCGGCCACGGAGTTCGGAGCAAGGTAGCTACGAGCAAATACCCAGTTGAGCACACAGAAGGAGTTTGTACCTACGCCAGCTACGCCAGCTACATCACACTACGCAGGGTCATGGTGTGAAGGAAAGGGCCCGGCATACGCTGAAATGCACACTGCGGAATTTACTACTCTAGGTAGTAAGAAAGAGTCGAGGAGGTTCCAAAAAAGTACCTAGGTACGTAAGGTAAGCAAGCACCTGACACTTGCTTATTGGGGAGGGGAGAGGAGGGAGGCCGCGGAGGGTCCGATTGGAATAGGAGGGTCAAAACAAAAACATTTCCCATACCACCAATTCCATCCTATCTACCAAGTCGCCTGCATCGCATGATGCATGTTAACTTAACCTAGCCCAAAGAACGTCTCATACATATCCCCATTTATCCCCAGAATAAAGTTCCTTCCCTTGGATCGACTTTGCATTTCTCGACGGCATGCTGATTATCCCTCCCACTCCGCCTCGATTAACCAGCGCATAGCTCCCGCAGGTTGCCGGGCCCCTAGGTACCTGAATCTCGAATCAGCCTGGCGGAACAGCTCAGGCCACTCGTGCATCTCGCGCTGCTGAGCATTGAGGATCTGCAGCATTCCCACGTCCATGTTGCTAAGCCCCAGCTGGTTAGCTTTCATGCATATATTCGGTAGTTCAGCAACGTCGGGGTTTTTTTTTTCTTTTCTCACATTGCTCTTCGGGCTTCTTCGGTAGATAAGTTCTCGAATGGCGGGAGGATGCGATCGTGGATTATCACCCGGGCGCCTCGTCTCAACGCCGGCACGAGGTTCTGGAGGATCTTGATGCAGTATTTATCGGCCCAGTTGTGAAAGATGGAGTGGAAGTAGTATACGTCCGCTTGGATGGGCTGTTCGGTGAAAAAGTCACTGCGGCGGTGAGGATCAGCAGCGTATCGTCAGATCGGGTCAAGTCCAAAGGTCCAACTCACTGCGCTAAGAAGGTGACTCTGTCTTTCAGCTCAGCAGGCAACCGGGTGGCGCCTGTCGCAGCTGTGTCTGGCAGATCTTGGACGCAGCATTTCATGTGCGGGAACCGCTCCGCGATGCTCACGGCGACGCAGCCATGGGACCCCCCGACGTCAACCATGGTTCGCTTTTCTGCCCATGGGTAATTCTCCACAATTACCTGAGGTGATTCGTCGGGGTGGGAAAAGTACATCCCAAACCTCTCAGCTCGCATGGGGTCTTCGGCGAAGATCTCGTACATGCTCTTGGTGCTGTTGTTGGCGAGTGCAAACCCCTGAGCCGTCAGCACATTTCAGCCAGCCTACTTTGTGCGCATTCCTCGGGCACGTCACTCACCGTTTCGTTGTTCTCCTGAGAGTTTGGCCATCTCTCCATGGCGTCGGCCAACTGTTTGGTGTTAGACTAGCCCTTTCCATTCTCGCACTGAGGTAGGAGAGCGTGGTGGACTGACCCTAATGCCCGCCGGCCAAAACTCGTCCAATCCTACCACGAAATAGTTTCGTGCTAGGTCATCACTCGCCAAGGTTGCCGTCAGAGCCGAATGGGTGATGACGCCCGGTGATTTCTCTTGGAAGAAATAGTGGTTGATGATGGCATGCCGCACGATCCGGCGGATGTTCATCACACTCAGGCCTGAGAACTTGGACATTGCTTCAAAGGTCGTGGATGTTCCCACTGGGAATGACCTGTCTAGCTTGAAACGGATGATGACCTTCACGCTGGAAAATGCAGTCCACTGCCATGCTCGTCAGCGGGCGCTCAGTGGTACCCAGCCATGCCATGTAACTGGATAGCACGTACCTCGAACCTGAGAAGCTGCTTAGGGCCAGTCAGCAATGCGTTCAATTCCGAGCAGGCATCGGTTACGGTAGCCCGCATGACCTTGATCTCTTCAGCATCGTCTGGTATAGGCGAGGTCTTGAGAGCATTCTCGTCGAGTGATGGGGTGGGTAGCTTGTTTCTGACGAGGAACTCATCGATCGTTTCTGTCCCCTTGGCGATGATGGTGGCCAGTTCGACGATTCGGTTTGGACAAGCCATCGTTCGGGGTTTGTAGGATTTATGAATGGCTCTCAACCAAAGATATAAACAAGTCTGAATTCACACTTGACCGACGAACGCAGTTCTGCCGAGGAGAGAGCTAGGTATGATGTGAAAGTGAGTACGATATATACATATATATATATATGTGTGTGTGTGTTATATATAATATGATATCTCTATAATACTTTCCTGTGTGAACTGACTTCCTCTTTCCTTCCATCCTCGTGTACGCGAAACAATATGCACCCTTGTATGGCCTGAACTGGCATGATTACTATAGGTTACGCGTGATATGGATGGCTTGCATGAGCCCCTTGCTAGACCTCGAGTAGTTCGAGGCTCTACGACCACCAGAGAGCTGACAACAGGCTCGTACAAAGGTGGCATAGCTGGAGATTGAAGTAAAAAAGGCAGAGCATGATTGCTTGATTGGGGACTCCTCCTCCTCCTCTACGATGAATCAAGAAAAGAGAATTTTTCGTACACCAGTTGTGGCTGGCTAAACATCAAGGGGATCGTCGAGACATCATAAAATATCTGCTAGCCAGATGTAGAATAAAATGGTATTCCTTCCATGAGGCCATTATGCCTGACAAGGGGCGACGAAGTTGGTGATTGGTCGCCGAACCTCGACCTTCGTCATTGAGACCGAGGATCTATCTAACTATGACTTGGTTATAAGATGATGTACAGCACAGCACTGATACATAGTTAGTTGTATCTAGGTAGCATTGGGTGTTAAGCTCCCTCGTCTTATCGAGAGCAGAAAGGACAATTAACACAAGCTACTGGATACCTGGGTTACCTACGTGGTGCTTAGTTGGGATGTCAGCTGGGTAGATTAGCTTCAGGAATCTTCGAGGTCCGCTGCCCGACAATAGGTAATTTGTCGTGACGGGCAATGAAAGCTGTAGTTAGGTATAATTATGTAGTTTCGTTACCTGCTTATTTGAGAAGTTGCAGGTACCGGTAAGTAGACTTTGTACCTACCTACCTAGGTAGATATGTACATATGTAGGTAAGGCAAGTGGAGAGCGATACCTATCCCGCCGCACATACAGATAGACTAGACACCCCTAGGTATGTACCTATGGGGGCCACCTATGGATACCTACCTAGGTAGGTGGTCGGGTACCTGACTTACAGACCATTCAATGCATTACGTAACTAACCTAAATTGCATAAACAGAAAACAACGATGCAAAATTCCGAACAAATGCCCCTCCGGGATTCACTTATACTTAGGTACCTACCTAGGTTCCATGCCTACACATCCCTGTAGAACGTATAGTTAGATAGACGTGGTCTGTACCTATTTCATAGAGAAGCTTAGATAGGTAGGCAGTTGGGTAGGTAGGTAGCGAGGTTGCCTCCCGTTAAAGGTGCCTAAGCAGGAAGTACCTGTCGGTAATTCAGCATCTCTAAAGGTCAACTGAAACGTTGGCGACAAAATACATAACCTATAGATTCGCCAAGACCTTTAACTATCTAGTCCTGATACAGTGTAGAGTAAGAAGCTAGGTATGTATCTATATACCTACTGCCCGTAGTAGTAGTAGTATATTAACGTCTAACCTACTGCCCGTAGGTAGTGGCTTTGGGGGATTAGGACGCTATATTCACGGTGGAATTAGGGGGTCCTGGCGGGTAAGTGTACCGTGTTTTAGTACCTAGGATTGTAAAACCCGGGGCCACACGGTGTCATAACGAACAAAAAGGTTGGAGAGAGGGCCATCAACCTTCTTTTGTCGTGCGCCTTCGTGGGTTTCCTGCGAGCCCGCAATTCCTCCCTCCCGAAAATCTAAACACAACAAGACAAAACAAAACAAAACAAAACAAATATCGATTGATTTAAACAAGACAACGACGGCGACAAAAAGCGAACTTCTTATACAGTATTACTACCCGCTCGATGAGAACACTTTTCCTTCTGACTTTGTGTGTCCTTGGCAGCAAATGCTGACGTTTCTCTCTAATACCTATCTAGATAGCCCGTGACGACGACATTCCCTATTACCGACACAGACGTAACGTTATAGGTATCCAATCCAAGGCGACCCAGCCAAGGCGACCCGGCCAAGACGACCCGGCCAAAGCGACCCCACCCTCTTTTCCCCTGGGGCCCTTTTGCACGTACCGGTATACCTACCTACCAGCCTGTACCAGTCTCTGTACCGGACGGGACAGGACCTGCTGCTCACCTACAATATCTCCCTAACTTGTCATCCACTCTCTATCCACCCCCAGTCCCGTTCATTCATCCACATACAACTTGGAACCGCCACGACCACGACGCAATCGCATTGATCCACAACGACACTTTTGCTTTCCGGCCATCTCAGACGACGATAAACCTCGTATTTCCACCTTTCCACTCGTCTTCCTGGCGCTCCTAGCGCCGTGCACCTCGCGATTCCACCAACGTACTCTGTTCAGCCGCTCCGCCGTCGCTCATCATCCTTCTCGTCACCCAGCTTTGCCCTCCCGACCCCGCCACCGCCAGCCAACATGGACACTAACATGGAGGATGTCGGCCGGGTCCCTACTGATTTGGCCCCCTTGCCGGCTTCAGAGCCTACTACTATTCCAACGCTTGATGGTTGGATCGAGAGCCTGATGAACTGCAAACAACTGGCCGAGGCCGACGTTCAGAGACTCTGCGAGAAGGTCCGCTTGCTTGTTTCTTTATCTCTCTCTATTCCTACCCGATGCCATCTCATACCTCGTATCCATCCATACCCGTGCCGCGCACGCGTGCAGATACACTGTTTCTTCCCATATCTCGCTCGTATTCCGCTCGTATTATGCTTGTCGGCGGTCGCATTCCTTTCATGTCGTTCGCGTTCGCTAACACGCTACCCCTTTTTAGGCACGAGAAGTGCTACAGGAAGAATCGAATGTCCAGCCAGTGGTATGGTTAAGACACCCGCCCCAAGAATCATACTCGGCATCGTATTAACGTTTGAGTCAGAAATGCCCCGTAACTGTTTGCGGCGATATCCACGGGCAGTTTCATGATCTCATGGAACTATTCAAGATTGGCGGTCCAAATCCCGATACCAATTACCTTTTCATGGGTTCGTTACCCCGAGCTAAAGGGGGATAATAACCCTTATGACGGACGTTATTGATGAGTTTTGTGCGGTGTAGGTGACTATGTCGACCGAGGTTACTACTCTGTCGAGACCGTCACGCTCTTGGTTGCCCTGAAGATTCGATATCCCCAGCGTATCACCATCCTGCGTGGTAACCATGAGTCCAGACAAATCACCCAGGTTTATGGCTTCTACGACGAGTGCCTACGGAAATATGGCAACGCCAACGTCTGGAAATACTTCACCGACCTATTCGACTACCTGCCGCTGACGGCTCTGATCGACAACCAAATCTTCTGCCTCCACGGCGGTCTCTCCCCCAGCATCGACACTCTTGACAACATCCGAGCGCTTGACCGCATTCAGGAGGTCCCACACGAGGGTCCCATGTGCGACTTGTTATGGTCTGACCCCGATGACCGATGTGGCTGGGGCATCTCGCCTCGTGGTGCGGGTTACACTTTCGGCCAAGACATCTCTGAGGCCTTCAACCATAACAACGGCCTAACTTTGATTGCAAGAGCCCATCAGCTGGTTATGGAGGGATACAATTGGTCACAAGATAGGAACGTTGTGACCATCTTCTCCGGTTCGTTTTTTGCCTACGCCCGCAAGTTCCGAGGATACAGACGTGCTAATGTTGATTCAGCTCCGAATTACTGCTACCGATGTGGTAATCAAGCTGCGATCATGGAAATTGACGAACACCTAAAATATACCTTGTAAGTAAAGCGGATTGGTTGATTTTTCCCTCCTTTTGGAATTGGGACCATGTCTACGCACCCTTTGATCCTTTTGGGCAATATACTAATACTACGTGACCTTCAGCTTACAATTTGACCCGTGTCCACGAGCTGGAGAACCCATGGTTTCGCGACGTGAGTCTTCCCCCCCCCCCCATGATGCTGTCTGTGATAGAACTCTAGCTGAACGTTGACTAGGCACGCCTGACTACTTCCTCTAAACTTTATGCATAATTCGCTGCCTCATCGCCTTGCCCGCGCCGTCCACCATTGCAACGGTTCGCCCCCAATCAAGGGCCGAAAACCCGGACTACCGGTGCCCTATTTGTGGTGTGGCCATCTTGCGCCGCGAAATTCATGTACGATAACTCAAGCCACTAGAATAACGCCACTTCAAGGTAAGCCAGGACGGGACCTTGGGGTCGTTAAGATACCCTAAAGAGTCACCGCGCTATATCTGTTGAAGGCCCGTGTCTTGCTGTGGTATAAAAAGAGAAAGCAGACTGGAGGGATACAGAGCGCCTAGATTTCATCACGAATAAAAAAGAAGTTCGATGTTAGACGCGACGTCACAGTTTGTTCGTGCTGCTGCTTGTTCGATTTGATCTTTATGCCGAGTACCTATCACTCAGTCCTCCCACTCAGTTCTTCGAGCACTGATGAACAGGGAAAACATCAAATCAACAATGGTACTTGGTGGGTAGAGCGGATTTCAATATCACCCATATGTTCAATGACGGCGCCAAACTCCATTTGTATCATGCTCTGCAACAAAGAGCTACTACCATGGGAATTATATTGGCCGCCTCCAGGGCAGCGAAGCTTAGTGGGTTCGCTAGACCATCCCATCCCATCCCATCCCATCCCATCCCGTCTATCGGCACTGCAGATGGCCCATGCGAACAAACACTTACATGTCATGATTATCCCTAGGAGGGAACCCATGGGCCATGATGATTGTATAAAAATAAACCCCCCCCCAACGCGTGCTTGACAGATGCCTATTCTTCTATCTCGGAGATTCCGGCTTGACGCAAAACATTGCCGTGCACATGATTAAAATAAAGTACCCGGAAAAAAGCAAGATTGATGAATAAATAGGATTTGACTTCAGCTCTGGGAGTGGCCCCGGGTCAAGGGGGCCCTGGGTCAAAGGGGGGGGGGGCCCTTCTCTGGCTTTTGGTTATAAGTTATCATAACTAACTCATATCCAACCTCCTTCTATGTTTGGCCGCAGATTCCTCATACTCCGACTCCTGCTTGGGCTACCGCCACGGCCGTGACTGGGTGGCGTCCGGCTGCTGCTGGCGTGACTGTTGTGGCGGACGGGATTGTTGGCGACGGGGTCGCGACCCGAGGCCTGCGTCTCGCTCGTGAAGGGCCAGATGACGGTGTCTGAGGTCAAGCGCGGCGGGCTCAGATGGATCTCCTCGTCGGACGTGATCGCCTGGCCCCATTCGTGTCTCGGAGGGACCTGAAGCTGGTGCGGTTGGAAGCTGGTGCGGCGCGTCTTCTTGGCGGCGGCGGCGGCGGCGAGCGCGGCCTCTGGCTCTTGGATGTAGGTGCTGCTGTTCGTCTCCCCGCCCCATTTCGTACTGCCTTCGATTGACTCCTCTCCTTCGTCGATGCCGCTGGTACCGGGGGCGTCCTTAGGGGCTGTCTGGTTGTCATCATCGTTATCGTTGTTTTTGTTGTTACTGTTCTTGTTCTTGTTCTTGTTATTGTTCTTGTTGCGGTTGTCATTATTCGCCGCGTTGCTAGTGGATGACTCTGCGCCGTCACCATCACCATCACCATCACCATCACCATCGCCTGTGCCGGGCGGGTTGAGATTCCCGGATGACGGACGCGCACCACCACCAAAGTTCCCAAAGTTCCGCGACATGGCCCATGATGTCCGGAAGGGCCAGGGCACGCCGTTCCACTCACCGCCGGGACCGTACGCAGGGATGTCGCTGCCCAGCGTAAGGCGAGGGACAGAGCGGCTCACCGTCGGCTTGTCATCGCTCTCGATGTCGATGCACTTGACTTTCCCTTTGCCTTTACTATCGCTTGAGGAAAGGGGCGGTTTCTCGCTGCCGTCCCCATTTCCATCTCCATTTCCATCTTTGCCATCGCCGTCGCCATCGCCGTCGCCATGTTTGTCATCGCCATGTTTGTCATCGCCAGTATTCTTCTCGCCGTCCTTCTCCTGCACAGCAACGGCCGAGTTGTTAGAGGACTCAGTAGACGAACGACGTGCCCGTCTGCCCTTGCCGTAGTCGCCCGGTCCCTTGGAGCCGTTCGGCACGATGAAGCGGCGGTCGAAGCGCGTGAGGAGGTACGCTGCGGCGATGACGAGGTCGATGACAAAGTTGAAGCAGTAATAGCAGACGCGCGAGTGGTACCAGGCGGGCCGGTCGACGGGGCGGGTGGCGAAGCCGGCGTAAATGCGGAAGACGGCGCCGACGGTGGCCAAGGCGGCGGCGGCCAGGACCAAACGCACTTTGCTGCGCCAGCGGCCGGCGCCGAACTTCTCGACGTGGTAGCTGTGCGGGACGAGCGCGGCGATGGCGATGATGGGGATGGGGAGGAAGGCGAGGAAGGCCATGTAGGTGCCGGCGAACAGCTGGACTATGTGATCCGCCCGCCGGGTTCGGTGGTCGAGCGTGAAGAAGCTCTGGATGGTCACGGTGATGACCATGATCAGACTGGCCACGAGGCAGGCGATCAGAAACCGAAAGGCCAAGGTGGTGGCCGTATGCCAGCCGACGACGGCGTGGTAGGCCCGCACGATGCGCTGGGCGATGAGGAGGTTGACGATGAATATGAGGACGCTGCCCGTCTGGGTCAGGATGCCGGCGGCCATGGCGATGCTGGAGACGTGCGGGTGGGATGCCCACACGATTCTCATGCTCAAGGCGACGCTCCGGAGGAAGCACAGCACGAACATCATCCCCGAGAAAAGGAATTTGATCCCGGCTCGCCGGTTGAGCAGCAGGATCGTCAGGTGCGCGGCCGCCGACACTACGAAGAGGCCCAGGAGGACGGCAGCGATGGGAATGTCTGTGTTTGCCGCTGGTATGCCGCCCACGGGGGCAAATTGTGATGAATATGGGCCATGATGGGCAACCTGGAGGACACTTGTTAGCTAATGAGTTGCGACTTGGAGTGGCCTTGTTGGGAAGGGAGATGGACGAGAGCATAGACGAGAGCATGGACGAGAGAAGAACAGAAGATGATGTATTGTATACAATATGTACGTACGGGTGGCGGTGACGATGTTGGCTCTGGTAGAGGCGTGTCTGAAGACGTGTCTGAAGGCGTATCTGAAGTTGGATCTGGACTTGGAGCGACTGTCCAGTTTCCCGTGATGGCGTCTCTCCTGACCAGGATGAAAGGTGTTAGTCTTTTTGCCTCCATCTTTCCGTCTCGATGCTCAATTATGAACCACACCCCTTTCTCTCTCTCTCTCTCTCTCTCTCTCTCTCTCTCTCTCTCTCTCTCTCTTGATTACACGTTCTCAGAACGTAATATATCGACAGCGCGGAGTGTGGTGACGGCTTGGAAGCCGAGGATGCTCACGAAAAGTAGGATAAGTCGAGTCGATGATTGAGTCAATGATTGAGTCGATGATGGCCTCATCTGCTGTGCTGAACTTATTTTTTTTTCAAAGGGTAAAAGTAATAGATTAGTGTACTGGTCAACAGTCTCTTTCCTTCAAAAAGGGGATGGACAGTAGCAAAAGTGATAAAAAAAAAAGAATAAAAAAAAGACAGATTCATAAAGATAAATTCATCCGACGTTTTCCTCCTTTGCTCTGGGGGAGACTTCCGGTGTCCGAGCAGACCGGCGGCCTTCATTCCATGCCGGTTCGAAATACAATCTGCATTACATTGAGCAGCGCTGTCTCTCATCCTCCGGGGCTGTGTGGTAGATAGAGTTCCTCCTGTCGCATATTTCAAGGAAGGTTGGCTCGTGCGAAACCTTGAAGCAGCGAGAGGAGCGGTATAGAGTGTATTATAGAGTATATAGAGTATATAGACTGTATACAAGGGATGCCAGTGCCGGTCAGGGCATACATTTCTCTTTTTGCTCTTTTTGCTCTTGTAGTCTTTTCAGAATCGAATTCTACTCCTTCTTTGCCCCATCCCCTCGGCCCGGTGACTCCCTTGTTCAGGTATTCAGATGACCGACGTGTTCAGTCCGAGAGACTTACTATTATATACACGTATAATTATAATATCGCGTGTTCGGCGATGGCTGTGCTATACGAAGGGACGGGACTCTTTCCTAGAGGAGAATCCACGATGTTCCGGAATGTTCATGGTTAAAGCTGATAGTTGTGATCTGAGTCCGGTATGCGTAGTATGTGGTGCCTTTATTTCTTTATTTCTTTTATTTCTTTTATTCATTTATTTTTATGTTTTTTATTTATTTTAAGTTACATACTACATACAGCTCCTTCGGCCGGAGCAGATCACCGAGAGAGAGAGGTACTTTTTGACCACTCAGTTCTCTACCTACCTCTTTCCCAGTTATTAAAGGTCAAAACGACTTCGACATATATCCTACCTATTGTGAACAAACAAATTAAAACAAACAAACAAACAAACACATGCATACATACATACAACCAGGCTTCTTTGCCTGTCGAGTATCTTACTCAGTCATAAGCCTCTGAAGAAAGGCACAAGCAACGACAGGCATGGCTGGCTGGCTGGCTGGCTATACATGGGCGGGGGGTGAAGCAACCGCAGATGTCAAAGACACCGGCAACTTTAGATAGATGCCGTCTCGATACTCGCAGGTCGGCGAGTTCATAATGCCCGAGATCTCCATAGGAACTCGAATGATTCCCCCCCCCCCTCCCCCTTCCCCTCCCCTCCTCGTCCTTTTAAACTCAAGCAAACCTCGTTTAGATAGAAAGAACTCTTCAAGAAAAAAAAAAAATAAAAAATAAAAAATAAATACGGAGTGCTCTCTCATCTTTTTTTTTTTTTCGAAAAGAGAAGAAACCCGCTGATACTAGGTATTAGGTAGGTAAGTCTCGTATACGATTTTTCGGTTTCCCTTACCCCCTACCTGTACCTGTCTGTACCTATACCTGTACCGAAATCCTCACCCTAATGAAAGGCCTCACCTCTGCCTCTACCTCTACCTCTACCTCTCTGCCTTCTCCTTTTCATCGTCAATTCGACGAGCCAGTATCGCGAATGCGAATGCACCTGTTCCCATCCAAGAAACCGTAGGTCGCAATCCTGACAGAACAAGCAGTCCGCCAAAGAGGGCCCCCCCCCCTCCCCTTTTTTCCTTTCCTGTCAAAGTTGCCAACCTTCTCGACTGACGGCAGCCTAAATCGCCCCTAGATAATTGCACACACACAAGACACACAACACGCACAACTTCACTCCCCTTGACTGAAATCATCACAATTACATTCGTACCTGATCTGATGTACTTGCTTTTATGTACACAGTTAGACACTCTGCAAGTTCCTTGCCCAGAGCACCCGCAACCACACCACACCACACCACACGCCCCGTCCGACGTCCTCATTCACTTCTCCCTACCTTCACAAACTCGTGGACAATATATATAATATATTCAGTGAAGTGAAGTGAAGTGAAGTGAAGTGAAGTGAACAGAAGTGAAACCCGATATCCGAGAGGCATCTGGAACGTTCATCTCCCCCTTTTTTTTTTTTTAGTAGATTTTCTTTTGTCTATTTGTCATATATGCATTACTCCAAAAAGACTGCAGGAGGGCAGTTCTATTGCCCCTGGGTCTTGTCAACCCCGCTGCCAGCACGGCCACTCGTGGTATGGGCATCGCTTGCAATATACACTTCCATGGCGTGTCGTTGCTGTAAACCTCCTGCAGTTCTCATCCATCGGTTCCCGCCAGCCCACCCTCCGTAGCCGCTGCCCATCGACGGCTCAAGCGCCTGATGACCCAGCTCCCTTTTTTTTCTTTTTTAAAAAAAAAAAAGTATAAGCAAACGGATTAGATAATAAACAACGCGCACACCAGATCTCAGCCAGCAAAAGGTGGGCCGAGACCCTTAACGGTGCCCCGAGTGTAGTTCACAAGAAAATGAGCCCAAAGCTCAGACCTGATTCACATTTCCATGGTCCCTGTTTGTCCGCTCCCAGTACGCACCGCGCGTCTTGGGCCGCAGAATGCAACGGGACCACCTGAAAGGGTATCCAAGTATAGAAGGGACCTAAGAAAAGAGAACAAAATCAAAATGAGTCGGATCTCCGTTCCTGGAATTCCTTCTCAGTTACTATCAATTCCAACCCAGGGAGTTTTCCGCGGCGACAGGGGCAGAAATATTAGCGGTCCGCGCCGACTGGTTTGTGCCACTTCTCCCGCTGCCTTGGCTATCGCGCATATACCCGCCCGAGGTAGCGCCGTATCCAGCACTTCCACCCGATTCGTGTGAGATGAGTGCGCCGCCCATAAGAGGCGGGCTGCCTGCTTGCCGCATTTCCTCTGTCGCTGAGATGGAGCTGCGTCGCTGGTGGCGTTGCTTCCTGCGTTTGTACCTCCGAGCGATGACGAACATAGCCGCACCGTAGGCACCCGCTACACTGAGAGCTCCAATCGTAATGCCCGCCGTGGTTCCCTTCTGCGCCGCTGTCGTGTGATCGTCCGGCGCGCCCCCGAAAGGATTCTGGTTATCGGTACCGCCACTACCATCCGAGCCTCCGCCGGCGTCTGGATTAGGATCGCCCGCTAGCGTGGCTCCTACCCAGATCGGGATAGCCGAGTTAATCTGACTGGTCATATTGTCGCGGAGTTGATTCCCTTGGTTATAGAGAAACGAATTGGGCGTCTTGATATCGATGGCGAGCTGATTAACTTTGTCCGTTGGGTAATACAACAGCGCTTGGGAAGTAATATATCCAAGAGTAGCCATTGTATTATACGGCCGGATGCTGTCCATGACGATATCCTCTGCTGAAACTGACTCTCCGGCGGAAAGGGCTGCTGGCAGGAGCTCGAACATTTGGGCGGCGGCCTTGGGTTGCTGCACGAGATGCAAATAATGTTCACCGTAGAGGAACGATATCTGGATCAACGTGGAATCCGGCGGTGGGGGAATCGTCGTTGACGCAGGAGATATAGCCATGGGAAGCGTAGTGGGTAGTTCGGTGGCAGTACTTGGGAGCGAGTTAGTTGTGACTGTGCCTGTTGGTTCCTGAATAATCAAGGACGTTGGCAACCACGATTGCGTAGAGTCCGTAATCGTGGCCGTGGCAACAAGACTCGTTACAAGGGACTTGGAGGAGGTCGAAGTAGGCAGGGGTGTAGTTGACGGCGTCGCAACAACATCAGGAGTGGCTGAGGTCGTCGTTTGTACAGGGCTAGTCGACACAGCTGAAGTAGACACGGCGGTTGACACGACACCTGATACCGATTGAGTGACGTTCTGCGGAACACCCGACGAGGTTGACACGAAAACAGGCGTTGAAATAGACTCTATCCCAGTGGTGGTTACATTAGATAGGGACGGCGCCGACGATGTGGGTGTAAACACTGGCAGCGACGTCACCGTCTCGTTCCCAGCAGCTGTAGAAGTCGCGATGATAGGAATACTCGTGCTTTCAACTGGTATGGTACTATTTTCAGCAGTCTGTGTTGCAATCGGTGTCGAAGACGTGGGCGCAAAAGTCGACGTGAACTCGAATCCACTCGTTCGGGTAGCGGTAACGAATGAAGACGATTCAGTCGCGTTGGCAGTCGGCCGATGTAATGAGCTCGTTATCACGCCAATAAGGTCACCACTCGAGGTCGAAGTAGCGAATGCGGACGATTTGGTAGATCCGGGAAATAAGCTAGTTATTACCCCTATAAGTCCATCACTGGAGGTCGAAGTAGCAGAGCTGAGTGATTCGGTCACATTAGCAGTCGGCCCGGGTAATAGGCTTGTTAACCCGCCAAGAAAACCACCACTCGACGTCGGGGTAGGACGATGGTGGTGTGATTCAGTCACATTTGCAGGCGGTCCAGGTAATAGGCTTGTTAATCCCCCAAGGAAGCCATCATCACTCGAGGATGGAACAGGCGGTTGGGTGATGGCGCTCGGCCCAGACAGTACGCTGGTTAGAATCCCAACGAGGTCACCACTTGAGGTTGATGCGGCAGATCGAGAGGGTTCAGTCGCGTTGGCGGTCGGCCCCGACAAGACACTAGTTAGCAACCCAAGACCAATTCCATCACTACTCGAAGTTGTAGGTGGATGCGGTCGGTGTCTCTCAGAAGAGGACTCAGGCAATAAGCTAGTTGACGCTCCACGGTGTCCATCACTAGATGGCGTACCAGACGAAGACGACTCGGTCGTATTCGCACCCTGCCCAGGCAGCAAGCTAGTTACTCCCCCAAGGAGTCCACCGCTCGGGGTCGAAGTAGCGGATTCAGCTGACTTGGTTCTATCAGCGGATGACTTGGTTCTATCAGCAGTCGACCCAAACATGCCAGTCACCACCCCAATGAGATCACCAGTCGAAGTCGAAGTAGGGGATGGTGATGCTTCCGTCGCATTAGCAGTCGGTCCAGATACCAAACTACCTAGGCTACCCGTAAGCTCTTCAAAAGAACTCGAGCTCTTAATCGCCGTTGTATCTGAGCGTGAGGCACTCATAGTTCGTGATTCCGTCTCCCGCGAGGTTTGCTCACTAGCAGAGGCAGGTCTTGTGTTATTTGAAGACGATGGTCCACCAAGCAAGTCGCTGGTTAGGTCGTCGAGCAGACCACCACCGCTGGAGGACGATGTCGGTGTGGGTGTGGACGTAGTCGTCACGGCTCCCGTTGGGAACAAAAGAATACCCGACGAGGACGTTCTGCTCGGCGTCGATTCGCTCGTTTGGACAGATTCGCTAGCGGGCGCAACAGAGCTTGACGAACCGAAGTCGCCCAAGGGAAGACTGAAATCCGATCCGGAAAGGCTCAACGAGTTTGACTTTGCCGAAGCGGGCTCATCTGTCGCCGTAGGGACATTGTCTGAAACCGTGGAGAGCACGGGCAAGAGCAATGATTGGCCATCGCTGCTCGAAGCGGATTTAGTACCCCTTGTGTCATCGGTAGTGGTGATCGCCTTGGAACGACCGTGATCCTTTGAGGCGGACTTAGAGGATTTCGGTGGCTCAGGAGAAGTCGTTGGGACGATAATGGTCGTGGTTCCACTGTTACTGTCGGAAGACGTGTCTGTGTTTAAATCAAGGCTGGACAGTATCTCGGATATCGTGTCTCTCTTAGTGGATGAAGATGTTGCAGCATCGACCAGGCTGTTAGATTCAGAGGAGTGGCTTGTGACGGGGATGGTGGTGTTCGTGAAGACTCGCTTTACTTGTCTAGGGAAGTAAATCCTCGGGTGGCTTTCAGGTTCTGCGACAGCAATGGACGCGGCGGTCACTATTGCAACCGCCAAAATCGACGGCGTATGCATGGTGACTTTCCAATTAATCCAGGCTTTGTGTCCTTGATCGGCAATTTCACGTGATTAAGAAGTCGTCGAGGGAGGTCGACAATTAAGGGGGGTTTCGGGTCTCGGTTTGAAGCGTCCCGTCTTGCCAACAGGCTGACGATAAAATCACTCACGTCAGAGAGGCGCAGAACGAATGTACTTGACAGGATATTGTCAACGAGTGGATGCTGTCGTGCGGCAGGATGAATTAGCAAACACCTTCTGCGAAGACCAACGAATGGTACAACACTGGACGGGTAATGCAATTGAAGTGGCCTTAAACTTGGAGCCCAGCAAGCAAACGAACAAACGAACAAACAAGCAAACAAACACCAGGGTCGCGCCGACGACTTGCCTTGTTTGAACAAGCAGGCTATTTGCCCCAAAAAAAATTCAATATATTTCTCTTCGAAAATGAGCGGCAGGACGATCAGAGATCGTCAAGGAGTTCAGATTGTAAATAATTCGGATAGATGGCCGTGGGTCGTGTTCGCGATTCACGTGTTACAACGGCATTTGGGATGGCGTTGGGAGGACCGGAGTTCCTCTTGACTCGGGTTGAATGTCGGTCGTCACGAACGAATGAAGCGAATTGTCGAGACCTTTCAAGGTCGTCGCCGAAAAAAAGTGTTGCGATCGGGGGAAGGAAAACGTCACCAAGGCAGCGAAAGGAAGGAAAGGAAAGGAAAAAAAAAGGAAGGGAAGGGCACTAGGTGAGGCGGGAGTTTGGAGGGCGGGAAAAAGGATGGATAGATACGGTAGGCGATTTGAGAGGGAAGGGGAAGGGAAACAAGGGCCCGAACAGACAAACCATGTGCCTAGCGTCTGCTAGCATTGGGGAATTGCTCCACAACTGATGGAGGAGTCTAACCAGGGGGGGCCAGGCACATTTATTGCCTAATAGACAGGGATGATCAGGAGGCGGGCAGGGGCCAGCGGCACCAGCCAATGGGCGGGCGGCGCGTTACACCGTTAAAGGGAATAGGTGGGAACGTGCAGTCGCGCACTACCGTTGTGTACATGCCTTAGTAACATGCGCTAATGAGTACACCGTGTTCCGAACTGTCAGGGTGGGTTGGCGGAACCAGCAGACGGTGGCGGTAGGCGCGACTTTGCAGACTCCACACTGTCTGGGGTACATGTGGATCATCGTGCCGCTCGAGCTGTGCACATAGCAGTTCCGACCAGAGCATGCCACATGCAGGTCCGCGCAGTTGTCGCCCAATGTTGTTCAACTGTCATCCAACACTGTGGCGTTAACTGCTGTGAGGTACCTCTATCGCGGCGTACAGTATGGTAGGGTTGAGTTATAGCTACACCTAGTGTAGTGTCCCGAATATTGAAGACGCACATTGCAGACTGTAGTTAGTTATTCGTACATTAATGGATTTGATACACCACAGATTGCAGATTGCAGATTGCAGATTGCAGATTGCGTCTTGGGTAACAACAGAAAGACTGAAAGACTGAAAGACTGGAGACTGAAAGCAAAACTCGTTCCGTCGCATAAAGGCAGGCTCAATGGAGCAGGTAGTCAGGTACAATGGTTCGGGCAAGCAAAGAGAAGAAGTCACTGGAAGTGGCTCGACTGAAGAGCAGCGACCGCCGACCCGGACGGCTACATAGTATAAGCTGCATCACCGTGTGGTAACACGACAAAGAAAAGAAACACGTGCAGATTAAGAAAGAATGCGGAACACATAACGTAATTACCTAGGCACCTAGTGTCAAGGCCAGGCCGCTGCTAGAGCTTTTGTTTACGGGTAGCGCGTAGGCATGTAGGTACTACCTAGGTATCTACCTGTAGTGCGCTCAGCTGCTGCCACATGAATCGATGGTATCTTCGTACATAGTAAGGTGACGGCGTAAAGCAACACAATTGATTAGATGTGCAATGGATGTTGTGAAACGAGATAATGGCGATGGACGCTAATTATCGGTCAACGCCCCCACAAAAGTAACGTCCGTAGTAGGTCTGACGGACACTATCTAGATATAAGTAGGTCCAGTTACCTTACATACTGTAGTAGTTAGTTAGTTATTGGATAGAAGGTAGCAATGCCTCGTTAATAGGTACCGAGTTATTATAATGAGCGCAAAACATCTACTTACATAGGTATGTACCTACCTAAGTAAGGTAGGTTGAAACGGCTATTATTACCGAGCAGTTACCTAGGTATGGTCTCTAATATCCAGGCGCGCCGCGCCAGGCGCTGAAGGGTTATAGCCTGCTTGCGGCTTGCCGTCAAGATTCTATCAAGCTGAACGAAAAGTGCCTGAATTTTAAGTTTTTTAGTTGCGCAATATCACTCAGCTAGAGGTTCGTGCTAAGGTTAGTCCCTAAATATCCCACCACCTGTGACCTACCTACCTACACTGCCTACCAGAACTGTCTGTACCGAGCGGATATGTACCTAGAGGCAATGCGCTCTTAACTTGGGCGGGATGTTGACAAGCAGGTACACAGTGTGTTGCATGGAATGTGCTAAACTAGGTAGCATGGTAACCGTTACTTTGGGATAACGGTGACGTGGTGATAATTTTACACGAGCATAGAATCATAAGACTGTGTGTGAGCAGTTGTCCCCGACTATAGTCACCTACATGAACGGATGGAATGTGCAATGTGTCCATACCTAGGACATCATAAAAAGGCATCTACTTATAAATACCTACAGATCTATTACAGAATTACAACAAAGGCAAGGTAAGCAGGTACCTACCTATGTATGTATGTATCTATGTATGTATGCGTGAACTGGGATGAAAGCTCTTGATTCGTGTGGCCTCTTGCCTTGCTGAGTAGCCGGAGCGAGCCTAACGAAAACCCACTGCATGAAGTCATTGAGAATTGAACCCGTCGTGTCAGATGTCACAGCAATGTTGTGGTAAATTGGCAATACCAACTTCACATACGTTACCTTCTTCCTCCGAATCTCTCTAGTGTAGATAGGGCAGGTAGGTAGGTATACTAGGTGGATAGATAAACAGACTAGGGCATTCCCTCTCCGAAACCATATTTCCTGACCGTGACCCGACAACGATGTAAAAATGACTGTTGCCATATCCCAAAAAAAAAAAAAAAAAAAAGAAGAGGGTTAATTAATAAGTGAATTGCCTACCTACTAACTACTTATGTAAGTAGTGAGAACTACGTAGATAGGTGTAATTACCGTGACATGTAATCTAATCCGTATTAGCGTTAGCGGATGTCTGTAAGTAGTTTACACTAGCACCTAAGTAGTGTAGTGTAGGTAGGCAGGCACCTAGGTAGGTACCTAGGTATATTCTGCCTGTACTCGCAACTGCGGGTTTACTATGTAGTACTTGGATCATGTAAGCAATGCGCACAACACAGCCTCAATCAAGTCGCTTCACTGGCGCCTTCACCACTTTCCACCCCGCTAGATTACTTAGTAGACAGGGCTACTCGCTTGATCCAACCAATCCGCATCACCTAGATACGTAGTACCTAGTGTACACGAGTGCGTGAGCTCCCCCGTCCCATTGCTAGCGAATACCTACCCAATTGCTCCCACACACATCAACGCCGAACGGCAAAATAACCTGCCTATTTTAGATAGGGTACCCTCCCCAAGCACATTGTAAGTAGGTATGCGTATACCGTCGGTACCAAATAGGTACTCACTTTATCTCTTCTTTTTGTTTCCCAAGATTCGTCGCAGACTCACAGCGGCGATGATTATGTACTGGTAGTGTGCCTACGTAGTGTAGTGTACGGCACGGGGGGATCCAAGCCTTAGCTAAACGGGGCTCGATTTCCTTTGTCACTGTTGTTTCGCGAGAGAGGCGATTTGGTGAAGCAAGGGCAAGTGCGAGCATTCCAAGATGTGCGAGTACCGTAGTTAAGTAGGTATCTAGGTAGGTAGGTATTGGGTAATAGGTATTGGTGAGACTCGGGAGTCTGGGGCTAACAATTAACTATCTAGCTGCGACTCCGGTTTCTGTCCGTTCAGGTACGGATTGTTTAGCGACTTTGGCTTGCCGTGATGCAGATTGGCTGAAGGGCCCTGTCCAGCGGGGATCAGGTACCCAGTGTAAGCGTCCAGCGCGTCCGGTGGGTCCAGAGTCTATTCCTTACGACTGTGCTTATAAGACGTAACTACTTAAGTACCCGCAATACGACTTGCTTCGGAACTAGATCCTACCACACACTGCACAGAATAGGTAGCAGAATATCCCAATAACTACCTACACTAATACCTACCTAGTGTATGCCTTGCTTCCTCATTCCTACTCGCACACCTCCTGCTACGATCAACTGCTATCCTGTTCTGCCCGTTGAGACTGACTGACTTTGTCCTGGTCACTCAAGTCTAACGTTTTTTTTTGTTTTTTTTTCTCCCGCTTTTTATCTTCTAGGTAGTTATTTACTTACAGTATCCGTGCGCTGACAGTTTTACCAGAGTACCGGTAAATGATGTATTAAACGGTGTGTATGTATGTATCTGTCCTTCGGCAACAACCCACCGAAATTATTACCGGGTTTGCTGCCATCTCGGCGATTGCTCATCATTAACTATTCCCATGCGCAACGCAACGGCTTCATGCGTCGTCACTTTCTATGCGACTCACGTCGTTTGGGTGCGTTAATGTCCGCGTCGGGAATCGGGAATCGGGATAAAGACTATAGCTAAGGTACGAACTTCGAAGTACCTACTTTACAATTGGCAGCCACTAACTATTGGCCATTGCAGACTACTTACTATCTATGCACTCCCTAAGATGGAGGGGGCGTCAAGGCAGCATCACTGACCAGTGAGTCCTGAGACCTCAGAGACCTCAGAGACCTCAGCCGATATTATTTCCGGAAGTCTCACTGAAATCTATCAAACCATAAATCGCTCTATCTAAGAATGTTGGGCAATGGGAACTCGGGCCGCGGGCGAAACTCGGGAAAGTCCGAGACTGATTCCTACTATGTGCTGTCACTACGGACTGTACATGTATATGGGATTATCTCGTTGTCGCGACTCGCAAAACTTGTTTGGCTGTTTTGTCTTATGGAGGATGGCACGTCGTCGCGACATCACTGGCAAGTTGCAACCACTGTCAATCAGCCATTGTCAATCAACCACTGTCAATCAATCACTGGCGACCAGGAGTTGTTCCCCATACGACCAGCAATGCTTCCTTACGTACACTACCTACCTACCTAGGTAGATGGGCAGTGGATAGGTAGGCAGGCAGGTAATTAACCCCCGTAGATACAGACCTTTATAAGTTCATCAGACCTCCAACCACTCGGAACCTGCCTATACTAAGTACATACATCCATAGTACACCACGATCTACCGAGATATGGTTCCCGGCACGCCGATGCATTCCTGGCATTCCTAGCATTCCTGGCATCCCGTGAATCCGTTCCTGGTCTTGCGGGGCGCTGTGGCTTCGATCCAGGCCCGTGCCATCGTGGTAGCGCTCACTGTATATCATCTCAGTGATCTCACACACACACACACACACTCTCTCTCTCTCTCTCTCCTCTTCTCCTATTAGAACGTACCCTTCCTTGGGTAGTCATCAAAGAGTCTATCTACAGATGGTCTCATATCTCCGCGCAGCTATCAACTTATCGAGACCTCCGCCGTTAATTATAACTACACGACAAAGGCATCGAAGCCGCCTTTTAGGTCTCGGAGATCTCGGAGAGTCTCAATGGAATTGGAGCTCTTGTTCAGGTCAGGTCAGGTCAGGTCAGGTCAGGTCAGATGATCAGCCTGTAACCGAAAGGAAGTACGTACGTACTTTTCTTTTTCGATCAATGAAGGTTGTTGAACATTCCGGCGTCACTGCGTCAGAACCAAAAATGGGTTACAAAAACCACAGGAGGGCCAAATGATGCTATAAATATATATGTATAGGAATGTATAAGAATGTACACGAGTGGTGCCATGTACTTCGGGTTATATCGTAAGATGACCGGTAACACTGCAACGATGGAATGTTCTGTGATGCTGATGTAGGTGCCGTGATGGTCCGTGATGGTCCGTGACGGTGCCCAGGAAGGATATTTACACGAGTTACGGATTTGTTACCTCTCGATGTAACTACACGATACCTTTACTAGATTATACATTGCGTATCTAGATAGATGAAGATTTATCTACACGGGCAGGCACTGGGTAGATAGGCAATAATACAGGCTGTGATTAATAGTTGGACTCTTTGTAAGCTGGGTTTTATTTACCTCGACAATAACTAATTCTCTCATTCTCATTCTCACTCTCATTCCATCCTCATTCCGCCTCATTCCATCCTCTTTCCATCCTCATTCCATCCTCATGAATCCTGAATAAGTCAATTAGTATTTAAGGGGTTTGAGTTCCAGGTCCGGATCGAGCATGTCAACTCGTTACCATAACCATTACTTAGTTACCAACACAGTTTGTCACTAGACTCACTACGAAAGGCCGTGGATCATTCATCATCTAACATGCTGGCGTCAGAAAAGCAATACTGCCTGTCCACTACCTAGACCTCCAGACCTACAGACCTCCAGACCTCCAGACCTCCCATATTATTACGCCCCCATGCATACACGAAAAATCCCGTTATAACGAAATAACTACGGGTTAGCTAGTAGTAATAACAAGTACCTAACCTTAGGTAGGTCTGTTTTTTTCTTTTTCTTTTTTTTTTTTTCTTTTTTTTTTCTCCAAACTCTTTGTTCCTGTGATTATCTATTTTTAGCATCGCATCGGTCACGATTCATCATAGCCTTTTTCTCTAAGTAGATTGTCAAAAGGGCTTCGTAACTTCAACGTTCGCAACGGTTACGTTCAAGCCAAGCCCCGTCGGCGATATACTTGGAAACCTTGGTCCTTTACGGCAGTTTCCAACTTTCCTCTCCCGACTAGATACAAGCTCGCAAAACAAGTTGGGCCCGACCGGTTGATCGGGATCTGGATATTTCTCATACCTCCCGGGGAAGAGGAGTCGAGGAGTCGAGGACCGAAGAATGAACGGGCCTGGCCGCATGAACTTGAAGAACAACAAACATGAAAGTATGAAAGTATGAAAGTGTGAAAGCATGAAAGCATGAAAGCAATACGACGGGACGCCAATATAATTAATTAGCTCTTTGTTATGCCAATAAAGGAAGTCAGCGGTAAGCCCGCAATGAGCTTTTCAGGGCTCCCGAGTCCCGCTTCGCCGCTGACATGACTAGTTAATGAATCACAATCCCCAAAAAGGGCCAAGACAAGTCACCAAAGAGTCAAAGAGTCAAAGGCCAAAGACCATACTATCTCTATCTATCTACCTATCTAATAAGAGTAACCTGATAAAACTCCGTGAGTCCGTGCTAAAAAAGAACATGCCACGCATTTGTTTTTTTATCTCCCCGGACAGAGGGAAGGTATGTAAGTATGTCATATGAAAGAAGAGTCGACTCGACCCGCGCGCAACATACACTCATTAAATGGGTAGCTAGATAGGTATTGCTCATCATAGGTGTCATTCCCTCATTCTTTCGTGTCTTCTCTTATCTTATTCATGACTGAACTTTGCTACATAACCGGTAGTCGGAAGTCCAAACCACACACACCCATGGAGTCATGGACCATCCTCCTCACAAGTTCACCCGGCATTTCCCACTTCTGCCTCAGTGCCTCGCCGGCCCGTGTCCATCTACATTATACATATTGTCCATGCCACAGGCCCACAGCGAAGAATGAAGAATGACGGGCTAGATAATGGGGATAATGGGTAATTATCTAGTAATTATACATGTAGAAGAGTGACGAGGCCTCCTCCATGCTACCATTTGGATGCGAGTCATCCAAAGTGCTCTGAATTATTATTATACGCACCTATCTATCTATCTATCTATCTATCTATCTAGATGCCGAATCTTTGTCCGGATGATGCTACTCCAGCTATTCATAACCACCACCCTCTCCCATTCTCTCCCACTCTCTCCCCAACATTCCCAAACATTCCCAATTGAATGCATGTCTCAACTCATCCAAATACGCATAGGGACGCCACCTAGATAGAAACCGCGCATACCTCTAAGTATCTGATCATCGTCCTGTCTAGCAGCGACTTCGTAGACGTACTGTACAATAACCCCCCTCCCTCTTGATCTGACCCGCCCGCTGTTCATCCCCCCGTCTATCTAGTCTAGTAGCAGTTTTCGCTTCCCTCCCCTCCCCTCATATCTCACTCATCAGGGTTCGGGCCGTCAAGACCCGGGTAGAGTAGATCACGCAGATCATAACCGAATTCCCCATTATCTAGATACCACATACATGCATTGGTATTCCAAAGCGCGAATGATCTGGCGCGAGTTCGAGCCCAGCTGACCAAACCGCCGATCCATACCCCCGATACCCAAAACTCCGCACATGAAAGGGTTCATAGGAGGGACGTCACCTACTTACTGGTAAACCTTTCCCTTCTTTTTTTTTTGAGTGTGGGAATACAGCTCGACGGTGCGAATGTCCCCGACAGGCAGGTCCGGAAGAGTCTCGTGAGAGAATAATTCACTATTAGCTATTACTAGTCCGCGCGCAGGTTTTTATTCCGTCGAGGAGTGGTGAGAAGACCCATGACTGAGTCCGAGTCCCAACAAATCCCAGGGACTCCGTCGTCGATCAACGTACAATATAATACCCCAACTTTGTCGCGACGACGTTGCCTGCGATCAAGCTCGCCGACTCAGTTGGGAGACCCTTGTAATGATACGACTGCATGCCGGTGAATAGGAGTAGTCGAAGCGGTTGATAGTAACGGGTACTGAATGCCCCCGCTTCGTTGAAGATTTCATCCGCCATCTATGATTGTCTGTCCAACGCCCCCCTCTATTATCTAGACTCCTCGAGAAAGACGACCAGCCGTCTGCTCATAGACTCCGTGAACGTAATTTACCAGATTCAACCCTCATGGCGCACGATCACGCGCACGATAACCCAAGGAGAAGCGTTAGTATTTATACACACACACACACATCGCTCGGAAATGGAACTCGTATAAGCAATACTCCGAGATCGCCAACCTTCATGACTTGTCAACAAAGAACTTCGCGGTAACTCAGTTTTGCCCTGATTTCCCGTCGAAGTCGAAACACCAAGATCTTTTGACATGAGGTAGATCTATTCGTCCACCAGGCTTCGCAGATTCTTAGCGACGTGGTGGGGGGGGGGGCAGGTCAGTGCACAATAGTAGTAATCCTGACCGGGGCATCACGAGTGCCACGATCATACCACAGTCACCCAGCGCCCCATCTTCGTAGTCGTATGGGGAAGGGAGGGAAAAAGTCCCCAAAACTCGTCTTTCGCGGGGCGAGTGCTGAAGTTGGGATTTGGCTGCCCCGGAGTACCGATGAAGGAAGCTTATATCCCATCAATGGGCAGAACCACCTGTTTATCCCGCCGATGAATGGATAGCCCCCCTAGATAGCGTATGTATTCCAAAAAAAAAAAAAAGTACGGAATATACGTCTCAGCAACCGTCGCGAAGGCCGAACTCGCTTCTCCTTCTCTTTCATCAGCGACAGCACAGGATCGCAAAGTAAGGGGGGAGGGGGGTTTGAATACCAACCAAAAGAAATGTAGTGACCTGTCATATCATAACAAAACGTGACGTCTCGTCCAATAGCGTCAGGGCAATAACAAAAACAAAAACAAAAATAAAAACAAAAACAAGCCCCAACGACATCTTCGCCAAACAGGAACGCGACACTGATTCCCAGAGTGGCCTGTTCTAGAGAGCATTGTCTCATCAATCTGAGTCGAGTCGCCAGTAAGGAGCCATAACGTCTTCCACCTATTAGCCAGGCCTGCAATATTGTCCCGTCAGCCAAGGGAGACGCCATTTCGCTTGTAAGCTCCTCAGCAGAGAATCCGAAGCTTTAAGCAGGTTATGTGACCGAGCTGACTGAGGCTTGAGCAGTGCGGTGAAGCCAATAATTGATTGGGTAAAGAAGTTATCATAGGCTGAGACTTGAGATTGGTTATGAGCTGGCGGGCGTCGGGTCTCAAGATCTGACTCACCGGAGCCATTGGCCAACGACGGACACACAACCACGCCGACAAAGCCGTGACCGGATTCGAAAAGAATGAGTGCAGGCGATGGGAGATTCGACGACAAGAAAAGGAAGATACAGTAAAGGTCTCGATATGAGCTTGAAATTCTGCTAGTTCGTTGGGAAGACTGATATACCATAGATACTATAGGGGATATACTCCCCAGTGCTCTCGAGCATCCGTGGGGAAAAGAGATTCAGTATGAAGCGTCCGTCAGCTAGCCTTGAGCATTGCCTAAGCGGAAAGAATTCATACTTTCAGATTTAAAAGAGCATGATGATGATGTCGTTGGAGGTAACGTCTGCCTTGCGGTCTTCGCACACAACATTTGTCATAGATGCCGATACTGTCGATATGGTACCCATCCCCTGATTATATCAATATAATGCCTACTTACTCTTATAATTATGAGGTAAAGTGGGAGGAGGATCTGGGAATCAAGAAGGGTTTGTAGACACACTCATATCAGCATTTGTGGATCGAAACCACCATTGAACTCACTCTCATGGCTCATCGAGTAGTGTTTAAGTTGGGGTAGGGTTTATATAATCGGTATAAGAACAGAGTTGTCTAACGACGTCTTCCGAAGCAGGGAGCCAGCCTAGCTGGAGCTCTTTTTTTTATTTTGAGTTGTGGTATCTGTTCCCAGTGTAAACCGAGATAACCCGCATTGCAGTCCCAAGATTTCAGATGTGCCCGTGCATACAGTATCCTAGTGAACGTCGCGTTGATGACGCATCTATTGGACGTGCTTCAGGTGAACGTCGCTGAGGGCAAGATTGTCAGTTCAGTTATCTGAAGGTATCCGTTACGAAGTTTTGGGGGGCCAAAAGCCAACTCTAACTTACAAGATCAAGTCGGCATTTGGTGGGATGTGGCCGGTGAATCCACTATTTCGAACTCGTTAGTTGGATGCTTTTGGGAAGCAGGATGGAACATGGCATAGATGCGGGGTTCTGGCGCATGTCGCATTGCGAGTTTGAATGGGCAGAATGGGTAATGTATATCAATGAACATACCGCGCGCCATAGCCGTAGTCACTGGGAGAGTAGTTGTGTCAGCTACTAATGAATGGATATCGAAGTTTGCGGGTAGATCATTACCTGGTGATGTACAGAGTGGCCTTCTCTCCAACCTTCATCTGGGTGACGCCTTGGTCCCAACCTAGTAGGCAAAGCTAAGTATCAGCTTCGACATATCCATCGGGAAGTAATCGGGAAGTAACCGGGAAGTAGGACACATCTATCGTACCCTTGATGACTTGGCCAATACCAATTCGCGTCACAAAGTCCCCGCGACCAACAGATGAGTCGAACCTATGAAGCAATTAGAAAACGAGCTAACGAGATAGCGATCAAGGGGCCACAAGGGGCGAGGGAAGAGCTGGCGTCAAAACACGGTACGAAAAAGAGGCAGCATGAAAAAAAAAGAGGCACTCAAATACCAGCCAGAAGCAGTGAATGTGGCAATGCGGTAGGTAGGTAATGCGGTCATGCGGTCATGTGGGATGGAGGGCATGGCGGGGTATGTGATTGTGATTGTGATTTTTTTTTGGACGGAGGATGTTTTCAACAATACGATGCTACTTACTTGGTGCCCTTCTGACCAGGCTTGCTGGCGTCCTTGAGCCAGCCAGTGTACTCGATAGTGACGGTCTGGCCGACGGCGGGCTGAGCGCCGGTGCCTTCCTGCAGAATAGTCTTGGTCACACCCATTGTGAAGAAAATAGAAGTGCAAAACCTGCGTTGATTTGTGGAAGGCGGGGATGGGGTCGAGGTTTGTAGTGTTTGTAGTAGAAAGAACGGGGAATGGAAATATAAATATGTCAAGGTAAATATACGCGGGATGCTTAGCGTGAGTTCCTTACCCACCAGCCGGCAGCCAAGGTGAGGGGCAGCCCAGAGAGGTAGTCGCAGCTTACCATCTACTATCTAAGTAGGTATGAGGTATTATCTTGATTAGTAAGGCATACTCGATGCCTTAATGCCACTGCCAGTGAAGGAACGATCAAGCATCGAGTAAAGTGAAATCAAAGTGAAGGCAAGAGCAAGCAGCCTGGCAATCCACGGTGTGACCCAAGGTGGTAGGCGGTGGTGGCACTGGTGGGCCTGTACCACATACCACATACCACATACCACATACCACATATTACCACATACACCCCTGTGCGCGGTAGGTTAGATACTTACCTAGGTATTGCGCAAGCTGTAGTACAGATTACGGGAGACGAATTCAAATGTTCCATCTGCGCCGCGCTTTCTGTTAGTGGTCTTTAGCAACGCAAAACGTACAAGAGCCGATCTCCGATTCTCCGCGGCTGGCAGATAGTGGTGAAAAAGTAGATAGGCAACCACAGCCCGAGGTACCTACCTACCTTCCAGCATTGGAGATTTGTCTAGGTACAGATTTTACAAAGAAGTTGGAAAGAAGACCTGGGTAACTTCTAGCACAGACTTCACGGGATACAGCTGGATCTGCACTGGGTATGACGATGGTTCCATTTGCGGTACACTATCAGATACAAACTGTACCATAATTATAAGTACATACCATAATATAGTTAACCAGTGGTGTAGGTACACTATGAGCAGGCCGCCGGGGGGATTCACCAGGTCCGGATTAGTGCAAGGGTATAATACCTTTTTATTTCGAGGTCAGCGTCATCTTGTTCCATGGCTTTTTGCTCTTTAGCTCACTTGCTTTGAAAAGAAACAAACAAATAAGTACAGATCCGTAGGCACTTTCTGATGGGTTCTTCCAGCGCCACCGGTTTGTGAACTGTGGATTTCGTTGGTGTGCGGGGAAAGCCGTGGGATTGGTTGAACCACGATCACCTCTAGCTCGGGACCTTCATCCAGCAGCTTACATCTGCCATCCGTTCATCCATCCATCCATCCATCCATCCGACATAATAAAACATGGAACATATGTACATATTGGGTCGGTCATATGTGCCTTGCTCCGTCTGCTGCGTCCTTGTCCCCACGGCATATACAGGCGAGATAAGCGAAGGCAAAGCTTATATCTGGCCCTATCAACCACGATCATTCATTCAGATATGCCCGTGTGCAGCATGCTACCTACCTAAACCTGCTTGGATCCGCCGTCTCTTTCATACGCCACCATCAGCCGCCGGGTCGATGTTGGTCCACGCCCATGGATGGTACCGTATCTCCTTCTGGTTGCTCCATTGAAGCAGTCATCCCCAAATCGAGCCACCTGGCAACTAATAAGGCACCAATCGTCTGTTTCGTCATGAGATTGTACGGTACCTATCTAAATCGTAACTAGCGCTATGTCCAGACGATAGTTTCTAAAGACAATACTGGGATGGGTTCATTAGGTTATGGTGCAAATGCAAGCGATCTGCTGTGCCGTGCTGTGCTGGTCTGGTGTCGTTCATAAATTTTACCCTTGAAAAGGAACGATCAGCACCTTTTTTTGGTCGGTTCGGCTGCACTGGAAGCCGATGAAGTCTCGATACTCATAGCTCTTGCATGTGGTCTAAGGTTAGTTGCGCACACGGAAAAGCTCTCGCCACTATTGATTCGGTATTTTTTTTTTGGTATTCGCTAGATGCACGCTCGCCAAACACCTCCCCTCTATACACTTATAAGTCGTGGCGATGATCATTGGAAACATGAGACCCAGGCCCTGCAGATACCCTTGGAAGAAGGAAGATTCTACCACCACA
This sequence comes from Xylariaceae sp. X187, assembly GCA_028637585.1. Classification (NCBI taxonomy): domain Eukaryota; kingdom Fungi; phylum Ascomycota; class Sordariomycetes; order Xylariales; family Xylariaceae; species Xylariaceae sp. X187. Next base: position 2,743,708 of record JAJIZN010000001.1, on the reverse strand, counting down.
CGATACGATATCACGTGCATAAACCATTGGTAATGCCTCAGGTCACTATACATATATACCTACACTGCCGCGGTCCTGTCTCTTGTCAAAACAGCGTTTTCAGAAGTTTCAGAGGTTTATAACTTACCTGAGTGAGTACTGGCTCGAGAACGAATCATGTGATTCTCACGGACTATAAGTCTATGAGCTCCAAAGCTTACCTGTATTGAAGCACATCATCAGAATGAGATTGTCCCATATAGCCCCCCTCACCGTATCCTATCTCCTATCATTTGATTATATGAGACACCTATATATATAGGGCTAATGGTAAGAGGAGTAGGCCTGTGAACTGAGTCGGCATTGGTAAGGCAAGGCAGAAGGCGTTCGACAACTGAGCGGATTTCTGTAGGGCCTGATGGAGTCGTTGGCTTGTTCCCCTCCCGGGCGGCTGGGCCAACTGGTGCAGACTCCAGCGGCGGTAGATAGATCACTACATATCAAGCCAAGCTCCAGAACGAATCACGTAAAAAAGATAAAAGATGGACCTCTAGGTCTGCCATCACTCTACTGGGCCGCCAGTATCCCGACGGCAGCGGGGGATCCGGGATGAGTCTGTTCTTCACTGCTTCCGAGAAACGGCACCGCAGTCGGGCGGGCGGGTTCCAACTTTTTTGCTTGCCCCACCCCAGGGTAAACGACATGGCCGGACGTCACAGGACTTGGGCGGGCATTCAGGCGATATTGTAGATGGGTAGGTCTACCTCCCGATTCCTTGGAAGCTACCAATCGTGGCACACCCCTTTTAAGAGTGAAAGTCCGCACGTGTGAGGAATCAAACCTCGCCCGATTGCGGCTATTTATTACATTACCTACATACGTATAGAGGTAGCTAGCTACCTACCTTGCGTAGTAGAGTATAGGTAGCCATTGGCCATTGGCCATTGGCAGGCATGCTCATGTAATGCCGAAACCGGTATTTCCGTGTCGTCACCCATCTCTCATATACCTACACAAGTCTCAAGAGTGTTGTGATTTAATAGTTAAGTAGGTTAACCTTAGCTTGTAAGCTGTTCCACCTAGTTAGCGCCTAGCCTAGGCAACAAATATCCGATCCTGACCGTAGCAGACCGTAGTAGGTATGTAATTTTGCCCCCAGTACCTACCTACCTATCATGCAATGTGATGCCAATTAATTAATAAATCATTAATAATTAAAAAAAAAGGAAAAAAAAAAGGCATTGGTGTGTCTGTAGGTAAGCAAGCAAGCCACACCATGATGATAGGACATTGCATCCCTGGCTGTCGATATCCCGAATTCCGAGTTAACGGGCGAACCGGCTTAGTGGTCTAGTGGTATGATTCCTGCTTCGGGCTTCACGAAATCCCTTCCGTCTTACACGGGAATGCAGGAGGCCCCGGGTTCGAATCCCGGCTGAGCCCTTTCTTTCAATTTTGTCTCGTTGAATTTGCGATGTTTCTTCTTCTTCTTCTTCTTCTTCTTCTTTTTTTTTTTGGGTCTCTCACTATGAGCGGTTGATTTTGAACCCAGTGTTCAAACTCGGGGGGGTTTTTTCTTTCTTTCTTTTTTTTTTTTTTTTTTTTTTTTTTTAACTGGTAACTGAGGTCGTAGTTATATTTTACTTACTACCTGTGATCAGATGAATTTGCGGCATGGACATTCACAACACGTAGTAGTAGTAGTAGTAGTAATTATTAGTTAGTGTAAGTGAGACACCGCTGCTGCTTTTAGGGTGGCGAGTGCAATATTTCTTTTTTTTGGGGGGGAGAACGTTCCCGGAAGGGGGGGCTTTTATTCACCATCATTATCTCTTTATTTTACTTACTTACCTACCTATGCTTATCACGATGCTTTCGGTCATCCACGAGCGGTCAGATCAGGTCACCCAATGATTCTCTGTCGATAGGGAAGGGTTGGGCAGGTGAAGATAAGCCTGTGTGGATCATAGGATACAACCCATTCTGAGACCGCATAATCGAGCATGATGGCATTCATGCCAGATCTCTCTCTCTCTCTCTCTCTCTCTCATCATCATCATCATCATCATCGCATGTCCTCTGCACGATGTAGAGCAACTACCATGAGATTGTCAAAACTGTGTGTGGGTGTGGTGTTTATTAACACCCGATCGACTGGTATTAGTTATTAGTAGTGGCGCTGAGCTGTAATACCGGAGCCAATTAATTGACCCAGAAGATGTGACGTTCTATCGGAGAGGCCGTGATTGTATGGAGAGGAGAGTACAGGAGAATAATGGACGTATCTACCGAAATTACAGGAGACAGATATCCGAGTTCCCGGAGCCACTGGTCAACCGAGAGAGACTCGGGAGAGAGAGACGAGGCCTTGTCATACGGGATTAAATGGCCAGCACGACACAGCAGCAGACAACTCGACCCGAGTATAGAGGTTATCATCTCTCATGGGACAGTTTGATGTGTATACGCCATCGTTGCTGTACGGAGAGAAAGATTCGCGACTTTCACACGTATAACAGATTCCGATAGTTAAACCAAAAATTGCGCCAACTCTATAGTCTACTACCATAGTCTACAGCGATCATCTTCGCCCAGGTTATTACGATCGAATTAATTATGATTGAAGAGATCTAAGGGTTGTTTCCCGAATACACGTATGACAAAAGAGAAGAAGAAGATAAAAAGAAGAAAAAAAAAAAGGTGATCGTATCCCCAGCATCCATCTCATTGTCTCGCTGATACGCGTTGGTATAGGTACTGCACTCGGTTTCAATACTTTACTCAAGTGCTCCCGTCATCGTCAGCTCGTCATCATCATCATCGCCATACGGAGTCGTGATTAATTTTCTCCTTCTCCTTCTCCTTCATCATCTTCCATTTCTCCTTCTTCTCCTTCATCATCTTCCATTTCTTCTCCTTCTCCTTCATCACCTTCCATTTCTTCTCCTCCTCCTTCATCATCTTCCATTTCTTCTCCTTCTCCTTCTCCTTCATGATCTTCCATGTCTTCTAATGTGAAAACGAGTGTCAACAATGAACAAAACGTTGGGAAGGAGAACCTAGGGAAGGAGAGAAAAGGTGTAAAACGAACCATTGTCAATATCGACACGGATAGGGGTCTCATTGCCCAGTTCTATTGCAGTGAGGATGTCTTTGACGATGAGACGAAGCAGGCGCCCCCGCCAGACCATCGTCGTCTTGTCTTTCGATCCCTTGAATCTGACCTCCCTATATCTTTGATTCTGGCCCCGGCCGCACCCCAGTCTCACGTAAGATAAGCGAAACTCTGTGAGGCAAACTTGGGCTCTCGCCAGCTCCAGGCACATAAGAGCCCATTTATTGATGAATCTGCCTGTATTATACAACAGCATGACCCTGTGGAAACTAAGGCTCCGCAGTGTTGACTTGTATTTGTTGACCAAGGCCATCAGTATGCTGGTCCTCGTGGTTACCATACCGATCTCCAGACATCGCAGATTTTGAAAATAGGGACTAGGCGGATAAGCCGTGGGCAGAGAATTGGAGGCCTTTGAAATGGGGGTTAATGCCAGTCTCGTGTGCGATATCAACCATGGTACTCTATGGGCACCTGTTACTCACATTCGCCGATGATAATGAGCACAAAGAGGTTGACGTTGCGTCACTACTTTCTTCTCTTGCCTTTGCTAACCATTTCAGAAACTTGTTGGAGCCATTCCTGATGAAATGCCGAAAGTTGATCCGCAAATGCTCGAGCGCCGGGAGTCTCACCAAAAACCTCGAGAAGAAAAACAAGTAGCCCTGTGATGCCTTCCCGTGACTGCCACTGACAACATACGGGTTGGGCGTGGTGTAATAAAGGCCATCCAGGAATATGGTTGTGAGTTTGTTGAGTGCTAACTGAATTCCGGCGCTCAGGCGATCTGGTATCTTAAAGGCTTGGTCCCGAAGGAGACAGGTATGTAGAATAACCTCAAATCGAGTAAGCTTGGTGCCATAGCCGGAGACTAAGTCACAGGGGCATTATCTCGTTAGTAATTTCTCTGATAATATGGGAGGGGAGCCGCGCAACAGCAAACGCTCTCATCATGGAGAGGGGGGCAAAGGACATGAGGGCGGCATGATACAAAGGCCCCGTGGGTACCTAGATGGCCCTGTATTATGTAGTATACAGAGCCTGGAGAATAACAAAGGGCAGCACGTATATAGAGATACCGTACCCGCGGCGTTTCCCATGGCTCGAAGAATCGTCAGGAAGACGTGACTGGGGTAATGAAGAGGAATACCCTCGCGGTCAAAGTCACCACCTATCGACAGTATAAAGTGAATGTTCCGAAGTTTTGAAGGGCAACCGTAGCCGTTCCAAGAAGTCCGATCACGATGGCGACTTTCGCTATCGAAGTCTCGCATGCCGATTGTCTCGAGATTGGGCAAGTTCTTGATGGCCTCGGTCAGCATCTCGAGGTCTGAGCCAGAAGTGATGAGTTCATGAAAGCTAACGCATTCGGCGTAGGCATGGTTGCGCGTGATTGCCCAACTCGCAAGTTCCGGGGGAATACGGCGCCGATGATCTTCCTGGAAACATACGGGGCGTCCTAGACGAATGATGAGGTGTGTCAGACTTGGGCCAAGCCGGGACTTGGAAATGTCGACAAGAGCTTGCAGGCTGAATTCCACCATGGCGAAGTGTCTCTTGGAAAAGAACTCCTTGGTGAAGACGCCAAACAGCGTGGCCTCAAGCTGCTTGCATGTCCTTCGGAGATATCCATACTCGGGAGTGGTAAGATATGAGGTGATCTGCAGCAGGATCTCAAAGGGAATATTGAGCAGGTAAGTCATTCTTGGGGGGGCAGACTGGCGAGACAATGGAAACGAATGGCAACTCTACAAGAGGACTGAGGACTGAGGACTGAGGACTTCGAGTTGCTTTAATATATCCGTACGGTAGACGAAGCAATGCCCGGGTAAAGCCGATGGCAAGCCGCTTGAGTACGAGATACCTTGCCAATTCTACCTACATAGTAGCCTCTATTACTATGCAATAGGCAGCCTCTGGATACTTGGGTACCTACCTAGGCCGAACAGTTGGTGTTGGTGTTGGCGTTGGCGTTGGTGAGACCGTGAGCCCCCGGCCTCCTGGCGAATTCTACTTAGATAGGTTACTACAGGGCAGTAAAGTGGAGCTGCACGGTAAGTAATTACCTACCTATAACTATAATATAGCACTAGATAAACAGCGGGATCGCTTGTTCATGTTTAGGCAACCGTGCCCCACCATCACTTAATATAAGTATATATATGTCCATAGCCGTGTTCTGACCGGAGAAATCGTGAAGACCGATACGTAGTTTGGTATGCTCGATGGCGTCATGGTGATGACTAGGTAGTTAGTTCACGCAGGCTGTGAAAAGTTATACAGCTCCGGTAAGCCAATCATTAGAATAGGTCAGGTGCTTTGTAGGTACGTAGGTATGTACTATTAGGTTTACTTGGATCACTCGTTTTAACCCATGGCACAACAGCTGGGCTTCTCAGTTGTTACGAACATAGATACCTAATTACCTACCTATGTGAAGCGTCGACCTAATGTCCCATCATGACATATATCTGAGCCGGCCAAAAGCAAAGGGTATCTTCAATTGCTATCGTTCCAATTGCAGAATTGTGCAATTTGTACGGAACCGGGCTGGTTTAATATACATACATGGCATAGAAGCATCGATGGGAGGGGACTGCCAATAGGTTGGGTACCTACCTACCCATCCTCAGTGGCCTTTGGCTCGGGACTGCGGTCCCCAATTCTCCCGAGGGTTAGTCTGGTATCGGACCAGTCCCCGCTTAGATTTGTCGCGGCCGAGATGTTGGTCGAAAACAACTTCCGGTTCCGGCTCCGGTTCCCGTCCCGGCTCGTCGGCCCCGCCCTCTTTCTTTTCCGCTTTTCCCATCCGAAGTAGCCGGTACGCCGGGCTGTTCTCTCCGATTTTCTCGGCCTTCACAGGGTGCTTCTGGCGCGTCCACTCTCTCATGACATGCCACACGACTGACCACGGCGCATTCGTCTTCATGCTGCCTCCCTTGCAGTGACTTCGGGTGACCTCGTAGCCGAGATGACGCAAAGCACCCCTGAAGCTATCTTCGTCGGGACAGATGCAATGCATAGCACCCGCGAGGTTCGTGGGGTGGAAATAAAAGGGGTAGGGCTCCAGCATTGCATATTCATCTTCCTTGATTTTTGGCGAGTCATCCGGTGGCGGCGGAAGCGACAACTCCTCGAGGGCGGTTTGCAGCATGCCTTCTATCCGTGGTTTTGTGCCATAAACAGCATCCGAGGCATTGGGCAAATCGTCCAGAATCTTCTTGATGAAGGCCGCAGAATGCAAGGGGCCGGCATACATGGGGCCAGCAAGATGCGTTTTCGTGTTGCAATGCTTGCAGTTCGAATCGGCGGTGGGGGCCATTGCGGCGCCATGCTTGTAAAACCAGCTACTACCAGACTTGTTGGAAGACTTCTTGTTGCGAGCGATAAGTTGAGTTTCCCATGAGCCACAGCCGTGGTCACAAACATATGCTACCATTGTCTTGCCCGCAAGGAATTTAACCTGAGACGGCGATCTTCTAATTGTGACGAAGACTCGGGCGTAGTAGTCGATTGACAAACTCAACAGCGGTTGCATCGCTAGACCATATCTTGCGGCGGTAGTGGCGATGGAATGCAAAATCAATCGCAGACCAACTTCATGGGAATACGAGCCCTTGATAGGCATTCCGCCATAGAGCGAGAAGGACTTCTCCGGATAACCACTCGAAGCCCAGACGGCAGAGTCTGTGCAGGTCACGCATAGAAGGCCGCCATCATCACGCACAGCGTTGACTGCGCCGTCGAGAAACGGGACTGCTGTTCCATAGGGGTCCAAATCGATCACGTTGTATTTCTTCGTCCGGGTATTGTTCCGCTTGGGGTACTTCTCCTTGCTCTCCTGAGCGACCTCATCGCTTATCAGTGAGTACATGTGAGCACGCGCGTCACCCTGGACAGCGATGACTTTTGACTCGACATGGTTGTGAGCAGCATTGCGGCGAATGGCGTCGACGGCAGAAGGTGTGAGATCGTTGGCGGTAACGGAGGTGACAAACGGTAGCTCCTGCGCATATCGAAGAGCTCTAAGGCCAGTAGCTGACAGAGCATCGAGAATGGTGAATTTGGGGTGTTGGAGAGCTTCGCGTGGTGCTGTGGCTTTGAGGGTATCAACCAGCGACTCCTCGGCGGGGGTAGTGATGGCTTCAACCTTGGCTTCAACCTTGGCTTGAGAAGTCGCGACAGTGCCCTTCTGAGCATCGGCCATGTCTACGTCCACGTTCTCGGTCGTTACATCATCGGTCTGGGTAGTGTCGGTTTCAAGTGTTTCGGCACCATTGGTTACGTGCGCTTCGGTTGCCTGCATTTCGGTGACATCAGTTGCATGGGCTTCGGCGACGACTTCGGCGACTTCGGCGACTTCAATGACTTCGATGACTTCGGCGACTTGGGCGGGCTTCTCTGGCTGCCTCTTGGAGATTGGGCCATCGGTATCAGATTTGTCGCGTTTCCGCTTGGCGACGAGCTTCGCATTGGCAGTGCGCGGCGGCTTAGATAGGAGTTCTTCTCCGTAGGCCTTGATAGCAAGGACAGTCAAATCCCGGTTGAATTGTTGAATTGGATTGTAAAAGACGGACTGCTGTTCCCGGACAGTCTTGCTATCTTTGTCGGTTGGGTCTGGCTTCTTATAAGGCGCGAGGATGCGGGCTAGGCCCTCGATTACTTCGGTATATTCCTTGCCATCTCGCACAAAGATCTGAACGTCGGCGGAGGGGGTCCGGCGTGGGGTCGAATCCGAATCCGACTTAGATGGAGGGGTCGTCGCCATGCTGATACGGCGCACAGCTTGACAAGTAAATTGTGTTTGGAGAGCGCGATTTACATGCCTGGATGAGAGGAGAGCGGCATGCGATAGAGAATAGAACATTCAAGACGGTCGCGTGGATGTTCAATGGGAAAAGGTAGTGGACGCGGACCACATGCAACTGAAGAAGACGTGACTGTCCAATGATTTTAGTCACATCTTTTTTTTTTTTTTTTTTGGAAGTCTTAGAGCCCCACTTGGAGCCGGGTTTGAGGTATGTACCTAGGTACGTACTAGGTACACTATAAAAGTTGACTTCAATTGGTTCAATGGTTAACTAGGAGGTACCTAGATACCTCCTTGGGTACAATACAGTATGAGGTGGTAGCTGGTGCTATCTAACGAGAAGAATGCGGTGATTAAATATGTACAGTACATACGGTTAGCGTACGACACAGCTACCGACTTATACGGAAGACTTGAACACCGTCGTGTGGTGATACCCGCGTCTGCCCGCGTCTGCCCGCGTTAAGTGGTACGTATATCTTTTAATGGTTTCGGGTCTCCTCTATGAATATCATTTCTACAGCTACCTACCTCTACTTACCTTTACCTACCTCTACCTACCTATCTAGGTAGTCACAAGTATAACCTCAAATCGATTCTCGTCTCTTGTGCACGCTCCAAGAATATCCACTAGGTACACTGGCAATTCATAGTTAGTAGGTAGGCACTCTTTCTCATCGCGACGCCATCTACCTATCTAGCCTAGGTATTCCGTGCTTGTTCTTGAATGTCTCGCTAATTACTCGCGTACGAGAGATCACGGGAAGCTTGGCCCCTCTTCATTCGACAAACGCCCAAGACAGGACGGCATACCATACTTATTCTATACAGAAACGAGCAAGACGCGCGAGCTCGTAGAAGGGACACCCAGTGACTGTACGATTCACCATACGAATAACCCAGCCGGTCATATATATAGCCTACAATACACTACTATGTACAAGATGGGGGAACGCAAGACAAGATGATCCCCAGCCAACCACCGACCAACCAAATAATCCCCCAATCGAAGAAGGTTAGGTAGTTCAAACACGTAAAGCCATGACAACAGCTTCATTCTCACTTAGAGATTGGGAAGCTATCAACGGTTCAGCCCGTTTTGTCTCGCATACGAAGATAGGTAGATCATGGTCCTCGTGGCTACAGCTGCTGCCTCGGCAGTAAAAGAACGGCCGGAGTGCCTACCTATTCGATTCACCAAATAGCTATGTAGACAGCTATTGTTTACCATTTCCTTCAGTCAGTCCAATGTCATATCGATCACAAGACCGTGAGGCCGGCAGACGTATGTACGTACCTAACCTAGTTAGATGAACTGCCTCTCTCAACATAATACCTACTTACTGTTAACATACTTGCGGTACTGCCTGTAGGCGATGTTAACCTACTACCTAGGTTGTAGAGACACCCATACGCTAGATGAAGCGGCCGAAGCCCAACACTACCATGTAAGTATCTACCTATTAGATAGATACCTACTTACTTGAGTAGGTGCCTATCTAGGTTGTCCGTAGGTGGCGTACATACATACTCACCTATGTAATATCTAGTACGCGACCCTCAAAGTGAGTGAGGAAGCGAGCGTATACTCTGCGGGACAGCTGAACATGTGGTGGACCGTACCATATCATGTATGTCTCAATAATATAACCTAACCTAGGTTAGAGAGTACCGCAGCTATCACGGGCTACAAGTAGTCAAGGATAGGTATCTAGCGAAATGCGGTCTGATGGGTGGTTTTCTATTTTCTACTTCTCAAATCTTTTGGTCTTTTGTGCGGAACATTCTTTTTTCTTTCCTACCTTAGCCAAGGCCAGGTCCACCAAATCGAATCACAATAAATAGATAGGTCTCGTGTCCTGCCTAGCATCCCGTAACTATTACGGACGTATCTAATATCTACATAGATAGGTAGTGTAGATATGGAGGTATGTATTTTCCCGTATTCAAAAAGTCACGCTGGAGGGTCTACGTGATGTTACCGGTGTACCTTGACCACAGGAGAGATATTAGATATATGACCTAGCGAAGAGGCAAATGGATTTTGATTACCTGCCAGGCGACGCCCGCCCCGTCCCCTTCTCCTTTCCCTCTCCTTTCCTTTCCTGCCACCCGGAGCCGAGATTCCCCGTTACTTATACTCCGAGTGCTCATACATGCCGAGATAAGTAAGATTCCAGGGAAGTACTATAAATGCCGGGAGGCGAATCCGATGACGTCCTGTCCTGGCTTCAAAGGGCCCCAGTGACCGGGTGGACGGGTGATTCGACGTCGCGCGGGCGTGACATGACAAAAAGTTGGAGGGAACTCTTTTGGGTCTTTTTTTTTTTCTTTTTCTTCTTCTTCCAACCCAGGCAGGGGAATCCCGGGGTTTTTTTTTTTTTTTGCTCAAACCCCCTCGAACCCCCCCATCCTACATAGTATGTATAAGTAATACATTACCCGGTCCCTTTACCCCGACTTTCTTATGCCGATCGCGATTCACGAGCAATAAGTAATGCAGTGGTATAGTGTAAAGTGTAAGAGGAGGGGGGGGGGGGGGGGGATGTGGTGTGTCTGTGTCTATGTGTTTGTGTGTGTGGACTGCTAAAAGCAATTATCTACCTATATGAGATTTGGTTTTGCGGGACGATACCCTCCTTCGCTCCCTTGGCGGCATATATAAAACTACCTATCTACCTAACCTTGGTACCTACTAGATAACTAGATACTAAGCGAGCGAACTAGAGCGATCTGATCGGCATATGTGAAGTCATGTTATGATGTACAGATTAAAATACCCAGGTTACCTACTTGGTCAAAAAGAAAAAAACGCCGAAATGTGGAATACCTAGTCGAAGACTACTCACTCGTACATATTTTGCCGCTTTTTTTCGTTCGCTTGTTTGGCGGCCCGGGGGACGATGTAACTCATGTTGCGGTATGAGTGCTCAACACCTACCAGATTGGGGATCATCGCAAATGCGTGACCGTTTCCATCGAGTCGAGGGGTCTTGGACAGCACTGCTTTATAACACTTAACTATAGGCTACCCAATCTGCACATAGTAGAAGAAATCCCCCCCAAAAAAAGAAAAAGAAAAAAGAACGGCGAAGAGGGGTTGGAGAAGGATACTGGAGACTTTTACTATATCTATCTCACACCCATCAAATTACCCCATGTATTATAGGTACCTACATTAGGCACGACAAGCCCCGTCTTCCCGAGATTCTCGCTATAAAAGATCATTTGTTGGCATCGTGGCAAACGAGGTGGTGGTGATGAAAAAGGTGGTAATTTGTAGAAATGTTCTAATCTCGGCGGCTTTTCTAATAAGACAACAACACATGACGCATGTCTAGCGTTTTTACCGTCCCCTCCCCTTCCTCCCCTTCCTCCTCCCTTCCTCCCCCTTTCCTCCTTTCCTCCTTGCCTCCAAAACCCCAGATCAGAATACATGGTACACTATTTCCCTCGTGATGACCCATCACCTATCCCGCCGCCTCGTCTCGTGCTACGTCTCGTATAGTTTATGATCACAAGAAAGCCTCCGATTCTTTCATGTCCTCGGCTTCATCACAGAGCCACACCCACTGGACAATAACAGGAATAACACTCTTATTGAGAGCGACCACACCAGGCTTTTTTGACGGTAGCTCATTTGCTCCCTTTAGCGCCCTTTAGGAAGTTGAGCCCCGCCCGCAATAGCTAGCTGCTGTCAACGCCCCCCTGGGGGTCTACATAGAGCACTACTTCAAGAGGCTGAACGGGCTGGTAGTCATTTCCGGGCTTCGTGGACTCATCGGCAGAGCGAATAACTCATCCTCAGTATCCCTGGTCTGTGCGATCGGTGCCGCATGCTGTCCGCTGATAATAACGGCGTCGAGGGAAGCGACAGCAGCCCCCGAACCAATCCTTGGTGCCGACAAGGTCGGTACCGGCCCCATATTCGAAATATCACGCGAGAATGTCCGGGCCGCCTGGGGTTGACAGTCTCCTTGGAAGGCGTTAGTTAACGCTACTCGGGCGTCGGAGTGATGTCTTACCTGGTGTTCTGGCAAGATTCGACGACGAGGTTGTGAGCTTGAGTCCTCTCAGCATCTCACCTAGCCGTCCACCCACTGGGGATCGTGGGGTGTATGGGGGTGCAAGGGGCATTGGGCGCTCCTGTGCATCCAAGTCTATCAAACCAAAGTGGTCTACTAACCATCCCCGCTCCTGGATAGCCATCTCCAAGGCGACGCCCTCGCTGTTAGTCTGTAGCTCTTTGTCTATCTCGGCCTGCAGCTCGGCCCGGCGCTTCTTGGCCCATATCGTGTGTAAAACCCCCCTTTTGCCAGAATCCGGCGGACTGACACCCAGACCTGGGGCAAAGATGGCCGGCATACATTTTGTCGTTAGCGTGCGTTCCGTCGCAGCATGGCATATGGTAACCGCGGGAGGGATGGGCGCGTTTTCGGGCAGCAGAAAGTACACTCGTAGCATCGATGCTGCTTCCGGATCGTCATCCCTGAGCGGGTACGCCGTTGATTTACCCTCCCAGGATACTTCCCAGCCCTCCCTATCCCGAGCAGAGAGCTCGCGTCCGTCCATATATGAACAATCCCATTCGACCATTAAGACCTTGCTGCCCTCGTTACCTCTACCCATCTCGAACTCGAACCGCGCTCGAGTCGTAGTGGACGTCGGAGATATAGGCGAGTCCCCCATTGCTGCTGGGGCGGTGTTTCCCTCGACATTTGAGAACGGCATGCTTGAGTCGTCAGGTATTAGCAGCGTGCCCTTGGTTGGACTCGAGTCGATTATTAATCTGTCATGCATCCTGACACGAGCGTTTGGCTGGCGCCGGCCGAGCGATATATATATGTATATATAAGTGTATATAGGTATATATACGGTCGATGCCTGCGGATGTGCTTGTATTTTGCCGGGAAGCCCTTATGTCCTCATTCCAAATCCCTTATATGACGCCTGGGAAACTGTGCCTTTTTTGACAGAAAAAGCCACACGTCTTAGCGAGGAATTATTCAATGTCACTACTGACTCCCGGGAACCGCGGGTATAGCAGGGGGCCTTACGCGCGGGAGAGCTGGTCCGGAGGAACGGAAGCAGCCGACGGGTGCGTTATGGAATAACCCGACTAAACGTCAAAATTAAGCAGCAGCGACAGAAGATGTCGTCAGACTTTTATGCTTTGCCACGGCTGCTGGCTTCCGGCGGCTGTTGCTCTCGGCGGAAGTCTTCTTTTCCCCTGTTTCCGGCACTTGCTAGGAGGGACCCAGATGCTAATTCTCGCCAGTGAGTACGCGGAGGGGTAAATGGGGCAGCACGAGGGAGAACCAACCAATTGATAGTTGAGAAAGACAGAGAAACTCCCTTCTGCCAATCAAGGTACTTTCAATCCAAAACGCAAGCAGCCTCGTTTGACGGATGCAACAACAGGGAGCAGATGGGAAGCGTGAACCCGTGAATCCGTGAATCCGTGGAGCGAGCAAAGATGGAAGAGGGTGATGGCCTTTGGCTTAGCGACCAGCGTCATACCGAGTGCCGAAGGGTATGTAATTGGGTCTTTTGGCCGGCGCAAGGCCCCAGTGGACTTGGCTCTTCGCGACCGAGGCTTCAAAGGAGCATAGTCAAGCGGGGAGAGATTACCAGATCTTTTCCCCTTCTGCGCATGGCGATTATCACTGAAAGGGAAACGCTCAACGCTTCTTGGCACCGAGCTCGAGCCCGAGCCCGAACTCCAGCATCTTTTTGAGGAGCGGCGGTACTCGATCAGAACCTCCCGGGCAGCAGCGCAAGGCTGCGTCTTTTGCTGATGTGCGCATGTAGTCGGGAGGTACCGAGGGGTAAGAATTGAGTGTGGTGGCGATGCTAGATAGAACCCGGCACGAAAGCAGTAAGACTAGTCTGTCGGCAGCTCCAGGAATAAGCATCTGCACCTCTCTAAAAATAGATTGAGTTGGAGGACGCTGATTCGCTGTTGAGCCTGTGTGGGTCCGACCTGTTTACTACCTAGGTAGGTTTTGATGAATAAGCCGCTTACAAGCATAGCCATTGATCCAAGTCGTGGATTCCAGGTTCGGGCAGTTTCCGACCAGCTGTAGGTACCTACCTAGGTAGTTTCAGGCCACCTATGGAACAAAGGGGAATACCTACCTAGTTAATCTTACTATGAGTGCTCAATACTGGGCAGATAGGTAAGGTGGGTAATCTGTCCTAGGTATTACTACTGAGAGGATGAGAACGGAAAAATGCGACTGACGGGAAGCTCGGTCTATGACGGGACGCTCTTCCGTGCAAAGGTCAGAGACATGGAGAAATATCGGAAGACGCGATAGGTAGAGAGAATCAAGGTGGATGGATTGCCCACTCAACTTTCACGAAAAGCGCTGGCACGGTGTGACCGATGGCGCAATCGCAAATATATACTGTATAGACTCGCGGATAAACTCGTATCATTTTGAGCTCTGATTGGTACAACGTCATATGAGTTGTGTGCACGATAACTAACTACGTATCCTCGCTCGTAGAACAAGTGAAATGGTACTTTCACGGACAAAGAAGTGGGTCCGACGAGAAACCACACACTCTGCCAGTGGTACTTCAACTAGATATGACTACTCACACTTTTGAAAGAAGCAGGCATGCACGGCAAGTATGTGCCAACAGGTAGAATGAAAGCGCACGATTCCCAGAATGTGATTTTTGGCTTTTCTTTGCAATGGGACAGGGCGCTGGGTGGTGTCTTCCATTGCCGATACCTATACGGACGTATCTCTTGCTGCGTTGCGCTTATGAGCGTGTGTGGTTTCTTGTCGGACCCACTTCTGCGTGGAGTTGCCAGGCCCTAACTCCATGTTTAAGTTCATACTGTGTGGTGAAATCTTTGGTCTTTTTAATAGGCAGGTAATCCGTCCGGACTTACAGACCGCAGGTAGGTAGTTGTCCGTAGGGACATGACTTGATGGAAATGTTGAGGGTCCTCCAAGAATTACATAATTTATTAGTAAGCGACCGGACCGATAAGCATTGTCTCAATGGGATATAAGTAATTGGCCAGTTTGTTAGCGGCGGCCGATAAGTGCGTGTCGGCTAATTGGGATACCAAAAAGAACGTATCTTCTCGGCGCTAGTCCGTATATCGACTAGCGTTACAGACAAACGCCACCTTTATGGCGCTTATAGATAAGATAAGGTCAGCGAAATACAAACCGGCATGTGCCTGTCTTTTTCTATGTCGGCATACATAAAGATACGTCCCTTTTTGTATTCGCTTTGACTAGCTGTCTGTGCCACCTTTTGTATTCCATTTAGCTGCGCACCAGCCACATGCACCGTCATATGGCTTAGGTATCTAAATTGAATAACTATGAAAAAGGACGTATCATTTTGAATGCCGACTTACACCACAAAAAGATACATGACCTATGTTTCCTGTGTTTCCCGGGTGCGTCATACTATCTAGCGCCAGAAATGATACGTCCTTTTCTGTATTACGAATAGGTAGCCTAGTCGACTCCGATAAGTGTTGACTATCTATCTACTATGTAAGTAGGTACCTATGTACCTCAATTAGTTAGGTATCTAGATAGGACTTGACTGGTTAGTCTTTTAACTGCTGAATATGGTTTAGCCCAAGGGCAGATAATTTGTACTAACGCTCTATTTACTCCCTTAACAGCCTCTCGCAGGGAAGATTACCCACCGTACAGTCCGTGTATAGGTAGATAGGTAGTACCTATTTTGACCAAGAAACCAGAGCTGACAGGCCTTAGTTAGTTATCTACTATGTACGCAAGCTTCGCGGACTGTCAGGTCTGGTGGAGCGGTCAAAATAATTTTCGCAAATTCCCGTGATATCTCTGTCTCGGCTCTTGAGTCCCTAGCCCTACCTAGCGGATGACTACCTAGGTATAGTTCCTCAACTTCATCGTCGGAATTGCTGAAACACACATGATCTACATCTACTGTAGGGGTTCACACGTATTTGCATCTTTCCCCCTCGCCCTTGTGTTTTGGTTCCTTCGTACATATTTCCCGAGTTGGCGACCTCGTCCGGACCGGGCGTGCACAAGCGAGAGCCTGGCTCGGTTGAACGGATACTGGCTGGCGGCCTCGTCTTATAGACATGTTCGAGACATAAGTTGAATTGGAGCTCCGGGTTGTCTCTGCTGCAATGCACAAATCAGCGGGAGCGAATACAAGCATAATAGTTACTCACTACCGCCGTCGCTCGTTTGCCGTATGGAGTCTTAGACCCATGGAACGTGCTGAGTCGCCCTGCTCCTCGCTCCTCGCTCCTTGCTCCTTGCTCCTTGCTCCGCGCGGAAGCATTGAGGCTTTTCGTACGCAAGGACGCCGTATAAATGAAACGCCGCCAACTCCGCGAAGAATCGGTTCACCCAATGAAAGGTTTGGCCCAATTCCAAATTTACAGCAGTTATCTGGATTCCGCAATGGTGCGGGCGAGCGAGCGAGCGAGCGAAGGACATTCTGGTGATGACTCTGACTGCCCAGGTTAGAATGCTGGTATTTTATTTACCTACGTATTGCCAGTGGTAATACGCAGCCTGAGCCTCTTGTATGAGATGCTCTCACGGTCTTGGGCACGAGGTCCAAGTCATCCCGAAAACTCTCTGTTACAAGAACCATGTGAGAGCCGCCCGTCACTCACTACCCGCGAGATGGTGAATGTAAAGCCTGATGTCCCGAGGTCCGCGGGTATCCTTCCCTACACCAAATGTAAGCGACTGAACATTGGACCTGACCTGACGGTCGAGTGCGAAGCCCCTACAGTCCGCTAACATAGGTACTTATATAAATACAATTGAAGTTCTTCTCATCCATGGACCTGGTCGCCCTACCTACTCCAGATTGTATTATGCCGTATCGTTACCCTACATAATGCAAACAAGACAGCGTAAACAGCTTCCCTTCTTATAGCTGTGAGACACTCGATATCGAAAACTACCGACTTGTCTCTTAAGTATCTGTCTTGTCGCTTGTCTGGAGGGAGGGACTTGCCGTGTCGGGCATTGTCATTGGATATCTCTCTCGGAGCTCTCTCGGAGCTCTCTCGAACCTCGGTGTATGGACGATCAATGGATTCTTGTTTTGTGTCTAGTTTATGGACCTTTTTCTCAATGCTCGAAATGCCGTCACAAGTCTCAAGTTCGATTCAAGCAAGCTGAAGTCTGAGAAGGCTTGATGGCAGATGCCGATTGGACCGAAGACCGACCAATCGTTTTGCCTAGAGTTTCGGTAGGAGCCATTCCATTCCGGCGTCAAGACTCAAGAGTCGAAAACACCAACGAACCAAACAGGAATGTGACGACAAGTTGATGACATTTGCCCATCTACCTAAGGTCAGTAATAAGTAGGCAATAGGTATTGTACCTACCCTACCGTAAACAGTCCGTGACCATTAGATAATAAGTAGAGCCCAACCCTCGGAGGCTGGAGCCAAGATGCGAGAGCTCAGGCGGAAACTCGGGCGGAAAGTCGGCTAGGAATTGCCACTTCAGGCCTAGTTTGGCCGATGCTTTGCCCGAAAGGGGGAAATCTATTGTGCTAAGGGCCAACCAGAGTAGAGCCGACGTGGGTTTGGAGATACCGGGAGATTCACCGCAATAGGGCCGCGTGCCCATGGGAACCTGGGAGGCTAAGCGGCTCTATCGCGGGGAATTCTCAGTCGCGGCCCATCCACCGTGGTCCGTACATGCCTCCCTTTTCCGTGTAGGTATTGGTAGTGGCTATATTCAGCCCGGTGGGTAGTACTAGGTATAATATACCTCCTGGGCGATGCTATGGAAGCGTGTGTAGGTAGATTATAGATAGATTCTGGAGGGGACCGGGGACCATTGTGCAGGTATGATATAGATAATAGCCCAAGAAACCGAGGATGTTCCGGGTTGATACTCGATGATACTGAATTATCTATTTGATGATTTTGATGCGTATTGGGCTATAACAGCTAATCTTCTGTTACGAAAATCTATCGGTTTGCTTCCCCTGCCTCATACCTACTGCAGCTATGGGCCATTCTCAAGCGAATGGGAATCATGGGATGGTAGTCTATCTAGCTCGGCTGCAACGACGAACTATAAAGTGTGGTGGTGTATTTTGTTTTGCAGCTTGCCAATAGGCATCTCCGGATGGGTCCGGAGCCTGGAAGACGACGTCTCAATATTGTAAGTAGAGATTCCATCCCGGTCCGAAAGGAGGCGAGGGCCGAGTTGAAAGAAAGGTCCACATAGAACACAGACATCTACCTAGGTAGGTATCTAGATAGCCCAACAGATGCCAGTGGAGAGATCGTCGGGACGCCACTGTTTTGCACGACTGACTGAGGAACGCGGTGAAGCAACTGGCCGGCCGATAGTCTGAAGTGCAGATACCTACCTGATTAAAGAAGTGGATCATGATAAATACAGGGACAGATTAGGTAGTTCATGACGTTCTCACGACATCGCTCGAGTATTCAACTTTTTGGATCCCGCCTCTCCGATATGAACTTGGGCGCTGGAAATGTAAAAAGTGCCCATGTTTGGGGATATTTCCGTCCAGGCACACGCTTGAGGCATTTAACCAATTACTGCATACTATCGACGAGTACATAGATAGTAAACAGGGTCAGGAACAAAGGTCCATTTCAATTTTCAAGATCCTTGGTGAGTTGCGGTGTGGGTGGAAACAGCCGCAACGGCGCAACCAACAAGCAGCGGCCTTCTCGACGCAACGATCTACGCTAGCCATCCGCTCATCCTAGCTTCGAGCCAGTACTCATAAACGTTCGTGCTAGTTAGCGCAGAGGAAGCCTGAAGGAAATGAGTCGGTTATTTTCTGCGGCTCGTGGACTCTGGAGAGCTAGATAACAGCGAACTGTTTTGAGCCAGAGCGACTGGACGACGTATGTAACTTTATAAGCATTTGCTGTGACGCTTCTGGGCTCCAGCCTTAGCGGCGTATAATACTTAGTAGGCTGAATTAGAAGCTGTTAAGTTGAAGGAGGGACCGAGACGAGGATCGGAGGCTCCTCACATGGGTACCTAAGTAGGTAGGTATGCGAAAGGACGGCGGACGGCGATGAGAGCGGACTTGGATAATGGATTCGGGAATCGGCCGGTGGAGACGAAGCAAAGACACCAATGCAAGCAGCAAGATAGAACCTCAAGGAGTCCAGGCCGTCACGGCTCCACTGATGACCTAACCATGATTATAGACGTCGTCGTCTTGCCGCCATGCAGCAAGCGAATCGGGCAAGGGTGGTGGTATAGGATGGCTGATGGCTGATGGCAGCGCCGCAGCGGGCCGATAAGTCGCATCTCAAATGATACCTGCTTGGGCCTTGACTCAAAGCTACCGACAGAACATTACCTATACGCTAAGCACGTACATGAAGCGTACATGAGTTAGGTATTAGCAATCTACCTATCCTCGCAGGGAGTTGGTAGCATCGCTCAATACAAGTGCCTGGGTAGGACCTAGGAGGCTATCCAAATACCTAGGTAGATGGATCACTCCAATACCTATCCTATCGTATCATGAGCCAGGGGAGCCAGGGCGGACAGACCACAGACCACAGTCTCAACATCTCAAGCGTCTCTCAAGCGTGCGTTTGTCTCCCTGCAATCCGTTAGTTAATGAACACACTACCTACAGACACAACACACATGAGGTTGCTTACCTCGTTCGTACCAAGACGGACACTCACTCACAAAACCTACTATCTAGGTGCCCTATATGATAGTAAATAGAAGTTGACCTCACTCTCAATCTTAAACCGGTAGTTGTACCCAGGAGCCTCTTTCTTTTCTTTTCTTTTCTTCTTTTCTTCTTCTTCTTCTTTCTTTCTTTTTTTTTTTTTTTTGGCTCAGGAATATAACAAGCATAGTGTAGGTATGCCTACCTACCTACCTAAGCAGTCCTGACTTATGTGGCAAGACAGTGCCCTACCCATAACCTATAATTAGGAGGTAGCTCTCCCATCTGAGAGTGTCTGATCGGTAGATAGATAATTAGTAAATACCTATGCATACTTGACTTGACTAGATAGGTGACGGAACGAGGCGAGGGTGACGCTGTTGAAAATCAATGGAAACAACAAGGGGAGACTCCTCAAACGGGCCACGCTGGCAAGTAGGATACGGAGAGGGTGCAGAGATGCCAGAATGCAATTTAAAGGTACATGGTCATGATGCGTGTGCCTTTGATAAGAAGCAGAGAAGACTCAAGAGTAGGTGCTGGTAGGTCGATAGATCGTAGGTAGAGGTAGGTAGGTAGGCAGTGTAGTGTAGTGTAGGTAGATAGATGAGGAGGGGACGGTGACGCCTCACTCGCTGGGCAAAGGTCGGCAGCACTCCACTATTAGGCCGGCCAAGTCGCCGTAACCATTGAGAGATGGAGACCTCATTCCAGAGCACCCCGTTTCTGGCCCCATCCCTTCTTGGCGCCCTAGAAGAAGCTAGTGATCAGCCACCGGACCCACCGATAGACACACTGGCGACCCACTGTAGATAAGCACGGTGATTGGCAGGCTGCACTGTAGCGTACCTGTCTGCTATGTAGCGCACTGCTGTAGTGGAGGTACAGCGCTGGAACTACATGATGTAGTGGTACCTACTAGTACATAGTACAGCGTTGCGTCGTTATCCAGTGGGGTGGGTATAAGGTGGGTACCAGTTATGCACGCGGGAACCTACCTGGGTAGGTAGGTACTTACTTCTACTAGGTACTATGCCTACCTACCTAGGTAGATAGCTAGGTAGGTAGGTACACTACAGAGTGCAGTGCTAGAATTCACTGCTGTCGTGCAGGTGCAAGGTGTTTATGTGAGCATGCACACAATGATGCTGATCTAGATAGATAGCCCCGAACATACGGACTACCTACCTACCTACATAGCATGTATAACTGAGCATACTACCTAGATACTACTTATGTAGGTAGTACTCTTATATGAGATGACTACCTAGATTTCTGCGAATTGAGAGAACATCTCGTCGAGTTGGGCACGTTTCTTTAAAGTACGAAGCATACATAGCATTGCCGCACTTTAAATCCACTACCTACCTAGATACCGGTACATTACCTAGGTATAGGTAGGTATGTAATCTGTACTGTTGCCAGAAACACAGTAATCGTACCGCCCGTGGAGTGCTAAGTGGTGTGCACAGAGTCGCAAGTAGGTAGCGCCCTCTCGCACGGTCCGTCACCTGTGTTTAGTGTGGTCATGCCCTTCCGATCCCTCCCAAACATCCCAAACACGCACCTTAGTGTCGTGACGCACCGTCTACAATACACTGTATTGTTGATAAACCGCAGTCCACTGTCTAACCAACTATAGTACCTACTAGGTAGGTACCTGCATCCACTAACGGCACCATTCAGCATTGCCAACCCAAAAACGAAACTCCGCTGGGTCAAGGGCATCCCGTCGATTCCTGGTTCCCCGACAAGCTTCCCAAGTTGTCTCTTCGGTCTTATTGTCTCCCACCGCCTGCTCCCGCTTCTTCTCACCTTCATTACCTACCTATTGCACCTTGGTGCAGCAAGGTGTGATTTTACCTATACATACCTGGTCTCCGGCCTCGCATTTGGACGGCTCGTCCTGCCCTTGGCCATACCTGTAACTTACCTTACCCTCCTACTCCGATCTCTTCCTCGTTTCATTCCGGATGACCTCGTGAGCGAGCGAGCCTTGACCCCAGGAGGTTGGATTCTCTCAACACCACGCACCCATCCCTCTCCCGCGCCCATAATTCTTACGCAGCGAGGAGCATCATCGCCATTCTCATCGCCATTCTCATTGGCGCCGATACCGTGTCTCTGTCGCCTTTGTCGTTCTCGTTTGCCGCTTCAATCGCCCTGTCTGCTGTCTGTTGGCGATAATTCTGAGCCTGTTTGGAGCATTGAATAATTGGCAGCTGGTTGATCGGAGCCACGCTTGGACGAAGGTTGTGAAAGAGCCATCCGGTGGTTTTCCCTCGAGTGCTGCGTTTAAATGCTTCATACCGTCGCTCGCTTGTCTGAAAGGGAACCACGAACCCGCCAATCGCGAACCCCCGAAACCTCGACCTCGAAATCCGTATTGTCGCTCGTTTGATCAGTCTTGCCAACCGCCCTAATACTTGACAACCCGCTCCGTTACGCCGTTCACCGATTGGTCCATGACGCTGGATTCTCCGCATCCAACGAGAATTTGTCGCTTGTCTTCAACGTACCAACATGCTCGATGTGCGATTATCGTCTTTTGATCCTGTTACATATATCGCCGTCGCGTCACCTTCATTCGCAAGCATAAGTGGGCACTAGACGCGCATCGTTCTATTCACGCCTCGCCCAAACCGGGCACCATGGACCCTCCGCACATTACAGAATTCGCCTCTGAGCGATACTTCGAGAAATTGCGACAACTCGGCGAATCGAGAGACCAACCTCGTGATGCTCTCGCTCATTCCCAAGACAGCCATGGCGTCAGCCAACCATCCCCATTCATTCTCCCCATCGGGCAGTCCAAGCTTCCAGATCAACAGATAATACATGATAATTGTAAGTCAGAAAAACGCAGGACAAACTTTAGCTTTCGAACTATTCTTCCTACGCGGACATCGGCCGAACATGAGATTCGAAACCCGTCCATCGAGTCATTGCGAAAAAAGAGGTATGGTGTTGTGTGCTATGAATCTGTCCCATTATGGTAGCTAACCACCGACTTGATCAGTGTTTCGTTCGATCAGTTATTTGCCAACTTGCCTAATGAGCTGAAGATCCAGATCATTGCATCATTGCCACTCTCGGACCTTTTGAGCATGCGCCTTGCATCACGATCCTGGCATGCTATGATTACACTCAACGAATCTTCGATAACACGATATCACCTGGAGCATCACGTCCCTGCATATGCGACTCGTCTATACCCTACTCCTCGACCATCTGCGATGAAACTACACTATTTATGTGGCATATGGCATAGGTTACATGTCGCTAGCAAGCTGTCGTTTTTGATAAGTGAGAGGGTCACTAAAGAGATTTTCCTTCGAACCACGGAATCCCAACGCAATGAATTCGCCCCGCAGTACGAACGGATGCGGCGTCGACTTGTTCCATTATTATTTACCATTTTCCATTTTTTCGAGACATATCGGGCCCTGCACCTGGAGTACATTAAGGAGCGCGGCCACGGTCTAAGGCTTGAACCCTATACAATTAATCCGATTGAGCTGAAAGTCATGAATATGTACGACGACCACACGTTACTAAGAGTACATCAAGTGTTTCCCTTGGTCATCTCTTCATTCTGCCGACGGTTACGTCCTCCTTCGTACGCAGGCCGGTTCGAGCGCTCCTTGCGAGGATACTTGAGGGATAAGCCTGAGGATGAAGTATACGTCGCAGCTCTGTGCGTTGGTGGACTTCGACAGGTGGAAAAGTTTTGGGAAGTGAAGGGCTACAACACGAGGAGATCTGCCGTTGATACGTGGTATAATTCTGTCACGAATGAACAGGTCGAACATGCTTCCAGACAACGACGAGGTTTCACAATCTTGGGTCGGAAGAAGTCAAGTTTTAATATTGGCGAAGGAGGGCGGGCTCCGACAGATTCCGCGCATGGCCGTGAACGACGGGGATCGGACGGCAGCCGCCGGGGCAGTGATGTCTCGACAAACTCCTGGAGAGATTTTGTGTTCGGTACAAGTTTGTCGGAGGGAATGCCCATGGGGCCGCTTTCAAAGGAGCATCTCCAAATGCTGCTACCCGACCTACCGGAGCTACATTCTATTTGGCTACCTACAGCCGAGGCCATAATCCTCAGTCGAGGCATTGTTGAGCGACCACAGGACATCAAACGCAACGGTCTTGCTTTATTGGACCTAATTCGGGAGGACGGCGCCGCCGAGGAAGATGAATGGTTATATGGTCGAACAGCCCCTGAGTCCGTGCGGCCACCTCTTGAAGCTATCGAAGAAGACCTCATTGAATAGATGGATTAGGCCCCGAAAAAAACCCCCCATCTACTAGATGCGTGCTTCAATTTTATTCTGAATTCTGAAGCATTTACTGGCGTTGTGGAACCGGTGGATCATTTTTGTCTTGCATAGTATCTTAATTGATTAAAGGGCCGAGCTCCTCGTATCTTGGGACAGAACCGAGATGATCGACGACCTGATGGCGGGCTTGCTGTGAACGGCTTTCATCACCGTTACAAGTACCCAGATGGGTACGAGTGTGTCTTGTTTTGTCTTTTGTTTTAGCCTCCATGTTGGTGTATACCGTTTAAGCATCAGACTCTCTTTTTTCTTCTGAACCATTTTATTTTTGACTCCGTTGTATCGGCATGCCGGACAAGCCTAAATCCCCCGTTCCACTGAGACGGATGGCTCGGAAAACGGCTTTAGCGGTTTGTTTTTGCAAGGCGCTATCTGGGGATGGAAGAGGGAGGGAGATATGGGGGGCTGGGGGCTGGGGGCTGGGGGCTGGGATTTTGGCGAGGTTCGATAAAGTTGATTTCTGAGGCGCCATTGTCAAAGGGAGGGAGGAGGGCGCACTCGCGCGGGAGATTCGCCGAGGGAAGGGGGATATATAGAAAGAAAAATCAAATATATTCCAAATATATCATCATCTAACTTTCTCGAAAGCCCTCCCCGCCCACCCCGCGGCGTACTATCTATGTACGTATTTCAAATTCTTCAATCTGAAACTTCGACTGACTTGCTTTTTTCCTCTCCCGGTAATGAGGTCGTTGCGATCGCCACATCTAACCTAGGTTAGGTACTCTCTAGACGTAACCTGTAAATAAGGCAAGTCCCAGGATTAATTAGTGAGTGGGACGCAGACGGCATGTCGCGAACCCTCGATTGGGTGGCGCCTCCGACCATATTAAAGGCCTGGAGAATCATATGTCGATCTGCAAAACCCCAGCGTAGCCACGATACAAGCAACAACGTCTTTTTTTTCTTTTTGTATCGTACAATAGCTATGTACATAATTACCCATCTTATTATCTATCTAGCCCCTATCTAGTAAGTAACTACCCATTCTCGTTATTCACTAAGCTGCCTGCAAAGAGAGAGGGAGGAGAAAGAGAGAGAGAGAGAGGACTTGGTCCTGTCCTTCTGCCTGTAAACCCTAGATACAATACAACAACAATATAACACGTTGCAAATCTTCAATGACATGAACTAACTTGGGTCGTTTATTTGTGGTGTTCACGTTTCAGAGCGTGCGAAACGCAGGCGCGAATCAATTGTGAGTCTCTGTTGATAAAACCTATCTAGGTTGAAAAGAGCAGTGATATACCGAATTTCTTTAAACGCCTCATTACACCTACTTACTTATACGGGCTCGGTCCTTAAGACTCTCGCGCTCGTCTGCTCGCAGAAAGTTTCACTCAACTTTCATTGAATCAACAGAAGATAGGCATACACGTACACAAGCACAGAATACACGCAAAACTGCGAGCTACAAAGGCAGAAGGCAGCATAAGAGTGCGCGAGCAGGCGAAAAGTGATCGACATACATGTTAAAACATAAAGTGAAAGAATGAATAGACAACATCGTACTCGGTTAAAATATTGAGGGGATGAAATAGCAACAAGGGAAAAGAAAAACCCCTATTCCATATTCCCACTTCGCTCCCTTCTTTTTCCTATCATCCCTGCCATTGCCATTTCGTTTGCTCTCCCGTTGCTCTGCCTCATGCTTCTCGAATTTATGCCCGAATCATTCACTCAATCAGTCATAGATGAACGTGTACCAAAGAACCATCGTGTGGCTGCATACAGGGCGCCCTGCGAAAAGAGCGCATCCCACGCATCACATTTCACTATTCCATCCCTTCATGAAATCCACCGAAAAACGCCGCATGTCATGGGAGGAGTAATTATGAATCCGAAAGTGTGGTAAAGTCAATCCCATCGTTCCCCGCTTTCCCTGCGCCACGCATTTTGCTCAATGATGGAAATCACCGTACCCTAATTTTTATGAGGTCCATCGGTTTTGCTGGCCGGTGCGACCTATGCTAGGCGGACCTAGGTAGCCGCTGCCCATCCCAGAAGGTGAGTACAGGGACGTAGTATTCGAGCTGGATGAGCGCTGCTGTTGAGACACAGCCGCGCTGTTGAGGCCATACGAACTGTTCCCAATGCCCAGGTTACTGTGGCTGGCGCTGGAATCGATGCTCATATCGAACAAGGCCGTATCGGAGAAGGTAGGGAAGGTGGAAGGAAGACCAGAATGCGACGTGTTGTGTGTTGTGGCGGTGGCAGACGCCTGCCGTGCGCCAAAATGAGGTGAATGGTTTGTGACTCCGTGGTTTGTCGCGTTCGTGGGCCGGTAGGTACTGTTGTCTAGAGGCGATGCCGAGGGTGTCCGGCGCGCAAATGTGGCGTTGCTGTGAATCAACGACGGGGAGCCACGATAATTGGTATCTGTCTGCATGAGGGGAGAATTCGACTGCGCACTAAATTGGGGAGAGTTTGTTACGTGTTGAACAAGTCCAGTGCTAGATGGACTGCTCGACAGATGCTGCTGAGATCGTTGTGCAGTCGAGTAAGACTGCTGCTGCTGCTGCTGCTGTTGTGAGTTGTAGGAAGACCCAAGCCCCGTGCCTTGCGAATAATAACTTTGAGAGGCCCGGTGTTGAGATAGCGTGGCTGACATCTGAGGTAGCTTGGATGGTTGAGCGGGTATTGGTGAAGCTGTCTGAGTCGGTTGCTGCTTTGATCTCCCTGCGGCGGCTGGCCTCGAAGTATCTGACATGTTTTGTAACGCAGTAAAGTGCTCTAGATGAGCATCCAGGCCTCCCGCCGGGGCAGGAGCGGCTGCTGGCACGGGTGAGACCGTAGACCCCATGGAACTAGCGGAGTGAGTCGGCTGTTTATGTTGCGGGCGACTATTATAACTCTGCATCTGATCGGTGTGGCTCTGCATCGCAGCGTAATGCGCTTCAAGACCTTCAGCTGGAGGGTGGCTCTGAACCGCGTCTCCAGAAGCAGGCTGATGTTCAGGCTCGGTGACGACAGGAGCGGTTGGAATGGGGGTCTTTTGGCCAATGTTAGTGGGAGTTGGCCGTCTGACTGTGGAGGATGCCAACGACTCCTGAGATTTCCGAACGCGTTTGGGTTGGGGAATGGCAGCATTAATCGGAGTAAGCCGGTGTGCTGCCTGACCGGCTGGGTTTTGGAGTTGAGTAGATTGCGATGTCTGTATTGCATTCGGCTGCGCGTTTTGAGAACCCGAGGGTGCCCCGCCCAGGGAAGCTGTGCCCTCGCTTTCGGTTGTAGCTGGCCGTTTGCGTTTTTTAGCTGTGACAGTGGAGGCCTTGACTTGGTTTACCGGAGATGGAAGAGCGGATGTTGTGCCTTGCGCGGCTAGATAGCCGTCTTGATTGTGCGTAGGAGCCCCATTAGCAGCAGAAGTAGCAAATTCATTGGCGAAGCTCAGCGCGGCCGCAGCCGTCGGCGCCTGAGCAGAGGCGAGATCCGAGGGACCATTTGGATCCGTGAACCCCTGCTGTTCGGTGTTGCCTGCTGCAATGCTATTTGCGGATTCAGCAGCAGGCATAGGTCGACTCTTAGTCGGCTTTGGCTTGGCTGAGCTGCCTGAGTTCTTGGGCTGCGCATCCAGCATAGGCAATGGTACGGGCACTGGAGTCACTATGGGTGGTGGGATTGACTGTGAAGCTTTGTCTTTGGGACGATTCTTAGAACCCTTCGGCCGCCCGCGTTTCTTGGCATTAGATCCGGTAGCAAGACCGATGTCGTTAATGGATCGAAAACCAGCCGTAGAACCTGTTGCGGGCGTAGCATTTGGAATGCCTCCACCATTCAGTCCGGTTGAAGGCGTAGTCGGGGCATCTCTCAAAGCCTCAGTTGTTTCTACTAAGTCCCCATTGTCATTTAACTCCAAGACACTATCTTCCACATCAACCCAGCCAGAATCATCCTGGGGATTCTGTGTTTGATCCGCACCACCCTTGTGAGCCTTCTGCGGGCCTTTCTTAAGACCCTTGTCACTTCTTGCTTTGGAAGCCTTACTTCCCTTGGGTCTTCCTCTTGGTCGTTTCTGACCTGTGGTCTGAGCTGCGGGGTCCTCGACATGCCTCGGACGAGGGTTTTCGAGGTCTGGGAATATCTCGGCTATCCAACCGACAAACAAGGATCCCGAACCGTTGGCTTCAGCGCTTTCAGGGAACTTACCGTCTGACGGTGGGGGCGCGTCGGGTATCCCGCCAAAGAAAGCGAGTCCCTTGCAGATCTGGTCGACCACAGTATGATGAGGCAATGACCGCAGCAGAGTCAATAGACGGGCCTGCTCCGTTTTGGTCTCGGCAACTGTCAGAGGCCGCGGCGGGCCTGTGTTTAAAGCGGGCTCGGCAGTCTTCTTAACCGAGACCCCCTTATCAGCATTGAACTGTTTCAAACCAGGCGGCCGTGGATAGTTCGCCCTTCGTTGGTGCGAAACGTAGGTATCGGTCTGGGCTAGTTTAGCTTGCAAAGCTGTGCTCTCGCTTGTGCGCTTGGCGGCGGCGTCTCTGCCCTCACTTGCGCGGTGACTGGCCACATCCATATGCATAACACCGAAATTACCTTTCATCTGATCGTTGACATTTTTAAGTTTGCTAGGGACGGGATTCCGAACGCGCCCGTCTCGCGGATATATCCTCATCTCAGACCCTGGGGACTCATCGAGGGGACCAACAAGGAAACTTGAGGAGGGGCCATTGGAAGCAGCACCGTTTGTTGCGGCACCGGGCACCGACGGCGATGAAGGGATAATACTAGGCGACTCGGCGAGTGGTGGAGCACCAGCACTTGCAGGATTTCCAGCACCAATTGTTGGTGCGTGGGCCGAATTGGCCTGTGGTGGGCCTATCGCGCAAGGACGTTAACTATCAAGCAGATAAAAAGAAAAAAAGAAAGAAAGGAAAGAATGGCGATCACGAGCACGAGGACAGGGACAAGGACTGGGACGAGGACAGTGTTGCTCACTAGAAGTGGTAGCCATTGGTCCAGGGAACGACGATCATGGCAATGATCAGATGCAATGGAGGGAGTTGGATATAGTCGGTGAGTTAGTTGACGGCGCTATCCGTGTTGCATGCGCGACTCGTAGTCTTCAGGTGGGCAGCAGCTGGTTGGCCCGGGCCCATACTCGGAAGGAAATACAGAAGATACGCAAAAGACCTAGCGTGCCATGACATGAGTACGGGGCGCGTGAAAAGAGGAACCAGATGGGGTTATCAATACGATAACGAGGGCGGCGAGGGGAATCGAAACACGAGTCTCAGAAGGAGACACGATGGACTCGGGGGGGTTCTTGCGACACGGAGATGGTGTTTTCTTCGAGCGAGGTCCAGCTGCACGGAGCTGGACGGACGACGAAGACAAATAATAGAACTAAAATAAAGCCAGGCCTGTAATGCGTAGACAGGCAGGGTGGCAAATTGGTAGTTAAAGTCGCCCAGGTTCAGTGTGACGCTGATACAACAGATTTTAAGGGGAGAAAGAAGGAAAAGGGCAGGCTGCCTTTCTTGCTGAGAGGAGGGGAGAATTTGGATCGTTCTGTTATCCTATTCTGTAGTGGCGCTGCTGGTAGGTGGTAATGGCGGTCGGTGGTCGTACCTACCGGATACTCTCTAGGGTACCGCCCGGGTACCTCGTCAGGTGTCTGCCGGTAACCCTGTTCAGGTTAGTACTCCACTTAGCTGGGCGGGTACGCGCCGAGTACCTTATCGGTACTTCCCAGGTAGGGAGGTAGGAGTGCTAACCCATTGCATGCACGTCACGTCCTCTGAGGAGGGGGCGATTTACTTCCATCCCTTCAGGTGCCTTCTCAGGTTCCCAGTTTCTGTTCTGCTCGTAATACACGTTCTCTTCTTCGAGGCAACAAATTTACACAGGTAGGGTAGGTTTACCGGGGGGTTGGAATTGCTTGGTCGAAACAAGAACACGGTTATATACTGATATTGTAGTTACACTCATTGCAGTATCCCGCGGGTCAAACCTACCTCCCTAGGTAGGTAGGTACCTACTCAGGTACCTAAACTTAGGTAGGTAGGAGATAGCTAGGGCGCGGAATAGGTACACGGACGGTACTTTTACGTTTGCTCTTGGCAGATCATGTATATTCTGGAGAGCTCATTCTGTATCTAACTGCCTATCTACCTAGGTAGGTACCTACGTACCTATCTTACCTACCGGTATTCGTAAGCACTTGATGTAGTACCAGCGTGCCTACATATTGGCGATACATGTGTAGCACAAAGGCAAATGACAACTCAGGTTTTCCTACTGTATATAGTACGAACATCATCTTGGAATCGCAGCGTGTGCTGATACATAATCGTGCTCGTAGTGAGTGAGGTATCAACGTACGTACGTACGTGTAGACACAAAAGTAAGGCCGTCAGGACGCCTTGGTTTTCTGGCTCTTCTGTTTTGTCTTAGCTAAGCCTTTGTTTATCTTGATTCCATTGGTGGGAGCTGTGGTGGACCGTGGGCCACCGGAAAAGGGCTCACAGGAAATAACAACAATCTTACCACTCCGGTATGAGTATAACCCCATGTGGAGCGGATCGCTTAGGCACCCGGTGTAACGACAATTCGCTACCTATCATTCGTCTGTATTGAGTTTATAGTATCTGAAATTCCGTAGCAGTATCACCTTGTACATCGTGCTGGACGCATCGTGCTGGACGAAGGCTTGGCGACAAATGAATGAGGAATCGCCAAGTCCGTTCGCTGCGCGTAATACAGTGCGATCTAAAAGTTGGTTTGTGGGCGACTCTACTTGATGTCACTATGTAGGTGCCTATTGTACCTACCTACCTGCCTAGGTAGGTGACCTTAGGGGTCCCTACACACTGATAAGTTCTAATTTTACTACCTATGAGCAGCATGATCACCTGTAGCGTACCAGGTAGATAGGGTCTACCGCGAGTCCGCGACCCAACTGCTACAGCCACTACGGACTGTAAGTAGATAGGTACAGATTACAGACTATACTTAGGTATATCTGTAAGTGTATAGTAGCTGAATTAACACTGTGACCCAGTCAACCAGAGATCTCAGCAGGTCTTCATTCTTTTGTGGCCGACCTCAACACGAATACGGTACCTACATGGACTTTCGATAACTGCTACAATTAGGAGCTGCACCTACCTAAGCTACCTAAGCTACCAATCTACCCCCCCTAACAGCGACAATCGGCCGTTACTCATTGGCCATCTATCCTCTAGGTATAGCAGCCAGCTCCGTACAAGGTACGGACGTCATCGCAAGATCTCCCCCCCAACGACTCGTTCTTCGACGTCCCTCCAACACCCACAAAATGGCCAAATACGTCCTCATCTCGCTTCCCTCCACCCTCGACTCCTTAAAAGCTACCATCGCCGACAATGGCACGGTCGTCCCTTTCGCCATTCCCGACTTGAAGATCGGTACCTTAGACGCCCTCGTCCAGCAAGCAGACGACCTCACCAAGCTCGATTTGGCCTGCCAGGCCCTAGTAGCCAAGGTTGGCGATTCTTTACGCTCTCTGTACGATGGGGATGAACAGAAGGCCGCCGAGCAGAAAGTCGTCAATGACAGTATTACGCCCGCCAAGATCCCTCTACTACAAACTCATTGACCGGTCTATCAATAGAACCTACCGACCAGTACCTCCGCACCTTCACTTGGAATGCGGTCCGCTACAGATCCGATAAAGGTATCGGTGAACTCGTCAGTAACTTGCAAAAGGTATTATCCTAGCCTCGCTTTCTCTTCAGCTACGCTATTATAATCTCGCGCTCAAAGGACTAACCAGCGCAAAACTCTGGCGCTCGCAGGACTTAGTTACAATAGATAACGACGTCAAGAGCAAGCTCAACCAATACAACCAAGTCAAGACAAATCTCACAGCGCTACAAAGAAGACAAACGTAAGACGACTCACAAATTACCAAGGCTCATATATGATCCGGACCGAAGGGACTAATTGCTTCTCGGCGATAAACTAGTGGTAATCTCTCGACGAAGTCACTTGCGCCCGTTGTTGACCCTGCGGTCCTTGTTCAAGACTCGGAGTACCTCGAGACACACCTAATCGCAGTGCCGACCACTCTACGAAAGGATTTCATCAAGAGCTATGAGACGCTCACTGAGCGTGTCGTCCCGCGCTCGGCCCTAGAACTCGCGCACGATGATGAGTTCATCCTGTACGCGGTGACCACATTTAAGAAGAACAGCGCCGAATTCCAGCAAAAGTGCCGCGAGCAGAAATGGACACCACGCCAGTACAAGTACACTGAGGGCGGCAAGGAGGAGGAAAAGCGCGAACTCGAAAGGGTTGCTCGCGAGGAGAAGAAGGTTTGGGGTGAGGCCCTGCGCATGGTTCACACTGGCTGGAGCGAGGGCGTCATGATTTGGGCTCATGCCATGGCTCTCCGTGTCTTCGTCGAGTCCGTCCTACGCTACGGCCTGCCCCTCCAGTTCGTTTCTGCCCTGGTGCTGGTAAGTCTCTGGATTTATTTCCCGCGCTTCCATAACCGGGTCCATGCTAACAGACTGGCGACAGACGAACGCCAAGCTCGCTAAGAAGGTCAAGGCGGCGCTGGATTCGGCCTACTCGTACCTGGGAGGCAATGCCGTTGGCAGGGATAAGCGAGGCAGAATAACCAAAGACGATGCCACGTTGACGTCGGACATGGCGGCTGCCGGTGTAGCTGGACACGGTGAGGGGGCCGAATACACGGCTTACGTTTATTACGAGTTCGAGCTGTAAGGTTACAGCGATGACACACGCACACCCGTCCGCCTGGGGCAAGAGAGCCCCGGATTTATACCAGGGAGGGGATGAATGAATCGACATTAATTCTGAAACTCTGAAGTTCTGAAATGCGAAAATCAAAACCGGTTAGAATAAATCGGCTCCTCGCAGCATCCGTTCCCGGACGGACAAGTCTTTTGAAAAGACTGCTTGAGAAAAAAACCCAGGAATCTATATTCATGAATATATATATCTGTATCTAGGGCATCTTTATCTATTTTTCTTCCCGCTCTCGCTCCCTCTCTCTTTAGCCCTAATTAACGGCGGGGATGAGGCCCTTGTCCTCGAGCCAGGTGACGATGTCGACCACGCACTCCTCGACAGACTTCTCGGCGGTGCGAATGGTTATCTCGGGGTTCTCAGGGGCCTCGTAGGGCGAGCTGATGCCGGTGAACTCCTTGATCTCGCCGGTGCGGGCCTTCTTGTAGAGGCCCTTGGGGTCGCGTTTCTCAGCGACCTCGATGGGAACCTCGACGTAGACCTCGATGAAGGGGATGGGCTCGTCGGTCGACCCTGGGGACCGGGCAGCGTGCAGGGCGCGCGCGAGCTCACGATCGGCCTTGAAGGGCGAGATGAAGGACGTCAGGGCGATAGTGGCGGAATCGGCGAAGAGCTTGGCGACCTGCACATTAAAGGAAGGCCAGTGTCAGCGATTCTGTCTCGTGTGTGCATTTGCGCGACCGACTCCCATTCCACTAGCCTCTAGTCTCTAGCCCCCTTTCTGTCCTATCATCGCGTTTCGTACGTCTTCTTGCTATATACCGTTACCGCGCTCATATGAAAAAAAGATTTAATGAATCGCGGGAGCAAGACCGGTCTTATCATTGACAGCCAACGTCCGGATTCCCCGAAGGAGTGGGGAGAATAAGAGGGGCGGCGGAGAGGTCGTCACGTACCTCACCGATTCGGCGAATGTTCTCGGTGCGGTCCTTGTTGGAGAAGCCGAGATCCTTGTTCAGGCCGAAGCGCACGTTGTCGCCGTCAAGACGGTAGGCGGCGAGGCCGAGTTGCAAGAGATGCTGTTCGAGGGCCGTCGCGACAGTTGATTTGCCAGAGGCCGACAAGCCGGTAAACCACAGCGTGAAGCCCTTTTGCTTGCGCAGGTCGTTGCGCTCGGCGCGCGAGAGGGACGGATGCCAGGTGATGTTCCTGTTCATAGGGGGAAGGCGAGGGAACGACATGTCAGCTGATTCCGTTTCTTTCTCTCTCCTTTCAATTTTCTTCTCTCTTGGCCTTTTGGCCCCTTGGTATTTCGCGCGAAGATGGAGAAGTTTGAATAGAATAGATGCGACGGAATTTTATGCCAGTTTGGCGCTCATGCGACGAATTGACTCGACTACGAGGAACAAACAATTCGGTAGTTTACCAGTGTTGCCAGCATATAGCATCGAATAGCACCTAGTTCGACCACTACATCACATTTACCGACCACGAGCGCCATAGTTTCGTCGACGCTTGTTGAGATGTGGTGAAGTGGTCATGGTGTGCAGCGACAACCCGCAATACCTAGGAGTGAGCGGTGGCGGGGGAGGGGCATAGAGAGGGGCATTCAAAAGCATCCAATCTTTTAGCCCAGCAGAAATAAGATAGAGAACGGAAAACAAGCCTAGACTTAGGAGGCAAACTTTTATTGAAACAAGACTCGAAAAGGAGACAATATACTTACGACGCCATATTGCTCTAAATATTTTTGCTTATTATGACGGGGAAAGTCAAAAATTGCGCGGTTCTCGCAGTAGATGCGTAGCAATGGAAGCCGGAGATGTGATTGATGGTCACAAGACAAACGGAAGTTACTAACCTTACTTATTAACTTAGGTAGTACCTACCTACATATGTATCTAGATAGGTACAAGCAGGATCGGGTTATCGGTAATTAATTATGAGTTATAAGCGGAACTCGGTTGCGCTAGATAACGGGCATCGAGGTACCTCAATCTGTACCTATAGTTTTCTGAGACAGAAGCATCGAGACAAGTCGAGAGTATCAAGAAGTCTACTAACAGTATAAGATAGCGTCACACTGTAAAAGTCACGGCCGAATTCACACCAAATATTCTGTCTAACACTGTGTCGACGCTTCCTAGCTATCTTGGCGTGTCCCGATATTTCTGCCTCATACCTTCGTGCTAAAAAGGGCGATGGACGCTGACTTGTTCAGGGGACCGTGAATCGTGATCCAACCGTTTGGTCCCTGCCTCAAAAAGAAAGGGAGCTCCGTCCGTTTATTACTGGTTTCCAGAGGCAGGTAATTACCTATAGTGACCGTTTGGATGTTGAATGACAAACCAAAATCCGTCTCTTGGCCGTGACTTATGAGTGTACTACAATATTGGACTATGTTCTCTCCCTACAGGTAAAGGTTATCCCAAAATCGTAGCTCTTACAGAATATGTAAGTCGAGGTAGGTATATCTTCAGCTGGGTCTTCTCGTCCCGGAGGACGTGTCCATCGCCGATTCTAAAGCGTAGAGATTGCGCATTGCGCATTGCGCATTACGAAACCCCAAGGGCTTCCATGTGCTTCTATCTGACAGGTCTAGACGGCTTAATCTAATAGGTATCTGGAAATGGAGAAGCAAATCTCCTTAATCATGAATCATCGCTGACTCCTTGGAAATGCAATCCCTCCCCCCACCCATCCAACGTTATTCTAGCCTTGTCTTTGTGCGAAATTGTGCCGGTGTAATGGAATTCAGTCCTCTATGCAGTAGGGAAGATGTTGGTCATCATCTAAAGTACGTGTCAGTCAGACTTATCCGGCCCAGATTCAGGAAGGAAAAGAAAACAGGACGGGAAGACGAACCGCAGCTTGTTTTGGCGACACGAACAACGCCGTGGCCTCGGCGAGAACCACGGGCGTCTCGCCCTCACTGACTAGGGTCTCAATGCGCCCTTCGACCCACGCCTTGCGCCCCTCAACCTTGGTGGTCGTTGCGCGCAGAACCACGTAAGAATCAGCCTTGGCCGGGGCCCGGTAGTTGATGTTGAGGTTGGCGGTCAGTCCCAATTTGTGCGGCAGCGCGGGGAAGCAGCACCGAGCCAGGCCCTCGTCGAGCATCGTTGCCAGTAAGCCACCGTGGATAATCCCCGGATGGCCACACAAATCACTGCCAAGATACGATATAGCCACCATAGACTTGCCGCCATCCTCGGCAAAGACTAGCGGCGGCACTACGACGCGCCCCGGGCCCGTCAATAGGCCTCCGGTAAGGTGTCTCGTTCGGTATTGTTCCGGGATCTTCATATGGGGCCGCGACTCGGAGAATTCATGCTTCGCCCGTAGTTCTTTGGCCAGAGGGTGGTTCGTTATGGCATTGTCGATATTGCGCTCTTCCTCTGTCTGGGGCTTATACAAACTCAACGACTCTTCGTCTGTCGGGGGGTTCAGGAGACTCATGCTGAAGGGGAGGCTGGGGTAAGCGCCGCAGAGGAAGCCGAACGTGCCGAAGACAACGGCGAAGCCCAACAACTTAAGTGTACGACGGACTAAGGAAAAGTCTGCTGAGGAAGACGAATTCGTTATGGGTTAGAACTTAGAAGACTGACTTGCTCTGGTGGAAAGATGGGGTGGGAAATCCCGAGAGTAGGTGGTGACTTGCCTGGGGCTGCAAATGAACTAGCCAAGCGGTAAGCAACGGGCTGAGATATTACCGGGCGAAGAGCGAAACGCGTAGGCCGATAAGTGAGGGTCCGGCCTCGCAAAGTCCTCAATGCGACAGACATGATGCGATTGGGGGGGGAGCAAGAATGAACCCCGATAAGCTAGGCCCGGTCCACCGTTCCGTGCGTGATTGAAGGACCAAATGCAGAAGTTGGTAACTAGGTAGGTACCAAAATAAACACGGGAGGTTTCCTGCAAGCCGGGCGTGCTACCTACATTGCTATGCTCGTCGTGAAGTGTTGTTGACGGCCATTGCCATACCATCAACTGCCAACTCTGACGGTGACGGCTTTCCGTGATCACTAGATAGAGGTAATTAACGTCCTCGGTTCCAATCACGTTCCACGGAACACAAGGAAGAATGGAAGGCCTGGGTAGGTAGGTAGGTACCTAGGTACCATGGTGGCTCGTCTATATTCAGTTATCTGAGTTAGATAGATAGTAGATTAACCAACTTGTATGCATAGTACGGAGTTGATATGTACTTACCCGTGACCGGGTGGTAGGTGCGACGGGAGCGAGTAGAGAATCACTGGTTGATCAGAACATCTGGGATGATTGTGCGGAACCCATGAGCACCAACATGGTAACTGATATCGATACATCGATCTGTATGTCTAAGACGACCGACCGACATGATCTGTTCCATACATGTGTGTGTACGTAGGTCAAAATCGTATCTATAGGTAGATTGTCTAGGCAGGTAGTCCGCAGGTACAGACTGTAGAGCAGAATAACTAGATAGGTAGCTACCTTAGGTACCTAGTTATCCGCCCCAAATTTTCGGATATGAAGAAATCGTTATCCAAATATGAAACTAACTCCATTTCGTTAGACACTCCAAACTAACTGAATCTGACCGCGAACTCTTGGTAGAGACAACAATGGTTTAATTCCGACAGTCTATTGACAGATACATAGCATAACCCGTTCCAAGAGCCGTTAGGATTATCAGGGGATGGAAACAGACAGACACTGTACATGGTATGGAGGACTGATATTACTTATGTTAACAGGATGTACGGAACATTCGGTATTTATCTTGAGTGTGGAAGTGTTACAGATAGAAAGTTTATGGCGTCGTGATGCGAAAGCGTTTACCTACCCAAGATGTGAAATAGGTATACGGCAGGAAATACCTATAATTTAGGTGACAGACCGTCGGAAACGATGCTTCCTCTTCTTAACTACAATTTCTGGCCCGAACCAGTTAGTTTGGGGTGTCTAACGGAATAGAGTTAGTTTCATATCTGGATAACAGTTTCTTCATATCCGAAAATTTGGGGCGCTAGTTATCTAGATAGGTGTTTGTTATTACTAAGTATGATGTATGTGCCCCTCTTTCGGGCGCAAACCCCGTCGAGCTTGCCTCGTGCGACGGGATGATGCATAACCCACATGTACTATGTACCTAAGTAATGATTCTGTACTCTGTAGGTACGGACTTAGGCATATCGATAATAGTTAGAACCCGAAGGTCCGTGACACGATTGCGTCAGAGACAGAAAGACGACTTAACAAGTAACAGCCAATGTCTGTAGCATATGAGCGTATATTTATACCTGGAGCATCCTCAAAGACATCCATACCTAGAGTAGATATCTGCCTATTCAACAGAACACCAATCATACTTTTCAAGTGACCTCACTACCACGACTATCTATCTGTCTTTAAGTCGTTGCTCTAAGTTCTCTAGACGAAGCCCTTCAACTTATCATCATGGTAAGTCTTCGCTCCAGCCTCATTGCTTGAGTCGTCCCGAAACAACATGTCAGGGGGGAAATCCAAACAAGCATACGTCCGGCATACGTCCAAGCCCAACTGGTAGCAACAATATTTTGACTGACCACCACTCATCTACCCAGGCCACCGCCGACACCGTAAACCTAGGTCCCCTCCACCCGCCCAAGGAGGAATCAATCAAAGCCTTCTCGGAAGTAGAAGCGGACCTAAAAAAAGAGCTTCTTCACTTGAAGCACACATACCTAAGTACCCACAGCCCCCCTGAACTCTTGAATGCCCAACTGGACCAGGACCTTGGCCCTCGGCATCGATCGACTAATAACCTGCCCCAGAGCACGAGCCCGAGTATTTCGCCCCTGTGCAGCACCTATCTGACCACGATCTCACATCCTTCACGGCCTCGGACCTGGAGTCTGTGCGGGTCGCGCAGTCTGCCTACGGAATCCATCTGCTCGGCAAGGTCCGGCTCCCTGCCATGCCCGACAGCGGGCCGGCATACATCCAAGTGCGCATCTTTGTATCCGATGAACCAGCCAAGCTGCACAGCATTCACACCGAGGAACGCGACGAACCCGACGGCGGGAAGAGGTTTCGTGCCATTTTCACCAAGGATGACCCCCTTGAGTGGTTCGATTCCTAAGAGAGCGGGTAAGCGAGCGAGCGAGCAAGCAAGCAGTAAAATGAGTGTCATTGTTCGAAAAGGGGGGGAAAGCTTCGGTCGATTTGGATTGCACGACTGAAGACGGCTTGGCTTGCGTGTAATGTGTGTAGTGCCTATTGCAGACCTCGAAATGGAAGCTAAGAAAAGCGCAGGAAGAATTCAACAATTGTTCGGGTATCTCATTTGAATAATGTTTACATCCTCGTGAAACGGAGTAAAATGAGCACCATTGTGACCACCCATACAAGGCACCCTACCCTACATGCCATCTGCATCTTGAGCGAGCATATCGGCATAGTCTTCGGCAGAAGCAAAGAGAGGCAGTGCCTTGAGCGCCTTCTTTTTCTTCTTGCGTTCCGATTCCGGCTTCACATCCTT
Organism: Xylariaceae sp. X187; assembly: GCA_028637585.1. Taxonomy (NCBI): domain Eukaryota; kingdom Fungi; phylum Ascomycota; class Sordariomycetes; order Xylariales; family Xylariaceae; species Xylariaceae sp. X187. Next base: position 2,704,568 of record JAJIZN010000001.1, on the reverse strand, counting down.
TTCATCCTGGGCGACGAGCTCCTCAGCTTCGTCTTCATTATCATCTTCCCTCTCCTCCTCGCTGAACTCCATGTCCGAGTCATCCAAGTTCAGCACATCTTCCTCGTCCTCTTCCTCCATGGCCTTCCTGAACTCCTTCTCCGAATCATCAAGACTCATCATGTCGTCGAAGTCGGCTCCATCGTCTGAATCTTCCTGGATCTCAGGGCGCGAGTTGACCAAGGCATCCCAAATCTCGTCTTCGTTGGCTTCTTCTTCATCTTCTTCATCACCCGCACTCTCCTTCTTCGCTTTCCGCTTTTGTTCGCGCTCGGCCTGGCCTGGCTTGCCAACTTGCGCGAAGTACTCATGGAAGAAAGCGTCCTCCACGGCCACGTCTCCACTCTTCTTGTTCCAGAAAGATGCCGAGTTCACTGAATCCACACCCTTCAATATTGATTTGCTTGACAAGAGAACCTGGCCCTGACCGCTCGCCGCTATAGGCTGCATGATAGAAGCACCCTTGGCTTGGTCAGCAGCTTTAGCGTTCTTGTATACAAACTTATCCAGGAACGCAATGAGAGTATGGTTTGCCAGATCGGGTTTCTGATTTGCCTTTTCACCGTTGAGGAGGTTTCTGGCATATACATTGACTGAGGGATGGTAATGCCTGAGGAATGGTAGTAGCTCCCATAGACAGCTTAGATGTGCATTGCTGTATTCTGGGTCTCGTTTCCGGCCGTCATAGGCATTTCTAACTTCGGCCACCTGGCTTGCGTTGAGTTCGCCGTCAGTTGGAGCGTCTGGGACCGGAAGCGGGGTCGCTTCATCCACATCGTTCTCTTCCGGAACGCTGAGAAGCGTCTTGAGATCGGGAAAGGAAATCGATAACTCCACAGCAAGATATACGATACCGCAGACAAAGGAGGGCTGATGCAAGTTCAATATTTGCAGCATTCGCTTTACGAAAGCTTTGACGCGCCGTACATCAACATCCGCCTTGAGACTTCGGTATAAAAGATTGATATATAGAGCTTGTTTTGACGAAGTGATGAGACGTGGGTCTAGCAATGATTCATACAGAGTTCGATAATATCGCTCCGTAGCAAGTTGTCGGTTAGCAGAAAGCTGTTGTATTAACATAAGAGCTTGGATACTTGTATTGAAGTTCGAGGAGTGGGTTATGCGAAATAGAGTATCGAGGTGAGATTCGAGTCTGTAATGTGTTAGCGAGATGGATACGTCAAGGGTATTTTCATCAACAGAGTACATACGTGGACTGGTCGGCTTGGGAGAACGGAACGGCTCGGTTTACTCCTGTCAGAATGGCTGAAACCAATTTCTCGGCAGCTTCCGTCTCACCCACACCGGCTTTGTTTTTCTCATCAGAGTCCTTCGATGGCCTCCCCCTTCCGTGCCTTTTCCCTTTTTTCTCCGGTTTTTGGCTGTCGAGTGCGCCTTCAAGATGGCCAAGGTCACCACTCTTGAGCAACGCTAAGAACATGCCAAAGTAGATTCGTAGCAAGGAATCTGCGAGTTCAGGTTCTTTAGTACTCAAAATAGTCTGGTTCAAGGTGTTGATGGCGTAGTATTTGGCACGAGGGTTTTGTCCCGGACGGAAGACAACATCCTGTTCGATAGACCGTATCACCACTTGTTTCATGCGAGGGTGCGTGGTTAGTAGTTGGAGCAAGAGATACGATGCCCTTGATGCAATCTTCCGGTCTCGGTCGCCGAGCTTGTTTACGAGTAAACGAAGGAGATTGGATTCTTGTTCCGGTTTGTCCCGGAGCAGAGCAAAAACCTGGTCGACGGCTTTCGTTCGAGCATAATCAACCTCGTCGTCACACCACATTTCAAGACTCTGGATCATCTTGAAGTAGGCATCCTTCAGCCAGTCTTCGAAATACCAAGACAGCAAGTGGGCCTTGGTGATCTTTCCAGGCAATGCCTGTCCCGCAGACCAAGATTTCGTGTTGCTTTTCTGTAGGGTCCCTAAAAGACCGAGCTGGGATGCAAAGGTACGCAGTCGCCTCTCTGATGGCAGGATCATGCCGGGACCAAGAAGATCCACCAGGGCAGCAAGAGCGGCGAGCGCTGGGCCACGACTTCGTTTAGCCCCTAAGCCCATCAAGTTTTCAAAGGCTTTAATATTGTGGACTGGCGACTCCTGTATGGCAAGGGTCAACGCGGAAACTTTATCCGACATGGTACCAGAGGACATAATGGTAGACATGAATTTTCGAGAAGACGAGGCGGATATTGTGGTACTATATGCAGCAGTATCTTCATCCAGTATAGTCTTCGCGTAGTTTTTCAGGGCTGTTATTACTGTCGTGAAGGGTGCTATGTCGTCTGATGTCGGACTGGGGAGGGTTTTGAGCTCGGCAGCATGCCAGTCAGGACGGGGCTCAAAGATCTTCGGTCTCATTAGTACCATGGTGCGTGTAGGCTGGGACCTAATCAGAGAGGCTTACTAACCGTTTTCCTCTTTGGACCTTGAGTTGTAGTTTCCTCATCTTCACTACCGGAGGCTTCGTCGCCTTGTTCGACTACTTCGCCATCATCGCCGGCGGCAGTTTCGTTGTCCTCGCCATTACCGACGTCGCCTTCTACACTGTCCGCATCAGGCGCTACCTGATCAAATCCGAGGCCGGCCGCAAAACTCGCGAGCTCAGCGCGCAATGACTTATCCGCATCTTTACCGCCAGATTGAGTATTGACAGCCTCGTCGTCTGAATCGATACTTCCAACCAAATTGAGATCGTCTTCGTCACCACCAAGGGCCCTTATCTCGTCAAGTAAGAGGTTTTCGCTTTCGAGAGGGTCTCTTGACTGATTATGCGACTTATGCGACCTATGCGACTTGCCGTGTGGTTGCGCATTTGACTGGTGGTCTCCTGGCTGTGAATGCGAATTTGTATTACGAGGTTTGGAGTTCGGCTTTCCTTCGAATTTGTTGGATTTTGGTAGTTGATCCGGCTTGCCTTTTGGTGGTCGATCAGGCTTGCCTTGCTGATTCCTTTTCTTCGCGGGCGGCTGCGCAATGTCTGCGGCCTGGTCCAATTTCCTCTTGCCTTTGCTATGCTTAGACTCGGAATTTGTGGCTTGAGGAAGCTTACTATCCAGCTTAGCCGTTAGTTTGGATAGGGCGGCTTCATCAAAAGGGGCCATTTTGTAGTGAAATAAAGAAAACGGCAGCACGTTTTGGCATTGATTAAGTTTCAATTGAGCATGGGACAGAGTCACAGACAGACTTGAACTTGACGGAGCAGGAAAAAAAGTTGGGTGGGGCGAGGCTGCAAGACCCTTAGCCGGATGAGTAGGTATGTACCTATCTATCTAGGTACGGACGTACTAGATAGCCAATTAGATAGACACGATTATGCAGTGCTAGCGGAGCGGACCCATATAACTATTCTGCAAGGCTACATTCGAGAACAGTTATGCACAGATTTGTGCAAACACCCGATCTTCGGCCCACCGCATAATAGGCTGTTCGGCCGCTCTACAGACTACCTTAGGTACCTACCTATCTAGCTAGTTACCTTAGATAGGTACAGACTGTACCCACTCATTATTTTGTAGGGTAATTATCTATCTACCGTAGTCTGCCCGTATTCACGTCCTTGTCGATTGGCCATTTTTATGATGAGTTTACCACGAATTCGATCGAGAATGATTTTTTAGACTCGAAAACTCCTAGTTTCTCGACCCAGGTAAATTTCATCATCAGTCATGAAATGATTGAAGATGTCTTCCTCACAACGTTGTCTGTCTCGACAACAACGCATCACATTTTCCCGGCCCCGATATCCACGCGATACATCTTCACGACGAACCATCTCAGTGCGTCAGACCAAAAGAATTGCTGGTTTATTTTTATTTTTTTGTATTTAATTCCAGTCAGTGTCCTCGTTCTAACCGTTTCACTAGCATGAATCGCAGACGTCAAATCGATACACTCATCTTTCCAAGTTCTGGCTACCTGCCGGCGGTATCACCGTGCTTCAAAATGAAGGTAGAATCCACTCTCTTATGGTACGGGTAGTTTCAGCCAGCCGGGCAAGACTAAGATTTGAATGTTAGGCGGCCATGACAAACTCATACGGGCTGGCTACTTAAGACAGGTCTGTCCTCGCCAAATGCCTCTTGATACCGCGCGAAAAGTGCTGAGTGTAAATGAAGTCGCATGCCGGGATTTTCCACATGCTGCCATTCGGTGAAAGGGTACAGGCAAAGCTTGAAAAGTTGATCGACAAGCACATGGCCCAGCTAGGTAGAATCCCAGAAAACTCCTGGATCCATGGCTCTCACGACACTTTTCTAATGGCAGGGTTTGCCCAGGTGCTACCAAGGTATCGCTTTCATCCATATCCTCCCAAGCTTTATGGCAACAAACCAACCGGCTGGAAGGTTATGGCCCGGAGGTATGCGTACAGGAGGCGAAGAATGAGTAAGACATGGTCAAAAACTGATCATAAGTGCAGTTGTTTCGCTTCAGTGATCGAAAGAACGCGCCGTACATCCTGGCACCCACGCACGAGGAAGAAATTACCACATTGGTCGCGAAAACGGTCAACTCATACAAAAGCCTCCCGCTGAGGCTCTACCAAATCGGTAGTGTTAATTCCTGATACACCACCAAGTATTGAGACAAAACGCTAACTGTTCAGGCCGCAAGTATCGCGATGAAATTCGACCACGTCACGGACTGCTACGGTCACGAGAGTTCGTTATGAAGGATTTATACACCTTTGACCGCTCACTGAAGACGGCGCTCGAGACATACGAAGAAGCCCGTGCCGCTTACAGCCGACTATTTGACGAGCTGAAAGTGCCGTATCTAGTTGCGGAAGCCAGTTCCGGTGACATCGGCGGCGACCTCAGCCATGAATATCACTTGCCCTCGTCAGCAGGAGAGGATAATGTTATAAGCTGTCAATGCTGTAAATACATTGCCAATGAAGAAGTAGCCACTGCCCGGCCCGGACCTGTTGACGACGATTCCCACGAGAGCCTCGGTCCAGTTCACGTTTGGCGAGGCATCTCTAAAGACAGGCAAACTCTCGTAAATGTCTGGTATCCAGCCCCGTTTACGGATACTGACATCAATGCGCACGTGCTCAAATCCATCTTGCCAACCTTGGACTCGAGTCTCGAACATGCCGTGCCACTATGGGAGACTGCGCTCAGTCAATCGGATTCTTCAACAACTGGCCGGCGGCTACAACTATTGAACTTGGTAGACTACAGACTCGGTCGACACTTCGTAGACAAACTTAAAAACGAGCCTGGTCGATTGCCTTTGCTTCCTCACGTGAGTCCTGTCGAGGCATTTCAACTCGATCAGAAGTACATAACATCGTCAGCGAATGGGGAGCCCTTGAATGCGATTCGTATTCAAGACGGGGATCTCTGCCCACGGTGTACTTCCGGAAGACTCAAAGTTCAAAAGGCCATCGAGCTTGGACACACCTTCCACCTGGGCACGAAATATTCAGACGCTCTGGATGCCCGTGTTCAAGTGCCGCCGGATGAGATGGATGAGGGCGACGCCCCTCGTACCAATGCTGGCACACCAATGCAGATGGGCTGTCACGGAATAGGTATATCCAGAATCATCGGGGCTTTGGCCGACCACCTAGCCGACGAGTCGGGATTGAACTGGCCACGGGCCATCGCGCCCTTCGAAGTAGTGGTCGTCTCAAATAAAGATGTTCTCGATGATGCCGCCAGTGTTGCCCGCGCCATAACCGAATCTTCAGACACCTCTTCCCGCTCAATTGACCTCGCATTGGACGACCGTTTGCTCCGCACGATGCCCTGGAAAATGAAGGACGCAGACCTGATCGGATACCCCGTCATCGTCCTGCTCGGAAGGAAATGGGCATCGGACCGCATGTGTGAAGTCCAGTGTCGACAGCTTCGCTCCGTAACTCTCGTCCCTTTCAACGAGCTGCGGCAGCACGTCAGCGAGTTACTTGACCGGCTATAAACAACTCCACTCCCATTTCGATACCACTGAGGCGAGCAACCCACCGCAGCGACGCTCGGCGTCTGTTTCTATTGTCGACGATCGTGTCCGAGTATTGTAAACAAAATCAACAATGCTATCAAGAAAACATATCATGTAGATTAAAGGCATCTGCCCACGTTCAATTTGTACGTTCATTCAATCGGTTACTCTCAGACTCCGCATCCCGCCCGTGCCCTCCCCTCAGCACAAGATCCGCCCGGGGCAAAGCCCCGTCCCGCTCCGCTCAGATTCCCCTTGCCCATGCATGTCGACCGGATCCACTGGCTTACTGGTCAGCCGGTCCGAGCGCTCAGCCGCCTACATATATAGGAAAGCGATCGCCGTATAATAAGAGCTCGGCGGGGTGAACGGAGCGATGAAGTAGGCCGACCGACAGCTGCCATAAATAATTCCGTGACAATTCCAAGTTGCCCCCCGAGTTACCAACGATCAACCGCATCACGATTTGTATCTATACATACCTATGCTTCCCTACCCAAGAGAGAAAGCAAATTCAATAAATTTACACGGAAGCGATTGTAGCTTCAAGATATGGTGACCCTGAAGTATTTACGCATAGGACATGAGCGGTAACATGAGTGGTAGCTGAGGGGAGTCAGGGAGTCAGGATTGAATTATAAGAATTTGATAAACATTACCTATCACAACATTCCACACATTTCGTCCCGAAGAGAACGAATAAGTCGACCGTATCGCTCGTACAAGTGTTACCAACAACACTTTCTAAGATACAGCCATTAGGCGCCGTCGGTTCGGGTGTTGATTCCGGCGATACTTGCCCGATATCCGGACAAACCGAGTCGGCCGAGGTTCAGCACGTTTCCACTCAAGCCTCTCGTTCGAAACCAGCTTCGTTTGGCCCTGATAACGTATTCCCCTAACACCACTAATGCATGCGTGACTGTGAACCGCCCGAGCCCATCCCATATTTACACGTCGAGCAAAACTTGGTGATAATAAAAAGACATTCAAACAAAAGCAAAAATAGAGCCCCTTAGGATGACTGATCCTTGACAACGCCAGCGAATCGTTCCTTCATGGAAAGCTTCTTGCCACCCACGGACTTGAATTTGTCGATCAGGGTTTTTCTCGCGTCTAGGTCCGCGATATCATCGCTGCCACCAAGGCTCTTGCCGTTGACCATGACGTTGGGGACTGTTGTCCTGCCCGTCTTTTCAGCCAGCAAGGCCTGGAGCTCTTTGCCTAGCGGATGCTCATTGAGCTCTACAACATAAGGAGCAGGCTCTATGACGTATTTGTCTAGTAGAATACCCTTGGCTCTCTTCGAGAAAGAGCAGTACGTTTTGGAGAATATAACAACTAGAAGAACTGCAGTTAGTTGGGAGTCAAATGCAACCTTATTCATTATGATGATGCAGCATACTCGGGGACTTCTTTAGAATCCGTTGTAGGGTGACTTCAGCGTTGGAGTCCTCATCATCGGCTTCCGTCCTGTCGTATTCGTCTTCGTCCTTGACGTCTTGTTTGGAGATTCTTTGTTTGCCCCTGAGCTGGCCGCCAGCGGAGCTTCCCACGCCAACGACTTCGCTCGGCGCATCGGGCTTCAGCGGAGCTTTCGCATTGGCCTGATCCTTGGCTTGCTGTTCGGCGGCTCGCAGTCTCTCGGCCATCTCCCGCGCAAGTATCTCATCGTCTTCGTCAACACTGCCGTCACCGTCATGGTCTTTCAGGTTCGAATCAGCGGCAGACCCCGTGCCGCCCATGACAACCTGTCCCCCAGCTCCATGCCGTTCGTCTAGTCCGTCCGCTGTCTTTCTAAAGAAGCTGTCTATTGTTCGGGGGTCGCGGGGCGCTGATTGTCGCATCCTGGATGTGAAGAACAGCACGGTAAAGACGATAGCGAGAACCGTTACCATTAAGAGGCGCACCCGTCTTGGGGAAGGCATCGTGTCGGGCGGAAAGGCGAATTGGGTCGACAACCCTCTCAGCAGCAGTTTCGCTCTCCTCCGCTCCGGGGCGAGGCTCTATATATCCACGCGTAGGGTTCGATTGGTTGGTGGAGGCCTTCGACGGCAATCAAACAGCCGAAGACTATCGGTTATTGATCAATGCGACTGGCAGGTACGTTTGTCCGTAGCAAATGGCTTATCGAACAGCGGACACAAACATGCCTTGGTCGGCTGGACTGAAGCGGCTGTATGCTGATGAGCATGAGCCTTGACGCCTCCCGATCAAATGTCCAGACACAAGGCAAAGATCTAGAATGTAAGATGTGGACGTGGGATGTGATTGTCAAGAAGGAGCTGGTTGAATGTGATTTTGGGGGTGTAATTGTAAGGTAAGTGGTAGGTGGTACGGTGGTACCTGAACATATTACCGAGTTTATTAGGTGCCTATCTAACGGAATATCTATCTAGGTACTACCTTAGATAGGTATCTTAGGTACCTATGTTAGGTAGATAGGTAGGTAGTCTAGATTACTGTACGGAATAGGAATGCCTATGGCCGATCGATCCAGAAGCCGGTGTCCACTGAGACACCTAACTCTACACTAATACCTACACCAGAGCACCCCCAGAGCCACTGCAATCCATGTCCCGGCTGTTGAATCGATAATCTAGATACAGTCAGTAGTTACCTATCTAAGCATCCATACCTATTTCCAATCCCGGTCAACTGATGATGAATGTGGGACCGCGTCGACCCTCCTCTTGCTCATCCATTCATCCATTCATCCATTCACCATCTCCCGCAATACCTAGTTAACACAACCACCTTAAGGTATAGGAAGTCTTGACTGAGGAGCAAATCGAGATCATTGTTGGCTCATTCACTTAGTCAAAGAGCTCGACAAAGTGCACAGCCGACTGCACGATGCCGCCAATGTATTACCACAAGAGAACGTAGCAACTCTCATATGCTTACTTTTCCTTCTAACCGGGACGCACCGAACCATGGAGGTCTAGGTAAACCTACCTACCTACACTACATACCTCCCAAACCCCATGGTCTGAGAGAGCAGCGTGGCCTCATGGATGTGTTTAATCAACCGGTCATCAGGGAAGCAAACAAGTCCTTTCGTATTCAAGCGCCGAAGCGTCAACATCAAATGACCTAAGCGGACTCAAGAATGCCTTGCTTCAGCTTGCACGCCTAGTACGAGGCGTCTTCGCTGACCAGCCAACACGTCGGTTTATCCATGCATTCACTCTCAGTTCCAACTTCTCATAACATGGAAGTCTGGATTTCTGATCGATACGGCCCTCATAGCTCAGGGCATTCGATACTTGTCGCAACCCGGAAAGGTTTGCGCGCGCGCTCATGTTGGGTATGCCACAATGGATGACAATGACTTGGGCCTGCGTGTATTCATCGGGAGAACTCAAGAGAGGTACCTACCTACTTGCTACGGAAGCGAAGACAACCAAAGATGCGAAATTCTCGTGGGCTTCAGTTGAACAGGGACCGGGAGTGTACCAATTGAAGCCAACAAAGACGAGGGGTATTCAAGGTGTACCAAGAGTCGTGGCATATCGTGTCAGATCACCACGATTGCAGAGCTACGGGAAGGATTGCGATTTCACGAGTCCATCTGTTCCGAAGCAAATGCATTGGCCCGGACACGTCGAGTTATAAGCGAAATCGTCTAACCACGAATTGAATAGTAGGTCTGAGTCTAAAAGATCCGGTTGACCAGAAACAATAGGTACATCTGTTCTACCTAGCAGACCAGGAGTTGCGCATCCCTTCATCGAGCCATGGTGTGAAACTGGTGAACTTGGAGATAAGTGTTCGAAGATCATCTATGGGATATCACGATCTTGTCGTGCCTCGTCATTTCACCAGCCGACCGTATTATGAGCGAATTCAATTCTATCAAAGAATTATTGGAATCGATGCGGGAAGCAATCCGAGCGCACTACCTAATCTCTTTCTATGCTTGGCGGCGTTCTCAGTGTGGCATTTCATTCAGCAACATTACAATCGCGAAGCCCGAAACCGCAGACTGTTTCAAGGGCCTACTCATCGACCTTGACCAAGCCAAAGCAGATGGCGGCCCAAGCGAAGCACGACATCTCACTGGCACAATGCGTTCTATGGCAGCAAAAGTAGACCATACCTATCGTCACGATCTGGTGTCGTTTTTCTACGTCCTACTTTGGATGTGCGTACGCGAATCACATCGTAAAGGCAAGTCTGGACGAGGAAGGGGGCCACGCGAGGGAAGCCGCTTGGGGAAATGAGGGACTAGCAGTCTCAAGGATAATGCGGACGACAAAGAGCATCAAATGACCTAGGTATAGTCTTGACCGTATCATGGACGAATTCCCGGAAGGTTCAGATCTTGTCAAGCCGCTCTGCCCAGGGATTAGGGACATCTTCCCCGCGGAACAAGGCATCAGAGCATTTGTAACGTCCAGTGGAGACCCGGATCAACTGCACGGTTCCATTATAGCGGCATATGATAAAGCTATTCGTGGCCTACCTTGATTTTGTCGAGTATGCATCTTCCATCCGTGCAGACACAGTTATGATGCTGGCGCTTGCCTAGGTAGGCAGCTTTTCGCCTTGCACTACTTAATATCATACGTTCAGCCGTAATATACCTAAGGAGGCGGTCCTACGAGGCGCACCATGTGTGTATACGGACGGTCCTGCGACCTCGTGTCTCCCGGAGAAATATTCCGACAAGTAGTGTTCGTAATGAAAAAGTTTTGGACGGGTTGAGGCTGTTTTCGTACCTACATATTGGCGCGGTTCGTATTCTAGGGAGAATGAGACCTTGGGCCCTAAAAAATAAAAGAGGGGGTGGGGGGGTGAAAGCAAGGAGCCGAGGCATCATCCCGGTCCCGTAAGAGATCCGTATCCAGATCTAAGTACTAGGATCCGTCGTTAATTGATACTTACCTAGATAACTTACCTATCTAGGGTTGACCGTTCCATTACACTACCTAAGGTTAGGTAGGTAGTTAGGTACCTTGCTGACCCTAGGTTACCGTTCGTTACTGTGCGTAGGTAGGTAGGCACGAAGTAGGTATCTATACCTAGTATGTTCCATGGGTCAGCTCACGAGTTATGCAGTTATGCAATTATACCCAAAATATTATGCATTTTTCGGATGGGATTAGGTACACCGGGTTATGTAGTAATCTAGGTATGAAAGCCAAAAGTACGTAATATTGGCATACCGGCATATATACGTTTTCCTTCCGTACCTCCTGCAACCTCCTTATCCCTGACTTCCATCGTGCTTTCTAGGCATCAAGCCAAGTACAATAAGTGGGCCTACAGTCCGAGAGGAACGTTTCGACATCCCAACTTGTTTCCCAATCCAACTTCTTCCCGCTACACGCAATATCTTTGCTTTGGACATTCCATCGAACCCACGCCGACTTCATTACTTACCAGCCATCATTATTCGCATCGCCGGTCGTTTCCCCCCATCCCCGAGTTTGATCACCGGCCCTCGCTTCTTCCCGGCGCCAAGTTCCAAGAACAGCCCATCTGCCTTTCTGGCATTCCTTGCATTCTTGACCGGCTCTTTCCGGGGGTCTGGGCTGGGTTGATCGAGAAACACAGTGATTTGTGCGCTGTACCGGCCGTATGCCTCCGCCGCCTCCGCCGCCGCCGCCTCCGCCTCCGGGCGTGGGAGGGCCGCCACCGCCTCCCCCTCCTCCTCCTGGAGGCATGCCTTCACGGGGTCCCGCCCCAGCCGCCGCGGGTCGCGTAAGCTGCGACGTAAAGAATATGCCTATGGTGCTTTACTAAGTATTATACCCTAGGGCGCTCTACTCGGCGATATTCAGAAGGGAATGAAATTGAAGAAGGCCGTCACGAACGATCGATCCAGTCCTCTAATTGGAAATACATCCGGTGGTGTTGGAGGAGCACCACCTATTGGAGGGGCACCTCCCATTCCAACATTTCCCAAGGCTCCGGCTGGAGGGTTGGCTCCTCCCATTCCAGGCAATCGGACACGCAGCAATAGCGACCAAGGAAACCGAGATAGCGTGGCCGTGGACTCGGCTCCTCCACTCGCAGGTTTATTCGCCGGTGGCATGCCTAAGTTGAAGAAACGGGGAGGCGGCGTCGATACAGGAGGTAAGCCAGTAGTAGTATTTTTGGTGCAAAACCTCCAGATCACAACGAAATCCTAACTGCTGATTTACCTGTAGCTGGCCAAGACGCTTCGTACTTGAACGAGTCAGAGCAAGCTTCGGCGCCAAAGGTTCCTTCAGCACCACGACCGCCTATTGGAGCCGCACCCGCGATACCAGGACGCATAGTCCCCGATATCCCAAAAATACCATCGCTCACCCCGTCAGTGGTAAGCCTGCGAAAGACACCCAGTAACGCACCGCGGCCTTTATCATCCGTGTCGACTATATCATCTAGAGGGCCGCCACCTCCTGTTGGGAAGAAACCCCAACAACCGAAGCCTAGGAAGCCTTCATCAATGTCAACAGCACCGTTGTCTCAACCCCCTCCGCTACCCGATGCGCCAGCCCCTCCGCCTCCCCCATTATCAGCGCCAGCGCCACCTGCTCCCCGCCCGCCTCTCCCGTCCGCGGCGCCCGCAGCGCCCGCCCCTCCCCCTCCGCCGCCACCTTCAGCTTCGGCGCCAGCTCCCCCTCCACCGCCGCCTCCGCCGCCAGCAGCGGCCTTGCGGCCACCGATAGCGGCCTCACGCTCACAGCCAGCTCCACCACCACCGCCTCCACCACCTGCTCCCTCAGCGAGTAACACATCGTTATCGAATGTCGCCATACAAGCTGCAATGCGTGCGACGAGTGCTCACTCTTCTGTAGTAGCAGCTCCCCCAGCGCCTCCGCCACCCCCACCACCAGCTTCCGCACCCAGTCCTCCTTCTTTAGCTCCCCCTCCACCCGCCCCGCCATCAGAAGCGTCTTCGGCGACAAATCGGCCGCACACGAGTTCGAACCTCCGCACCGCAATGTTAGATCCGAGCTCATACACACTACTGCCCACTAACGGCTCAGGAACGAAAAACTCAAGTCCCACAGGTAGCGCGACCGCGAGTCCTCGTCCAACGGGTCCCGGCGAACGATATATTGTCCAGGATCCCCGCTGGAAATTTGTGTCCGAGAGTTCATTGCCGAAACCTCGACCCTTCCAAGGTGGCGCCAAGAGATATCGCGCGGGTCGTGGAAGCAGTGTTCCGTTAGATCTGAGCTCGCTTTAGGAAAGGACAGGCTTACGTTCATTAAGGACGAGACTACTTAGGCATAAAACCGACGCTCGCGGAGGTCGACCACGCTCATATACCGCAAGCTGAGAACACCTTCATTCCAGACTGAGGGTGACGGACGACCGGATCGATCGGGATAGAGTGTGGATAAGGGGACTATGAAACCCCTTTTAAAGCACTCCGAAGAAATCACAAGACACGCTATTTCTTGGTGTCATGGCGTTTCTCTCGTAGGCAACACATCAGAACGCAAAAAAGAGAAGAACTGAAGGATGGAAAGGGTCCCGTTGGCATAAAGTAGACCAGACTAGATAGTAGCTCTTCCAAATTGAAAAAAACCGCGTTTTCATGCCTAGGGCACGTGTAAAAGAAATGCAAATCATACATTTATTCACGGACGACAGAGTTTGATGATGTGGCGAGGTGATGAGTAAAGAAAGATCAATCAGCTACCTTGGTTAGCTACCTTGGGTGTCCCCGTTGCTACTTCTTAGAGCTGCGTATAAAGCACGAGCTTCAACGACGCGTCTAAACCTTTTTCCCTACCTATTTAATCTACCTAGGTAGGTCGGGTCGAACAGAGGATTTCTCTATGGGTAGGTAGTTCGATAAGTACTTGCCATACATATTTCTGGGATGCTTTATCTCTCGAGACTTGTCACCAATCAAAGCCGTGATGAACAGACCACATCACGCACGACAATCTCCATTGTTTTTTTTTCAACTAAAAGCAAACCACAAAATAGGTAGAGGAACAGATAACCCCCAAAGATGCCCCCTCGAACATTGAGTGACTACCCTCCAAATACACTGATAGAAACGCATTCATCCGATCGGTACCACTCCTACCCCAGCTAATGCTTTCATCCACACAGACGTTGTAAATGCCCGGCCCTGCCCTCACTACGAGACTCGCACCATCAAGGACATGAAAGAATAGCCGCTGATGCGGTAGACGAGAAATGTGAAAGATGTGGGTGCCGATAATCGAGGAGCAGAGTCGCATTTGCCGCCAGTCTCCTAAATGATCCAGCCGTTGACAATGCAGGGGCCAGATATTCAAAGAGATGTGGTGGTTGGTAGGGTACGTTGTTGGTCTGCATCTGAGGATTCAAAGAAAGAAGGCGAATGTCATACTCCTACTTGGTACGAACTGTCGCAGGATATTTTTGACGGGACGGAAGGTTGACAATAACGAGGTGACAAGTACATAGACTCTGAGCCCAAATGGAAGCCAGGACCGGCAGCAACTTGAAAATATTACCAAAAACAGCCGCGTTTTTGATCTGCTGCAATGGTTCCAAGACTTCCGACTGAGGAGGTTTTCAGTACCAAGTGTTTCTGCTGGTTGTCATTCCAGAAGCCTATGCCATCCATTTTCTCCACCATTTTGGCCGCTTTTCGAACAAGGTGATCGACGGACCCGCTCTTGAGAAGCTCATCCGCGGTCCAAGCGGCTTCGTTGCCCAACTCCATCTTCTTATTCTGTTTGAATGCGTTGGAGAGGGTATCAGACTTCAAGAAAGCCTCGTACCACACTAGAGCCAAACCAGGATGGCCACCTTTGTTTTTGTATCGGGAAAACTTGATCCTAACGCGCTGTTTTTCTTCGGTCTTACTCGTTCTATTCATTTCCCAAATCTCGCTAATGTAAAGTCTCTGGACGTCTTTATTCGGCTCAGTTTGAGTCGAACAGGTGGATCCGGTTCTCGGTTCACTGCAATAACGAGCCGTGTTGCGAGTGCGAACCGCGATAATCTCGATGTGATTATAGCTCACGTCGTAGGAGACTTCTAGTTCCGGTAGTCGGTCACCCACATCGGGCCTACTCCCAGTGTCAGTAGAAGTATCTGGAAGTGGGAAGTACTGGGCCTGAGAATAGAGCAAATCATACCGGACTTGCAGCGAATGGGCGAGATCTGCAGCAAACTTTGTACAATCATCGTTCAAATCCCGTGATGTAGATAGTACGATTCGGAAATCCCAGGTACGCTTGGGGCAGTGTACAGCGAAGCAACTTTGATCACACTTGAAAGGTCTGACCTTGGCAGCAAATGTGAAGGCATCAATTTCCACAATAAAGTCCAACTCCAGATGATTCACGGTCTTTAATCGACATGTGAACTCATAGATTGAAGACCTCTTATCCGCTGGATGCTTCCACATGGGCTCGCCGTTTTCGCCAATTAGATTGACCATTCGATTGGCATCTGCGCCTAGAGTCGTCAGAACTCGAGTGAACTGAAGCTTATCATGAGTTGTATGCCTCTTGTTGATTTCACTTCGAATCTGTTCCACCTTATAGTACTTGTCGTCGTCATCATCTCCTAATTCTTGGACATGCGATCTTTTAATGTTAAGGAAACAGAATCGGCCCAGATCAATTCTGAGGTCGATGCGACCTGGCCACATTGTCAAGGGAAAGATAAGGTTTCCCAGTGATTTGTTGATGGTTCCAATCGTGTTGGGATCAAAGTTGTGAATGGTCTCCGGAACTGTACGTGATTCAGTCCGCTGATCCATAGTGGTATGAAATGATCTTGAGTCTCTCTCATTGCTCTCAGTAACTCGAGGCTTTGGCATCTCAGCAGCTAGTAAGGCTTCCGAATTGAACTGTCCATTTTGGCTATTCTGGCGCCCTCGTCGCTCGACCATAAGAAGTCGTTTGCATTCTTCCCAAAGATGTACGAAGGGATCAGGCCCAGTGAACTTGGATGGCTTAAGCTTAAAAGCAGAGGTGGGATTATCTGGTTGACAGTTTAGTAACTTTGCCGCATCGACCCAATGATCCGAATTAACACCATAAGACCGAGGGGTTAGTGGCTCGACCACATCGACGGAACGGCGTAGATCGACGTCAATTGTCAGAACTGAATCATCGAAAGACAGGATGCTGATTGGCCCTTTGGAGTCTTGGGAAGTTCCAGTTACTCTGCGGTCGTTTTCAGCAGGGGGAACAGAGAACTTAGCTTGAGTCGTGACCGCAGGATTCTCACTCCAATCGCTCTCATCGCATCCTCGGGTGTGATCATCTCCGTAAGCCTTGAGACTTTGGCCGCATTCACTGTACACTGGATGTTCCGATTCGACACGGGAGGTAGCGATGTTTGATTGGGGACTAGACGGATATTCGTTATCATCGACAAGCTTGTTTGTTAGGCTGCTTGAAGCGTATTCGTGGCCAGGTGGGGTCGAGACGGTTGAAACCCAATTCTCTATTTTTGGCCGGAGTTCAGCTTGATGGTTTGTTGGGCTCGGTTGCGGCTCAACAACAGCAAGATCCAATCCGGGCGGCCGCGCATCCCTAGCCGGATATTTCCAGTCCGCCCTTTTGAAGGCGTTGAACTCTTCACTCTCAGGTGCTTTCTTGATAACCGGCGTAGCTTTGCTCGAGAAGGATGGTTTCTCATTCGGTGTTGCATTAGCTGGGTCCAAACGCACGACCACACCTTTGCGGAAAATGGGAGCGTAGCGGTTGGACCCCGGCCAGTCAAAACGGTCCAAGATGTAGCTTTGTAGTAGCTTCTCTTTCCTATCTGCTAGAAGTCTGAATTCCCCCATGCCGGATTTGTCCCCTTCGCTATGGATAAAAATCTCGACGACTTGTGCTGTGTGTCTTGGTGCCAGCGACTAAACAATCAGTAACGTGGTCAACAGTCCACAATTGACTAGACTAGATCATAACTCACAAAGAACCTAGCCAGGTTGTCGAGCTTTTGCTTAACAGTAGCAATATCCTCGACTTCAGCTGCGCCAATATAGATTGTGCATCTGTTGGCGCTGGCTATCAATGTAGTGCCAGTCAGTCGCTGTATCTTAGACAACACACTTGATGGGAACATATTGTCCGTCGTAATCCCCTTCTCTCGGTAGCTCTCGGGAATGCCCCAGGTTTGCCTGAAGTCGCATAAAGCGACACCACGAGGATACAAGTACTTATCAGGGAGCTTGGTCTCTTCATCCAGTTGAGATTTGCTCGCCAGCCAGGCATCCATAGGGATTAAACCGGCGCATCCGTCCTGTGCTCTGTTAGATATTTCTAGGTCAATTAATGAATAATCAAATATATGGGAGCCTACCAGCCCCTTTTGCCTCTCTTTCTGGGCTAATTGGTTCAGGGTGGCCGTCACCAAGGTCACTATACTGGATTCCTGATGAGACAAGCATCTGATCTTGAAGATGTGGGCGCTAGTATCATAGATGATCTCTAGGTTCTGCAGTTACAATTAGTTTTCAGGCTGAATTAAGCAGTTGTTTTTGGGAATCGAGGGAGTGGAGCTACTTCGTCTCGTTGGTACAGGACTTCATAGAAATCGTGTATGCCTTTTGGTGACAGCACCCAATTGGAGCCCATGATAAACTCCAGGGGCTCGGTATCATAGACCTGCGGCTCATCGCTCCTGGTGGTTTCGGACATGGCCCTGGTAGACGCAGTCGGAACCACCGGGTTGGGGATATTGGTAGCGGACGATCGAGGCACCGCGGCGGAGAGATCGTGATCCATGGTCAACTGAAGTCTAGCGGTCGTTGCCTCGTCAATGTGTATTTGTTTTCTAAACGACAGCCAGTGTTAGAGAGATAATTAGGGATAGTGAAGCGTGAGAATGGGATGCCGCAGGACACTGGGAACAGGTAAATATAATAGTAGGCATGGTGGCTAATTCGTGCCTAGAACGTCGGATCATGTTGGAACTGGCCAGGAGAGCCCAGAGGGCAGGATACCAAACAATGACTGGCAGGCATCTCTCAACAAACAGAATGCTTGAGCCCTTGAGCACAGGGCCAAGGAAAAACCCGCCTTTATGAAACGCGTCGACAAGGACGCTTGGTGCGCGTTAGCTGCACAATAGGTTTTGACACAAGACGAGGGAAAGTGTACCTGGGTAGGTATTTGCAACGAGTCCGTATACGGTTGTGTTGTTTTGCATAGGGATGTGTCCAGAGTCAGAAGAGATTGTTGACTTACGAGGGGCGGTGGAAAGCTGTAGAGGGGCTGCCCTACAATAATGGTTGTAACGGAGACAAGAGGATGGAATCGGGAGGAGTAACGAATTAAAGCTGATAGTGGTCAGGTTAGAATAGTGTATGCGCCTAACGAACTGGAGGGATGGGAGAAGAGAGGACCGAAAAGCCCCAAGTAGAGAGGAAGAGATAGTGAAATGAATGCGCAATCACGGGTGGAATTGCTACCGAAGCAAACACCGAAACACCATAACGGCCCGGAATCCCTTAAGGATTGGCGAGATATGACCACCTAGCAGAGAAAGTCCAACGTGCATGGAAGAAGGTAACTCACGGTACAATAGGTAGGTAGATCGGTAGACGAGCTCCCGGCTGTTCTGATCGTTGCCGAGTTTTTGAGGCGCCTGAGGGCATACGATGTGATCTGGGGAAGTCTAGGCCGGGTGACTGGAGAAGGGTGGGCGAGAAGGTTGTAAAATGGGAAGTTGGCAGGGTGGGTGGCAAGATTGTAAAATGGGGGGCCTACATGTAGTTGACAGGCGTCAAAGACCAGCTACCCAAAAGAGAAAAAAAATAAAAAATAAAAATAAAAATAAAAGAAAGGGGTGACATGTGCGGTCTTAGGGTGCTCTTTCCCATCTTCCATCTGATCTCAGGAGTGGCTGCACCTGCCTCGCGATATCCCCATGAACGGTCTTTCTTTCAAGGATAAGGACATAAGCTATCTAATCACATCCATGGCATCATAGGCAGATGGACTACCTTAGGCACCCGACCTCACTGCTCCTAGGCAGCCAGCGGTAGGCATATATGCCTTCGGCAGTCTGGGATCAACATGACAAGGCCGTCATTGAAAAAAACATACATTAACTGCGCCCAAAAAGTTGTGGTCTGAACGAGTGGGTATATTCAACTGTGACCCAAGGGTCAGAGATATGGGGGTATTGGGGTATGGAGAAATGGAGAAAGCAATAATCAAACGCAAAATGTTGTATTCGTACAATTTATTCATGTACATTTGCCCAGACGCCGCCTAGTTGCCTTTTGTTCGAACCGATAGACCGCCCGTGCCTTACAATCCGGCCTGATGAGACAGGGGAGACAGGGCGAGTGTCTACATCGTTAGGTTCCTTAGGCCCTTCAACGCCTTTCATATGCCGTAATATCCAGATTAAATTGGAGGTTAGGAAGTCATCGGCCCCCCTCATCTCGACCGACTCATGTGGTCCGTGGTCCGGGTAGATGAAGCCGTGTGTGTCGAGGGCGAAATGTCTAAAAGCGCCCGGTGGTTGCGTTCGGAGAGGCCTCGAGCGTACCAAGCATCCGGGTATGATCAATACCGTCTAGCCCAGCCGATTAGAAAACAAGTGAACACGGCCGTATCATACATTGGTAGCCTTTGTTGAACAAACGGTTCCCTTTACTCTGCTCCCTTAACATTCCGCTTGACGTTAAGCGCCCACCTCAGCTGGCCTAGCACTTGTTTAGTCTCTTCTATCGTCTTTAACTGTTCTCCTTCCCTCTTGCGCGCGTTTTCTTTGATGGCTCGCAGGGCCTCTTCTTGTGCCCGTTTATAAGCGTCGAATTGTTGGCTGATTTCGTCTTTCTGTCTTTTCAGATCTCGGATATTGGCGTCTTGTTGATCACAGAGGTCTCGTAAGATATTAATCTTATCATCATCCTTCAGTCTCTCGTCGGTTAACGCTTTGATTCGCCCGTCCATTTTCGCCAAGGCGCGTTTGACCTCTTCACCTTGCTCTTTCCAATGGGTCGAAATAGCGTTGTATCGGCCCTCCATTAAGGCAGCGTGCGCACCGGCCTCTTCGACTTGAATCTTGGTTTCATGGCGAGTGCTTTCCATTTCTTGCCGCCATATCCGTTCCTTTTCTTGGGCATCTGCGGTACGCTTCTTCTCTAGCTCGACAGCACCTTGCAAATGCTCCACCTGACGTTCTTTGCGGCTCAGGAGGGTCTTCGTGACGCTTGCTTCCAAGAGCCGCGACTCATACTCTGAAATCATGCGCTCCATTTTATCTTCGACTAGCTTTGCCGCTTGTTTCGACTCCTCCGCTTTCAGTCGCTCGATATTCAATTCACGTTTCAAGACTTCATTGTCGGATACCAACTTGTTAATTACCCGACCCGTCTTTCCCAGCCCGGCCTTACCAACGGCACCGTCCCATTGTGGTGATCCATCGCGACCTAGGGCGTTGTCGTCGGTCATTGAGAGATCTGGTGGATGAAGATACGACGAATTGTCTGCGCCGTTTTCCTTGCCCCTCGGGGTCGCATCATTAGAAGACATCTGTGAGTCCGCGAGATTGGTCTGGGGTAAACTGGGATTGGAAGCTATAGATTTCAGACTCGGCGCCGACGGACTTGGAGCTCCTTGCGGCTGCGAGGTGTAGGAAGATCCGCTGAGATTACTCTTTACGGAGCTGGCAAAGCCACTATCGCGGGTGGATGTGGGTTCGGAAGAGGTATCTGACGAAGCGTCGAAGCTCCGAACGGCCCGTATCGTAGAAGTATTTTGTTGCTTTTTCGTCGGATCATGAGGTGCACCGTTGGAGCGTGTGGAATTCATAACGCCGTTCGCGGCGGGCGCAGTCTTTGGTTTCGAAGTCTGATCCGAAGCAGCATGCGCTGATGCTGTTGCGCGGTAAGAGTCAGCTATAATGCCACGCTATTCTAGCAAAGAATAGACTAGAATGGATGTTTCGTGGTTTGGGTTTTTTTTTTCGGCTTTTGGCTTTTGGCTTTTTGGTTTTTTTTGGGGCTTGGCTTTGTTCGGAAGTATAATGGAGACAAGTGAGAACAGAAGGTTCAGACAGCAGTAACAGAACCAAGTCATTGAATCGAAAGGAGGGCTCGGACAGTTGGGCAAGGCATACCGTTGTTCTTGTCAGCTGAAGTGCTATTCTTTGAATTATGGGTTGACCGCGATCTATGCAGCAGGCTGGGCATGTCAACGCAACGGCCGTAAGCAAGAGAATAGAGCGGTTCGAATGGCTCTGCAACGGGTTCAACGACTTCGATCGACACGTCTACTTCGGGTTCCGATGGAGGCCTCGGCCTTGAGGCGGTCGCAGCACGTAAACCTAGAAAAGCCGATACCAGAAAGAAGCCATATAAACGAGAGAAGAGAAGTGTGAAATAGGCAGATAGTATGCAATGAATTGTAAGCTGTACTGTATTTGGTTGAGTATTTGGGCGAGCAGCGCGAGAGGACGACGAGGACTTCGAGAAATGGTTTTCCCCTTCTAGGTACGAGGCATGTAAACATGAATCGCATTAGGGTAGATCAGGTAAGTACCTGAGGTGTGCACTACCAACTGCAACGAGAAAGGCAGCCGGGCAGGAATGTCCCATATTCTGGGCACTTGTAGCGTCACCAATTAATTATAGGTCCGACAAGGATAGCAACGATGGGATGTTATCGTCCGTGAAGCTATCTAAGCACCCACACATAGGTACCTATCTCGACAATGTTGTTGCTGTTGGTCTTTCGTGTTATGGTCACTGATCAAGTTCACTTACTTACCTTTGAGCATTAATTACCGCTAGGTACCCATCCATGCTCTGTACTTGAGAGCGTAAGAGGAGGTCCTACTGTAAAATCCCGTACCTTAGATAGCGACTCCCAAGCCGCTAAAGTCTGCTAGAGTTTGAGGTGTTAGTCAACTGTACCACTACCTATATTAGATACCTAGGTACCTACTGTGGCCGCCCAAATAAGTATATGTGAGCTAGTGTTAGTAGTCTGTACCCCAGTAAAAATCTCCAAGTACCTGCTTAGCTAGGTAGGTACGTATAGTAGGACTGAACCACTCTCCACGGTGCTGAAGCTCTTAGATACATGGTAGGTTAGGTACCTAAGGTAGGTTTTATGGCATCTGCTGCTTGCGCACATACCTACCAAGCCAAAATGTTAATCTTACAAGACTTGGACATGGAATTCAGGGCAAACAAATACATGTGTGAATTTCGTATTGATTTGGCAGAGACGTATGTCCGTATGAATTAAGGAATTACAGATACTGTACCATTGGATCGTGTAATAATACCTATTTGGCATTGCTACCATACTAGTCTGGTTCCCTGGGTCAATTCTTTAGTTTAACCCTACTATGTACTTACGCGATGTGTGTACAGTAGCATGCATCGGACAATCCTGAATTCGGCATGCATGTACCATCACCTGAATTACTCAAGCAAATCAACAAGTTTCATAGATGATAGTTAGCGGATGTCGGATCATGGATGACCAAGGTTAGATGCTATCTGTAACCTACCTACAGTCTGTACCGAGGTCTGTTGCGCATGCTACCAGGAAGAGAGGCAAAAAGGTGGGACACTCGGTTTCCCCTCCATCACCAAATCGTGAATATTCAATCCAAGTTCCAACTGGCAACCAGCCCATTTCTCTCTTTGGGTCCGTGAAATTATGTATCCTGCCGACTAGCCTAGATGAAGACGGAATACCTAGTTACGGCTAGCTAGGTGCTCACTTTATATTGGTAGGGAGTGGACCGACCCTCAATCAAAGTTATCATAGGCATTTTAGCCAAGAAAGAAGATTACAATTCGTCTAGTGCCCCCACAGACCGACAGACGCGACGCGATCACGGCGACACAACTAGATAGGTAGGAGGTACATACTAGTTAGTACACCTCCTTACGACTGCCGGACTTTTGACACTCTGCCCACCACACCTCGACGACCAATCAAGAGCAAGTTTTCTCGCTCTCAGTTTCCTGAAAACCGGACTAGGTATATTCTTCCTATTTTACCGGTATGTAGGTAATCTGTATTACCACGGGTACAACTGACCCGTGTTAGGTACCTATCTACCTTACCTATCTAGATATCTACCTAGATAGTGAAGGCAATTACGATCCAAGCCCAGCGCCGCAGCGCGATGCTTTTTCGACTTCCCGATGCGCTTAGCCGCGTCAATAGGTACACTAAAAATTGCCTTGATTGACGTAATTCCCTTTTGGTTATTCCCGACTTGCGCTACCTACCCACCTACCTCCTCCTACCTACCTACCTATCTAGCCTGTTACCTACCTAGATAGGTACCTAGACACCCAATTCAATATCACTGCGATTCCTTCTGGTTTTTTTGTCGACAATTCCCTTGCCAATTTTACGATATATAACTATTTCTTCGTAGTCCGCAGGTAATAGTTTTTAGTCAATGTGAATCATTGTGTGATTGTTAACCCTACTTACCTGGTATTCACTTGGCCTACGATGGGTATCGTTTGGCTACCTGGCATCTACCCCCGGGAAGAGACCCTTGTCAATGTGTCCATCTTACTCAGAAGTTAGGTCACAGGTGGCCGAGCAACGCGATATACCGTATGCCGCAGCCGAACAATAGAGCCGGCGCCAACACGGCCGGAACATAGATAGTACCGGCACATGTCCAAGCTGGATGCTCTCTCTTCCAGATAATATCCGATAGGTACCGATATTGATAATCCTCCCGAGAACCCCTCATGTATACGTCACACCTTGGCACGGACTGACGACGTTGTCGTTACAGGTAGGTATATCTAGATACCTTTCTGCCTAGATACGGTATACCTCCTCGCCTCAGTGCTCACAATTTTCATGAACATCAAACAGATTCATCGGAAAGCCACCCCATTCAGCGCCCCTTTGCACGCCAAGTCCGCCGTAGGCGACTATCTGTGCAGTTCCGCGTCGTACACAATGTAATTACCGTCATGTGCATCTGTTAGTCTATGTAGATCATCCATCAGCCGTGTCCATACCGTCCCGTCGCGTTCGCCAACTCCCACATTCAAGAATAAACAATAAAAAAAAAAAAATAAAAAAAAAATAAAAAAAAAAGCCAGTTGTTCACGTTCACGTTCACGTTCACGTTCACGATGAGAAACAAGTACAATGCAGTAGCTTCATGGTGTCTCATGTCCCTCTTTTCTGATTCATACAGTAAAACAACACGGGCCACATATGCTGCCCCTTTCACAAATAAACATTGAACGCGACTTGATAAAACCCAAATGCCAGCAACATGACTCGGCTTATTTTATACCACCGCGTCAGAGGCTCAGAGCTGACCCTCAGTCTAGATTTGCACCTAGACTAGATCAGAACTAGATTTGCATATGTCCTATGAAGCTCGAATTACATAGTCCACTCGCTCTCCCTGGTGCAACGCCTTACATACTGCCTCTGTCAGCATCAGCAAGTGCACAGGGGAACCGCTCTTTTCTCAAACACCGTAGCCAAAAAGGACTGGAATGGTAGCATGGGAGTCTCTTCCTTGTACGCAGCCCTCTTTTCTTTTGCCTTGCCATTAAAAAGGAAACACTATTATACATCGTGGAGACCAGATAATTCTTTTTCCTGCTCTTCGCATCAATCATGTTCTCGGGGTATCATGTCGCAACAACCGTGCCATTGGCGCTTACTGTGTCATCACCATCAGCATTCCGCTGCGCTGCCTCTATGAAGCCGGGACGCCATTTTTGCAAGTATTTAGCCGCCACGGGTCGCGCATCTTCATACGTGGTCCATATATCCTGGACCGTGTCAAGTGCAATGTTCCGGGCCGGCGGCCGAAACATCACAAGATAATACAAACTGGTAAGAGCGAGATTCACTAGACTTGGATCTCGACATAGCGTGGTGACTCTCGATAGTATCGAGACTGTGAGCTCCGGTAGTTCGCTGAGGAACCGTGTTAAAACCTTATCCTGTGCATGAAGATATGGGAGAAAGGCATCAATGAGACGGAGCGTCCATTTCTCGTACGTTTGTATGCATCGTTCATGAGAAGACACAAAAAGTGACTGCAGCCGTTCGTTGTACCATTCCTCGCTCAGCCACGTGACCGCCACGTCGATCCGCTTTCTGAAATCTTCGAGTACGTAGGTATAGAGCATTTCCCGTAGGGTATCGCCCATGCTGAATGTGGGAAGCGCGGAAGTACTACCATCGTCCTGGGTCGGAAGTTTGTCAAGGCTAGCGTTAGAGCGAGTAGCTAAACGGGTCAGGACAGTGATCCAAGAATCGCGGTCGTACGAGCTGGCGGCGAGCCTGTTTAAGCCGGCTTTGGATTTCTTCACGGTAGATTCGTCGAGGGTTTTCATGTTGCAGAAGACGCGCGCAACCACCCCCTGACCAACTTTCGTAGCTTGTTCTGGATCCAAGATAGGCGGAGGGGGGAGTTTGAAAGCAGGAAGTGCCAGCGCCCCTAGGACGGGTGCCTCTAAATCACGTCTTTCATCAGGCGGCGATGAGTCGAGCTTATTGAGAAGCTGCTCGGTATCTTCAGCAGCGTGATAGTCTGGCTCGTAATCATCATCGTCATCGTCTTCCACGTCCAGTGGAGCAGTTTCGGGGTTGAAGGGCTGTTGGGCCGCTTCATAGCAGGCCAGTAGGCGAGAACGAATACCCTAGAAATAAATCAGCGAGAGGGTCAAAAATGCTGGTACAATATTTTCCCCCTACATTTATAGCCCGTTCAAGGAGTTCTGTGTCGAGTTGGGCAATAGTCCGAACGCTAATCCTAGCGGCCAGCTGGGCTGGAATATTCTCTCTCACGCTGAAATTCTTTAAACCCTCATTGGTTGTGAACGTGTAAAGATCAGCCAGACTATTTGCCCCGGGTTTGAGGGGGGTAATTTCAATCTGAGGTTGCGTAGATAAGGTAGGGCGCAGACGTTTTGGCTCTACAACGTTAAGTTGGTCAAGCGCAGCACGTTTTTGTCCAGTTTCATCAAAAATCTCAGCTCGTGACCGTGCAAGATGTTCGACATACTGCTGCATACGACCAGCAAGCGGGTTTTGGGGATCCCTAACAAGTACGTCAGTGCTAGAAACAAAATACGTAAGGTTCAGGGCTGACCGTCTATATAGATGCGTAAGCAACATCCTCGTCGTCTTTTCCATCGACTTGACCAGAACCTTGGTTTTAGGCGTCAAGGTAGCATTTGTTGCTAGTCTTAACGGGTTGAAATTGAAGAGGGTAGATACAATGCGATTGGATGTCGTTGGTCGTTGTCGAACTAGGATAGATAAAGTATTCAGGGTCGCATCAATTATCAATGGGTCACTGGAGATGTGGCAGAGACCTGTCAGTTAAACTTTGTCATTAACCTATATCTGAGGGGATCGATCGTACGTGTTCTCGTCGTCTAAAGTGCCCAGCATTCTGTCCAGCAACCCGGAGGCCTCAGCCTCGAGCTGATCGCCATCAAGTATCGAGTGATTTGGCGGAACCATATTGCGCGAAATATCGAGAGGGTCGCCACGCTGCAAGGACAAGTCAGCGAAACTCTGAAAAAAGGACTATCGATGGGTTGCATACTCTTGGCTCGAGGTTGACACTCGAAGTATGAGCTAAGATGACCCTTTGCACGAATTTGATGCAGCATATCCGTACTGTTGGCGGGGCTGTATCCCAGATATCCCGTATTTTTGTCTTGATAGCAGTCATTTTCTCCCATGTTGTAGTATCGTACGAGTTGTTTATTCTGACAAGTGTCTCCCATATTAGCAACGAATCCCTCCGGAAGGGTGGTAGTAAGAAGACTGAGGATGTTGACAGCAGGCAAATAAAAAGCAGCTGCGCATTAAAGTCACAGACTAACGATCCAACAAGGTCTACAGACAAGGCTACGATAAATAAGGTGACAAAGGGGTACCTACATCCACCGCATAGCCAGAGGATATATGCTAGCTGCGGTCTGTATGACACTTCGCAAAACCAGTACATCCTGGGCTGGATCTTCTAGCAGGGACTTTAAAGTGTCGAGAACCACAAGCGATAATGTCTCCTTACTGCTAAGCGGGAGCGCAGGGGTAGCGAAGGCTTCAGCCAGAAAGTCGGCTCCCCATCTTCGAAACTCGAGTTGACTGGATGGGCCGATGATAGGAACAGTCGCTTGGATGACCTGCGGGTAGTATGAGACATCCTTAAAAACTAGCTTTCGAGCGCCTTCCAGCTGGCGGATCTGGTCGGTAACAGAAAGTTGAGGAGCGGCCGCCATGTTGACAACATGTGTCGTGACTATCCCAAACCCAAACAACTCTAGGCGACCAACCAGGAGAAGGGGGATCGACGGCAACTACAAGTGACACCAGATGGAATACCGTGGATTCAAGTCGAGACCGCCGTACGAGGTTCTGGCTGGAGGCCGGTTCGGTGAGCGCGGCACAGATGGTGGACGACGAAAGGTTGTATACCTGAACAATAGACGAGCTGTCAAAATAGAATTGTTGATAGTTAGAAGTGATCAGTTGATTTCAGCGACTTGATGCTGGTAAGAAACAATCTAGGATGATGACGGCGGTCAGGGTTGGTCAGGGACGCAATAGCAAGGGCGTATCGTATTGGCTTCGATAGACCTAGGGCTGAGGCCAGATGTTATTTGTTGCTTGGATCTGCTTAAATACAAGTGATGTCAGTTGGGGGATCTCTTAACCCACCATCGCAACTAATGGCACGGGCCGCGCTGTATGGACGCGTATCTCGTAGTATCGCGAGACTTACTAGTGGAAGTGTATATCGTATCAGTCAACAGGATCCTGATCGCGGACACGTCGAGATAACGCAATCGGTCCCTTCAAGGTGGGGAGACGTTGGGCGGTTGTTGATTTGAGAAGAGGTGGTAGGAAAGTATCGCGGGTCGTCACTTGAAAGAAGCGCGAGACAATGAAAATGAGATGGAGCCTCGCTAAATTTACAAGGTTCCCGTCCATGTCTTGGGTAGGTAGGTACCAGGTATCTTCCGCCCCACCATGGAAGTGTGGGCTATCTAGGTGGCCATCTAGGTAGATACAGTAGGTAAGCACTTATACGCAGGGGAAGTGCGACGCTCATTACCTAGGTATTAATCGCCGGTCGCGACTTCCAGAGACTACCTATTTTGACTGTGGAAATGGAACTGTCTAAGTACTGTATCACGATCCTGCAGGGTAGGTAGTAGTTATCTAACCTTAGTTATCTATGTGCCTTCCTGGTTATAAACTTGTAGGTACGGTCTGTAGCAGGCCTTGATACCTTATCTAGGGTCAAGAAATACAGTGTATCTCGATCCATAAGTATGCACTGTATCTAACTGCCTCTCGACATTTTCCTGCCTGTGTGACCGTGCCTGTCCGTGACTTGTATTGGTTGGTTGCCCGCTGCCCGCCAAAGTTTAGGTACTCAGTACCCTACCAGCTACCTCTAGTTATCTATCCACCGTCTGGGAATCATTTGGTTTGGTAGGTCTGGGTTTTCCCCATTCGAAGAACACCAACCAACGCAAACGGTATCAAACAGCAGCGCAGCTGATTATAAGACAAGTTCGGCCTCCTGAATCCAGTAGAGGAGGTATCTTGTCAGTCAAAATGCTACTTACCTCAGGTAGGTATAGTACGTACCTCCAGATGCATCGAATAAAGTGTCCACCCGGTGCGGCATTCCGTGTTTCGGCGCAGAGTTCGTTGCTCGACTTCACCCTCACCAGTTGCATACAAATCCGCCAGGCAGACAAGAAACCAAGGCATACACGTAATATGTAAGTCACCGGCGTCTGTGCTGTATATGAGAAGCATATCAGCTGGCAACCACCGTGGCGCACACCAAGAAGCCTTGCCTACTATAGAGGGTGCCCAGGGTTGAGGCTGGGAATCGGCCGACATGGACCCTACTCTTGCCGCAGGCTTTTTCAACTGTCAGGCTGGGAAACAATGGGAATCACTGATAAGAGGACGAGCGCGTTGGCGGCGAGCAAACTCAGAAGGTACCCTGCCCAGAGCGTAATGTCTCGAGGCTAGGTATGGAGTACTGAAATTGGAAGTCAAAATTATGGGCGAGAAAGGCGAATTTAACCTCGGAGAACTTGAGCTTGGCCGTCCGTCATCCATTCCTCCTTTCAGGACAGCTCGAGGGTATCCCCTTGCCTTTCAAGGTCAGTCCACAATATCACAGTCAGTAAATGAGTCTCGCCATGGACTCAGGAGAGCAGAAACACAGCGGTGAGTGAGGTTATTGATTTCTCAACCTACTAATATGTAATAGTAACCTATTGGAGACTCGCCCTATATATCCCGTCTGTCGAGATAATTCTAGTTATATCAATCTCACCCCAGTCATTCGGCTTCAAGATCATTCGGGTGCCAAGCTCACCTGCCCTCAGTACTCCGAGTGCATTACGGCGAGCCTGCCTCCGTCGTAGACGAGCGCCAGACCATTGCAGTAGGAGCCGGCTCGGCTCGCAAGATAGAGGATCGTACCACTCATTTCTTCAGAGCCGCCGAACCGCCGCCCCGGAATGTAGTTCATGTCGCTGTGCGGCTCCTTACTGGGATCTCTGCTGGCCATCATAAGGCTCGAGAGCTCGGACGGGAACACTAGGGTATCCAACCATTAGCTCTCCTGTCACAAATGTTGCAGGGCTCATACAACGAATGAAACTCGGAGTATATATGTGTCACTCACCACCAGGGGCCAGGACATTCACTCGGATCTCATATTTCGATAAGTTTGTACTGGCATGTTTGGCCAAGTGGGAAAGCGCTGATTTACTGCCCGAGTACGCAGGCATCGAGACTCTATCCCGACTGTACGCTCCTATGCTGCTCGTGAATACGACTTGACTCTGGATGGAAGGGACATTGCCTCCGTTTGTCGGGGCACCGAACCCGCCCTTCAGCGCGTTCTTGTTGCCGGCGTCCAATAGTTCCAGAAACGCCAACATAGTGAAGTAGGCGCCGGTCACGTTAACGCTAAACGTCTCCGTGAAATGCTCCATTGAAATCTCCTCGAACATCGTCCGCCGAAGCTCCTTTAGAGGCAAGTCGTGGTTCATTCGCGCGGTGGGGCCTAGAATGCCCGAGTTGGCGACTACGAGATTCACATGGCCGGAATCTTGGGCAATGGTGTCTACGGCGGATTGGAGCGAGTCCTTAGAGGTCACATCGCACGCGACCGGTATGAGGCTCTTATTCTCGGCGGCGACGCTGTCGAGGATTTCCTTTCGCCGCCCGAGAATGTAGACCTTGCTTGCCCCGCCGCTGATGAGGGCTTTGGCCATAATCAAGCCAATTCCTTCAGAAGGCTGCTTTAGTACCGTCTTTCTCTGCAAGGGTGCGCGACAACTTACCCGTGCCCCCGCCGGTGACGACGGCCACCATCCCATCCACCCGGAATAAGCTTGCGGTGTCGGCCATGTTCGACCTGCGGATAAATTATAAAGCGATTCTTATTTTTTTTCGGTGCAAGTTGGGGGGGTTGAAAGCTCAGGACAATCTTGCCTTGGGACGGGGGTATTGTAATGAGAGCTCTGAGAATGGCAAAACCTTATGTCTCGGGCTTGGTGTGCCTCCATTCAAGCTTTGAGCAGCACAGTGCTCTAGGTTAAGTTCTATCTAACATCGGAGTTTCGCCACCAAAAGATCCCGCAGAGTAGTCTAGGTCGGGACTTTATAAGTTGTCTATACCATATGGAATCAGTGACTGAATTATTTGATACAGGTGCTGACTCGACGCCACTCAACGAGTTAACCTACTTAAGCTTGTGTGCTAAGTTTACGGGGCAATACGTATGGATACTCACCAGTGCTCTGCCAGTGCTCTTGTAAGTTGTCGCCCACTGGATCTCGTGCGCATTGTTAGCACTACGTCATCCCAGGGGAATTTGGATCATATTATTGCCTCTTAATCGGGTATTGTAGATAGGGGAGCGGCCGCCAGTGAACCATATAGGGCAATCTCGGGGACCAGTCTTTTCCCTCTATTGGGCTCACGATTTACGATTGATATCTCCCCGGATTGACAGGGTGCAAGCACTTCCGAATGCTAATAAAATACACATACATAGGTATCATGGAAGACCGATGGAGGTATTAGGTATGGCAGCCCCGGCGGTGGTTCGGATGAAGCAAGCATGTGTTGAACTGTGAACGTGAAGTCCCTTTTATTAACAACTTCTTAGCATGGATCGTCGCATGGATCGTCGCATGAATCGGGATAAGATCGGTTGTGTTTCAGGTCAACAAATTCCCCATCACGGCCTCGGTCGTTGTTTTAGTAAGCACGACGGGCTACATTTCGTCTGGTTCAACTAGGTATGAGATCGATACCCTCCGTGTGATGACAGATTGCAACTTGCAAGAACTCGCGTTCGACGTTACCGGGGATCTCAGGAACGTCCAACGCTTGAGTTTCTCAGCTTAACCCAGGAGTATCGAAGCAGTAACGCATTCTGAAAGCACAAGGCCCCATCCCATCACCGAGAGATCCGAGTCATGCGAAGTGGACGAGCTGCTGGGGAAGAGCTACTCCAGACTCAAAGAGATCATTTTCACAGGCAGCAGGTGGTTTGTCTTGGAGCTGTAGGCCCCTTGGTGCTATTGTAATACTCACCGCCGGGTATCCTAAGATTCAGTATCGCCGTCTGTCTCGCCAATGCACCAAGACAACGCAAGCTTTATTGGTTGTAAATTCTCATCGATTTCGAGGTGGACCTAGTCGCGGTTGCGGTGGCGGTTGCGGTCGATAGTCACCGCAAAATTGAATAATAGGCAATTTTTATTACTTGAAAACAACGTTCCTGACTGTCAACATACTGGACAATACGAAGCTCTTGGCCTGTGACTGAGTTAACCTAATCGTTTTGTGCCCGTTTTCTTTTTCCCCGCGTTAGACGTTTGAGTATCGACTAAGACTGCGGGTTGTGACTCCAAATAAGTTGAGAGTTACGATAGCCATACTTAGATAATACCTACCTAGGGGATTGCCCGCCTCCCCGCCCACCTACCTAGGTACCTGGTAGGTAGGTGGACACCAAAGGTAATGACTTCATTAGATGAATATGCATAACTATAGGCATAACTAGCTGCAAGTCTGCGGGCTTAGTCATCGCCGATCCCGATAAAACGACCCTACCTAGGTATGATGATGATACCAACATGCCTACGATAATTGCCGGAGGTTCCCATTCAACAAGTCAAATTAAATCGACCCTTCCGGCCAACAACCTCGAACCCAGAACAAGGCCCGAACGGGCAGGAAATACCACATCTCAAAATGCCAACTGGGTAAATCACCACTGTATCCCCCCGTTCCCCCCTCTCGCCCCCCAAAAAGAAAGGGAAAGAAAACGGATCATTGGGGGTATCTAATCCGCCCTCTTCAGATTTGGAAGCTCTTCCTACTACGACCGCCACCGACAGTCGCCCGCTCTCATCCGGGCCCGGAGGCCGTACATCTTCAAGAATGCCATCGTCGGCGCCGGCCTCACCGCCCTCACCATAGGCGTTTGTAAGCCTGCACCGATATAATCCCCATTGCGCCGAAAGAGATGCGCCCGCCATAGCGTGTTCCCGCATACTACGCTGGAGAGAAGGGAGAGAGGTTACTAATGCGATCTTTCGCTTCATTTTTCACACAGACATCTACACCATCCGTGCCATTGGCCAGGACGAGTTCGACGACGTCAAGGTTCCTGACGCCCCCGCGCAATCCTCTCGAAAATAGGTTTAAACAAATCGAGACGGGGTCGGCCGTTGGGGCAGCGCATTGGAGGGCTCTATGTGGCGGTCAAGTTTCAACACTCTGTATCTCTGTACAACTATCATGGACGGCGTTCATTGCACTCGAAATCGAAATCCCCTTTGAAATCGAAAAGTAGCTACTGTAGGTGTGGTATCATGGGCTCGATGAAGCCTCTCAAAAAGATTAACTCCACTCCCAAACGCCATGGGGAGAGTGTATATCTACAAAAGCAGGATTCCATACCGCATCATGCCATAAACAAGCCAGCCGACCTTTGTTAAAATCCGTGTTCAACAGTTAAGATACGCCATAACATCGGCCTAGGCATACACCCTTTGGAGCAAACTCCTCATAACGCCCATGGCCCTCCATAGCAGTTCATGACGCCCGATTTAAAACCAGTAAAGCAAATGCGCGCCTGGTATAATGGGTATAAGACGGCCATCAGCCGCTATCTATTCAACGCAGAATGCTCCCCCACGGTAAACTTGTTGCTCCGTCAGATCGTCAGACCCCTAGGATGTGACGACTGGAGGCCCGGAATAGTTGCGGGAAACGCTGCTTTCGTTCGTACTAGGAGTCGCGGTACCCCTGCTCAGGGCTCTCGTCTGCTGAAGCAAGCTTGCTGCGCGGGTAATTTCAGGTGACGTAGTCGCCTGCCGGGATGCGCTTTTGGACGTTTTGGCATAACCATTACAAGGCTGGGAATCCGATGATATAGCAAATGGATTCGGCTGGTGAGAGGCCCGTCGGGGCTCAGCCGACGCACCTGACAGCGCGCTAAGCACGTGGGAGTCATGGTGGCTTCCGTGCTGTCGTTGCAGAAGGTGCGCGTTCGATGGGTGATTTGGGTTTGCCCAAGGGGTTTGTTCGAGAAATTCTGCCCCTGCAGGTCCAAGATCTTCGCTGAGAGGCACCCCCCCGTAGTCAGCATAGGCATACATTGGCCTGTGGGGTGTATGCCGCGGAGGATGGTGCTTGTTTCTCTGATACCACAGTATTAGCGATTCGTTGAAACTCTGGGGCGCGCATTTCGCCGACTTACGTTGATAGCATCGAAATCGTCCTCCAACTCTTGAGAACTGGCGCCTCGCATCTCGGGAGCAGCGGGCATTCCCTCGTATTTGGCAATTCCCGATAGAATCGATACCTCCCGATTATAAGCAAGGGCATTCCTTACGCGCTGGGTCTGACTCTTTGGGAATCGGATGCCGTATTCGGGCACATTGTTGGCATTTTTTCGTCGCTCGTGTTGTATGTCATACCAGTGCTGGCCCAACTCTGCGAGTATCCTTTCCCGCGACTCTCTTACTGCTTGGAAGAATTGAGAATGAATCTGGGCCCGCCGCGCAACAGCCCACCTTTCTGCTGCTTCGGTTCTGAGTTGGAGTTCGCGGTCCGCTATCCGCATCCTCTCATCTCTCCTGGCATTGACGCACTGCATCATGGCGAGGTAGTCTGGGTGTGTTGGGTTATTGGATCGCAACATCGCTTCTTCCCTGTTCAGCTGCTCTAGTCGTGCCTCATAAAATCTAGTGACCGGTTAGTCTTTCGGATCAGGAAGGGGAGGATAGGAACATACTTTTCTCTAAATGTTGCAAAGCGCTTTTCAATTCCACCGAGTTGCTCAAGAGCAGCTTTTTTCTTTTCAACTGCGGCAGTGGAGTCAGTGTGTCTGTCCAGAAAAGTTGCAAACGACCTTGCCATACGTTCTTCTTCGTTTTTTTGCGCTGCTTCAGCCTCCTCGTCCACATCGACATCCATATGTTCATCTTCTCCGGTGTGTGTTTCGTCTTCCTCGGGGGCTATACCGTCTAGTGACTCTCCAGTTGGCACGTCCACCTCGGTTATTTCTCCGGCGCTTTTGAGCTTCCTCGAGCTGCTCCGGGTTTGCTTTCTAACGCTAGTGCGATGATTTGCCGGGGTTTGCTGAGCGGATTCATCTCGCCCTGCTTCGTCATCGCCAGCTGTCGCGTCGATACCCTCGTCGGCAGAGTGTTCCCAGCTATTATTGTTCGGGGATGTTTCATCTTCATCTGGCCTGTTCGTGTTGCCATCGGCGACCGACTGATCTGTGATAGGGATAGCTCCATTACGTTTTAGAAGGGGCTGCTCGCCTTCCGTGGCGTCGACTAGAGAAGATCGTTTTCGCTTTTTGATATCCGCTTCTTGTGTTGCGGCTGCTTCGGCTAGGATATCTAACGTAGGAGGCGATTGAAGGGTTTCTGGGGCTTCTATTGACTGCCCAGGTGGGCTAGAGGCCATTGAGGCACCATCGTCGGATAAAACAGTACCTCTATGGGTGTTTCCGCTACCTGTTTTGGCGTCTGGTCGCAACTTGCTAGGGGTACGTTCATACACTCTCGCGTGCGTTGACTGGAGGGGGGCGACATCTCTATGGCGTGTAATTTGTTGGGGGGTGTCATAGAGACGCTCCGTCTCAGCTTCGGTATCGTTCGCGTCAGACTGGTTATCGGGCAAGCTCAGGTCGTCGTTTTCATGATGGGTTTGGATTTCGTCGTCTTGTAGGTCGTCCGGATCCTCATCCTTGTCCTCGACATCGCTAAGGGGACTGGATCCATCGTCGTCCGAGAGTGGTTCGATCTGCGGCGGAGGGATCGAAAGCGGCGGAGGCGCCGTGTCGCCTATTGCCATTGTGTTCTCGGACGTATATTTAGGGTGTGCTTAGTACGGATTGGAGAGCGAAACCGTCTTCTTTTAGACAGTTTTATAAGATCTGAGCAGGATAGTGATTTTCAAGGCGCCTGCCCAAGGCTGAGTTGAGTCTTTGCAGCGCTTCGGAAGATAGACAAGAGCTCCAAGAATCGATCGTGTTTGACATGAGACAGGATGGGCGTGCAACCAATGCCACAGCGCAGGGTACGATGTTTGCAGGGCAAGTATGTTTGTGAGTGGTTGTTGTCGATTAGTGATAAG
Source organism: Xylariaceae sp. X187 (assembly GCA_028637585.1). Taxonomy (NCBI): domain Eukaryota; kingdom Fungi; phylum Ascomycota; class Sordariomycetes; order Xylariales; family Xylariaceae; species Xylariaceae sp. X187. The sequence goes on along the minus strand of JAJIZN010000001.1, from coordinate 2,668,954 downwards.
GCATAAAGGGGCGAAGACGAGCAGACAAGAAAGAAAAAGACGGTGCTTGCTGGAGAGAAGAAGACCTAACCAAAATCCGGCGCCGGCTGACCCCAATGACTGTTTATCTGGACTGCGGGTATCACTGCTACGGCTTTTGGCGGCTGAGCGTCAGAGGGTCAATGCGCACGCTAACCCGTTGTATCGATAAGAACCCACCCGATAACAGCGATAAGATAACTAGATAACGACTCGAAGATAAGAGATGATGACACAGCATGTCGTGATTCCGGGTGACCCGTAGCGTACCCACAGCGATAGGTGTGATCTCGATGTTCTAGGCTAACAAAGGTAAGTATTTCGAGATCTGCAGTCTGTGGTCCGTGGTTATAACAAGTGTCGTTTATGTAGTGTAAGCCTACGATGAAGTTCGTACAGACCGTAACCTACCTGCGAGTCTCTCTCAAAGTACCTACCAGTAGGTTGCGCAACGCGACACCAGGAAATCGTTATATCGAAGCTGCCTAGTCGCGGCCCACTTGCCTACATACCTACACAGGACCACAGGTAGTCTAGATAGGTAACTATGCATTTGTTAAGTACAAGAGGTGGCTGGCGGGCCCCGTAGTCCCACGACGCGAAAGGTTTGGGCCAATGGGAAGCTTTTGGGTGGCGACCTCTTTCCCTTTAATCCCTGTCATTCCGTAGGTACACCCCGTGTCTGTTCCGGGAGCTGCATGACCCGGGAGGTGAGCCCCCGATACCAAGGTTTATCTGATATGGAAATTAGACTGTGGCTCTGAATCGAATCCTTATACCGAGGGCTCACGATGTACGGGCACCCGCTACGGAACTTTTTTTTCGCGAGTTACCTGCGCGACGCTTCTTTTATGATTGATTCCGTCCATCAGACACTTTTCGCGTCATTACAGGGAGCGGATAGCCTGCAACAAGAACGCAATGGCAAAATCGTGGGTCTAGAGAATCACTATTAACTTGAATGAACGAGCCAAATTGATTCGCCTTGTAGGAAACCCAGCCTGATAGCTCCCAGCACAGCTATAGACCCCACCTTGAATGCTCTTTTCGCAAGCAGTGTACGCATAGTTTTATTCTGTGCTGGCTTGTTCGGATTAACTGTTAACTGTTTTATAGTTTGGCCCAGTCACCGCGCCATCTAAAGATCGATATGCAGAGATATTGCCCAGAAAAGAGAGGCAATCTGCGAAGCATTCAAGAAACAAGGATTCTGCCGTCGAGACAGGCGAAGCCGAGGGTGACGACGATGGCGATGACGATGACGATGAACAAGATGACGAGTCATTAAGCGAGATTGACGATGATGACGAAGAGGTCCCAGAGGAGCTGTCCAAGGAAGAGCAAGAGGCGGAAGAAGAGACAGAAGCCAATGCAAGGAAAGAAGCCCCTGCCGAGTCACCAAAAACCCAACGCAAAGATCGTAAGAGAAAGCGAAAAGGCGAACATGATGACATAGAGGGAGATTATATGCGCAAGTTAGCTAAAGAGGAAGAAAGGGAAGACAGACAGGAGAAGCGCCGCAAGGGTGATGCTGGTGAGACTGTTGAAACCGCCGCCCCCAAGTCGGCCGAAGATTCGGAACCCCAAGATGGTGGTGATGGCGATGATGACGAAGCGCCTATGGTTCACGAGTCGCTTCAAAAACCAGAGGAGCACGTCGATGTGGAACTCGACAAAGCGAACCGGACGCTGTTCCTCGGAAATGTTTCAATCGAAGCTATCACTTCCTCAAAGGCAAAGAAGACCCTCATATCTCATCTCGAGGCTCCCCTATCGGAGCTGGACTCTTCCACAGGCCCACACGAACTCGAGTCTCTTCGATTCCGCTCAACCCCCTTTGCTACGGGTGCCAAACCGAAACGCGCATCCTTCATCACTAAATCGGTCATGTCCGCTACTACAAAATCCACAAACGCCTATGTGGTCTACTCCACTCGGCTAGCATGTCGAACTGCTCTTAAGGCCCTCAATGGGTCCGTAATTCTTGATCGACATCTGCGAGTGGACAGCGTTGCCCATCCAGCTGCGGTCGATCACCGGAGGTGTATCTTTGTCGGGAACCTAGGATTTGTGGACGATGAGACAGTAGTTAACACGACCGCCGAAGGAGAGACGGTCACAAAGAAGAGGCACAAAGTCCCCGCCGATACCGAAGAGGGACTGTGGAGGATATTCGGACAGCACGCCGGCAAAGTCGAGAGCGTCCGCGTCCCTCGAGATGATAAGACTCGCGTTGGAAAAGGCTTCGCATATGTCCAGTTCTACGATGGGAACGATGTCGAGTCGGCAATGCTTTTAGACGGCAAGAAATTTCCGCCCATGCTCCCGCGAGCGCTACGAGTGTCTCGTGCCAAGGACCCACGCAAAACAGCCCTGGCTATGGAACGGACAGCCAAGGCCCGAATTGACCCTAACAAGAGCGCAGATGGCAAGCTCAAGAGCACACGGTACGCACCGAAAATGACTCCCGAACAGCTGTCTCAAGCAGGTCGTGCGAGCAAATTATTTGGTCGTGCCGCCGCGACTAAGCAGTATCGCGGATCCAAACGCGATCGCAAAAGATCTGAAGATAAGGCGAATCCCGTACAAGAGAACGGCGATGGCATCAAGCCTCCAGAGCAATTCATCTTTGAGGGCCGCAGAGCCAGCGCCAAGGATGGCAAACCTAGGGATTTAAAGTTTGGCAAGACGAAGGGGAAAAGAGGGCCTGTCAAAAATAAGGCTAAAGGCCGAGGCACTCGCTGAACGGCTGAATGGAATCAGAGGAAGGCATCAAAAGCCATAGGTCATATACCTAGGTAGCTGAGCATTTGCTAGGTCCTTCGAACAATAATACCACCACATGAGCAGAACAGACTCACTTAGATGGGCCGAGATGTCTCTGCCTAATCAAGACATCTAAACACCTATGTATTTGTGAGAAGGGGTGAATCTGAAAGTGTTCTCTTCTGCCCAGACAGGTTGGGCAAATAAGCTATCTAGGTTAGATGATATGTCCTTCCTTTGCCACCATGCATGTAATAAATTGCCTAGACTTCACATCCGTCGATATTGCCCAGCATTCACGAACATCTCCCTTCAGAAGTCCCATAGCTTCTAAGGTTAGCTCTTTTACCCCATCCAATCTCAATCTGCCCAACAGGAATGGGATTCATATGATACCTCCCGCCAGATAGCATGAGGCCGTAAATTTAGTCCGCGACAAAGCCACGAGAAGATGATCCCATAATTACAGGGCTGTTCATTATTCATACTAGCAGAAAAGTCAGGCGTCTAGATGAACGAAGCTAATAAATATGTAGATAGGTAGGTAACATATTGTGTCCTCGAGGCGGGTGACTGGAACACAGCTTGCCCGTCAAGATGCGTTTTTTTCTGTGTTGCTTTTAATCCCCCTGTGACAGATGCCCATTTTCCCGAAACCCGCACGCTGGCGAGATGTTGAAAAACATTAATCTTAAGAATATGTCCTTTGCCTTTGACCCGAACGCCGGACCGATTCCGTAAAACTCCCGATGACGAAGATAACTGAGACCTTTAGTTTATGTTTGCCTCAAGTCGTGAGAAGAGACTAAAGCTATGTGAGTTGTCAGGTAGCTGAATCGAACAAATTGAATCTCCAACAATCCCGAACACAACCAGGCAGGCCATTAACGGAAACATTTGCATCACTACATGTTATTGTCCGCAGGTGTACCGCCACCGCCTTGGGTGTCGACGCCATGGAAAGCGTCACCAAAAGCGGAGTCCTCCATAGTCATATCCATGCCCTCGCCCATGCCGTCAGGTGTCTCACTGAATCCAGCTAAGGCATCCCCAGCTGAGTTTAAGTCCTCCAACGAGCCGAAGTCATTGTTATCGACGTTGAAAGCCACCGAGGGCGTTCCGGCAGTGGAAGGTTGCTTGCTTGAATGGCCCATGGCCTTTCCGGACCCTGTAGCCAAAGCAGCATCCGGATTGGGATCCGGGGTCACTCCTCCTTTAGGCACTACAACCCAGTCACCGGTACCAGACCCCTGATCCGCAGCAGATCTGGTCGCAGCACTATTGCCGTCCATTCTAACGCCAGATTGTCGATTAGCTGGGAGTTCATATTGTTGTGAGAGCGGGTGAGGCGAGGCAATGCTGAAGTTTGCAGGCGTAGCAGCATTCGAGGGAGCGGTGGACATTGGCGGCTGGGGCGTCGACCGGGATGAAGCGCCTGTATGCATTTGGTCGAGAAGACCTGCAGCTGTTCCACCCATGTCAATATCAGAATCACCCATCATGAACCCACTTTGCTGTGAGCCTGCGTGGGAGGGCCGGCGCGACACAGCATTGCTTCCATTTGCGCTGAAAGCCGTCCCACCTGCCGGGCCTTGCAAGGCATTACTCTGAGAGTTGGGTTCGGTGACATGCGGTTGATAGCCGCCATGCTGAATCCTTCTTAAGTCATGAATGACCTCAGCTCGACGATTGAGGTGGGCTTCCACCTGTGAAACAATGTCCTCGACCTTCTTATGAGGCCTTGGTGGCCAACGAGCCGCGCCATCCTCCATCTCGTCTTTATCCTCAAATTGCAGGAAGTCGGTGCTTGCATCGTCGAGAGCAGTCCGCAGTTCCTTTTCGGAAGCAGTGATGAGGGAGTTTTGGTTAAACTTGGCCATCTTCTTAGCGTGGCTAGCTTTCATTTTCTCGATTTCGGCTTCGGTCGACCTAATCTTGTCATCCACTCGTTTTCGGAACTCAGCAGCATGTTCAGGATCCAAGTGTGTTGCCGCAGGCTTTGTCGGTGGTTGTGCTACGGAATTGGCGCCTTGTGCCTCGAAGATACCTTCTGTCAAGCCCGCGAGTTCACCCTTGAGCCCAAGACCCAAATCCGAAAACCCAATTTGACCCATTCGGTAGGCCGACGACAGAATTTCCTCCATCCATTCATGATTCTGTTTATACCGGCTGATGCTTACATCGCGTGGCGTGAGTAGATCGAAGAGATCGCCGCGAGACGTATCTTCATCGTCTTCGTCGTCAGGCTGCCCCGCCAATGACACGGGATGCATCTGGCTATGGGCGGGCTGGCTCATCCGCGTGCGCTTAGGAGGCGGACCGCTAGCAGGAGGGCCATGCGGTGGATATGCCATGGTCTGAGGAATCCCGCGACTAGCTGGATACACAGGTTGCCTTGCCGTCTCTCTCGGCCACACGATCTGTGGCCAGTTTATTTTGTCGTTTAGGATGAACTCCTTGCGATGGATCTGGCCGCATCGGTAAAGATAACTACGAGTTTCCATGATCGACTGGGTGCGAGGGTCGCGCGGTATCGCGTGAGTGGGTATCCGTTGATTGTTGTCGACGGGTCCATAATGGACGATCCAAAGGCTGGGATCGATCTGAGGAGCATTTGGATTGGGTGCATTAGACGGAATAAGGCGGAATCGGCGGCGAGAATGAGTCGCAAAGGGCTCGCCAGGCGCGTAGCCTGCTTTGTGATGGTACATTTCGAGAAGCTAGGAGCTGTCAGCTATCCAGATGGCTTGATTAAATCGGCTAGTGCTCGAGTTATAACATACGATACCATTTCCGGCATCCTGTGTAAAGTAGGCCTCTTGAGGCGGCCATATAAAGCCGTCAGAAGCGAATTGGGTTCGCATCAGTTGTAAGGGCTGCCAAGTCAGAAAGATTGTTCCAATTTCAGGTTTGTCGAAATATGTCCAATAGAAGGGCGCAGTATCACGTGCGATCTTGGGCGCGAGCATCAACCACTCAGTAACTTCGGAGGGGAACACCTTCACCTTCGACGTGTATCGGTGGGTAGAGATGAGGTGCACATGATTGAGGAGCTCCCTATTGACAGCATAACTGGGATCGGTCATCGCAGACATTGTGCTGTCAGCTCAGCTGTGTTTGCGACCTGCGGAGAGATGGTCGACGCAAAGTTATTAAATAGTGCGCGCGAGGACGAGTCTGGTTGACTTGTTAGTTAGAAAATAGCCCGGGATGACGGCGTCTACGGCAGCAGCGGGCGTGAGAATGCAGTGCTGTTAAGTGTAGGTATATAGAGGTAGTTGACGCGAATGGCGTTGATGAAATTCAGAAGGGTTGTCGCGAAGCCCTTCAATAGTCAGGTCTGTGGCGCAAGTGGCTGCGAATGTAACTTGACTACAACCCAAATGTGGGCCCAGCGGCTCATGCTTATCTAACCAATAGGTATCACCCGCCGTCACGTACCTACCTTAGGTACAGTCTGTAGGTAGGTATACGGTAGATACATAGCATTATGCACCTAGAGAATATACGTATCTAAGCAGTTCTGTGCATAACTGCATAATCGTCACAAGGCGGCAGAGAATAATTGACACGATTCGATACCTTAGGTACGAGGCTTCAATCATTACCTATACAGTTAAATTTTCCCAATACCATCATCTATTTGAATGACGTCCTTGGTCAATCATTCCCATGTCATCGATTTACATATTTATTTTCCCTTGACTCACCAAACTTCCGTACCACTGCTATTTTGGTATCTTATGCTTGGTATGTCGAGGCAGAAACGTTGCCTCCCCGACCCGTCCAGTTAACATGGATATCCTGGCCCGCTGGGTACTTTTCATTGGCAGCTTCGGGCTTGACTCTGAAAGTATGAGCACCGAAGTAGTCACGCTGCGCCTGGAGAAGGTTCGCAGGTAGGTTCTTGGTGCGGTAGCCATCGAACCAGGAGAGCGCCGTGGCAAAAGCCGGGGTGGGGATACCCAGCAAAACAGCCTTAGAGACGACGTCTCTCCATCCCGGCTGAGCCTTGTGGATAGCTTCGTTGAAGAAGTCGTCGAACAACAAGTTCTTCAGGTCTGGGTTCTTTCGGTACGCAGAAGTAATATCCTTCAGGAAAACTGAGCGGATAATGCAACCACCTCTCCACATCAAAGCGATCGAGGGCTTGTTAAGTTTCCAACCGTACTCCTTGGCGGCCTACCAAGAGGCTATCAGTGATTTTGCTGAGGGAAAACGGGTGGGGATGCTTACTTCTTGCATCAGCATAAAACCCTGCGCGTAGGAAACAATCTTGGAAGCATATAGAGCCTGTTCGAGGTTGTCGAGGAATTGCTCTTTGTTACCCTCGAAGGCCTGGCTGGGGCCGACATACTTAAGCTTATCCGAGGCCTCGATACGCTCGCTCTTGATTGATGACAAGCATCGGGCAAACACGGCCTCGGCAATGAGAGTGACGGGCATTCCGAGATCGAAGGCGTTTACTGCTGTCCACTTTCCAGTGCCCTTTTGGCCGGCTTGGTCCAGGATCTTCTCGACCAATGGCGTTCCATCGTCATCGTTGAAGTACATAATGTCACGGGTAATTTCAATGAGGAAAGAGTCGAGAACGCCCTTGTTCCACTTGGCAAGAATGTCACCGATCTCCTTGTTCGGGAGTCCCAGACCACGTTTCATGATATCGTAAGCCTATAATTAAGGGTTAGTTTTCTATAGTAAACATTGATAAACCAGTTATTCCTTACCTCGCAGATGAGTTGCATGTCACCATATTCGATACCGTTGTGGACCATCTTGACGTAGTGGCCAGCACCCTCGTCGCCTACCCACTCGCAGCAGGCCTCGCCCGAGCTCTTGGCGGAAATGCTCTGGAAGATATCCTTAATGTGCGGCCAGGCCTCCTCGTTACCACCAGGCATGATGGAAGGGCCGTACCGAGCACCCTCCTCACCACCGGAAACACCGGAACCGACGAAGCGGATGCCCTTCGCAGTCAGGTACTTAGTTCGGCGGTTTGAGTCGGGGAAATGGGAGTTGCCACCATCAATAATGATGTCACCCTGCTCGAGAAGAGGAAGAAGGGTATCGATCCAGTCGTCGACAGCCTTGCCAGCCTGGACAAGGAGCATGACACGACGAGGCTTCTTGAGCTTGGAAATGAATTCCTCGTTGGAATGAGCACCAACGATAGACTTGCCCTTGGCCTCATTCTCTAGAAAGCGGTCGACCTTGGAAACAGTCCGGTTGTAGGCGCAGATCGTGAAGCCGTGGTCTGCCATGTTGAGGATCAAGTTCTGACCCCTAAATGAATGGCAAACAAGTTAGGGGAACGATTGGCCAGCATGGGTTTGTGGGAGAGGGGGTTTGACGTACATGACAGCCAGGCCGATGAGGCCGAGATCAGCGCTTCACAACAGTTAGCATTGTATCCATTAAAAGGTCCAGAAGCTGTCAAGGCGAATCAATGGGGAAAAGCTCGCCTTGCACCGCTAATTGAGCTGGTGATACTGGCCAGACGAGCCCTAGAGGACCCAAGCTTTGTTTCAGTAACACATGCTGAGAGAACGGAAAGGCATCTGGGGTAGCCGGATAGCGCGGCGAGGGGCGGCGGTTCGATGTTGCTATAACCATATACCGCCGCCATTACCACCCACCAGCTTTTGCTCGCGACGGTATCGCTTGACACGAACTGAACGCAATGGGTAATGGTGATGGGAGACAGCAGGGGATTTGCACACACGATCGTACTTACACGGCACCAGACATGGTTGCGATGTTGTTAGAAGTAAGCTTGCTCGGAGGGGATGGGCCAGAGGGCGAGCTGGAGTAATGAATAGCAGCGTAGCAGAGTAGCGGCAAGGCGAGTCAAAATTGGTAATAATGTTTTAGGGTGGAATGGGGGAGAGGGAGAGAAGTATGGAGGGGAGGGTGAGAGAAAATAGTGATGGGGAGGGGGGCAGATGATGCTTTTCTATGATGGAGGGGTAAAAATTGGGAACAGCCTAATAATGAAGGTAATGTTGGCAGGTAGCTCTACTGTAGGGAGACTTTCAGTGGGCAATTGCCATTCGTCACGACTTATCAAAGGAACCTCTGTAAGCAGCGCAGCGAACTCGCCCGGCTTAACTGTAAAGATGCTAGAACATGCACGGCAAGGGCTCCCCGTGAGGCAAGCATGGCCGCTATCAGGATGTAATGCACAGGTAGCTCAGGTACCGGTACCCCGTACTTGCTACCTACGACCTTGGGCCGTAGAACGCCGAAGGGATAGAACACGTTATGTAAGCATGACTCCATCGCTTACATATGTAGGCTGTCATCGGGTTGCGCTGCGCTGCTTGTCCATGCCTGTAGTTACGCTCCTGGTAGGTAACCTCGCAGGCGGGCCTACCCATCACCTAACCACGTATGGGATAGAGAAGCGTCGATAGGCCAGTTCGGCGGGCGATAGCGGGGTCCAGTACCTACACCAACCGGGTCCGCATATCCGCCTCAACATAACGCCGCAACATAAGAGCTCTAACATAAGACATGAAGGTGGGTATAACATGCACATGACTACCCGTTAGACGACCTGCCTACGCTACTGTACTTTTTAACTAGGTAAGGAACCCGAGAGTCGAAACGTAGGCGGGGTTAGATGGAACCGTAGAGTAAGTAGTAGATAGTAGACTGGACTTGGCTGGAGGTACCGGGTCCGGAGTCCCCCGTGGTGGGTGGTACCTATCTCGTTGCTTTTTTTTCGGACGACAGCCCGGGCGAGGCTTCAGAGAGGACGAGTAACAATCTACGCGGACTGGCCAACTACCATGTACTACCAGGGCTGGGCTGGGGAATGATGCTGTCGCGCATATACCTATGCCTGCCTGCCTGCCTGCCTGCCTGCCTGCCGAGATGGTGTTTTCCTGTAGAACTCAATTCTCATAGCTAATGTGCCAGGTTGTTACTACGTACCCCTTATCTGAGATCATCTAGGTTAGGTATACCTATGGAACAGGTTGGGTATGCAGAACCTACTACCTACCTAGTATGTCGATGAAAAATGCGGATAGTTCGGCCTTCTGTGGGCTATGTATAAATAGCAGATGTACTTTTCTACTAGGTCCGTATCAACATCGTTCGGTCTGTCTCCGAATAGATGGCCTAGTATGTAATGGATATCGTAGCATGTCTAGGTAGATATTAATTATGATATGTAATACGGTGGGATTGCACTTCACTCACGAAATCGATGCAAATTGATGAATTGGGAAACTTACATCCATGCCCGTAGCGACACCGTCATGGAGGCAGCGGATAAGCCTACAATCCCATTCGCATCAAGTTTTCGGAATAGGCGGAAGCAAGTCAGACACTCGTCGAATACATACCATGAATGGCCCCCGGGGTTTTCCAAGTAAGCAAGCGCATTGCATGATCAATAAGGAATAGCTTCAAACGGGTCCGAAATATCTGAGGCCACTTTCCTCGATCGGTCCACCTTGACTACTGTATGGTAATTATAAGATAAGGTAAAAATTGCCGCAATGAGGAAGGCAAATTGGGACATGTTGTATGTACATGGCGTCTTATGGGTCGATGGGAGCTCGGTAGGAGCTCTTGAAAGGGCCGTCACTCCGAAAGAGCCGAGAATCAAATACGACGGCAAAGACATTTTTGTATTATCTTAGGAAAAAACTCGTTGCCACATGGACGAAACTTATAATAACAGTAATCATGATAGAGACAAGACAGAATGCGCACATGTCCACCTATGACGCCTCTCAAAATTGGCGACAAAAACTACATTGTAAAACGCGAGTGAGTTGGTATGATGAAGCATGGGCGAAGGGCTCAAGCGGACCCCGCGCTTCTGCCCGCGCTCACCGTCACACAACGGTAGCCATGGAGCTTTAGTCCGATATATCTAAGGTTAGATAAAAGCCACAGCGCCCTATCTTATCATGCCACCTTATCTGATAAGCGCCACTTTCTCTGCCCGAACTGACCTGATACCTATCTACCTACCTAGCCATAAGGTGAATTCAATGCCCAATATTTTGTCGTCATCGCATCAACACAAAGCAGCACACGCATTCACCAACAATAACCTCGACATCGCTTCATCATTTTGTTGCCGGTTCTGTTGCCGCGCAATCAGGCACACCGCTCTATACGCTTGGAACCACAGGGCGCTGGGAGGGTAGTCGTAGACTCCCAACTCTAGAGGTACGTGTAGGTAGCCCTGAAACAAAAACAATCGCGTCAGGCACACAAGTTCATCATGTCCTATCCGGGTCATCCAGGCTCGTCCTCTTCCCTCCCGCCACGCCCACCGCCATCAAAGGTGTCAGGCTTCAAGCCCGCCTTTCGGTCCGCCGCGCCTCCACCAAATACCTACGCAGCCTCGAGCGCACCCAGCTACGCTGGCGCACCTGCACATGCCTCTCATTATGGAGCCGTCGCACCGCCCACCAACTACCCACCGTCCTACGGCGCCCAAGGCACTCCGATGAGTGGCGGCATTTCTTATCAACAACAGAACGCATACTCATCCTACCCTCATCAACAACATCATCAACATCCAAACCAACACCAACACCAACACCAACAAAGACCCTACCATCAGCAGAGCTACTATGGCGCGCAGCCAATGCCAGCAGCTGGGCCCTCATCATCGTACGCCGCACCGCCCCAAATACGCAACCCTTTCCCCATGCCCGCGCAGGCCAGAAACGATGACTACGACCAGGAAATGGCCGCGCAGATCGCGCAGTGGCAGAGCGCCTACGTAAGGGACCCGAAAGACCCCGTCGCCGTTGCTGCCACCGGCCCGCCCGGTCGGCCCGGACCCCTAGCGAACGGCAGCACGCCGTCGAACTCGCTGGAAGCTGCCAACCGCGCGTCCGACGCAGCTAGCGCCGCTGCCGCTGCAGCCGCCGCTGCAGTGAGCGGCGACAAGAAAAAGACCGTCGTGCGCTCGGGCGGCGGGCAGAAGTGGACCGACGACTCGCTCCTGGAGTGGGATCCGTCACACCTGCGGCTCTTCGTCGGCAACCTCGCGGGCGAGACCACAGACGAGAGCTTGTTCAAGGCATTCTCGCGCTGGAGGTCGCTGCAGAAGGCGCGCGTCATCCGCGACAAAGTGACGAGCAAGTCGAAAGGGTTCGGGTTCGTCTCCTTTAGCGACCCCGACGAGTTCTTCGCCGCCGCCAAGGAGATGAACGGAAAATACATCCAAAGCCACCCCGTCGTCGTGCGCAAGAGCACCACCGAGATCAAGCCTCAGGTCGTCAAGGACAAACACCACGGTGGCCGATGGAACAAGAATAAGAACAAGAACAAGAACAAGAACCGCAGCGGAAACGGTAGCGGTAGCGGTAGTGGTGCTGGCACCGGTGTCGGCGGCCGCGAGGGCGGCTTCGAGCCGCATTTGGGCCCGGCCGGTGGCGGTGTTACGAAGCCTGGATCGAAGACGAAAGACGGCTTGAGGTTACTCGGATGAAGGGCTCTTAGTGAACAACACGGAATCGGTGCATGATGCGGAGGCATCGCAAACAAGGGTATGAGATAGGCACTCACTATATACGTCGCGACTTTTCTTTCGCCAGAGCCACGAACGCGTTGTGTGAAGTAGGAGGAAAGCAAGAGACGCAGTGTGAGGTTCGTGCATGGGCTGCAAAACCTCCCTCGGCTTGATCCCCAGCTTGATAGAAGCATTTTGCTCTTCGGCATTATTCGTGTTCATACTACCCGGCAGGTTATAGATAGTGCCTGGGTGAATCTTTCATCGTCCGTTCAAGCAAAAACCAGCTAGGACTGAAGATGATGCATGCAGTTCGTGAGCCCCATTTAGCCAAATAGGATGAATAGCATGCAGTGGCCGTCACTCACACACCTTTCTTCCTTTTCCACCGTAGCATCACAGCATCAGACACAATAAGACTGAGCATGTTGTTTGTTTGTTTTGTTCATTCATTCATTCATTCTGTGTATATGATTGACATCCTCGTTAGTCAACTCATCCCTTTATCCTTCTTGGAGGCATCTTCTGAATTTCATACGTATCCATCCATCCACCCTGTACATTCTTCTCACTTCCAACTTTCTTCTATGCCAGGTAATAGGTAAACTTAACAATCCCCCACTCTTCCGTTCACCACGCTAAGATGACAGATTTGGGCAACTGCGTTAACACGGGGTTAACATGGCCTTCTGATGGTGATGATGATGATGATGATGATGATGCAAAGAAATACACAACTGTTTTTACACTGCGACATCGTAGGACATCCGCTCGCGTGCTGGATTATGCAACTTCGTGGTCGAAACACCCCACCCCTACCCTCCTACCGCCCCCGTTTTCCCTTCCTGAAGATCCGGTGAACCCCTGATTTTATTTTCTCTCTTCCCTTTCTAGCCGAATCTCCATTTCTGTCGCCACATCTAGAATTCTGCCACCCACCCAGCCCTCAAGTTTGGCGATAGATATTTCCAGACTGAACTCCATGTCCCACCACGACTCCCGGTCCTGTAATATTCCCCTCCTTCCGACCAAATGACGAATTTGATATCACCCAGTGTCCTTGACAGTTGCCCACGTATACGCCGTATATCCTATGCGTAGAAAAAATATGCCGTATAACACATTGCGATGAAAGAAAAAGAAGCCTTAGTTGGAAAATGACGAATCTCAATTCTCATGCAGACCATCTATCCGAACCAGTCTACCATCATCTTGAGGTTTTGGTGTGTTAGGTTTTGGTATCAGATCGCCGTCGATGGTAATGTGGTTCCCTTCATGATCGCTGTCCTCCTCATGTGTCAACAATCCGGCATCTTCATCCGATTCGCTTTCCAGCTCAGTAGATGAGGTTACCGGTTCCTGTTGGGACTGCTTGTTGTGAGCGTCTCTTTGTGCATCTTCTCGCATCTTCGTCAATTTGATATAGTTGTAAGCGGTGATGGCGAGAAGTGTCACTAAGAGTCCGGAAATATTGATAGGCGTGAGCTTATCATCGAAAACCAATGCGGCGACTATGATGGTGACAACTTCCTTGAAGATACCGGCGATTGAGAGGGTGACAACGCTACTTCGCTGCAGCAGGGCGAATTCACTAGCTGTCATGAGGAAAGCAATGGTACCAGGAAATAAGAGGAGCAGCGGTGTCTTCAAGATGCCCCATTCCTTGCTCAAGGTCCTGAGTCCATCCCAGAAGGCCGGAAGTCCTTCTACCGGTGCGGCGATAAAAAGTAACATGACGAACATGACGGGTGTAAGAAAGAAAATGCTAGAAAAGGGATTCGATGTCGCGGGATGCCTCAGCAATAGGATCTGGGTCAAACCCCAGCGGAAACCCGAAAAGAAAGCGGAGGATATGATGAGGAAAAAGCCGCCTAAGTGGAATTCAACCTCACCGGCTACCATCATGATCACGCCAGCGGTCATTGTCGCGATGATAGCCACTAGACGCCACGTAGGCGATTCTAGACGGAAAAGGAAGGCGAACAGCAAGACAAAAGCGAGCGCGGAGGATTTACACATAGCTATGGTTTACATCATTAGCTTTTGAGACAGTATAGTCTGGATAGTCGTCCCTGGAAGAAGACTTACTGTAAAAGGTGAGAGTGATGAATTTGAGGGATGTATTTCCCAAACCAATATCAAGCCCTGTAGCCGCACCGCAAGGCCCTATCCTTGTGAGATAGAAAAGTCGGGTCATGAGGGGCCGTTCAGGCTCGCGCTCGTGCCTCGAGCGGCCCAGGTCGGAGGTGTGTGGCGTGCTGCCCGGGCGTAGCGAAGGTATAAAGTACAATACTAGGCTCGCAAGGGAAAATTGGACGAGCATGTGCATCGACGTTGTAAATAGAGGAAAGGGGAAATTGAGCTGGCCGGAATCAAACATCCACTTGTTATACTATAAGCCGACAACGACGACGAACTTGTGTCAGCAACAACCAGGAGAAGCCAAGATTTAGGTCCAGGACACACGTACCAGAGAAATAGACAATGAAAACATGTACCAGAGCCCTATCAGGATGGCATTGATGACCAATTTCCTGAAGACATCCCCATCGACGCGTTTGCGTTCCTCGTCAGTAAGATTGTCCGGCACGATCCTATGATCTGGTCTTGTATTCCGCCGTCGCTTGTCCCGTTTTCGGCGCTTGTCTTTGGTAGTCAACCCGGTCTCCTCATCATCGTGCAAATCCTCGTCCGAGAGAGAGTCGCTCGAAGCGTACGGCGCCGGGTCTTCCTCCGAGATCATAGCCGCCGAGGCGTCGGCTGTGCTTCTGGTGCTTTTGGTGCTCTTGACACTCGTAGCACGAGGCCTCCCTGCGACCTGCGACGCACCCGATACCGCCGTCAGCGTGCTGCGTCGCCGGCGATGGCTCGTGGGGGCTACAATGGTATCCATCTCGATATCCTCGGGGCGACGATGACTCGAAACGGCCGACGAGGGACCACCATCAGACGACCAGTCGAGCTGGAAGCTGGTAGTAGCAGAAGACGCGGTTGACGAATTCGAAGGATCGCTGCCGGGAGGGACTAAAACGCTGCCGGTGGTGGATATCGAGGAGTCTAATGTGGAGTTTGGGTGGGGAGCGCGAGAGAGCAGCTGATGCCGTTGTTGTTTTTGTTGGCGTTGGTGTTGGTGTTGGTGTTGGTGTTGTAGTTGGTGCTGTTGCTGCTGTTGTTGTTGTTGTTGTTGCTGTTGTTGCTGTTGCTGCTGTTGCTGCTGTTGCTGCTGCTGCGGTTGTAAAGATGGGGGCTGACTTGGCCGCTGCAGCAGCGGTGAGTGACGGAACAAAGGGGGAGGAGACATGACCTATGACGATTTAGATACATTCATTAACCTATAGCACCGTTATCCCCTTGTACTATGTAATAATATATGCATGCACCATGCTCGATCTACACTAGTAGCGGCAAAGGTTCCGAGTGACAGAAACTGGACTGGACATGATGGGGAAATATGGACAAGACAGCATTCTCCACGATTTCCGGGTTTTTGGCGGAAGGGTTCCAGGTTCAAATACGCTACAACGTGTAGTTACATCGATAGCAGGAGTATTGCACTGAACGAGCCAATCAGGGGCTGGGGATGGCCCGCTGGGGATGGCCCTCTAGGAGGTCAACAAAATCGTCACTGAAGTTCTAGGTAGGTATTCTCGCAGCTAAGAATAACTACCTAGGTACCTATCTAGCCTAAGGTAGGTAACCTACCTTATTCAGAGTTAATTATAAGTTACAAACACCGAGGCAACAGAAGTGAAGTGAGTGGGTAAGCCCCTTCATCCGTACGGCTGTGCGGGAGCAAGTCATACCCCTTCGGAGATACCCAAGAAGTGTAGGTATGTATCTGTAATAATTTATAGTAATTTTTAGATAAATTCTGATGTTGACGTGACCGATTTGGTGGCGCTGCACATGTGCACCTATCTACTACCAACGTAGTACATAGGTATATCGGTCTGCCAACGTGGCCAGACCGCTCCAGACCGAGGCGGCCCGAGAAAACGGCTCCGGAGAGTGATACTGATGCCCGTACACCTGTCAGTCTGGAATTAGTACATTTCAGCTGCCAAGAACTCTTTGAGAACGTGTAATCCGACAACAAGCGCAAGTATCTAGCATCCCGCCCGTACTCTGCAGGTACATAATGCAACTATTTCACGCGAATACCTATTGCCAACCAAACAAAATGTTCCATACGGTGGATGAAGCCCGGCTCCAGCCGCCACTCATCAATAAGTACGCCAATAGTACAGATTATACATTGCATAGATAGTAAACACGTGTACTGCGGCCGTCGGCATGGTTTGGTATCAATCACGAGACATGCCCCTCTGAACCACCCGGTATCGATGACCCATCGCGCCCGCCATACCTTACTTAATCACAACAAAGTATCTAGTCGGAGTTAAAATCGGTTTACAGTCTGTAAACTTGATAGGTAAAACCAGAGGCCAATGCATGGAAAAAAAGGTCCGGAGGCCACCATGTCTGATATCTCATTGCGCGAGTGGCGAGTGAATACGGTACTCGTTTCCATATCAATACATACCCCATTTCAGATAACCGAAAAAAAAAAGAGAAAAAGAAACAAGAAACATTATGAAACCGGCTCATCAAGGAAGAATTTGCATATCTTCTTTCCTGTCCGGTGCAAACTCGTCCTTATATCGATCCCAAAGCTTCTCCAGCTCGGCTACATAGAGACCATGGAGCCTATTAATCTCCTCCATGCTCACCGAGGACGACTTTTGTACTTGGATCGGCGCACCAACGACAATGTTAAGCGGTCGTCGGTAAGGCATCAGACCCACATCGTAGTTGAAGATGCCTCGCCCATGTAAGAACGGCAGGGTGAATTTCCACACCTTGAGGACGAACATCTGGATCTTGTGCATAAACGTATGCTCCTGCGGCTGGACTTGGTCATACAGGTTATTCTCGCCAAAGGCGAGAACGGGGACAAGATCGGCCCCGCAGCGCACAGCGAGCTTGATGAAGCCCTTGCGCTCTCTCAGGATCAAGCGCATCTTTCCCGGCTGTGCTTCTAATGACTCCCGGGCTCCTCCGACAACGACCGTAACACCACGGCCCATGCCCTCCCCGTTCGCCCCGCCTTTATTGAGGATGTTGACAATCGACTCCTTTGAAACTGACCGTACGCCCATGGCCAATATGTATTCGCGGTAGAAAGGAATCCGGAAATTCGAGTCTAACGTCAACAGACTATTGGTTATGCCGGGAAACTTTTCAGAAAACCCTAGCGCGTCAGTCGAGAATGCTGCCCATGCGCCATGGGAGATTATGCCATGTGGGTGGTAGCCGAAAATGTATTTCCGGGTCGCGGGTAATTCGTGCGTCTTGTGCAGCCTCGCTGGGAAATAGTCGGCGAAGAAATACCAGATGTAACTCCTGCGGAACCACTCCGACCGATACTTGAGCGAACCATCCGTTGCCGCCTTAGAGCTTAGCACGTATAGTAGGTAAATCAAAAGTAAGGGCCAAGCTAGGGGATTGGCACAAAATGCGAAGAAAATAGAGACCGTCCCAACTATGCTCAGCGAATGTATTAAAACAATGAGCGTCTGGCCCCGCCGCTTGAAAGGAACGTTCCGAGGCGCCCATCTTATGCCGCCGTTTGGGTTGCGAGGCGGGGTCACATGAATCTCTTCCATGCCCATGTCGTCAAGTTCTGGATAAGAGTCGTCGTCGTCGTGATCCCTACGATTGTCCTCGATCTGCGAGTCAGACGCTAAAGCCGAGGCGTAGCTGATACCACGCCGAGTCCTACCGCTCATACGCCTTCTGCTGTTTGTTGGACCGGTTTCTTTGTCTCGTGACCAGTCCTCCACAAGCCCATGTCCGCCTGCCTGTTGTGTTGGCGTCTCATCAATCTTGACGTATGATTCCTCCCTCGAGTTCATCGTCTTTGATTCGAGCTTGTAGTCGCCCAAATGATTGTGTTTGTTATCTTGGTTGAATATTCACAAATCGATCAAAGTTTTGACTGAGGACTTTCGGGTCAACAAACCGCCCACAGAGAACTACTTCTGAAACGGGCGACTTCTTGAGATCCGTGAATCCTGCGCTGGATCTAGCAAACCGGTCGGTACGACAATGGCAGCCCCCCTTGATCTTCGGGACAGGGACTATTACGGAGCGGAAGTCGAATTATCTGGTCGTGGCGTTTAAAAGATTCTTTCTTTTTGATGGGTTGCTAGGTTCTTCGTAGTGATGAGGCATGCCTAGAGGTTCGTAGGTCGGGGTGTCGCGCGGGTGGCATCTAGACGTATTATCTTCGCAGCCCGCGTCGGGACCTCAAAGCCCTTGACTAAACGCGCTTCCAGAGCACTAATCTCAGGTCAGCTTCGAGAACGATATCATCGCGACGCTTCGCTGCCTATCTTGAGAGCTCCTCGCCTCAGCAAGTGTCGAAGGGCCACCAGTTACAACGCGATCACGTCGTGCTTGTCCCCCGTTTGAGCGGGAGAGCTTTGCAACCAGAGCATCGCGACCAGAACATCGGAAAGGCCAAAGGGGTAATAGTGCACACATGTGTAACAAGATGCGACGGAAGAATATGACATACCCGATTAGAAGCACCAGGGCAAGTGCGATCCGTCCCCCTTCTACCAAGTGTCTAGGAGTTCGCACCGGGTTCGACTTCGCTTCTCAGTCTCGATATCAAGCTAGGTAGAGTGTGTAGATACCTAAGTCGGGGCAGCTAATGGGAGGCAAAGATGCCATGTAGCAGTATAGGTATGGTAGAAAGTATGGGGGCAGTGCGGGCTCAAAATGTGAAGAGAAGAACCGGAATGTGATAACTAACGCAAACCAAAGATCAATGAACTAAACAGGAAATCCGGCTTGCTAACAGCGCTGTGACGACAGAGATGGAGATAGAGATACGAAAGACAGGTGTACGGAATATGAATGGTAGAATTATGAGCAACGGAGAGAGTGTGTCTATCTAAAAGAGAAGAATGCTGAAACAATGCTGAAGATCGGGCTGCATGCAGGTGTACAGATGACGTTGCGAAGCATTTGGTACCTGGAACAGGTCACTTACATAAGTCTGCAGCTGGTACCGGCGGGCCCCCAGCTGAACTGTATCATGGATTAATCCGTAGCGTGATTAACTAACCGTTACGGGCTCAGCGCGGCTGCAGTATTGCTACCGCGAAGGAGGACAGGTACTATGTACTTACAGGTACTAGGGGTAGGTAGGAGCAGTTGTCGATACTTGTCGAGTAATTAGTTACCTACCTCTGGGTAGAGGTAACTATCTACCCAATGAACAGAATAATGATACAGACTGTGGCATGAGACCACCTACTTACCTGTCTAAGCACCTACCTACCTGAACTAGCCTAGACTAGATAGATAGACGGGGTGAATTTCTGACCAAATGCGACAATCCTGGCCAGGGAGGAAACTCGACCACAAAAGGGAAAGCAAACTGCCAAAAAGACCTCAACTGAAATCTTGAAAACAACGGCAACTTACGCTCGTGGATGTATACTTTAACCCTGACAATAATAAATATTTGAGGATAAAATTCGGAAGTAGATGATCATGGTGGTGTTTTCGACAAGTGCCGGATGTTAGACGTTAACACTGACGAACGCATATGAGCGTGCGAGTTCAAGGTTCGGGACGTTCCCGCAACACCATAATCATAATCCTAACACTCTAGATACTATTAGGTCTGTATCATTACTTATCTAGATACCTTATGCCTTTCTTTTGTTCCATCCTGATTCTTATAATGGCCTAGCCTATCTGTTTATAAACAGCCCAGGCCCTGAGAGCCTCATGATAAGTGACGTCGAGCTCATGAAAGCACTGCGACGGGACGTTCAGAGACACATTGCACACTGCACACCGCACACTGCCATCCAGATCTTTTGTGAAGCCCCTTCAATTACAGAAAGTAACCCGGACCCCTCTCCAGATAACTTCTAGGTATAATAACCAACACCGGATATCAAAAATTTAGATGCTGATATCTACAAGACAGTCTATCTATAAAAATCGAAACTTACGCCGTCTGCCAAGACCGCGCCATATTAGGTAGGGACGAATTAACTGACCGCAATCCCAACTTCGGAATAAAATATATCTGTCAACTTTTCAGTTGTAATTTGGCGTTCCACCCAACAATACATCGGATGAGGTCCCAGTCGTCGTGTAAACCAACCCAATCAGTAACCACAATGCCCGTCGATGCATCACCTACCGCCAGACCGGCCGGTCCTTTGCCACTCTGGCCATGGCGTAGACATATATACTCGACGATAGCCGGGTTAACTTTAGCCGCAATCTTTTCCGGCCAACAATACGCGTTGAAGAAATTACTCGCACTAAGGAAGTTGATGAAAAAGGGCGTTGGCGGGGCATCCTCGTTGTAGTCCTTCTGGCCCGGGAGATAGCAGATACCCTCAGCGGCGCGCTCGAGATGCTTGCGCGAGAGCTCGATTTTCTTCCGAATGTTTGTGCTCTGGTCAATTTCGTAAAAGTCCTGCACGCGCGCGATCCCGCTTCCTAAGAGCCCATCCTCGCAATTGTCTGGCCAGACGCTGCCGTCAAGGCCCCATCCAAGGCCATTCCATTCCTTGTTCAGACACTCGTCGTTAGCATGACGTCGTAAGAGGACAATACGGCCGCGGACCTCGCCCAGCTTGGGGATTCGCGGTTCTGTGTACCACCGGTCCTCTCTATAGAACTTCTCTTTGAGGATTTTAGATAGCCTCTGGTCAGTCCCGCGACCCGTGCCCTCGCGTTTCACACTCATGATTATCGTTTCCGATGGGTTTTCGTCGAGAAAAGCAAAGATAACGTCAACTAGCCCCCTGAAATACCTAGTACCCGACAGCGCAACGGGGAATGCGCTATGAACGAGTGCCAGGACCGTATCGCCTTGGGTAACGTTTACCCTGATGTCAAAGAAACGAACACCGTTCTCCAGTTGTTTACGTATTCCCACGGCCTGGCATCGCACTGACGGCAGCGCGACGTGATAGGTAGGACTGTTGTGTGTCCCCGGTATAGACAATGCCGTCAAGGGGTACGCATCGTCGATTTGCCGCATCCACCGGCTGAGATGAGCGGAACTGAATATGGCAAGGTAACTCTCCGCCTCGACGTAGATGACCGTGTACTCATCGGGCCCGCTGTCCAACTTCCTCATTACCGTGCTTCGCTGCGAAGCACTCGGCAGATCGACCTGGTACTGGTGGCCCCCAAACTCAAAATTTAGGCGTAAAAGTTCCCGCCCGGGATCCGCCGCACGGATTCCCGTGACGCGAGTCTCGAAGGGTTTAAATGTGATGGAAACATCTTGACGCTCCTTAACCTCGCCCTGGATTTGGAGATGTGGTAAAACAGATCTTGGCGCGAACTGGAAAAAATCGAAGATCGCGCTGAGCCAGGTAGCGGCGCCTTTTACATCACATACACTCAAAGCTGGCAGGCCGTCGAAACGTTCGACGACTTTAAGCTCGGCCAGAGTCGCGGTAAGGTTGCGAATGGTGAGATCACCCATTGTGGACACCGGGCGAAGGGCGTTGAGACCCGGTGTCAGGTAGGTTGGAGGAGATCGCCAACAATGCTGCTTTGAAACCAGTATTTGGCTAGAAAGGCGTCGCTGCCATGTCGCTTGCCGGAAAGCTACCTTTCAAGTGAAGATTTGTTCATTGGTGAGAACATCACCAAATTTCGCCCGGTAAGGTTTGGCAGCGAGTTTAATGAGAGGAGGCCGGAGGACCCACAAGTAGGATATAGGTACAATACCTACCTGGGTAATAGGAGGCAGATGCCAAGTTGCCAACGGACAAGATGGGACTCGTTCGAAGGGCACTGAGGCTTTCTTCCTGCTTCGACGAAAACTCCTTCAGACCTACTTTCAATTAATAGCGATGCCGACCAGTGGCGCGCGTGCTACCAGTGTCATCGCCCAATTTGTGAGAATTTAACGAGGTTAAACATGTCAATAACAGGTACCTACCTAGATAATCTGTACCGAGGTCGTAATTCGTAGGTAGGTAGGTACAGATTAGGTAAGTAAGGTAGGTAGGTACCTTGCTGAGGCGGGTGCCCCTAAGGATACATGCTTAGTTGCATAAATTGTTAAGTAACTAGCGATTGACTGTAAGTGGGGATATGGGCTTAGTCGTGATATCACAGCCACACCTCCAAACATGGAGCTCAGCAACACGCGAAACCTTCAAGTCTCGTGGAAGTCTCTTCCATTTTACACTATTTGTTGAGAGCATTGTTCGCGGCACATGATGAAGCATCGTCTCGTAGTTCGAGCAGGGCGTGGCTCCAAAAGGTTTGGTATTCAAGTGAGGCAGATCCAATCTCAAGCGACTTTTCAACAAAGACTCGGCATAACAGCTCCTCCCGGGACGTCTCAGGCAAGCTACGCAAATACTTTACAAGCTGAGCTGCAGATGCTGACATGTCTGACCAGAGAGAAGTCCTCGACCAGCTGAGCAAACACGTTCTAGAGAGGCCACGGAAAAGTTATCATGAGGCGCCAGGAACAAATGGGATGGCCGTCCTGGCATCCAAAGACTTTGCTAATTGGTTAGAAGATGAGAGTTTCATGTCCGAGTTTGTTCAGACGCTGTCCAAACCAACGACGGCTTTTCGAGCCAGCCATCAGAGGCTGAATGTATTGTCTGGTATAACAGATGGTCTAAGTCTAGATGGGTTGTCTAAAGAGCCGCGCTCTGGATTCTCTGTTCTCCGGGGGCCAACCGACAGGATCCTTCCTGGACTATGGGAGAAAGAAGGCTTTGGCACTAGTCAGGACGACGCCGCCTGTGTCTCATTCGTAACCAATCCTCTTTCCAGAGACGCTGGGGCGCTTGAAGTCACCTTGCCGCTAGCAAATACAGTCTTTCAAAATGGTAGGCGTTCAACTCTTCACGCCAGTAGATGGGATATTAGTAGCAAAGGGTCTGCGGTCCTACGCACGAGGGAGCCCAAAATGATTCAACGAATATCAGCTCAAGGCGATTCGGCAAATCGTACATTGTCTGTAATTCCTCTCCTACCCCTAACGCCTCTGAGAAAAATTATTGCCGGCTTGGGCAATATCGTCCGCCAGGTTGAAGTTGATGGCGTCGCCACACCAGCATCGAAGGAACTTGAGAAAATCTTACCCGGCATATTCGAAGAAAGAGCCAAACGCGATCCTGTGTCTTCGCCATCGTCAATTGGGGTGTGGTGCTGGGTCATCCCTCCTCACATTATGAAGTCTCAAGATTTTAGCGACCTCAAACTCTTAACGCCTGGTTGCTCTCAAACAGAGGCGGACATAACTCTGGGTTCGATGAAGCTCTTCACGGACCTATTGTCATCCGGGTGTCGCTTGCATAAAATCCGTACGAAGTCCCTTCTTCTGACTATCCCGACGAAGCTAATGGTTTATAGTCAGTGGAGGCGGTGGCTGGGGGCCGAAGCAGGGACTGCTGTCCCTTGACCCAGAGACGGCTTTCTCTTTGCCAGGCAATGATGACGACATGGAGATGTTTGTCAAGTCATTCTGGCAGCGCAACAGTACCGAGGCGACAGGCGGCCTCGTATCGCCGGGATATTTTCTCCTATTTTGCGCTGAGCCCCAAGTGACGAATATGGAACCCTTAGCAAGTCAATTGGTTGCGCCGATGAACACCTTTACATTTGGAATTACCCCTGATCCCGACCTCATTTCGCCGAGCCCTATCCCTCGTTCCGCAGCTGTTAAGATCTCTGACCAACATTTTGGTGTAAGTTCGGCGACGGGCCTGTTTCTGCGAACAATTCCAGGACTCGCTGGAATCAATGGCGACGCTGAGCCCAAAGACGCAGCTCAAACCCCGTTCACTACCAAAATTAATGTTCCAGGCGCCTATCTGTATGTTTGAAAGGGGGATATTCTAGGGCGCCTGTTTAGAGTCACCCAGTCTTGGCTGGTAATTTAGGGAAAACGAAGCGTGAATGTTGAGGATGGAAACTGTAGTCATTGATAATCCCTTAAGAGCCCAGGTTACGGATCCCGTCCCCGTGCCTCACCCCCAGCCTTCCGTTTGGATTCCGCCAGGGCTCACCAACCAACTTACGGGTAATGTGACTTAAGTTGCACCGTGATTTACGACGGGAAAGTTGCCCACGACCAGAAATCTGAAACGACCTCACTCCACTTTGAGAGAGTGTCAACTTGACCTTCTAACAAGTATAGATCCCATACCTACAGATTACCGTCATAGGTAGATAGATCATAGATGAGGCAACCTACATTACATTGCAACGTGGGGCGTCTCTTTCCATCATAGAATTGAAAAGCCCCATCCGAGCTCGGCCTTGGCACGTGCACTGGTGTGAAACTAGGTAAGTAGGTACGGACGTAGGTACCAACTAATTATTACGTAGTATCTAGGTACCTAGATAGTTGCCTCTCAGTGACTCCATAGGGGAATGCGAGGCTTATCGATAATGCGGTACGGTGGTAGATACCTACCTTCCCAGGGGTCGCGTACACTAATAACTAGTTAGGTTAGTTAGTTAGTGCCAACCAGACAGTGCATATCAGCTGTTTCAATCTTCCCATCATCCTCTCCAATAAACCTTCCCTCGTTCAACAACATCAACAGGTCGGCTTCTCGACAACTTACACTTTTCCTCATCATCGCTGTATCCACATTATGGATAGAAGTCTTGACGAGATCCTCGCTGAATCCTCTGATTCTCGGGTACGACCGACTCTGACCTTCTCAATGGCTGGGCGATGATGTCAATGCTAATTTCACTGTGCAGGTGAGAAAACGCGGTGGTCATTCTCGACGTGCCGGCGGCGCCAACACCCGGCAAACCCGAGAACGCGATACGTATCCCCGCGATGGCGTAAGAAAGGTTCGTCATAGTTCCGCATCGTACGCGTCTATAGCAATGTCTAACCCGCCCAATCATATACAGGTGGATTTCTCCTTTCCCTCATAGATGGCTGCCACCTCCCTCTCGAGCCCTCCCGTCGAGCCCATCAACCGGCCGCTCGATGCCTCGGACTACGATCGGTGGTGATATGTACATCATGTGACATCAGCTAACCAGGGTTCTCGTCCTGCGAGACAGTCAACCAGAGATGATAGGAGAGGTTTGGACTCGTACGTCACCCGCATCACATAGCATACGACGAAGCTGACGGTCCGTAGCGACTGGGTTCATGATAAATTCGAAGACTTCCACTGTAAGCTTCGTTGTTTTCCCGACAGCACTAAGAGTGCTAGCTGATAAACAAATAGCTCGAGGCCATGTCCGCAACGCTCACCGAAGACGCTCCCCCGAACGGTCGCAGTACGTTGACATCTCTTTTGCTGTTACAGGCCCATCTCGCCCGCGTCCTAGGGCCCTGCTGATAGTTGTTCAATAGAGACGGTTACGGTACGAAGATCAAAGTCGAGAACTTACACTACGATCTCTCGGAGGCAGACCTCGAGGTAAGGCAAACCAAGCCATAGAAAAATATGGGAAATAGCCGACTCACTGATTGGCAGGAACTTTTCAATCGAATCGGTCGAGTCCGGAAGCTTGAGCTTCTATACGACAGAGCTGGCCGCTCAGAAGGCGTTTCCTACGTCACGTACGAGAGTCACAGTGATGCATTAAATGCCATTCGCGAGTTTAACGGGGCAAATGCAAAAGGTAAGCGACTTGTGTTCTGCGCGCAAAGTATCACTCTGATAGCACAACTAACATGCCACCTCAAAGGTCAACCCATTCGCATGGCACTCGTCTCTTCGGCGCCAAGACGCAACCCTTTCGATACGGCGCAAATGCCTAGCAGACCGCTAGCAGAACGCATTACTCGGCCGCGATCGCTATCCCCCGACGGCTTGGAGATGGACGATCTTGCTCTGAGGGGGCGAAGGCGCTCTGGAAGTCCTAGGTCCCGACGCCGCGGTCGACGAGTTAGAGGCCGTCGTGAGGGCGCATCGGATAGACCGGGACGCGATACCAGACCCAAAAAGACTCAAGAGGAATTGGACGCTGAGATGGCTGATTACTTCGATGTAAATGGGGGACGCGCTGGTGCGTCAACCGCGGCGAAGAATGATGCCCACGAAAGCCAGACTGCGGTTCCAGCTACGGACGATGTCGACATGATTGAGTAACGATAGACGAATTGTATGCCTATAGATTTCCATTATGTCGGAAGCCGGGGGTCTAGGGCTCGCATAGCTAGATATGCGCACTTGCTCTCCAGGTCGACGGTTAACCCAATTCTAATCCGGTCTTTTATTCCAATGATTTCATGAATGCCCAAGATGCCAAACAACATTGTGTCAATTTCTTTTCATTCCAAGGAGCGATAAAAGGTGGATTAACCCGCTTGTATCAGGGATTTAACTAAAGGTCGGAATGACTAGATGAGCTGATCTACAGAGAGTCTATATTCTATTCTTGGAGTTATTCGTGGCATTACCCATCAAGTTTATGTTCAAAGCCAACGACAGTTCACGATGATTGGGCAGAACTACGTGAACGCCATGCCCAGAGATAGCCCGCTAAGTCTCTGACATCGTCACCCTCCGTCTAAATGGGTGAGAAAGGCAGCTTGAGAAAGGCAGCTACCCGGTCTAGTCATTCTTCTTCTTCCTGTTCTCCAAGCCTTCCGTCATCGCTGCGGCCATATCGTAGGGATCGAGGCCTCGCTTCCGGTCCTCGGTCTTCTCCTTGCCCAGGACGGTGTCCTCAGCAACGGTTTGGTAGACCTTAGCGATGTCACGGAACAAATCCTGTGGGAACCCGCCATCCTCGTCGAACGTCAGGGCGATCTCCTCCATCTCCCGGACCCAGCGGTATGCCTTTGGGGCCATGGTGATGACGCCGCGCTCGGCAGCTTTCCGGAGGGCGGGGATGCGCTGCTCGAGCTCGTCCTGCAGCTCGCCAAGCACACCCATGCGGCCAGCCGTCGTGAAAGACTGGATCGCGAGCGCCGTTAACCCTTTGCTCAGGCCCGCGTAGCACATCTTCAGGCCCGAGGCCACGCCGATCTCGTCTGAGATGTGTCGCACGTTGAGCGTTACCGACAGCTTTCCTCCGTACCCGGGGATATCCGAGAGTTTGCACGGCCCGGACAGGGGAATGCTCGGGACATTCCACGTTAGGGCGGGAGTGCCGGATGCGGGGGCGGAAGCGGAGGCGGAAGCGTCGGGGCCGGGCTTCGGGGTAGGAGGAACGCCGATGATGGCGCCGTCTATGAAACGCACCTGGCCCCGCGTCTGGGCGAAGAGTGCGGCGATAGACTTGACCGTGGACGGCGCGACGGCGTTCAGATCGACGAAGTAGAACGGCTCGGAGCGCCGGAAGGGGCCCGTGACGGCGTCGACGATGCGCTGAGCGGTGGCGGCGGCGTCGCGGGGCGGAACGATGGAGAGGATGACGTCACAAGCCTCGGCTAGGTGCTCGTCGGATTCGAAGATTTCGACCTGGGCCCTCTTTGCGCGCTCTACGGTGTCGGTGCTGTGGGGCCCGGTCAATCAATGCCTGTGCCGACCGAAGTATATACAATGAACACGACAGACGAGGATAATGGTGATAGTGATGGGTGCCGGGCAAACCTTCGACCTTTGCAGTTTGTGGCTACGGAGAAGCCATTGGCGATTAGCAACTTGGCGATGCCCATTCCCATGTCCCCGATCGAGATGATTCCGATCTTAGCTGAAGGGGACGCCATTGCACCTAGAGTTACCGAGTGGTGGGATGCGAACGTGCGCGGGTTGACGGTTTTGT
Source organism: Xylariaceae sp. X187 (assembly GCA_028637585.1). NCBI lineage: Eukaryota > Fungi > Ascomycota > Sordariomycetes > Xylariales > Xylariaceae > Xylariaceae sp. X187. The sequence continues at coordinate 2,640,912 of JAJIZN010000001.1, read as the reverse complement.
GGGTGTGATCAGCGCAAGGTTAGTAGGTAGAGGCTGCCCTCGTGGTGGCTCGCACTACGAGTGACGGCCCCCCAAGCGTAAGTAGTGAAGCTGCTGTGATGGTGGTGCCACTATTTTAGAGCTAGGTACATGGATATCTAGGTAGGTACCTATGTAAATGTTGTCTCCATATGCTCTTTGGTGGAGATTTTGAAGCTCCGGCGTGACGGCGTCAGGAGCAAAGGTCCTACTCGTGCCCAAGTTTTGTTGGATTCAACCGTGATTGTATTGTCTGCTCTTCTCCCTCTTCCTCCAGCTGCTCGCTTTTTTCGGAGGGAATTATGGGTGGCTACTATACGGTATATTTACATAATCCTTATATCGTAAATCCCTCATCTGGATATCTGGAAGTCCCCACCATATTCACTAGTGTATGCTGTTACCGGGTTCCGTTGGTCCATATGTACTTAAGCGAGTGATAACGAGCATTCTCCACTATTCGGTACGCTCGTTTTTTATCCAACACACCCCCTTAGGCTAGTATTCGGGTAGAAGACTGGCCTAAGTCATTGTAGGGAAAAATGAGCTTGTCACCCCCATCTTGCCTGCTCGTTCCTTCTATGGCGTTTTCTTTGGGAAGCTGCGATGTATCGTGAGGTAGGAGCGTTGGTAATATCGCTTTGATTTAGAAGGTGCGCCTTCTCGAGATGGATGGAATTTGGACATTATCGTGAGTTTGGGAAGGTGCGATGCGTCGGATGATTGTTTTCTGTAATGGTTTCCTGTAAGTAAGGAAGGAGTGCTTCATAATTTGACTCATCTCGAGTGGTGCCTTCCTCATGGCATAGTTAGTTCATCAGAGATTGACGAGCATATCTTCTCCTCCTTTGGTGCTCAACTTCTTCCTTTCCTTTCCTTCTTCATGCACACTCTTCAACTTCTCGTGAGTCGCTCGCTTTCCTTATGTTGGCGCGCTCGTTATTCTTCTCTAATCGTGTCTCATAGGAAGTCAACACGCCTCCAAAATTCGTACACATAAGACCTCCGTTTTTCCCTTCTTTAAGGTAACCGTCGCCACTTAGTGGTCAAACGTTGCGTGGCTAACACCCTGTCATCTTGGTATTAGAAGATCACCATGCCTGCCAACACCCGTAGCATGACAAAGGCTCGTGACGAGCGCACCCCTTCTTCTTCGGCCTCTCCTTTGCGGGTGGTCACTCCTGACCGAGGGGTCACCCCCAGTGCTCCCCCGGCTCAATCGACAGGGCTCACGCCCTCCGTCGCGCGAGCCACACTGGGCCCTGGCTCGTACACTATAGTGGGTGGAATCCCACAGCCCAACTTCGGTGACCGGGCACATCCCCGGCCTGACCTGAATGCTCGCTCGGGTGAGGCTCAGCCTGAGCCTCCCCGTCCTCGTCGGCGTGCACCGCCTCCGCGTGTGTCTGGAGAAGTCAGGGACCCTCCTTGCCTTCGTTGCGTTCGGGGCGCCCTTCGGGGTCGCTCCAACGGCGTGTGTGAAGAGACGGTTGGGCGAGGTGCCCGTTGCTTCCGTTGTGCCCATGGGCATAAGTGCGAGGTGACGTATGAATAACCTCTGTTATATTCCTTTGAATTAGGCTTAAGCTGATCTTTTATTCCAGCCCTCCGGTGGTGGCCCCCGCTGCCTCCGCCCTTCGAGACGCCTTGGTGCGTGGAGCCTCTCAGGCTACGGTCGACAAGCTTCGAACAACGGTTCGTACGATGTTATCCCTGGCGGGGATAGAGGAGGAAGATTGATTTGCTTGGACTTCGAGAGATTTGGTGGCGTTAATGGTTCTTTTCGGGGAGCTTTTGAGGAATCTGGAAAGGGCTTGCTAGTTAATTTGCTTTGTCAATTCAATTGCTTCTCACTGCAGTCCTCATGTGTTGGTGACATGCTCGTCTCTAATTAATCCATTCCTCGGATTCTCCTCCTATCAATGATTCCTCAGTTGCGTCTAGGTTGTTGACGAGCTTGCCCTCCTCTGCGGAGTGGTTCCTTGGCTCAGATCTGGGGGGCTCGCATAGTCTGATCTTCTGCAAGAACCCTTCCCACTGTTGTGCTGGTAATGACTTGGTAAGGCCATCGGCCACCATCTCTCCAGTGGGCGTATATTCCACTTGAATCGTTCCTTTTTCAACCTCTTGCCTTAGCCAGTGATTATGAATATCCACATGCTTCAATTTGGTGTGTAATACGGCGATCTCCTTTGTGACGAGGCCAATGGTCTGTTGGTTATCGCATTGAATCCTTATGCGGTGGTCTTCCAGCCTCACCCCCAGCTCAACGAGTAATCTCCCTATAAAAGGGGCTTCTTTGACTGCTTGGGCTAAGGCGAGTAGTTCGGCTTCGGTGGTTGAGGTGGTTACCGTATCCTGTTTACTAGCGCGCCACCCGATCAGGCCTCCAAAGAGCGTCATAGTATGTGCTTGTGAGCTCTTCCTATCAAGAGTATTATCGGCAAACGGAGCATCGCTAGATACCACGAAGTTATCACCATCTCCATATTGCAGGGATAGTTCCTTGGTTAGGAGTAGGTAAGACAGGAGCCGGTCAGCTGCCTTGTGGTGCTCTGGACCAGGGTTCTGATTAAAACGAGCTAGTCGTGAAGCGCCAAAAGCTATGTCTGGTCGAGTGATGACTGCAGCGTACAAGATAGACCCGATCTTCTGCTGGTATCGAAAGAGGCTTTTCGGTGTCGCTTGTTGATCGTATGGAAATAGCTCTTCGGCCTTCATTGGCGTGCTCGCAAACTTCGTCATGTAATTCCCCCTCAGCCGGGCGATCTTCTCAATATATGAGGATTGGGATAGCCATAACCGACGATTAGGGCGATCTCTAATTACCTCAACACCTAGGAACCACTGCAGATCGTCACCACCTGTCATGTTATATCGGCTTTTCAGCGTTTCGATCGCTTTAGTCGCCTCTGGTTGGCTCTCCTTTTTGTAGGCAATAACCATATCGTCGACATAGACGAATAGAAGCATCCCTTTTCGGGTAAAGCAGCATGGTTCATGGGGGACGGGTTTAAACCCGATCTCTCTCAGTGTACCGGTAAGCTCCTTTTGCCATAGTAGGGGCGATTGTCGCAGCCCGTATAATGCTCGTTCTAACCGCACAACTGTTTCGGGTCGCCTATAACCGGGCGGCATCCGCATATATATTTCCTCATTTATTTTGGCGTTGACAAAAGCGTTGACGGCATCATACTGCTTGAGTTCAAGGTCGAACTTAGCTGCAATTGCCATGAGAGTACGAAAGGATCGTCCTGCTAACGTGCTCGCATAGGTGTCTTCCAGGCGGTTATTGGGCTGTTGATCACCCCGTACCACTAAACGAGCTTTACACTTTATGTAATAGCCGTGTTTATTGAACTTGTATACGTACACCCACATGCAGTCTAGGAGTAATTTTCCTCGTGCAGCGATTCTGGGCACTTCGGCCCAAGTGTGCATCTCTTTATGACTTTGCAGGTGAGCTTTCTCAGCCTGTCGGAAGTGCTCGCCAAGAGGATGGGAGTCTAATTCTGAATGCCACTTGGGCGGAGGTGGAAGTTCGTTGCGATGGATCTTTTGCCTTGTCGCGATGAGTTTGGATAAGCGAGCGTCTCGTATGGACGTACTCGTCTCTTTTTCTGTAGTTTCTGAGCCGTCCCTGGTCATTATAGCCGGTGATCGGTCTTCCGAGCGAAGTGGTGGGTGATCAGGAGCTTCTTCCATATTGTCAACCCTCTCTCCTTCGTCGGGCACAGTACTGAAAGCCTGTGACTGATATGGAGTAGGTCTTAGCGATCCTCTCGTAACTCTTGACTCGATCGTCTTCGGACCGTTTAGTCGTCCCGCTTGAAAAGCTGAGATCCATGGGTCATTGCTTTCCCCTCTGGGAGGCGCCGGTCCCGCGCCCTCTGGCTCGCCATCCCTGATTGTAAGGGTACATAGTGTGGCTGCAACTGAGGTTGAGTCGCTCTCGGTATCCATCACGATGAGCTCGTCCCCTTTTGGATCTTCTCCGACCAGCGTGGTTTGATCGTCAGTCCCAGTCATCTCTGTGTCTGCATCTTCGTTCCCATCAACGCCTAGTAGGGCATCGTCCGGGATGATGTTCGCAGGCTCGTCCTCTTCGTCGGGCCTTACTTCGTGATCTAAATCGGTAGCACGTTGATAGTCTATACTCTGTAGGAGCTCCTGGTACTGTTCCGTGGTGATTCGGAGGAGATCGTCCTTGAACTCGTCTATATGGCCACTAAAGAATTCATCCTCGTTAAATATAACATCTCTTGTTACTATAACTCGATTTTCTCTGGGTAACCATATTCGATAGGTATTGGTAGATTGGTAGCCCACCAAATAGCCGATCCACGCGTTCGGATCTAGCTTGCGGCGCTTCTCGCGCTTGGGTTTTGCGCTCGTAGTCATAGCATAAGCCATGCACCCATAGGCCTTCAGATGTCCCACATACGGGGTTCGATCGTTTGCGACACCCCCACGGAGCTCGTCGAAGTATGTGTGTAATTTCTCGTATGGCGATCTCCAGCCATTGACCCGACGAGGTGTTCTGTTGTGTAGGTAAATTGCCGTGCGAACTATCTCCCTCCATAGGAAGGTGGGGAGCTTGCTGTCGTTGCGCATTGCGCGCGATTTGAGCTTGATTAGTGCTCCCATACGCTCGGCACCTCCATTCAGATCCTGTGTATGAGGGGGAGCAATTTCAAGTTTGACTCCAAAGGTATTGTGAAGGGTAACACTTATCCGAGAAGTCTCTTCAGCGCTGCCCGCAAGCTCGCCATCGCACTCTATCACTAGCACATTGGTGTTATGGTGAATCTGCATATGGCGTAGGAAGTCGTTGAGAGCTGATAAAATGGTCTCGGCGCGCTTGTTATCGAAATAGTATTCCCACGTGTACCCCGAGTATCGGTCGGTGATCATCATCACTCGATAGAGGCGCCCCTCGCCTGGGGTGTCGAACTCGTGAAAATCGATTGCCACTCGGACGCCCGCGGCGGTGACCTCAGACCTGGCTTCTCTTACTATATGTCTATGCGCCTTCGATTCTGCGCACGCTACGCACCCCGTAGTGCGAATCTCGTCGTCTGGGTGACTCGAGATCGTCACTCCTTCAGTGTGTTTGAGTAGGCGTCGAAGAGGTTCAGGTCCTATGTGCCCTAGGCGCTGATGCCACCGGAAGGCAGAGGCTCGCGCTTTGGGGCGCCCCGTGTACGAATTCAATAGGTTCCTTCTAACGTAAAAGGTATAACTTGTCAGTCTCTTCGGGATAGATTCTATGACGTACTGGCCGTGTTGCCTCTTTAATGAACATAGAGGCTTTCCCCAAGCATAGCGCAACAGATCGGATTCTGGCTGGTTGTCCCAGTATACCCCATGACGATTTAATACCTGTAGCGAAACAAGATTTGTAGCCATCGCAGGGCAGAGGGCAACATTGTGTAGTCTATATACCGTTGTCCCATCCGAGCCTTTCACCCTCATGTCGACATCTCCATAACCCTCTATTTTGATGATACTATCTCCTGCCAGTACAGCGTCTCCTTCTTTTGCTTCCCTAAAGTTAAGGAAACGGCTCTTCTCATTGAATATGTGTAAGCTCGTTCCGGAGTCGAGTATTGCGCTGTTTCTTAGGGGGTAGTTGTCTTTCATATCTGGGTCGATTGCGAAGCTTGTCGTAGTACGGGTGAGCGGCTCTTTTGGTTGTCAATTGGCTTCTTTTTCCGGTGTCTTTTCTTCGATCTTCTCTTGAGCGTCTCCGAACCGCTGACGAGCTTGTTCGACGGCTTTCTTGACTTCTTCGTTGTTCTTCATTCTATCCTCCACAAGTGTTGCCTCTCTCTTATTGCCGCCATACCAGTAGTGTGGTGCGATCTTTGGGAACACATACCAACAGCGCCTGATTGGGTGCCGTCCAAAGCACACGATGCAGTCTCTTACGTTCGGGTTATCTCTCTCTGACTCGGTTCGAGTGTCGGAATGAGATCGTTTCCGGGGTACGGATGAGCTCGCTCGTCCTCCCCTCATACGTCGTTGGTGATGGCTTCCTTGGTAGCCACCACTCGATGCAGGCGCTTCCTCCTCTTGTTCTCCGGGCTCGAAAGTGTTAAACGCACCTCCTCTTACGGTCCTGGTGGTTTTTCGTGCCGATTGTATGACCACCGCTTCTTGACGCAATTCGGAAGAGATGGTGTCTAGGGAGAGGGTATTGTTGCCAATCTCGGTGCTATGGGCCGCTCGAAACGAGCTTACGCTCGATGGCGCAGTAGCTAGCAAGGCACGTTCAAGGTCGGTGACCAGCCTGAAGCTGTCTTGGAGGTCGGCGCCCGCAGTCTGAGCTCTTGCGACCTTCTTGGCCCACTCGTCAATCCATTTCGGGAAGTCCTTGATCACCTTTCCAACGGCAGCGGTGATATAGGTCTCGTACTCAATTTTGTACTGAAACATGAGAGCCCGTCGGGCCGTTTCACCGAGTGCCCTTATCTTGTCGTACCACACGTCGATGGTCTCACCCTGATCAATGTAGGCTTCACGGTAATCGTCAGCAATCGACATAAGCATCCAGTCGCCTACTTCCTTGACAGCCTTGCGGTGACTGTTGTATCCGTTGTGCTGTACTTGGTAGGCACTGTTGGCGGAGGCGTATAGGCGATGTCCTTCCTCCGTGAGGTCTTGAAGCCCAATTTCGCGGCGTCGATTTGCCTGATTGTGAGGGAAGTCTGCGAATCGGGGAGCCTCTGGTCGCGGGGGCCAGGGCTCTCTCTGCTCAGGCCTGAGATGCTCCCAGATTTGGCTGAGGCCGGCCTTGCCCTTCAGTACGACCTCCCATTTGGAGAAGTCCCCTGGGGAGTGCAGGATCACCCTGGTAGAACTGGCTGGCTGGCCCTCGGAAGCTCGTGGAGTAGTCATCTTGTATAGGTTAAACGAGCTTTTCAGCTTCTATTGATCAGCTCAATATATGTTTTTCTGGTACAGTCAAATGAGACTCTTAATTGTTGGATTCAACCGTGATTGTATTGTCTGCTCTTCTCCCTCTTCCTCCAGCTGCTCGCTTTTTTCGGAGGGAATTATGGGTGGCTACTATACGGTATATTTACATAATCCTTATATCGTAAATCCCTCATCTGGATATCTGAAAGTCCCCACCATATTCACTAGTGTATGCTGTTACCGGGTTCCGTTGGTCCATATGTACTTAAGCGAGTGATAACGAGCATTCTCCACTATTCGGTACGCTCGTTTTTTATCCAACAAGTTTATTATCATATCTAGGTAGGTAATTTCATGGGGGTTTCCCCAATCTACCTAGGTTATCTAGGTAGATCAGCAAATGGTAGTGTACATGGAAGGTGCAATGCAATGGTAAGTTTGAGCGAAGATTGACGACAAAAGAATCGAGACCTCCCGATAGTGAACACGTTACGGACTGCAGTCCGTATACTACTGTTAATTAATTACCTACCTAGATAAATGATAGCGATACGGTCCCCTGACCTCTGGGAGCAACGATAGGTAGACTCCCCGTTACCAGTGTACCTATCTAAGTAAGTGTTGGTTGTTCTTCGCTCCGGGAAGGGAGCAAACAAATTCAAGATAGCCCCCATTTCATCACCATCGCATTGACATCAAATGCGCCGAAACGCTGCTGGCTTGAATGACCCGTACCCGTGATATCTATCCATCTTCAGATGACGTGACTAGATACCTCATGAACGTTTTGGTTTGAATGCTTGCTTGCCTGCTTGCCTGCTTGCTTGTTTTCACGAGATAATCCTGTACTTCGTACATTACCTATCTATAACTACCAACAAGTTATTACAAGTTACAACGGCCGGGAACTACATTGCCTACCTATCCAGGTATGTACGGCTAATTCATAACTGCGCGAAGTCCGCGATTGAGAGAAAGCCTTATTCTGCCGGAGCTTGCGGATCGAGTCAGCTACATAGCACGGGTCCACGATCCTAGAAAGTTGAGGACGATTTCCCTAGCACGAGAAAAAGATCCGGATGACTTACCTATTAACCGTAGGTATTCTTTACAGGGTAATGATTGATCTTGCCAGCGCGCAATCAATCATGTTATTATATATTGTGACAAGCAAAAGTCTGGGCCGTTTACAGCGTGATCATCTCATTATAAGTAACTCAATTCTTACAGTCTGTATTGGGTAGTTAGATAGGTAGGTAGAGCACTAACTACCTAGATAGTGACCACCACAATTGGCAAGTCGGCAAGTCGGCAAGTCGGCAATAACTAAGTTGAGCCAACAATCTCCTATCTATCTAGCGGAAGCGTACCTAGAGAAGACAGAAGTTATCTAGAAGTTAGAACTCCGTTAGTAGCGAGACTCCGTCATAAGTAGGTGGTAGCCTATAGTTAGATAGATACTACCTACCTTACCTAGGGAGGGACCCCGTTAGCAACCTCCATGTTCTGCATGGGTATCTATCTAGGCCCTCTATCTACTACTAGTAGATAAGTAGGTATAACCTATACCTATCTAGGTAGGTAGTGTACGTGTAAGTATCTAGTGCAACCGGCTAAAAATGTCTCATGAGGAAATAACTATGAAGGTACGAAAGGCAGGGGACAAAAAACTGGACATATGCCAAGACCCCAGGTCGGTTGCTTCACAGTATGAGACTCGTAGTCGCTACTGTAATGGACGCTGTAACTGGCCGCTAATGACAGCTACACCGTCGCTCTCTTCGTTACTTACAGCGGTGACTTACCAAAATTAGACGGTGTGCGCTTAGTTAGCCCATACTGTGAAGTGACCGATCCTCGATCTTGGCATATGTCCAGTATTTTGTCGTCTACCTTCGTACTAACCTGGATATACCTACCATATATGTGCCTCATTGACATGGAAACCCGAGGATGAGCCTCCGTTCAAACCTCATGATGACCCTGTATATATAAGATCAAAACCAAAACGAGTGTCTTCACGTCATATTTTCTAGGTGGTCCCCTTTCACTACCAACGAACCATGGCGGTGTTCCCCTATCCCTGGAGAGGGATCCTCGGGTCCTCTCTAGCAGCATCGTATTACGGCGTTTCGCATCAATCGCAGTGGTGGCCGCTCGGATACATCAGCAGCTTCTTTGGCATCGGTGCTTTGGAAACAGTCGCCTGGGCCATCTGGGTGGTTATCCTATGGCCCAAGTTCTTTTCTCCGCTTCGGAGCTTGCCGGGTCCATCCGGAGGTTCGTGGTTCAATGGCCATCATTCGACCATCGGGGCCCTGCCCACCGGTATTCCCATGAGAACCTGGTGAGATATCCCACGCGTCGGCACACTACGCCACATTCTAGCGCTAAGTAGATTGATCAGGGTTAATACTGTCCCCAACAATGGACTCATGAGATACATGGTCCTGGGAAACGAAGAACGAGTACTTGTCACCAGCCCCAAGGCTCTATCCGAAGTCCTAGTCACCAAGGCCTACGACTTTCAGAGGCCCTTTATAATCCGGTACAGTCTCGGCCGTATCCTTGGTGTAGGCGTGCTTTTAGCCGAAGGCGAGGAGCACAAGCTGCAACGGAAGAATCTCATGCCTGCTTTTGCGTTCCGGCATGTGAAAGATCTTTATCCTGTTTTTTGGCGCAAAACCCGCGAAGTGGTGCAGGCTATGACTGAGAGCATTCTAGCCGATGCCGATGCCAGTGCCAGTGCCAGTGCCAGCGCCCATTCTGCATCTTCCGATGCTGCGCAATCTCAAAAGGCGGCCGTTATCGAGGTTGGTAACTGGGCCTCCCGCGTGACTCTCGATATCATCGGACTCGCTGGGCTTGGTCACGACTTTTCTGCCATCAAGGATGAGAACTCAGATCTCAACCAAACCTACCGTAGCCTGTTTTCGCCTAGCAGACAGGCAGGACTCATTGCGTTCGTTGACTTGATATTGCCCGCCTGGCTCCTCAAACGAATGCCTAGGAAGCACACCAAGGATATCAGCGCGGCGTTGCAATATATTCGCTCGGTATGCCGAGACCTAATACAAGATAAGAAGCTCAAACTTGCCCAAAAGGGGGGCACAGATCACGACATCCTCTCGGTAGCTTTAGAGTCGGGCGGCTTCTCGGATGAGAATCTTGTTGATCAGCTCATGACCTTTCTTGCTGCGGGACACGAGACGACAGCGACAGCGATGACCTGGGCCATCTATATGCTCTCCAGATTCCCCGAGGTACAGGAACGTCTTCGACAGGAAATTCGAGAGAAGCTACCACCTATCGATTCAGACATCGATGTTTCTAGTCTCGATATCGATCACATGCCGTACTTGAATGCCGTCTGTAATGAGATCCTGCGGTACTACTCTCCCGTGCCTCTCACCAGCCGCGAGGCAGCCAGAGACACAGAAATTCTGGGACAGAAGATACCAAAGGGAGTCCGTATGATCCTCGCGCCGTGGGCGACGAATTTCGATAAATCACTATGGGGGCCGGATGCGCACGAGTTCAACCCGGACAGGTGGATGCCGACGGGCAGTGACGACAACAGAGCGGCCAGCGGCGGTGCCTCGAGTAACTACGCGCTCCTGACCTTCTTACACGGGCCCAGGAGTTGCATCGGTCAGGCCTTCGCCAAAGCGGAGTTTGCTTGTATCTTGGCGGGCTGGGCCGGCCGCTTCGCATTTGAGCTTCATAATAAAGAGGAGATGGACGAGAAGAATGTTGAGATAAAGGCAGGCATCACCTGTCGTCCGAACAGGGGCATGTATGTGCGGGCGACCGTTGTAGATGGCTGGTAAAAAGACCTCCCCCTTATGGTATATACCTGCTATAAACGTGATCACTGGCCGTCACATTTAAACAATCAAAAACACAAAAACATTTCTGGATTAGAATCGATCTTACCTAACTATGATTTTGTTTTTGATTTGGTGTTTTTGGATCTCAAATAAACCGCGTGCTGCTGTTCTAGAGTCGGTTTCGCATTCTATGTTCTCCGTACCATGTATGCAACCCAGAAGAATTGGCCGTGAAGGAATGAATGAGGCCTCGGGATAACACACGAATTCTAGGTATATTGGCTTGATGCTCTCACCAGCCACTACTTAGATAGATACCAGCCACGTTCCTCAACTTGAGGAGTCAGGGAACGGATGGGACTGACTACCTACCTATTTATCCGAGGTTAGGTATCTAGCCGAACTAGGAAGTATGTTCCCATCTACGTCATGCCCCTCACCATCTTTTCAGGGGGTTCCCAGCAGATTGTTTCCAAGTCGATTGAGCCTTCCAGGACAGACCAGGATTTCGTCGTCCGCTAAGGAAGCAACAACTCGAGCCAATAACCGGGCGAAGACAAATCATAACAGATATGACAATCTAGTAAATGGTGTCACGCCTCACGCCTCACGCCTCACGACACCATATCTTGCCTCGTTAATTACCGTTTCCATAGTTTGAGCCACTCCCGCTGGCCCCCCCCCCCCCCTCGACGCGCCACCTAAAGGAGTACCTATTACTTGCTCCCAAGAAACGGATGGCACCACGAACATCAATCACCGAGTTTCGCAAGCTCGTGAACTCGAGCAACCGTATTCTGGCGCTTTGCGGCGCCGGACTATCGGCTGCCTCGGGCTTGCCCACATTTCGCGGCACGGGCGGACTCTGGCGCAATCACGAGCCCACTTCTCTAGCGACCCCTGAAGCATTCGCAGCTGACCCGGTGCTCGTGTGGTTATTCTACGCGTGGCGGAAGCACATGGCATTGAAAGCGAAGCCAAACCTAGGCCACTACGCGCTCGCCGAACTGGCAAGGAAAAAGGAGAACTTCCTGTGCTTGACGCAGAATGTTGACGGCGAGCAAAACGCACCCGCCCCCCTTTTTTATTTATTTATCTAAACTGCGACTTATGATTATTATCTGTATAGGTCTCTCCCCTCGTGCTGGACACCCTGAGTCGAAGTTGCGGCTTCTACACGGAAGTATCCTTGATATGAAGTGCTTCGATGAGTGCGGGCATATTGATCGCTATAACTTGGCCGACCCGCCTTGCCCAGCCCTCGCCCCGGCATCCGAGGACTACCCTCCGGGCCAGCTGATGCCGCTTCTCGACCCGCGTATCCCAACGCCCAGGATTAAACCAGACGATCTCCCTCATTGTCCAAATTGTAAGACTGGACTATTGCGCCCGGGCGTGGTGTGGTTCGGCGAGGGCCTGGACACAGTCATGCTCTCTGGCGTCGACAGCTGGATCAGACAGGGTAAAATCGACCTCATGCTCGTGGTGGGCACGGCCGCCGTCGTGTATCCCGCTGCCGGCTACGTGGATAAAGCACAGCGGCGGGGCGCAGTCGTCGCGGTCGTGAACCCGGATCCAGACTCTGCGGAGGGGCTTGCGAGTAGTGATTTCTTCTTCCAGGGGAGCGCAGCGGAGATCTTACCGCAGCTTTTTGAGGGAGTGATTGGGAGTATTGATGAGTATGGGAAGAATGAGAAGGCTTAGGCGGCTGGTAGCCTGATAGTTTGCTCTATTGAGTCTCGTCTAAGGAACCTCCATAGTCCTACTGATAGATCATAGGGTTAGGGAGCCCACTCGGTGTGTATTGCGGAAAGTCATCGGTTATTACCTAGCCTTTTGCCAAAGGTGGTTGGCATAGCAAGCGTACGTTCGAAAGGGAGCGAATGTGAATTGAAGGGGTTTAGGGTAGAAGATGCGAGTTAACTGTTGATTTAACAAGATACCATTAAGTCTACCGATTACGCGTGCTGGCCCCATCCAAATGTTCTCGTCGTTCTCCTTATCTTCTGGTCGATCAGCTAGGCAGCTCTCACAGTGGCGTATTGGTGCCTTTACTCTCGGACCAAACTATCTGGTCTATAGTCCGTATTCGGAGAGTTTATGACTATTGCGATTATACCAAATGTAACCAGTCTACGGCTGATTGTATAGTACTTCCATTGAACAGGAGTCCTATAAAATAGATCAACCACAAGAAAAGAGAGAGTTCACGTTCATGTGAAGGTATTGAATTTATTTATATATAATTATTGTTTAATTAGCGAACCTTGAAGGAGAGGGGAAGAGTCCTACAATCAGCTGGACCGAGGAGTACTTCCCTCCCCTTTTTCTTCTTTTTTTTTTTCTTTCTTTCAATGGATACCAATATATATTCATTCCGACTTGAGATCTAGTTTTTGTAAATCTTCACAAAAGGAAAATTGTTCAACCAGCGTCGTGCTGGAAAGTCAATACTGAAAAACAAACGGTATTCTAAACACTCACCTCGACGACTTTTTTCCGATCTCAGGCGTCAGGCATGAATTGTTTTGTTGTGCTTTGGGATTTCGACACAAGCGAGTGTTGACCTTGGTATCGAACTACGAGGAGAATATCGACTAGGAATTCACAAACGGAACACGACACCGCTGGCTTGCCTCACGGTATCGAACACACCAGCGGATTGAGTCACGGCATCAACCACGATGATACCATAACAAGCCAGGCACGCATAGGCATGTCTCTCGAATTCGACACCCAACTCGTCTAGAAAGTTATACGCGTCAGCACCAGCGCGCGAGAGGCAGAAGGGACATACCATCCGGCCCATCTTACTGGTCACGTATTGGCGCATGCTATGCACGCGCGTGCGGATGTCGAGGTAGTGCTCGAGCCGATGCCCGTTGCAGAGGCGGCGGTCGAGCAGTTTAGAGGCGCACTGACATCCCGTAATTCGCAGCGGTGCGCCCCTGCTCTTTGAGCTTGACTCGTCTCTTTCAGACGCGAAGGCGTCTAGCGGGAGACCCCAGACGCTGAGTTGCTTGCCGGCGTAGTTGTCCGGGTTGATGCTGTGCCTCACGGCGCATTCGGAACAGGCGTATGCTCTCATGGATAGGGCGAAGGTCGCGAGACTCTTCCCGAACCTCTGCCTGCCCTTCCTGTCGCAGTCGTCGCAGACCGCCGCGGGATTCCTGTTGTCGTGGCTTAGGTCCTCGCAGTACTTTTCAGTGGGTTTGCCGCAGAAGCGCATCTTGCGCACGAGCTCCGGACAGCGAAGTTGGGTGCTGAACGGGTGATTGAAGAGGCTGACACTCGGGATTGTGTTGAGCGCCGGGGTATTTGACGGGTTCGGGTATGGAATCTCCTCTCGTGAGATGAGACTCCCGTCGACGTTCTCGTGGTGATTCTGGGGCAGGTCCAAGTCTCCAACTATATCCTCGGTGTCCTTGGTATCCTTGGTATCCTTGGTATCCTCGGTATCGCTGAGATCATATAAGCGGGATACCGGCGCGGGAGACGGGGGAAAACGCAGCCCTTGACCGAGGTTGAAAATCCACTTCGTCCCGAGGCCGAGTGCGATCTCGGTGGGAAAGCTGTTGGGGGGAATAATTACAGTTCTTGCGTTAGCGGGTCTCTCGGACAAGTCGAGATACGACTGAGCCGCGGCCACTTGGTCTACCGAGATACCGGCATCCATCGCCTTACGAAGATCCCCCCTGAGGTTATGAAGGTCCAAATACATCCCGCAGACATCGACACGTCGCCTGGCTGCATTCCACACGGCTTGATAGGTTTGGAGAAGAGGTAGCTTGTCGTGTCCATGCATCGGCTCGCCAACGTTCAGGATGTCGTAGACCACAACCCGCTGCGGGAAAATGGGTGCGGGGTCCGGATATCTCGAGAGAGTTGACATTCCCGTGACAGGATCATGCACAGGCGCCGGCCGCATTGGGAAATACCGAGGACTCTGAACGGGGATGGCAAAGGGCAGAGCTCGTAGTTGTAGGGCCGGCCGGGGCGGTGACTCTTGGGTAGGAGTGATTCCCAGCGGAACTGGTAGTGGTCCACCTGCCAGCCACTCGATATACTGCAAGTGTATATCCGCGGGCTGATGGCAAAAGGACGGGAGCTTGTTCGGACCTTGGACCCCCAGGAGTCCCCCGCCGATCATGGACATGTAGGTATACAGCTCAACACCATGCCCGGCACCCCTGGTGAACGTACCCCGGTTGTTAGCGGTGCCGGCGGTGCAAACGCAGGGCTCGTTCCTTTGCACGCAGCTGTCACAAGGCCGCTGTCTATCACAGAGCGTGTCGTATTTTCTGCATCCATCACACCACACGAACGCTGTTCTACGCCCGAGAGAAGCGGTGGGACGGGGCGGGAGAACAATGCCGTCTTCCGTAACGCAGATGAGCCCAAGGATCTTGCAATTTGTGCAGCCCTGTTGCGAGCAGTGTGGACCGGGCTTCTTTTCGTCTCCTATTATTTCATAATCGCAACGCTTGTCGACAGGCCTCGCATATGAGGCGCATAATCGACACTGCTTTCTCCTTGTGCCATGGACGTGACCTCGCTTGGATAGAACCTTCGGGGACGGGGGGTTAGGATTAATTAGAGGTAGGTTCGGCATGATTTTGAGGGCCAAGAAACCAAGACCTTCGTCCCAAACCCCGTCCACCCTCGGTGCGAGAATTGATGCCTGCGGATTCGGGAAACGCTCCTGTAGATGCTCGGGGCGGATGTTGCTAAAGTGCTGCGTGCGAGTAAAGTGTGTATGATGGCCTGCTATGGCATCCACCTGAACTCCCATGTATGTGCAAGGGACGCCACGAGCCACGCACGTCTGGCAAGGCAGAGTTGAATCATGATTGACCTTCCGCCACGAACATGAGCGAATACCGGTCTGGACACATTCGTCACAGCATAGAGGCGGAAGGAATCCGTCAGGCCTGGGCCGGAGGGATCGCGGGAACTTGCCCGGTTCGAGAAATCGACACTCCGTATCCTCCTTTCTACAAGCAATACAGCCGTATTCGAGGCCGTGTCTCATGTCGCAGTTTGGGTACCCGAATTCGCAGCAATTACGACAGGCTAGTTCATCAGGAACTCGTCCATCAGGAAATCGGGCTGGATCTTGAGCGGACGCTTCAGGCAAGAGATCTGGAGGGTTGCAGAAATCGGGAGGGGTGCTGAAATGGGGATTGGGCGGAGCGGGGGGCAAAGGCGGATATGATGGCGGATATGATGGCGGATTCGATGGTTTATTCGTAGACACGCATTCTTTCATAGTCAATGCACAACCGACACATTCATTGGAACCGTCGAGGATAGCGCAATTAAATCGTTGAATAAAGCACCTGTCGCAGCGGGACTCGTTGGGGAAGAAGCGTCCCCGCCATGCTGCAAATTCTTCGGTTCTCCCGGTTCGGTTCTGGTGGAAATACGCCTCGACCTCGTTAGGATTGTATTCCAGTGATCCCGGATCGAAAGCCGGTGTATACGTGAAGTGGTCGGTAACGCCAACGTTTGGATTAGCCACCGTATTCACGGCATTTGATGCAATCGGTGCACCTAGGGAACCCGGAATGCCTGAATTATCAACATTGTCAACAGAGAGCAAACGAGGGTCCAAACTAGCGATGGTAGCCGAGGATTCCTGGTTATCCAAGTTCAGGTATTCCGAGAAGTCCATTTTATCCGAGATACCACTTTTGATGACGTGCTAAATACGGATTGTTCGGCAAGGACTCGACGATACTCGGATTTGGAAAAGGTATGTATCTGGCAGACGATTTGGATTTGCTATAGTTAGGTGAGGCTTTGATGTCAAGGGCTCTTGACGTTAGACATTTCAGGGGCATACGCCTCGACTTGTATGCCGGCCATCCCAAATACACATGATCGTCGAATCAAGGACAGACTCGCTGTCCAGACAACAATGTTCTTTGTTGCGAGAAATACGCAATCAAACAAAGCCCCAGGGACTAACGGTGTGGGAAAGGAACGACTTATTGTCCGCGTCAATTCTCCTTGTCTGGCGTCCTTCGTTTCGTATGTCGAGGTTTGGCCAAGTTTGCGAGAGTCTCATCTGATGTGGTCAGTTCCGGTAACTCGCACTTGGCTGGAACTACTCACCTCGAAGTCGTGTGAAAACGAGCCTCCAGTACTGTGGTAAAAGCAATATATAGACATATATATATATATCTATATATGCCTGAGGTTAATCCGATCGAGACGCACTTAATTACAATAGAGTAACGACGGGTCAAAAAAGGAAAGGGGGTTTAAAAAAGACAAAGTTGACTTTGAATACCACCTATGGCCGTTGAATGGTGAATCTATGACTGAACCACTAGAAGACTGCGACACGAATAAGTAAACAACATTACAAAAGGTAAGAAAAGACCGGATGGGAGATATCCATGATCTCGTTTTGATTCTGATTCCTGTTCAGCTTGACCAAGCCTCCCAACGAAACATTCTGGTGCCCGTTTCACGTTGAATTCTTCCATCTCAAGACAACGATGACAACGGCATAATAACACTAACGATCCATGATCGTTTGATCATCCCTAGCGCTTTTTTTTTTCCTGCCGGATGCTGATGATTAGTCATTCCATGAAAACTGGCAGAAATATCCGTCCGACTCCTTTTATATCATGCAGGGACATGCCGACATAGGCTTATATACGTCGTCAAAGCCGCCAAGGCCAGCCATCATAGTGATTCGGGATAGAAAAGACACAGGTCTGATGCCCATGTAGACGCCCGTCTCGTTGCGGTAAAGGCAGCTCTGCGTTCCGGGTAGGTTTGCGCCATTATAGGATGACACATTTCGAACAACAGCCAGCCTCTTGATCACCATCGGCCATTTCCATCTTGTCCGGTCCACCAGCACCACCGGTCCGACCGTTGTTTCCTGACACGCCGCCGAGGTTGCGGTCATAGTTCCGGATCTCGCGCACAACTTCGAAGAATGCCTCCTCCACATTGATGCGAGATTTGGCAGACGTCTCGATATATGGGCATTTGAATTCTTGGGCACTCAGTTCAGCCTCTGGGAAAAGCTCGTCAGTTCAAGGTGCAGGCACATCGGAAAGGCGGTTGAATTTACTCTCTCTCGATACCACACGCTCATGTTCAAGATCGCATTTGTTGCCCACCAAAACCACGGGGAAATGTTCGCCCTCTTGCTTGCCCTTGACTCGCAGGATTTGTCTGTGCAGGGCGTGAATCTCATCGAGGGATTCTTGGGATGTTATCGAGAATACGAGCATAAATCCCTCTCCGTTGACCATGTACTGTTCTCGCATCGCAGCGTACTCTTCTTGGCCGGCGGTGTCGAGCACGTCAAGGAGGGCCAGCTCTTCATCGATGATGCATTGTTTTCTGTACGAGTCTACGGGACAATTAGACAAAGATAGCAAGAGCAGCGGGCGCAATGAAAAGTCGGTAACGTACCCTCGATAGTCGGATCATATTCGTCGATGAAATGGTCCTGTGTCATCTGAATCGTCAAGCAGGATTTTCCGACACCACCTCCGCCGACAACCACCACCTTGTACTCTCGCAGAAACTAGATAGACGGAACGTAAGCGATCGGGATGCCGAAATGGGGCAAAAGCGACAATTGGCTGCTGCGGGACAGCGAATTGGCGATGTCTGGGCTCGGCTTACCTTGGACGCCATTGTGTGGTGCGTGTGTGTGTGTGTATGGAGACGACGAAGTCCTCAGGTAGTGCCTCAGCAAACGGTCAGTCTGGTAAATATTGATGACAGACGTTATTCGTGGTATGACAGCACAGCAGATCTCAAGCTCGAAAATGCAAGAAGAGGTTGATCGGGAGGGGGCGCTGAGAAGGTTGCGCACCAACGTAAAAGCGTTGAGTTGAGAGATGGGCTCGACAAGGAGAACGAGAACGGTGGTTTTGTTGTTGTAACTCGTCCCAGGCTTGGGCCGCTCGCTGGTCCAGGGATCAATGAATTAGCGTACTGATTAGGCACGCTAGACCAGGTGGGCTTAGCGCAATTCGAGGATCAAATCAACTAGAACTAGCGCACATTACTTATGTGCCTGCGGTGTGGGCAGCTCCCCACCTGGGTAGCGTACTGATACAAATGTACTGGCGCTACAGCGGGTTTACCGCACTACACCTACTATCTATCCAGGTAGTACCGCGTACAGTCTAGCACAGTACATTGCATACAGTGGAACACATAACACGACAATGAAGAGAAACATTATCTGGTGCCTATCCTGTGGCAGAACAAGCAAAAGATAGATGAAAGAAATAAAGGGAGTTCGGCAGAAGGGAGGTCGGAATACTACACTACATGTATGTGGTAATAGGTAGGTAAATTCTACACGCGATACCGACACTACTGGGTACACTATAGTGTAGAACTAGCTAGTGTCACTGTCTTTCAAAGAAGGATCCTACGTCGCGGTATTATCTTAATTTAGAGCTAAGTTGTGTACATAGCACCGAGGTTCATTTGGGATCTGCTGCGCTATGAGGAATCAGCAGGACGCAGGATGCTGAGGTACCTTGACGGTGGTAGTTGACTCTGAACATGAGATAAGGTCATACCTCCGTACCTTAGTTGTGGCTACCCGCGCTAGAGACTTTAAAGGGGGTGGGGCCCAGAGGTGGGGCCCAGAGGTGGCTTAAAAGGGGGGGGGGGGTTCGTAAGTTTTCTATGTCTTTGCCTATCTACACAGGTAGTTAGTTACAGATCATTCCATTGTACTGTACCTACTCTACTTGCCTACTTGCCTACATTCATACTTATCTAACGCGACTTAACCGACCCACGGCTAGAGAGGTACAACTTCAGAGCAGGCGTATCTGCACTTGGTATCGTTTGTGATGGACCGCTCAATCTCATGTGGTACCTACCAACCTTACCTTTCTGACACGGGCAGCCATGGCCCATAACTACCTGTAGCATGACACTCAGCTCTTTTTCACTACCTACATAGGTAGGTACGTAATTACACTACATAGTATTTACCGCGTTGAACTTATACAGCCAGATATACCACTGGGGTAAAGGGGGAGCTTGTCGGTATGTGGTAAAGATACCGAGCTACTCTATACGTTGGGATGAATTGATTGCCGAGTGGTTTCCCCAGAAAGAGCAACGACGTAAGTAGGATTAAATTTGGTTTCTTTTTCAACTTCCCGTCGGCTGGGAAGCAATGCAATACCTACCTACCTACCTACCTGATAGGTACTTTAGCGAGGCCAACAATAAGGCCTGCCCGTTGCGGAATAGATACCTGCTCGTACTACTTTGCATGAATTGGGATGCGTCGACTCGTGTGCCTGCACCAAGTTAGTTACAAGATACGTCCGTATTGTCACTACCTCTGAATCCTGATGGACCTCTGCCTACAGGTGGCGCAAAACTTCGTTGTCCCTTGTTTCTTTGCGCCATGTAAAAGGACCCGACAATGAATGAAAGAAAGAACGAGCATCTCGGCAAAAGCCAGGGCAATTGCAAGCAGGCCTCGTTTCTGTCCTTATATCGGTGACGCCGGTTGTCAATTTACCTGCGCACTATGTAACTACATACTTACCTTGGTACTTATCTACCTCCTACCTAGATAGGTATGTTCAGGTCCTAACATAACTAACTAATTGATGCGCTTGGCTTGCGGTAACTAGCTGGTAGTTGTGCTAGAACTGCACCGTGCACGGCCAGACAGCGTGTCTACTATCTGCCTACTTACGTAGTAGTTACATACCTACCTATAACGACTCCGAGGTACCTATTTTTACACTCATGTAAGTCATCTTTGCCATAACGGTTTAACGATACTGAAGTGTACACTACCTACCTACTATACAGAGACACAATATCTGTGGGCTAAAATAACCGATGTTCAGACTGACAGACTGACAGACTGACAGAATGAATGAATGAATGAATGAATTTAAATGAACCTCATTTCCTGGCCCGTGAAGCTACTCGATTAGTTCAAGTCTCCCCGTGCGATTGATTGGGCATCATCTGGCAGCTATTCAGTACCGTGCGAACACGAAACACGCCCGCAGAAGCAGGAACCCCCTGAGTTGACAAAACCTTTAGCCAATCAGCGCATGGCAATGTGTGCACTTTACCGCCCGCAACTTTTGAACGTCCAATTAATGAGAAGAACGTGGGGTTTTCCTGATATTGGGGGGATTCCCTATTCCCTATTCCCTATTTCTTGTTTTTTTTTTTTCTCGCCTTGATGAATTTTAACTTACCTAGGGTACCTATCTCCCCAACATCCTTCTTCTTCTTCCACAACCAGACAAGCCAAATTAGGGGGGATTCAGCACTTATGCGTAGGTATCTTTACCTATGTACCTACCTAGAAGATCATCCGTCCTTCCAGAAGGAAATCTGGGACCACGCGTGCGCCGGCAAGCTTGACTACCCTACTTAGGTAGGTACCGAAATGGATACCCAAGTACGGTACACTAGGAACTCCGAACATCACATGTGCGCACACCAAAGATGCCGTCCACTTACAAACCTACGCTAGACGGGCACCTATGTATAGAATTCGCAGGCCAATGCAATGCAAGCTGCAAACTCTCTGTTCGGCGGATCAGAGACCGGCGAGGAATGCGGATGAGGATGGGGATGGGGATGGGCAAGGGTAAGGAAGGGTAAGGGTAAGGGCAAGGGGGCGGTCATCAGACAAGAAGGGTTGCGATGGGATTGGACGTGTGGGAGAGTGGATAACGACGCTGCATTTGTAATAATAATAATAATAAACAATAATAATAACAATAATATGGTCCCCCCGTTTCTAATAAATGGGGTTGGATTATATATATGAGAGTACCAGGTACTTCTTGTCATCGGGACGGCAATGTGTAGAAATTATCTGGAACGTCGGGGGATTTAGTGATCAAATAGTAAACACTAACGGATCTGCCTCCTATTATTCAGGGCCAGTACGGGAACTTATTCCATAAATGGATACAAAATCCTACATAGTAAGTGACATGGTCTACTATAGGAATGTACGGGAATAGGTATGGTACTTTCGTCGAGCTCAGTAGAGACGTAATTAGCCTTCCAGTTCTTCGGTGGTGATGCGCTTGCCTTCGACATTGGCGAGGACTTCTGGCACTAGGCTTTCTAGATACGCCCTGTCGCGACCCACGAGGGTGACGGAATTGTTTCCCCCCCATCGAGGATAGCTCCCGACCTTGACTCCCTTCGGAGTCACTTTTGCGGCGAGTTCGGTCAAATATGCAGCAGCCATACTTTCGGCCAGCGGTGTCGAGATGATGATTCGGCAGATGCCCTCGCCGTTGGGATCCTCGAGCCGGTCGATGATGAGAGGCTTAAGACCCTGAAGCAGACCCTCGACTATTGCCCCTCGCCCCCGGGTTCAGCTCACTCACTCACTCACTCGCTTACACCGAAATGGTACGCATGATTGGGACAGGGGGGGAACCTGAACACTCACATATTCTTGGGACGCCGGGAAGGATGTGGACATTTTCGTTGACGACAGAGACGGGCACCCACATCTCCTCCTGGGGAAATAGGACTTGTTTGTCCAGGTCACGGGACTCGTCAATGGGCAGCTCAACCATTCGCAGGCGCGCCGTCTTGGCTGGCGAATCAACATCCCAGTCGAAGTTTGGCTGCGACTTGTGCGGCTTGCTCAGCCGCTTCATGCGCTCATAGGCCCCGGCATGGAGCTTCAGCGGCAAGCCGAACGCCTTAGCGATTGACCGGTAAGTTATGTCGTCGTGCCTGATTCGCGCAGTGAGCCCGGGAGAATGACGAGCCGGAAGATTTGGGCGGGGGAGAGGGAGGCGAAAAGAACAGCTCACGTCGGGCCTATTCCTCCACTGCGGGTTGATGCTTTAGCCTGGTTCAACTTCGATCGCAAATAGGGAGCTGCGCGGACGTATCATAAGATCATACCTGGTAACCACGAAATCATATCGAGCACTCATCCTCCGTACAGCCTCGATGATCTCATCCTCATCATCCTCAATGGTCTCGATCCTCTTTAGATTCTGCCAAGCGCACACCAAAAGTCAGACGAACGCTCACTTTCATTCAAGCGCGGCTCGCGAGTATATTGAAGACAATTCCCTTACTATACCAAGAGAGAAGCACCATTTGGCCATGAATGCCGAGTTCGTCTATAAATTCACGTCAGCGCACTGCCAAAAGGGTTCAAAGAGCAGACGCGGACGAGTCCCCCTTACATCAATCGTCTACCATTGAGATTAGCATGTCGCTCAGTGATTCCATTGACGATGGGGTCTCATTCACCTTCCCTCCGAGCACCTCATCCCCGATGACTAGACAGGCTGCGGTGCGGATAGTACGTGCCTGCCTCTCGTTCCCTGCGGTCAAAACCGACGTCATGATCCTCGACGCGACACCACCAATACCGGATCTTGAGCCCTTGGGAGCGGATATACAACTAAGACAGGGCCGGCGCGTTAAAAGTTGAGGCGCGAGCCGAGAAAGGCGGAAATTCATAGGGGGCCAGAACATACAAGAGACGGAAGAGGTGTAATGTAGGCAAAACGAAGTGTATGAAGATTGCAACCACCTAAATTGATGCCACGGAACCTTATCGCGGGTTAAGGTGACGACAATATGGGGTAGAAAGCTTGATGAAACGGAGCCGAAGACCCGGTGGCGGGATGATGTCTTTGGGAGATCTACCGACCAGTCTGTAGTTCAGGGCATGTAGGTATACATAGGTAGGTAGAGATAGGTAGAGATACCTACCTAGGTAGGTAAGTAGGTAGTTACATGTACGTCCGTACTTTAGTTACAACTTTGCCTAGCATTTACTGAGGTAGGTACCTACCTAGGTACTAACTTAACCCGTGCAGATACCTAATTCTTCCCTCTACATACTCGCCAAGCTTCCAAAGCCGGTAAGGTCTACTGCAACTTTGCAGGCACTCAATCACGCGTTTTACCTTGTCTACCTACTACGTAGTAGGTACCGATTGTCCAGTCATCCAGAGGCAATCAATCGCCTGCAAAATGAACCCCCTGTCGATGGACATTTGCTACGCATGTTTGACTCGTAAGGTCTAAAAGTAGCCGAGCGACGCGCCGGGCCGAACTCGTTAACGAGATAAAGATGGCTGGCTGGGTGACTGGGTCACGAAAGGGTAACTATGTACCCACACATATCCAAGCACAGTCTGTACCTAGATCTAGGTAAAATAAAAAAGATGATTAACTTGTTTGAGTACTATAAGGTAACTATTTGTAATACCTATCTTGATCGCGACAAAGACGCCGGCTAGTCTAGATACCTATCTATCTATCTAGTACAGGCACGCACGCACATAGGTACCTATCCCAACTCCCCCAATCACCGACTAACGATTTTCTCTCCACAAACAAATGCATGCAGCGTTTCCCCAGCGGCCCGCTGTTGCTTGTTCCGTCTCTCCTCCACATCCACGAGCTGTACTTAGGTAGTGTTGTACATAATTACGGACTGTAATGAACATTTCATCTGCCGAATGGGTCAACACCTGGATATAGACAATCATCATCATCATCGTCGTCGTCGTCGTCATCATCATCATCATCATCGTTGGATGAGATGTCCGTCTTATTCCCAACAAATGGACAGTCTTAGGCAACCCTGTCAGATACGGCGGATCTCAGTATCCGTATTCCCGGGTAAATAGGTAAGGTCTGTCGGCCTGATCGGAAAGAACCTTGACGGCTAGATAATTACCTACACTAGAGGTATGTACATAGTCCATTTAAGCAGAGCATATATGTAGGCAGCCAGATAGTGTATAAGACAACCTAACAAGAGAGGCAATCGGTGTCAGTAGTTATAGCGGCATCGACACGGCAAAATTGATATTGTATTGTCCATTTGACATTTGTACATTCACAGTCCCCGAGGAAGAACTCGGACGCCTTGTCTCGACCTCGGTAGTAGTATCAAGTAGAAATGGGTGTTCAACAGTCCATCGCCTTTCTCAGCACTAGCAGACATTTATACCGATGACCATGGTAAGAAAATAAAGCATCAAGAACATCGCCATGACAGACGGTTGAGGTCTGTTGGCCTCCCCTCCCCCACATCCTAAATGTGAAATCCACTCACTCCCTGAAATTCAAGCCCTGGGGTATCGTTGAGATAATGCAGACCTATTTAACCTGTTCCTCTGAGCCTCGAGGAAATTATTTCCAGCCAGTTGATGAGCGTACTGTCCCGAAACCCTTTTTGTTGAAAAGAACACAAAACGCCCCATGTACATGCTTGTTGAATCAGTTGAGACCTTTTTAGCCCATATCACCAGGCCATGTGTTTGTTGAAAATGCCTAAACCTAAAATGCGCCAAATCGTTCAGTCATTACGGGAGTTTAGCTCGATGTCGCGACACCGTTAGCCTTCCCATGAGGGTCGTCGGCCTGAGCAACAGGATCCGATGCTGGTGTATCGAGATCCTTGACTACTAATCCTCTAAATAGTTCGAATACAGCCGTCGTATCGTGGAAGTCGTTGTTCACTAAAGGTCCCATTAGTATGAAAAGTCCCGAGACACATATGGCCGGCGATTTTACGTACCGATGTTGATTAGATACCACTCTTTCATGATGCCCTCGATCAGCACGCGACTAGGGCTGTTCAGGTCATGACAACGCGCCCAATCATTTCCGAGCCTGTAAGCCTCGTCTTTCCACGCGAGAAAGCTCACGCTCTCCACAATGGTCGGCTGAACAATCTCCTTGCCGGGGAAAGCGCCCCAGGTGACTGCGTTCGGTCCCTCGGAGAGTGCATTCGTCTTGAAGTTTCCCGCCTGGTTCACAGCGTAATAGGTAATAGTCGCTTGGGCTTCAATACGGCGGATCACCTCGCTATACAGATCAGGATGTAAAAACAACTCCAGGTAGGCCTTCTGGTAGACGAATCCATTTGGAGGTCCCCATCCATAAACTGGATGCGTCGATTTAACCCCGTTTACAGAAGGCTGAGAGTTGATAGTGATGAATCCACGTTTGTTCAGGTCGATGAGGTCATCTTTGATCGAGACAGCCTCGCTTGCGAGCGGGGCCTCACTCCACGGCAAAGAATCCAACTCCCTCTCTAGATACCGGATAAAGATGCTGGCAACGTCTTTGATAGATTTAGGCTCGCCCCATTTTTTACGGTTGGACTCATTAGATCCGGTCAAGCCAATTCCATACGCGTCGAGTTCGCCGAAAGCAGGAGAGCGAGCGTCGCCCCATCTGCCGTTGGGAAACTCATCCCATTCCTGTGTTCTAGAGATGTAGGATTTGTTGCGGTTTCGCCAGAAAATAGGGCGAACATCCTCTTCACGGCGGCCGAACCCCAATGATTGCTTCCAGGGCAGGGCTTGCTGTCGGGGACGCTGTGAAGAGGGTAGCCAGTCCAAGTCCTCTAGAACCATGCGAGTAGCCTGAGCCAGGTTCATGGTGTAGAAGTGTAAGTGGTGAATACCAGCCGACAAGATTTGGCGGCACAACTCAGCCACCAGAGTCTTCCCCACCTCCCGAACAGCCGCATCGTCGTTCTTGATCGGTTCGAGAGCTTCCATCCACTTTTCGGGGATCTTGCAGTTCATGTGGTTTGCACGTCGAATGAAGCTGGCGTAAGTGGCGATGGGCATAATTCCCGGAAGAATGGGAACAGTGATCCCCCTCTCACGTACTTTTCCTACCCACCGAATGAAGTTGTCGGCGTCATAGAACATTTGAGTAACGATAAAGGTGCCACCCATGTCAACTTTCTCCTTCAAGTGATCGAGCAAGGATTCCTCATCCTTGTTATCGTCACAACCCTCAGGGTAGCCGGCAACACCAATGGCAAAATGATTGCCATACTTTTTACGAATATGCGATACGAGATCTCTCGCGTACCGAAACCCGCCATCAGTGGCCTCCCACTTTTCCTTTTCTCGTGGAGGATCTCCGCGGAGCGCCAGAATGTTGGTACAGCCGGCCCTGTATGCCCTTTGGAGGGCTTCGTTGACCTTTTCCTCGGCCATATCTGTGCAGGTCAGATGCATGCAGGTCTCGAGGCCCAAGAATGTTTGTGCTTGCAAGACCATATCGCAGGTCAGCTCGGCAATTCGGCCGCCAGCGCCCCACGTTATGTCGATGAATTTGGGCCCGAAGTCGTACATACGCTCCATGCGGTCGTAGAGGTTCTGGACACCCTGGGCCGTCTTCGGAGGAAAGTATTCGAAAGAGAAGGACGGTTTGCCGGTCCTTTCGGCATCCGCGACCGTATCGCTGACATGCATCTTGGCAGTGGGTACGCTTGTTTGCGTTCGCAATCAGGGACTATCGAGTCGACCAAGGGGTCAGAACGGAGGGAAGGATAGCTAGGAGCAAGAAAAAGTCAGTGAGGGTTGTTGCTGGCGACATGCACACCATCGCGGCGTTTCGACATGCTGGCGTGGAATGTGATTGTAGTAGGAATGGACCAGCATAGTCAGGATAAGGGTAGGTAGGTATGGGCACGGGCACGGGCACGGGCACGGGCAAGCCACAGGCACAGCAATTATGCCTATGCATTAGGCATGACATGTAGGAGGAGGGGGATCTCACTAAATGGCTATTTGCCCATAAAGAAAAAAGAAAGGCGGACTGGTCTTTGGATACAACTCGTGGTGAATCAAATTGACTGCTTCTACAGCGTCTCGCCCTCCGAAGAATGCCGAAGCAGCAGGGCACTGAGTAATCGGAAAAAGAAAAGCAAGCAAGTAGAAAAGACAGAAGCGAGAAAAGCAAGAAAGGGGGGGTGGGAGAGGGTAAACTGAAAAGTGTAGGCAAGGTGGTGGAGGAGGCGGGAGAGGAAGAATACCAACCGTAAAAGACGCGCGAGACTCCTTTACTAATTGCTTAGTTAATTAGTGGACATCCGACTGACGGCTCCGACTAAGGAGCTTCAACTTACAGATTATTGGTTACGATGTCCATAGATTGGACGGGAGCTATCTACTACTACCAGCTACCCACGAAGAATCAGAGTCATGCGGAAAAAGAAGCCCTGAGATGCGTCCAGCTAAAGACAAAGTGCATAGATCACACTCGAGAACAAAGTTGGTGCCTACAGTTCTACCCAAGCCTAGCATGGTGAATGATCTTGATTTCCATTCCGTATTGTACTTTGTGCAGTGTGGTAGCTTCGAGATATGGATGTAGGTAGTAGGTAAGGTAGGTAGGGCAGTCCGTAGGTAGGTAGTTCGGTATGGCACTCTATTGCCAGCTGGCAGCTCCAGGTACACGATACGAAAATCCACTTCGCTCTTCAGTCCTATTGGTCAATTACCACGCACGTTGGCAACTCGCAGACGACCCCACATTTGACGTACACTTTTAAGTCTAGATAGACGAAAAAAAGAAGGGTGGAGGGGTAGAAGGGCCAGCCGGCGCCGACTGATTGGCAGAAACCACCTCCGATCCCCTTCCGTTGCAGTGGTCAGTCAGGGTTGGCTCACTAGTCACATAACTAATGTACGTTTTCCGTGCTGAGAATCCTGACCCTTACGAAGAGACACCCGCTTCTCACAAGTCGGTAAGCGGGCAGAACGGGCAGAACGGGCAGAACGGGCAGAACGAGGAACGAGTTGCAACCTCTCAGAGCCCAACTCACCGCTCTGCTGGTTTTGGGCACACCGTACCGCACCACTCAAGCACTCAAGCGCTCAAGCACTCAAGCACTCAAGCACTCAGGCTTGGGTAATCACGACAAGATTACCGAAGCTGACAATGACTACCTATCTAGGTCGGGGCAGGATTGACAGGCAGCCGATCCAGATCTTGACAAGCAGAGGCCAATCCAATATTTGTAGTGTATGCTTGTATGACGCAAATACAGTCACCATCCGAACTCCGTGAGATCAAAAACACACTGACTGTGATAGGTATTGAGTTGATAGCTGTCTAGTGCATACTGCCTTCGCAACCCCATCTGTTGCCACTAGGGGATTGGTCTGCGTGATCGGAATACTGGCCTGGAAAATCCGCCCGTGGGCCGTGAGGAGAATCTTTGTGACGATGAAGATATCAAGACATCTTGCACTTCCCGACGTACCATTGTACTTCGTCGGGATCCATTGGAACGGAACCAACTGATAGGCCAATGCTATACCGTAACTAGAACTTGTGCCAAACCATAAGCGGAATCATCTCAGCACAATCATCTCCAGGTTCAGCACACAGAGTTCATGATCGACAAGAACCTCACCCCCCCAAAAAAAACAATTCGGAAAAGAAACGTCTGTCCCCTTGGGCCTGAATTTGGGATACGAGTGGCTAGCTGTGCCATCAGCCCATTCCAACACGAATATTGCGCAAGCAAGCTGAAAGTGCCATCCGGTCTAGAGGCATTCCGGTCTAGAGGCGTTACATCCGTACATGACCAATTCCGAAAGATAGACTCCGTAAAAGATAAAGATGGCAAGATATCTCGAGACGAGCCCCGATTACCTAATGTAGTTCACTAACAACTTTGATGGCACTGTCATGAGACGAAGTCACGGACTTACTAGTTAATCGTACTCGCTCATTCTTCCCGGAACACTGGCGATATCGATGGTACTTGTGTGCCGCACGGGCTGGAGCTGGGCGTGTATAATACATAGACGGGGAACACTCACGTCAGCAATGTTCTATCACTTATCCTGGCCATATGAAAACTTCGGCTGACGTTACCATGCACCTCAATTCTTCATGAAATCTAGGTTGAGACCTGTTCATCTCATCTCCGTCTGGTTATCTTTTGAGTTTTCCCGGCTCGTAGGGACCGGGCCTTTTGACATGCAAATCTGGGAACAAACTCATTGAAGCTCGAAGCTCGAAGCTCGAATAGGGAAGAAACAGGCAGTCCATGGCCCTGACATTGATCCTTCGCCCGTCATTCGAAACGCCCTGATCACCCTTATCAGCCATAGCCGGCATCTGAGCGACGCTTACTTGGCCGTGGGCGGGCCCTGGGAGATGCGAGCAAATGTTCCAGTCGCAATCACGAACACAGCAGAGTTTCGCAGGATCACTTCTGTGCCTTATCCCTTGACCCCCGCCTCCCGGGCCGCAGCGTCATCGTGCTTTGCCTGCTTGAGAGACCATGATGCTTCCCGCGCCGTCCACACCCCTCCTTTAATATCCCCTCACCTAGGCCCTGTCTAGTTGTCCTTTTTCGGCAGGTATCAAAGCCTCCTTGCAGACATTCCGATGATAAATAAACAAGCATGTAATGGCGGCGGATTCATTGAGTACTGCGTATGCTTGTATGATATGATTGTTTGACCAAATTCACTGACAGCATTGCTTGTAGCTGTCTCAAGACTCTTGTAGAAAAGGATGCATTCCATCTGGGAGGCAGCACAACGTGTCTGTGAAGGTGTGCGTATGGCTGTGTATGGCTGTGTAGTCTAGTCTCCATACCTTCCCAGCTCTTCATGGCATACACATTCGGAACGGCTTAAGCTAACATTATCACAAGGGTACCCCCCGAGGCAGCTATCCAAAGAAAAAGCGGAAAATCGCATGCCAGCGGATGTTGAGGCAATTGGACAGCATCCGACGGGGATGACAATTAAACTGTGCCAACTCCACAAAGCATGAGGGGGTCCGCCATCGTCCGGAACCTTTGAGCGGGTAGATAGCCGGACGACAAATACCTTAGTGGGAAGAGTGTTAGGAATGCCACGTAGGCTGGAGCTCCAAGATTGAGGTGCTGGCCAACCCGAGATCCGCATGGTTGTAAGGAGTGACTGACTGCCGTTTCATCAATACCTGGATTTTGTTTGTCCATGCCGTGACCCTCGCAACTTTTGTCGGCAATTACTCTTGACAATATCATGTCGCTTATTCCTGCTCGAAAAGCACCTCTCCGGCTTCCCATGAACTATTAGGCTCGCAAGAGCTATCGCCTCAGATGCGAGCACCTTCAGCCACATTCTCGATATCATATGCTAACCGTAGCTGAGCAACCATTCAGATGTGTAAGACGGTGTGTGGAGGTACGACGAGCTCTAAAACCCACGATGAGATCTCCAAAGGGAGCGTTTTGGTACCCCCAAAGAAATGGTTGATCAAGTCAAACGAACAAACAAGACTCCAGATTGCGAATAAGGGTGGGGGCCAACAAGTGGACAGGCTTCATCCGGCAAAGTTAAAAGCGCAATATTGTGACGCGGGCGTTAGACCAGGATAAGTTTATCGCAGGCGTTGAGGACTTGTTTACGCCCCAGCTGAAGCCTGATGTCCAGAAGTTCTTTATGGATTCGTACCTAGTGTTGGAATCTCAACAACCAACGTCCAGGAGACACGATTGAGCAGAGCAGAGCAGAGCAATGACGCTTGACAATTCTGGAAGGAGATAACTATCTCCTCGTAAAGGTCAGCCGTTGACATACCTACTGCGGACAAGGGCTAGCTCTAGGGTTCAAGTTGAATCTCTCGTTGACTCTTGAATTCTTTAACTCTTTACTCTTTGACTTCGTGTCCATTTAACTTACCGGGCCGCTGTTACCGGTAACTTAGTGTACAAGGAGCTGACAGTCGACTCAGTCAGATAGAGCCCGGCAGGATACCGTCGCGTGAGTTATCACAGCTCCAAGTCCTAATTTCACACACTTTTGCCTGTCATCAAGTGCTGGTGTCTGCGACATCTAGGTTAGGGGCCCGCTGCCCGCTGCCCAATGCTGACGTGCGACGCGCTCGCTTGGGGGCTGGCGACGAGGTCCAGGTTGAGGTGGCAGTATGTGTGTGTGCGTGTGTGTTGAAATACCGGTACACTACGTAGACTGACTCATGGATCTTTTGAAGTGCGCACACGCATATTATATCCGGAGTAGGTGCAATACATGATGTATTTGGGTTATGGGTTTGCAACCTGAAGCCCAAAAGTGAGTGGCTACTAACGACGTAGCAGAATATCTCGGAGGCATGGAACTGTAGTTTGTACCTGGAAGGAGTAAGAACTCGAATTTGGAGCAGGAATGGAGTCGACAAGAAATCACACGCTTAACAAAAAGTACACCATAGGAATCGTGAGCCTTCATTCTATGTATCGACATATATTTGCGGCGCAGCCCGGTATCTTTCAAAAAAAATAAATAAATAAGAGGCATACCGTACATAGTAGGTAGGGGAATACACTACGGTACGCGATATTGGGTGGACTGGCAGAGTGTGTGGTTTCTTGTTGACCTCACTCTTGTTCGGGGGCGAGAAGGTCTGATATCTTATCCATCTATCTAGATAGGCAGGCACCTGTTATTGCGTTACAGACTGTACGGACTACCTACGGAGCACCACAGTTAACTGAGTACGTAATGCACTGTGGTTATTTACTGTGCTCAGGCAACGCCCCAAATTTTCGGATATGAAGAAATCCGAAAATTAGGCAATGGTCTGTCCGTCCCACACCATGATGGCCTCAAGGGTATCCGCCGGAGTCTGAGAAGCACACCTAAGGAAATGTTTATCTATATTGAGTTCTCACTTAGTTATCCTGGGGACCTATTGCCCCTCAGGTCTTCGGACAACTAGTAGAGAATCAAAGATATATTCAATAGTTACCTATCTTAAAAGTCAATTCTACGGATTTCGACCGCTGTCCGCGGCCTTCCATCTATGTACCTAGGTATCTCAGGGGTCGCTTCGATAATGACATAACTTTTTAAATGCATATATGAGTCCCGTTAAATACATACTTTCTCGAAACAACATTCAAAAAGTATGCCCGCCCACATTGTATAACTAGATATTATGTAAGGTTAGGTACCTAATTCTAGCATGCCCGGATAGAACCAAGCCCCACCTCTGGGCAGACAATCCCGTCTTCAACACATGCATTCTACCTATCTACACAGATACCACCTAATGCCTCCGTCTGACTTTTACCTAATGTTATCTCCAATCACAGAATCCAGAAAATCTTTGTGAATTTGCAAATGAAAAGCAAAGGGATCAACGTGAATGATTGCGACCAATCACGGTTATCTGGAGTGGGTACATCATCTCCGAGTCAACCGGAGCCGGAGCCGCATGTCAAGCCAAGGGCGCGAGACAACTCCAGAAATCGCTGGACTCCACCGACATCGATCATGCGATATACCTGGGTAGGTAACAGTTTTGTATGACTGTTTCGTCGTCGGATGCTGTCTGCAAGTGAGCCTTTGTCATAGTTTGCCATGAGGAATTGTCTGCGAAGAACCTCGAGTTCACGGCTGTATTGATTTCACGTCTTGTCCTCGAATCTACGCTGCCTACGCCTACCTATACCTACATCGCAAGGGACTACCTAGTCAGCAACGTCCAACTACCTACCTACCAGCCTACCTACCTGCCTACGTATCTGCCTACCTACCTGCTGCCTACTCTACATCGCTACATTCCTCTAGTATTGTACACGAAACGGAACAGTCGTTGTCTGTCTATCGCGTGTTTCCAGATATACTTTCCAGATAACGCGAAAAAGTTGTTCGTTTTAAAAGCAAGACCCTGTCTCCTTACTGGTCATCCCATCCTATTCTATGCCCCTAACTTATTGCCTGTCTAGATATTTATACATTCGTTCCATATCTGTCCCCTCCGATCGTGCTCTGATCGCATACCTCCGGGGACGCCTTACCATCATCTTCCTCAATCCCAAGCGTGGTGATTTCTAACCAAAACTAGCACGTTCATCTACTTTCAATAAGTTGTAGGACGCCTGGCTTTGGGGTGGGGTCGTTACTTACGCCCTTTGAATGACAACCATTCCGGAAGAACTCAACGAGGAGATTGAAACGATGGACTCCGTGAATTGGGACGCCACAGTTGCTAACACGGCCCTTGATAGCATGTCAGCTGGCTCCGATGGCGCGGTACATGTTTCCAGCATTGCCCCGGCTGGCGGACCAGACGATCCCAGTATAGACCTTCTTTTTGGTGACATCGACGGCGATGATTGGTCTTATTGGGCACTCCAACACTACGATTCTACACAGCTGCAACGAGGTCTCGTCGATGCCACGACATACCCGGATGTAAATCCTGAAGGAGCATCGCAGGCAGCTTCTCAGTTCTCCTGGGAGCTACCTGAGGCTCCTTGTACCAATTGCTCTCAATGGGCCTACCAGTGCAAGAAGATCCGGGAAGGTAAATACAGGGGCTACTGTACTAGCTGTGTAGCACTTCGACGAGAGTGTAGTTTCGGACCCTCAGCGAAGAACTTTACTTCAACGAGCGGTGCTGCCTTTCCTACCAACCCCTGGCCCATTATGGGAGAAGGGCCAGAGACCTGTGTTGTGCGTGAAGATGAGGAGGCCGCGGCCATCAACTCGAGATCCTTGGCGCCACTGGCGGCCGCTGACGGAGAGACACCATTGTCATCACGTCCTCAGCCTCTGCCCAAGATTGGTGCCCGGTTCTCCCGTGAATCCGTCAAGGTGCTTAAGAACTGGGTTGTTACTCACAGTCATCATCCGTATCCTACAGATGAGGAAAGGGAAAGACTCCAAAAGATCACTGGTCTGAATAAGACTCAGATTACGAATTGGCTGGCTAATGCTAGACGCCGGGGGAAGATCCAACCCACTCGAGCAATATCACCGCATGTCGGCCGAGTGTATGCAGCGGCGATGGATATTCCCCAACGAAGAGGTGCGCCAGGATTGCTCGAGAACATGAACCCGCTGCAGCGTTGGGAGAACTCTCCGCCGGAAAATGAGCCAGCCTCAGTCACTGCCATTGCTCGCGCCGTATCCGCTTCTGGTACGTATTCGGCGACATCAGGCTCTGGCCGTACCAGTCCCAATGTATGGAATCTGTCGGATGATGGCTCTGGTAGGTCTCTTTGCAACCAATCGTCGACTAGCAGTCTAGGGACGTCACAGTCCAGCGGCGGCTCTTTTGCGTCAGTCTTTTCCAATCAGTCCCGCAGTTCTTCTATCCCATCTTTCGTTCGTAGCAATCGTGGCCGGCGACGGCGAAGACGGGCAGCGACGCAACACACCGAAAAGCAGTTGGGCCAGCCACCCAAGACCTTCCAGTGTACCTTCTGTACTGAGAGCTTTAGGACAAAACATGACTGGCAACGCCACGAAAAGTCTTTGCATCTTTCTCTCGAACGATGGATTTGCTCTCCTGAAGGTGGCCGAGCCGTTGACCCCGAGACAGGACTAACAAGTTGTGCTTTTTGCGGCGAAGCGAATCCAGACGACAGTCATATCGAGGCACACAATTTGTCCACTTGCAGCGAACACGCACAAGAGGAACGAACATTCTACAGAAAGGATCACTTACGACAACATCTCCGACTTGTCCATGACGTCAAATTCCTTCCTTGGTCGATGGATAAATGGCGAGTGGCCTCTCCGGCAATCCGCTCCCGATGTGGTTTTTGTGAGGCCGTCCTTGATAGCTGGGCAATTCGTGTTGATCATCTTGCCGAGCACTTCAAGACAGGCAACACCATGGCAGACTGGAAAGGCGACTGGGGTTTTGATGCGCCTGTGCTTGAAATGGTCGAGAATTCAATTCCTCCATGTGAGTGATTTGCAAGAATTGACTCACTTATGACAATCTGACCTTTCTATAGACCTAATCGACGACGAGAGGCAATCACCTTTACCCTTCCGAGCAGGTCAACCACCCTCGTGGACCCCGACCAATGCATATGAACTGTTGAAGATAGAGCTACAGTGGTGGCTTTCGAATCGAATGGAGGAGGTGGGCGCTTCACCGAGCGATTCAGAGATTCAAATGGAGGCGTGTCGTATTATATACGGCGCTGAAGTCACGCTAGACGGCTTGGACGTATCCTCCACTTCATGGCTTTGCGACCTAGTCATGTGTTCTGAAGAAGCCAAACGCCGGGCCGCATTTCGCCCGCGGACCCATGGTTCTAATTGTTTGGCCTCTCTTCGTATCAACGGCAAGGCTGACATCTTCGAAAGCTGTTTGTTTGAGAGGGAGCTGCAAGACTACGTCCGTGCAAAAGTGCTGTTAGGTCTAACAGCTATGGACCATGAACTCCAGGACGAAGCATGCACCATCTTGAGAAGAATGGAGGAAGGGTGTAGTACCAAGTCGGATTTTCTGGTCGATTGGTTCATTCGTATGATCAAGTCCTCATCATCTTGGCTAAGGGACTTTCGGCAGCGGGCAGGTTTACTGCGGAGTGAGGATGTCGGTGATACTCACGAGCGTTCGACTGATCTGAACATAAACGATTATACTATTCATAATTGCGCCCGTCTAGAAGCTGCGCTTGAGAAATATCTCGAGCAGCAAAGATTGCTCGGCATTGAGCCTACTGATTCCGACTTACAACGTCAGGCAAGAATTATTGTCTTCGAGGTTGATGATATGTGGAACCAGACAGCGACAGATGATAAAAACTGGCTCGAACGCTTCAAGAGAAGGCATTCCTCAAAGGCATCCCGTCCAGGTCTAGCGCCTGGTGCTTCGCCATCAAGTGGGAGAGACGCTTCCGTTGCTGTCCAACCTTCGCCAACCATCTCATCGGGCATGACCAAGGCACCTGGCAAACCGCCCGCCAGATACGGTGCTCGGTTCCTGAGCGAGCCGAACTGCTATCGCCGATTAGCGGAAGATCTTGGTCGCTTCGTTGCAGCAACTATATCTCCTAATAATCCTAATCGGCACATACCCACAGACGAAGAACTTCAGCACCAAGCACGATGCATAGTCTACGATGAGTGAGTAATTGCCGCCGTGCCCTGCATTTAGTGCCATCTTTACTGACCTGAACTTAGTGATGACCCGTTTAACCGGACAGCCGCTAACAACGCAGAATGGCTACATCGGTTCAAGGTTGACGTAGGCTTGCTACCTCCAGGATCCGGTCCGGGTTTAGGCACATGGCTCGGATTTCTCAGTGCTCGTGGCGATGGCGACAGCGGCTCCGAATCGCCTTGTTCCCTACAAAACTCTGGCAACGGAACCCCACATATCAATTTGCCCACTGAAGGAGAGCCGTCCGAGTCGACCATTAGCATCGCAAATCAGCTTCCGCAGGCTTCCCCCGAGCGATGCCCAGAGCCGGCCAGGATCTTTTGCAACCGAGAGCTTGAGAAGGGGCTGACGGAATATGTCAAGCGTGAGATACACAGAAGCGGACTTTTCCCGAGTGACAGGGAGCTTCAACAGCGTGCTCGCGATATCTTGAATGTGCAAAGAACCCCTTGCGACGAACCTTTTCTACTTGGCAGGTTCAAAGCGGCCCTGCAGGGCAGCATACCTCCACAGCAACTCATTCGTAATGTAGCTGGTTTCGACATGGGAGGCTTCGCCGCGATGCCTTCGCCTTCGGATCCCATGATCACCGGAGTCTCAGCAGACCTAGGTTCTTCTATACCCGCCCAGGACCGCTTGCCCCCCGCCTTGGGCCCAGATATCTGGTCTGCGGATTTGGACTTCGACCTAGACTTAACCGACCAGGACCTACTCGACGACATTCTCCAGGATGTTAATTTCGGGATAGATGATAGTGTATGCGCAAATGAATCTAAGCCATGAGTTAGAGATAGATAGGGTAGATGACGATAAGGAGTTTCTTCCTCATGTCTATCTCATCTCGAATAGAGCGCCCGGTGAGGTTCCCTTGTCTTCAATTTTGCTCAACGAATTCGAGCGGTCAGAATCTCGTTTATGGGGAGTCGGTTAGAGTTAGCATACTTCAGTTCCATGGCGACGACTCAGGAGTCAGCATCAAAATAATGAACTTGGTTTCTATTATGTTAGCCCAACAATTGCTCCGTAATATACGGACTGTATTACATACGGATAATCGGATCCTTAATCGGCGTGGACCCACAGAATAAGTATCCCGGTAACAACCTGTTTAGGTGACTTTATATCTACCTACCTAGGTAAGGAGGTGGATACCTACCTATCTAGTCCGCATCCCTCAGAGCTTCCAACTTGCGACCTTCGTCATCGCTCATACCTACACCCTTTCCATCATCTCGAAGAAAGCATACCTATAAGTTTACATTTGTGGTATATGTATATGTATATATACCAGTACCTACCTACTCAGACTCAGACAACATAATTTTTCGAAACATTTCTCTTACTCTATAGAGACAGTTTCATCCACCGTCACAATGGTATATATACCTAGATAGACAAAGCTTTTCTCCTCCTCCTCCCCCCCCCTCATATCACCCCGCCATCTCTCATTCCAAAACTCTCCTCCTTTTTCGCGCTAACCGCTGAGCAACCAATCTTCTAGAGCTCCGAGGCGCGACTCTACACCTTCTCACAGGAGACGAAAGAGCACTTGCGCAAATTCCGACTGACCACCTCCCGAGCTACCGGCCCGCAGGCCGTCATTTGTATGTACGTCTCCGCGCAATGACCGACCAATACATGTAACCGCCGAGAGCGCCGTGCTGCTCGCGTGTGCGCGCATGCGGCTGTGTTGGAGTTGGATTGTCACCAATGTACGAGCCCGGCTGACGCCTCTCGCCATGGCAACCCAACAGATATGATCGACAAGAAGACACACGAGATTAAACAAGATGAGGACAAGGTAGTCTACAAGTCTCTAGAAGAGATCGGGGATGACCTCCCGGACAACTCGCCTCGGTATATATTGCTGAGCTACCCACTGACGCTCGTACGTAAAGCTCTCTACCGCCTGATTCCAATCCAATCCTACGCCCAGATTCGCCCGGTTCATGTAAACCACAAAACCGCCATCTTCTAAGTGCGAAAGGAATATGCATCTCGGCGCTGCGGGACTATCACTTGCTAACATCCCGTGACATAGCCGTCTGGTCGCATGTCCGTCCCCTACGTCCTGCTATACTACCTGCCCACCACCTGCAATGCCGAAAGCCGCATGATGTACGCCGGCGCGAAGGAGCTGATGCGGAACACCAGCGAGGTTGGAAAGGTCATTGATATAGAGAGCGCGGACGAGTTGGCAGACATTCCCCAAAAGCTGGGGGCGGAGTAGGTTGTTAGATGACCCAATGGAAGAGAGGATCGTGCGATCCGTCGCATTCTAGCCGCAGTTTGAACTGCAGGTGTCTGTCTGGGCACTGACGCTCCTTTCCTTGTAAGCGGTCAACAGAGATAGAATCGTACGGGGGCCTAATCGATACCGAGGATTTGCGCGATTACCGTTGTTTCCACTGGGGTCTTCAAGAAATAAGAGACAGAGGATATGAGGTGCCCCTTTCTGAACGCTTCCGGTCTCTTGAATGACTTTTGTACGGCTTCGTTTTTCTTCTCTTTTTGTTTGGTGCATTCTAGTTATTCGCCCGGATTTCCTCGCCGATTTCTTTGGCCAAGCCCTCGACAACGCGCCTGAGCGCCTTGCATGCTGGGCTATCTGGGTAATGGTCAAAGAAACTCTCGCCGTAATCACAGGCCATTCCTATCCTAGGGTCCAAGGGGACCTCACCCAGGAAGGGAATGCGCATCTCTTTTGCCAGCGCTGCGCCACCGCCTGTCGTAGCCTTGAAGATCTGGCTCTCGCTCGTGCATTTGGGACACACGAAGCCACTCATATTCTCCACGAGTCCTAACACTTTGATACCCGCCTTCCTGCAGAAGTCAATCTCCTTTCGCACGTCGAGCAGGGATACCTCCTGCGGCGTCGTGACCATGACGGCGCCATCTATTCCGCTCTCTTTCAGAAAACTATTGATGCTGAGGTGCTCGTCGCTCGTGCCAGGCGGTGTGTCGACGAGTAGGAAGTCCATGTCGCCCCACTCAACCTCCTTCAGAAATCTCTTGATCAGACCGTTCTTCTTCGGGCCGCGCCAGATGATGGCGTCGTCGCGGTTCGGCAGCATGAATTGGATGCTCATGACGCCTAGGTTGTCGGATACCCAGACCGGTGACCAGCCGGAGCTGCTAGTGTGAATAGTCTCATCCTCGACGCCCATCATCTTGGGGATGCTCGGCCCACAGATGTCAGCGTCCATGACACCCACGGTGAGGGCCTCGTCGGTCGCGAAGGCGTGCGCTAGCAGGCTCGTAAACGTGCTCTTGCCCACACCGCCCTTGCCGGAGAGCACCAGGATTTTGTGGCGCACGCCGGCCAGACGCGCGGCGATCAGCGGGAGGTCCGGGTCGGGGCCTTTGGGGGCGCTCGCGCAGATGGCTTGGTTTGGACAGCCGGCGCAGGAGTCTGCTTTCCCGGCCGTCTCGGATTCGGGACCGGGACAGTGCTCGGGCTCGGGCGCTACAAGTTGCGGGCGAGCCTTCAACGGGTTGTTGATGACATCCTGGACGGGCTCCGGTTCCTCTAGAGATGGCGCCATGGCTCGTGATTCCTTCGTTTTGCTGGAGTCGCAAGACAAGATCGAATAACCGGAAGAGCTAAATTCCACTGTGTGAGAAGCAGGAGGGCGGCGACAGCGGCAGCGGCAGCGGCAGCGGCGACGGCTGTAAGAGTCTCAAAAAAGGACTACCTATATAATATGTTGCTCCGATAATGGAGGCCGAGTTCCAGGTTCGTTGCTTATAAATTCAAAAAGGGTTTAATCACAGCGGGGTTGTAGATAAACTTGTCTCGTCGATAAAATGACTCTAATATTACGGTGGTGTCTTGGTGGAAGACTTTACAAGGTGGTTTAGTTTGCGTTTGCGTTTGCGTTTGCATTTGCACTTTTCGTTTGAGAAAGTTTATTCATCAACAGCTAACCTAGCCTGTTTCCAAGATTTGGCATTGTGTGGTGTCGGAAGACGTTGTTGATCGAGTGGCGACAGACTCAATGACTGGTGATTAGGTAGGGCCTACGATACGGATCTATCTGTACGGAGGAGCTTAGCGGTACAGAACCAGTACATACGAAGGTTGGCGACGAAAGAATGGAGATGAAACCGCCTGGCCATTAACTATTATTACACTAACCTGGCAGGTAACTATCTACCTATCTAGTCTACCTAGACTACTTGGTACAGGCTATCTATCTAGATAGGTATAAGTAGAGATCCATTCTTGCTGGGCTCAACACAGTGCGACCCATGGGCCATGGGCCATGGCCCCCATACTATGTAGCTGCCTGCCTAACTCGAGTGCAATAATTCGTCATAACAACACCTGTTGCCAGCGTCACGATACCTGCCCAGCCTCTAGACTATCTAGGGACCATGATAGGTACCAAGTCTTCTGCCAGGTAAGCGGCATAGCGGCATGATTCGCCTGGGCCACCACAGCAGCCGCCACAACCAGGGTTCTGCCAGGGCAAGAACAGGGCAAGGACTGGGCAAGGACAGGGCGCTACAGAGGTGCTGTACATACCTTAGCTATCATAGGTAGTACATGTTGGCGGCCCAAAGTCCCGCTATCTGCCGCGGTGCCGCTGCCATCACAGACTGTACGAGACACACATTCCACACGGTTAGATCGTGTCGTGGACACACATGTGCAACGCAGATTGCTGGCTAGACTAGACCCACTAACACGTAGCGTGTGTACACCTACGACGGCCCCTAGCAAGCCTGTAAGTTGCCTATCTATACCTTACGGAATGGACTGTACCAGGTAATTCCGGATCACGGAAGCTCAACCTTCTACTTAGATAGGCACCCCCACCGAGTGTCGCGTTTACGCGCTGGAAGCTTTTGATTTACTTTCGGGCCAACCCGTGGTTTGGTTGGTATCGACGTAGCTTCCTACGTAGCTATTAGCTACAGACGACCTACATCTACCCAATTGCATCCTTTGATTCAAAGATTGCCACGGGAAGAGGGCCATACAACTGCCCACCGCTATACAGTATCTAGGTACTTATACTAATCCTACCTATACATACTTGCCTACTCCGTAGGTGAGTATATCTAGATAGGTAGGCCCTCTCAGGCTCTCAGGCTCTCAGGCCCTTTCTAGTATCTCCGTTTTGATCTCGTTCCGTTTGACTTGTCCGGCCGATCGAGACCATGGCGTCCCCCAGCAGAAGTAGTCCAGCTCAGCGTCTAGCATCGTCATCGTCAGTAAACAACCACAACAGTCATAATGGCGACCACGAGCTCTCACAGTCGCTCAATAAACTCTCCCTTGCGTCCTCACCGTCCGAATCCTCCAGAAGCCCCCCTCGTCTGGCTGGGGAACGACGACAATCGACCGCCTCCAATCCACGAGCACCGGTACCGCCGCGAGGCTCTTTGACAAAATCGAATCTGAATGGAATGACCCTCGATGCCCATTCTACCCCGTCACCGGGTCTCGTTCGCAAGACATCCATGAGCTCTCTCTACTCGGCGAACGGTCGTCCGTCGAGTCGTACTGCCACACGTAGGAGCAGCTCCAACACCTTTCTCTCTCCGTCCGCTATGAAATCTACGGCCACGAACTTGCCTCCGATCTATGGAGAGGCCAGCGAGGAGAAGCTTTCGCGTGCAGTCTCTTCGCTGGCAAGCACTTATCTCGCCAAGGAACTAGATCAGTTGCATAGCACCGCCAACGATCAGCCCACCGAAACCATCGTCATTCTACATGACGACTGTTACGGACACCGATACTCCAGACCGCGCGCTTCGAAGAACCTACTAAGCACTATCGTCGAGCGGCCCGAAAGAATACAGGCCAGTGTTCTTGGAGTGTCACTGGCCTATGTGCGGTTGGGCGAACGACACTGCGAAGGAAAACATGCCATTCACGCGACCCTTGACCCAAAATCCTTGCCGGACATCCCTTTCCGCATCCACAAAACCGCCCGCAAAGTTCCGCTCTCGTCCACTGCGGTAACAAATGTCCACGGCAATAAATGGATGGAGGAGCTGAAGATGATGTGCGATTCGGCTGGAGAGAAACTCGCCCTCAATGGGAACGAGCTGGTGAGACCCGATATGAATCGAGGGCCCGACGCGGGGCCCCCCGAACACTTTCACCAGGGCGACCTGTATCTATGCTCGGAGTCTCTTAACGCTCTCGAGGGCTCCTTAGGCGCTGTTTGCGAAGCAGTCGACACCGTCTTTTCTCCGTCACCCCATAAGCGTGCCTTCGTTGCCGTACGGCCACCTGGACACCACTGCTCTGCTTCGTTTCCGTCTGGTTTCTGCTGGGTGAACAATGTCCACGTCGGGATCATGCACGGAATCCTGAACCATGGCTTGACCCATGCCGCTATCATTGACTTCGATTTGCACCACGGAGACGGGTCGCAAGCTATCGCCTGGCAGCACAACAAGCGTGGACTAGCCAAGAACGTCGCTGCCTGGAAAAAGACGTCGATCGGGTACTTTAGCGTTCACGATATCAACTCATACCCTTGCGAATATGGCGATGAAGACAAGGTCAAGAACGCAAGCTTGTGCATTGATAATGCTCACGGACAGAGCATCTGGAATGTGCATTTAAACGAATGGAAGTCAGACGCAGAATTCTGGAAGCTTTATGAATCTAAATACACCGTCCTCCTTGAAAAGGCGCGCACTTATCTTCGATTGCAAACGGAACGGTTTCGCGCTGCTGGCCAAGTACCAAGAGCTGCTATCTTTCTGTCGGCCGGGTTCGACGCGAGTGAATGGGAGGGTGCTGGGATGCAACGTCATAAAGTAAACGTGCCGACCGAATTCTATGCTCGGCTTACTAGAGACGTGGTCCATATCGCGTCCGAAGAAGGGCTCGGCGTTGATGGTCGTATCATCAGCGTTCTAGAAGGCGGCTACAGTGACAGAGCTTTATACTCTGGGGTGCTCAGTCACTTGAGTGGCTTGGCCCAGGTTGAATCCGTCACGCCCAAGGATGGAGGAGCCAATGGTCTCCAGCAGGGACCGGAAAGTAAGCCCGGGTCAACTGCATCTTCATACAACCCGAAATGGTGGTCCGCCTCTGAACTTGATCTGTTCGACGCCGCCAGGGATGCTCCCCTCCCAGAACCCAAAAAACCGCGGAATTTCGTAATGGGAAATTATTCAACGCCGACCCAAGCGTCGAACGCAAAGATGACCGAAGTGGCTAAGATTCGCCGTAGTTTGTCGGGTCTGCCAGCTTCTCAGTTCATCCCTAGATCGCCTACCCCAGTATCACCAGATGTCCCATGGACTGCTGCAGCGTATGAGTTAAGCAAGCTACTTATTCCGAAGGATCGACAAGTTGATAGTTGCACGCATTCCGAACTAAACGCCGAGGCGGCCAAGGCCAAGAAGGACCGTCAGTCCACACAAATCACCACGAACGGTGTGAGTGACGCTCCGCTTGCGCAGGCCTTGCCGGCCGCTCCGCT
The DNA here is from genome assembly GCA_028637585.1 of Xylariaceae sp. X187. Lineage (NCBI taxonomy): Eukaryota > Fungi > Ascomycota > Sordariomycetes > Xylariales > Xylariaceae > Xylariaceae sp. X187. The sequence continues at coordinate 2,596,964 of JAJIZN010000001.1, read as the reverse complement.
TGCCCCGGTTGCCCCGGTTGCTCCGGTTGCCACCACGAGGATGTCCCTTCGTGAGAGGAAGCCAGTCAGCTATCTCGAGGAAGACGACGATTATCAATCACGACGGAAGACCGTCTCAGGGTCAGCGACCATCCCCACGACAAAGGTATGTTGAGAACCCCCAATGTTGTAACTATTTATTCTTACACAAGACTTACAGGCTCCCGCTCGTGTTGCCTCGGCACAGGCTGCGATGGCGCACTCGCGACAGGCAAGTAGGAGGCTTAGCGTGGCTACTACTATGTGTGCTGCTGCTGCTACGGACGTACAGTTGCCTTCCACTACCTCTACTCGACCAAGTAGCTCTGTGAGTGTGCGGCCCACCTCCTCCATGAGCATGACCACTCAAACATCCGCAACTATTAATGCGAAGAAGGTTCGCCCGCCTGCAGCCCCCAAGAAGCAAGGAGGAAAGGTCTCTCGCGCCGCCCCGAATTCAAAACTACCAGCTACGACGAACGGCGAGACAGGGACTGCCGCTGCTGCTGCTGCTGCCGCCGCAAAGCTCTCGCCTCATACTAGCGGCGGCGCCTCCCCGCCTTTGAACGGTAATAATGTCATGGCCATAGCTGGAAACTCGCCTCCAGCGAATGCTGCTTCGAAGGATGTCGACCAGATTACAGGCGAAATGAGAAGAATCAAAATCACTGTTTTGACCAAGGAGCAGAAAGAAGCGAGGCTGATGGCCCAGACGGCAATGAATACAACAGTAAACATGGCCGCTCCTAAGGAAGAAACCCCCGAGCACGAGCAACATTTCCCATCACCTGTCCTCACGCAAACCCGATCCCATCCTGAAGTTCCTACTATCGGGACCCTCAAAGATCCAAGTTCACCAGCCCGATCCAAATCTCCACCCCAGCGTCTTCGCCATGTCACACCAACGAAATTCAAAGCTGATACCATGATCCCGATGACACCCACCATAATAAGCCCCACTGAGGCGAGTCCATATTCTACGCGATCTGCCTTCAGTCCTCCAGTTCAGTCCGCCTTTGACCAGGCTCACGATGAAGACCTCTTTATTCCATATCAGCCTAATGGTCCCCCACCAAGTTTGATTCCCATTGAAAAGCCAGTCCGGATCTTACAGCCGAACACTGGTAGCCCGACACGATCTAGCCCTACACAATCATCTCCATTGCGGCGTTACTCAACACCAGCCAGTCCGGTACGTAAAGGCGGCCATGGTTTTACACCCACGTCTGCCCCATCGTTCTCGCCGGGATCAGCTCAGGACCCCCACTCCATGTCGAAGGGTAATGTGCCTGTTTTGCCTCAACCTCCGACGACGCCCAGGGGATATGAACCAACCAAACGGGAGATTCCTGAAACTCCAGAATACTGACAATAATTTCTCACTCCTTTGTTTTTCTCCACAGTCTGTTTAGTGTCCGTTTTAGTGTGTATGTCCTCTATCTCCTGTCTCGAAGTGAGGATGGGAGAGAGGTTTTACGTCGTTAGGAATAGGGACATAGCATGTTCGCTCTGAGCAATACGGCGGACGGAGTGGTAGGGTAATACGCTATAGCCATTAAGTGGAATAAAAGATCGGAGTCGCCAGGCGTTTAGAGAAGAGGCACAGAGGGTTAACCAAGATCACGGGGGTTTACGGAGGTGCCATGGAAGTCACGGGGATGATGGTGTCGAAGGGGGCAAAGAGGATGCCCTGTCCTTCTTTTACTTTTCCTTTCTACTTTTTGAGTGTTTTTCTTTCTTTTTCTGGTCATTTGAAATTGAGGTCACGAGCTTTTGCTTATGGCGTCGCATACAAACGAAACACGATACCCCCCTTTCCTTTCTTGTTTTTTCTATTTTCTCACCATTCTAGCTTACGATTTTCTAACCTGCATGCACTCCACACCTTAAACCATAAGCCAAACATCCATACCATACCATCTCGAGTGTCGGTATCAGAAACTCCAAAAAGAATCCACCATTCTGTACTCTTAGCAGTGTTCGAGGGAGAATAATAATAAACAAAAAAAAAAAGCGAAACCATTGATGTTTTTTCCCTTCATTTTTCTTTTCTTTTAGTTTTTCATTATTTATTTTACTTTATCCCTCTTTTTTTTTTCCTCGAACGGATTCGCAATTCCCTCCTTTTCCTTTTTTTTTATTTCCCCAAAAAAATAACCCCCGATTAGGTGGAGGCTATGACTTATGACCTGACCTTACCTATAATGCGAGATGAACTGTTACCCGGATAGGTATACCTAAGGCACCTCCTCGCCTGACTGATGAAATACGTTTACTTTTTTGTCCATCTGTCCATCTGTCCATCTGTCCATCTGTCCATCTGTCCATCTGTCCATCTGACTCCGTGGGCCCCGTTCTATTTTCAGGCATATGACTACATCTATCCACCTCGCCATGCACGTGGTGAGCAACCAAGGATCACCTCGTTCGTTCCTTAGGATGAAAACCGGATGTCAGGCTGCAGACGATCCCGACTCAACGCAACCGCCGAGTCGCCAACCATTCCCTCGTAGATAACCCGGGGCACTCGTTCGTGGGATCATCGATCGTCAATAATCGATCTTACTAAGTTGCGATAGCTGTCACTGCATCTAGAAGAGGCACCTGAAAGACCATGGGACGTAAAAAGGTGATTTGCATTACGAAGTTAGCTAATACGATATCCACGAAATCGATAACCACTATGTGCCTCGCGGGTCTAGCATTTCTCTAGAAGTCCAAGTCCATGCATTAGACCATGAAATGGGCAAGGCGCCCTCGTCATGCCGTTTTATCATAAAGGTCATCTAATCCCCAAACCGAACGCCCCGGTGCTCCTTTGAAGATCGTCAGCGCTGCAGATGAACGCAGTCAGGGACGAGCACATAGTCCCTACAATATAACTAGGTAGAGACTAAATTTAGTCATCGACCTGTGCTTCCGCGTTCATGTCTGCTTCTTCGGCGTGGAGACTATGGACAGAAGGCGGTGGGCGGTCGTTTATGGCGGGCGTTTTCCACCGCGTCATAAGATACTGAGGCAAGAATGTGTCGAAAGACACACGAAGGTCGTGGATCTCCTTGATAAAACGGATACCGACATTCAGTTTGCAGACTGTCATTTGAACCTTCATCCCAACCTCACACTTCGCCAGAAATTCATCTTCGAGCACGAATTCCTCACACTCGGCATTGCTAAAGTCGACCTCCTCTGGACGTGGGATATTGCCCCAGCCATGCGCAATAATTGTTGGTTTGGCCCGGAAGAAGCCAGCGGGTTTTAACTTTTGGTCCGCATTCATCGCTTTAAGTTGCTCATCTACCACTTTCTTTTGCTTCTTGCGAGGACGCTCAATTTCGATAATCTGATATGTCTCTTCTGTTGTGGAGACGACCTGAATGGTGGTTGGGTCTTCGGCCTTGAGGATCTCCTGTTTAGCTCGCTTGGCTTTCTCACTCAGTGGCCACACAAGGGCGGTAAGACGGAATTGAACAAGCGCCTCGCAGTTCTCATCCTGCTGGAGATCCTTTACTCCACCATCGCAGAATAAAGCGCGGGCGGCGCTGTTGAAGGTGCCGGGAAGTTCCAATGAGAGTTCGTGCACGTAACGGAGCTCGATTGGGGCAATATCACAAATGTGACGAGCTGCCACGATTTGATTAGCATACTCGGGGCACACATCGTGCATGAGAACGAAGTTCAAGAAATTTTTGACGAGGTCCGCAGCCATCTGGATGGCTGGCGCATCATACATGAACCAGTCGGGAATGGTTCGGGAGCTACGCAACGGATTAGCCAATGGACGTGTCGACCTGATTCTTTCGACTGACAGATAACCCTTGACTATTGCCTCAAAGTCGACCTCCCAATTCTGTGAGTCTCCGGGATTGTAGAAACGACCACCACTACAGCCGACGAAGTCGACGGCAGTCATGGCACGGATGTGCTCAGTATCTGCTTCGGCTATTGCATCCTTGTCGTGAGTCATACCAGTGAACTGGCGTTGCGAGCTGTCAATGCCACCAAGGAACAGGTACTTCTCGAACATATTCGCACGCAGATTGTCAAGACGCCGACGGGCTCGATATCGCTGGATACACTCTTCAATGCGGCTGCTCTATGTTAGACCGGGATCATTCCACCATGATTTGAGCAAGACTCACTCGGGAAAGGGTCGCGAGCTATAGCGACGTTAGTTAAGATTCTTTACCATCGTAGTCTTGTACTTACGGGCTGTAAATTTTCTTTCCCTCTAAAGCCTCTGCTGGCGTCGTGGGGGGGTCGGCGAAGAATTCTGAAAATAGTGAGTACGTACAGACCTGGCGTGCGCTATAGCCAAACTCACCCTCAAATCCAGTGACGTTCTTGCGAGATTTGCCGACCCTCTTTGACCTCTTTTTTGTCTTTTTCGCATTTGACTGGATGTCTGCAGTTGCGGCTACAATTTCATCTGTCGATGCGTTCTTGGTCGATTCGACGGTGGCCTCGGTGGCAGGTAAATCCTCAAGGGCTGATCCGTGCGCTTCACTTTTAGACTTGGGGGCTTGATCACCACTATTAGCGGCATCCTCGACGGCACAGGCTCCACGCGGGTCGGCGTCGGTCATTCCCTGGGGATTGGGGGCGGAGGCAGTGTCGGGAGTTTCGGACTGCACAGCTTTCAACCTTATTGCCAGTGGCATCTCATAGCGGCCGGCCGGCTCGCCTACAGCTAACTCTTCCGCCATCCTTGTAACCGCAGATATGCGTAGGTATGCCTAGGCCCAAGGCGGAATCCGAGATCAATAATCCGCTTGTTGGGAAGGCGATGGCCCACGGTCACACTCGATAGGACTTAGAGGCAAGTGAAGAGATGGGCAATGGTTTCCCGTCGTAAAAGTTGTTGAGGAAGTGGTTTTAATAATGAAGTAGCTTTCGAAAGCAAATACGTGCGGCACAAACAAGTAGGGATGGAAGCTGCCCGGGCACCTGCCACTGCCAACACAAAGGCATTGCCGGCAGCACCTGCCTTGCCATACACAAGCAATTAAATGGCCTCTGTTGCTCTTTCTCCATTCACTCTAATCCGCCGGTGAATAATGCAGTCACAACTATCGCGACTGCCTCATAGTCTGGGAATATATGACATCAGGAAGGAATACGGTATATCTACTCGTACGATTCCCTCTTTTGACTTTGGGGTTCTCTTGTTCGTCTGCCTTTCAACTCTGGAGAAAAGCACCTAGAGAGCCGCTCCGGAAACGATGTTATCAAACCTAGCTATACAGAGAAATGGTTCTTCACAACAACAACAACAAAAAAAAAAAAAAAAAAAAAAAAAAAAGAAAAGAGGCCGCTCTCTGGTAAGACGTTTGCTTGCTTAGTAATGAACCCGGAATACGCCTACTTTATATCCCCGTTAGCTGTACGTAGGTACCTACCTACCCCAGCGGCGATTGCCAACAAACGATCAACCTGATGCTTGGTAATTTACAAAGAAGCTGGACAGGTTGTTTGCGATGCGGGGAAAACGGCACCTATGCACGTTGCCGGCATATATTAGCAGGCAAATGCAGCGAAGCGTAATGGAAGGGGAAAAGGGGGAGCTCTCTCGTCCATGTCGGCTGTGAAGTCAGCTTGATAGGCACATTGTAGTAATAAAAGCCCCTGATAGTCTCTGTGGCTGAGCCCACCTTCGCCAACTCCGTGAAGATGTACATACCTATTCTCAGTTGGCTCGTCATCACAGTACGCTGTGCTATCCCTACTTTATTCTTTGGTAATAAAACTGCGCCTGCGCTGCAGCATTCCGCACCATTGTGCTAATGGGCACCGGGTTTAGTGTACTGGTGTGTGTACCTACACTTGACGAAATACATACCTGATGATGTAAATTTATGGATGCTCCGGGTGGCTGTGCATACAAATAAATTGAGGCCGCTAACGGTTTTGTGTACCTCCTATCAGCCTCGGTACTTCGTATCGTGATTTACGCAACAGGAAGTTGCTGTTGATGTGGATCCGTTCAGCCGGGATGGCCAACTTTGCTAGTGCAGATGACCCACATTTAGTGGACGTTTACGCTAGCGAGGAAAGATCCACCTGGCACCAAGGGGATCCTCAACACTACCTAGGTACCTAGGTACCTACTTGGAGCACCATTTTGAACAGACGTCTGTACAGAGTACCTAGGCTGCACCGCAATCTCCTCTACGTGCCAAGTATCCTCTACAGAGATGGTGAAACACAACGTCAGGCGCTGCAGGAACGATGGAAATCCTAGAGAAGGTATTGAATTATGCCGTGTGAACCGTCTGACCTCCAACCCCGAATCCACGCGATACTCCGCCTCTCCCTCAACATTCTTCAGCTTTTCAGTCGACCGCGTGACGAAGCCGAATGTTGTCTATCATTATTCACTCGCTTCTTCGCGCAACCGGCCCGCCCCTCGAAAGTCACCCGACATCAATGCTCCCAATTTGATGAGTATATAATTACATCGGCGACTTCGAAACTGGCCCACAATACGCTATCGAGCACACTAAATTGATACTTACCCCCCCCCACAAGCGTCTACAGAACAATCTTGTCTTTCTCTTCTTTGTATCTTATACCTACATATGATATGGCCACCTCTCTAAAAAGAATACGTACATCACCAGCCAGAATGTCGAGCAACCAAGGCGTGCGCGAACTGAAGCGAGTCAAAACCAACTCGGCCAAGTCCCGAGATGTTCCAAAGCATCAGGATTTAGTCGACTACAAGCATGCCGTCGCTGGACAGTCAGTTGCGATTCTCCTATCTATTCCTTACTCTTCTAACCCCGCATCGTATGTAGTGACGGGACAATGTGCGACGCAGACGGCGAGCTATTTGTCAAACCCTGTACTCAGGCCGAAGTTGATTTCTACGAATCCACCAAATTCCACCCCGATTTCGCCGAGCTTATACCCGTCTTCTGTGGCAGTCTCACTCTTCTCAAAACCACCACTGCCGACTCCATACATCAACAGCTCCCCGATCTCATCGATCACGCCGAGATCCCTGAGGGACTCAAGGGTGAGCTAAAATCCCACATGGGTCCCGGTATAAGCCCGGCTGCTGGCGGCCCATCCAGCTTAGGGGAGCAACTCACGACCGATGCACCGAGCCAGGAAGAGCTCGCCGCAGAATCTACACCAAGGCCGGGGGCTATCAAGACAGACCGCGCAATCGCCCTTTTGAATGCATCGTATGGCTTTAAGAAGCCTAATATTATGGATACGAAAATGGGCCAGCAGCTGTGGTCGAATGATGCATCGCCGGAAAAGAAAGCACGTTTCGATAAAATTACAGAGAGCACAACGCACAAACGATTTGGCTTTCGCATTGCCGGCATGCAGGTCTACAAAGGCTCCCTCCCTACGTATAAAACAGCCGAGGGAACGGAAGAGCCTTCTGCGAACGTACAGGGTCCGAACGAGGAAGGCTTTACCATGTACAGTAAGCTCTGGGGTCGCGACGATGTAAATGACGGAAATGTCATGGAATCCTTGAAGCTGTTCATGTTCAACGAGGCCGCCGGTATTGACGAGGATTTGGGAAAACTGGTCGCGGGGTTGTTTGCCAGAGACCTTCGAAAAGTCGAAGCGGTATTAAGAAAGGAAGAGTGTCGCATGTATTCCTCCAGTCTGCTCTTTGTCTTTGAAGGGGATGGGCCTTCACTAAGAGCAGCTATCGAGGAGGCTAAGACGATGGCTGATGATGAACTGGAACAAGACGAGCCCGAGGCCATCACCCCAGGCAACAAGAGGGGAGCACCACGAGCCGTCAGCGCTAACCTTAGAGTGGATAGCGGCATTGGGATGGACGACGAGGAACTCGACTTTGTTGCTGGATCCGCCCCGTCGGAGTCGGAAATGGGAGAAGAAAGCGAAGACGGGGACGACGACGAAGAGATGTCGAGCTTTCCTCACATATATACGCTGAAGATGATTGATTTCGCACATTCCGAGTGGACACCCGGTTTGGGGCCGGACGAGGGATTGCTACTCGGCGTTGAAAGCCTAGCTAGCTTTTTTGAGGAGCTCTCTAACTAATAGAGGCCATGTGGTGGGGATATCCCGAGACACTTCCAGAGTATCACCCACTGCTAATGACGGGGCATGGTGAAGGGCATGGTGAAGGCATAGGGCTGGGCGAAACATGAGCTGGTATTTGCAGGCTTGGGCGGAGGCGAATAGGCGTTTGATACTACACTGGGATTCATCTCGTGTTTCTTGCATATATACCCCCCTGTTGCGTTCTCTGACATGTTTCGTAGACAGAGTCGCTATTAGGTAGATAGGAAGGCAAGGGGCTTCGTAGAGAGACGTGCTCTCAACCGGCAGGCAATTCACGAATAACGATGAACTTGTTGCCGAATATAATCGCACCATGTTAGTGACGACGTTACGAAACTTGTATTATGTAATAGGTAGACCGTAGGTAATTAGGCCGTACTCTGTACAGTTTAAACTACACGGTGTGCACAGTGATAGTCAGCTGTCAGTCCCACTTATGTACAGTCCGTATCTACCTGCTCTATCTATCTACTCTACCCACCCAAGTACCTGGTTAGGTAAGTCCGTACCTAGGTACGGACGTAACTATGGCGAATTACGTAATTACACTGGACCGTTGTGTCCACTTTCTATGGGGGATAGGCAAATTGCCCCACCAAAAGCCGAGCTGAAGCTGGCACACGTTCAAACCGATGCTTCCAGCTTAGCCAATATATATATAAACCGTCCTTCTCGTCCTTCTCGTCCTTCTCGTCTTTCTCGTTCGTACAAAAGCACCCTGCAAATGAAGTAAAACATGTCAATTCCAGGCTTGGGGCAGTTGGCTCCTGCGGTAGGTCACCACACGCCTCCTTCCAATCATATGGCCGATCATATGCTAATTAAGCTGTCGTAGACGGCCCCAATCGACGCTGCAGCCTCAACTGCCACAGCTCCCTCGACGACACAGACGCTCGAACCATACTGGGAATACCGCTTCGAGGTGCCGCACGGCTCGACGCTCATCATAAAACTCACTTCCGGAAAAGCTGAGAAGGATGGTACAGAGCTGGCCCCTAATACACCCTACAGCTTTACCGCGACCAAGTCCAAGATCAACACCTGGCATGGCTGTACTCTCGAGATCACGGCGCCCTCGTCGGGTACATACGACGCGTACACATCCGAGCCCACGGCAGACGAGACCCCCATGGTCAGCTACCTGAACCTGCACTTCAAGCTTGAATCGTTACGCGCTGTGGCGCAGAGAACAGCACAGATGGGACCGCGCGTGCTCGTTGTGGGGCCCCCCAACGCCGGCAAGTCGAGCCTCGTGCGTACCCTTACGTCCTGGGCCACGCGGATGGGTCGCCAGCCCCTCGTCGTGAACACTGATTCCCGCGAGGGCATGCTCACGCTGCCCGGGACGCTGAGTGCTGCCGTTTTCGCGACGCTCATCGATATCACTACGGACTGGGGTAGTTTGCCGAGCAGTGGTGCTAGTGCTATCCCTGTGAAGCTGCCCCTGGCATATTACTACGGGCTACCACAGCCAGACGACAATCCGAAATTGTTCAAACTACTGCTTGGCCGGCTTGCCGTGGCGACTACGTCGAGACTCGTAGACGATGCCGACGTTAAAACTGCCGGAATGCTCATTGATACGGGCGGCGTACCGACTGGCGCGAGGGCACCTGCATACTACGACTCTGTTGCGCATATCGTGGCCGAGTTCTCTGTTAATATTATCATTGTGCTCGGGTCCGAACGGTTAGGCAGCGAGATGCAGAAGCGATTCACGGGCCAGACGACCAGTGCGGGCGAGACGATCAATGTAGTCGCCTTGGAAAAGTCCGGCGGTGTGATGGATCGTGACGAGGCTTTCATGCAGCATGTTCGCGAGTCGGCCATCAGAGAATACTTCTTTGGCACTCCAAAAATGACGCTTAGTCCATTTACCCAGCAGGTAGACTTCACGGCTGTCTCGATATGGCGAATCAGTGAGGGTAAGTCATTTCTCATGTGTCCATCACATTCTCTACATGTGGCACAGATGAAGAGGCATCTTTTGATAATCACGCTCTATCCTCATGTCAAGCGAAGCTTTTGATTCAGAAGCTTCTATAGAGAGAGAGAGAGAGAGAGAGAGAGAGAGAGAGAGAGAGAGAGAGAGAGAGCATGTCTTCTAGTAAGATAAACTAACAAGCTCACAGCGCCGTCTAATACAGCCGCCGACAGTGGTGGCATTACATACGATGAAGGAGTCCCGCAAACACATATGATCGAAAAGGCAGAGCCATCACTGATGATGCAGAATTGTGTACTGGCGGTGGCATGTGCGTCGGTACACGACTCGCCGGACACGATACGGGATGCGAACATTATGGGATTCGTGTACGTTGCCGACGTTGACGAAAAGCGCCGGCGCCTGCGCATCCTGGCCCCGGTTCCGGCGCGTCTCGGCGACCGGCCTATACTATGGGGTTCATGGCCCGAACACATGGTCAACCTACTGATATGAGCAGGTGGCCAAGCCGTGTGAGGAGCAGAAGTTCCGTCCGGGGTAGAGGAGGTTCGTGTCTTATTGAATGGGCATCGACGATGGTATAACTATGCAAATGGCCCACAATAGCAACCTTCACTGAACGGGTTAAGGCTAGGATATGCCATTTGAGTCTTTTCGGGAGAGGTCAGAATGATGACCAGTCGTAGCTTAGAGCATGGCGTTTTTAGGTCACTGGCGGGAAGGGGTTATCTTGATCCTTATTATATCAAAATTCGCGTTGAGAATGCGATTTACCAAATTCTTATCTAGTCCCACGAGTGATAAGAGCTCTTCAGTGCCTTGGTGAGAGTTATGAGTCATCTCAAGACTGATATGAAGTCCTGCTCATCCGTAATCCCGATGGATTGATCTCTTGCGCTTCGCAGCAGCAGCAGGCCGCGTATTACTCTTGAATCTGCAATCATCTATTTATTTTCATGTGTCCCGCGTGGAATTCAATCATTGTCTTCACCTCGTCTTCGCTATCATGCGATCTGTCCCATCTCCTTATAATGTACGAGATACAAACGGCAGTACCTGTTGGAATATCATCTAGTTACTTTATGACAAAAGGAAACCAAACCAAACCAAACCAAAAAACAAGAGTCATCGAACCAAAATCTTTTTTCTATTGCGGAATCGATATTATATCTGACTCCTAGGACCCTGACGGAGAAGTACAGACGCGAGATTTGAACAAGACGGTTTCAATCTTCTTGCTTAGCTAAGGCTTCCTTATGAATCTCGCGATAGTTTTCTTTTATTTTATTTATTTTTTTATTTATTTTACGTGTTCTCCGTAGGAAGATATGTTTTTCTACAGATAGAGAGAGAATATCATAAGCTGTTCGAGCATGAGGTGTTGTTGCTCTTAGCATACGTGCGCGGAAACCATTAATACAAGTTACATAATTTACGTCCGTTCATTATTATAGAAGAAATGATGCATCGTATTCATATTCAGAAACGGGTGATATGTAACTAATGGATCATTATATAACGCGATCCCTGAGGTAATTTTATACATAAACCCTACTTAAGGTAGATAACTAAGTAGATAATCTACTTAGATATTACAGGGACGCTTATGGGCTACGGACTAGATAGATACAGAATAAGTAAGTTATCTATCTAGTCAAAGGACAAGCTTGACGACGCTACTTACAGTCTGTACGGACTACAGCTGGCTTGATGAATAGGTACTTATAGGCTATGACTTTCACGGAAATGATTCGATAATCTCATGCTACGCTTGAATCCAGGACCTTTCGGCTGGTGAATTTGTGAGTGAGCAGTTCACGTTATACTATGATCTTTAGGTAGTCACCCATCGTATTCGTTGCTTGTATTATAAGATTATACTACATAAGGTACCATCATCATCATCACCATCGTTATCGTCATCGTCCTCGTCGTCGTCTTTGTGACTATCCATTAACTAGTAAGGAATCCCCTATGAACTCTCTCTGTCTTCTACTCAGCATAGCGCTGTATAATTACCCACGCGTCCTTTCTTTGCCCAGGACTTTAGGCTCTAAAAAAAAAAAAAGAAAACCACACCCATGATAGGTAACCCTCGCCGCAGACAGACAAAGTTCTCCTTCTCCTTCTCTGTTCATCTGTCTATGCTTCCGCCATAATACATTATCTCCATCTCTATTATCCTATAAGATCGATATGTACCAGCTTATTCTTATGACTGTATACGGACGTACAGATGATCTAGATAATTAGATAGTACATACCAAGAATGATGGAAGCCGGGGCAAAAAGTATTGCGCATGTACCTACCCGTATAACGATCTCCACACCACAGCCAAGCCATCGTCGATCCAGGACGCCACAACAAATCAGATGGTTATTGATACCCAAACGAGTTACATATTTAGGTTAGGGAATCAAGTTCCCAAATCCGCCTTTCACATAAAGCATCAAAGGCAGGAGGAAGAAAACGACGACCACGTCATCCCATCCCAAGGCCCCCCTCCCCCGGGACCCAAAAAAAAAGATAGTATGCCCCGGAATGTGAGACCGGACCGAGAGAAGAGGGCTGTGGTGTAGTCTAGATAGGTAAGTAGGTTAAGGTTAGATAATTCTCCTGTTAACTGGTCAGGGATGTATCTGTAAGGCATGGCATAACAAGGCATGGCATAACAAGGCATGGCATGGCCATGAAATGTATGCTTATTTCATATAACATGAAGCCTTGGCGACAGGTAGGTTCACCACAGAGTAAGTAAGGCAGGAAAAAAAAAAAAAAAACCCAGAAAAAATTCAACGCCACGCTGATGAAGTCGCAAAACCCTAACTAGGACTTCATGCCTTCATGCTGCGGTGTCAAATGTCTGCGATCGAATGGGGTATAAGATATAAGAGAACGCCTTGCCAAGAGCGCTTGGTTGGGCAAAAGGGCATGTATGTAAATTAATAGTGGCGTCCCGTAGTGCTGCTGTAGTGTATAATACGATGCGATGGATGCGATGCGATGCGATGCGCTGTGATGTGATCTGATGTGATCTGATGTGACGGCATCTGCAGCCCTCAAGTCAAGTCAAGCATGGGGTCTTAACAATAAGTACACCAAGGTTAGGCCATAACCATTATAAAAGAGGTGAAAAGAAAGGTTGAACGTATCCGTCTGTCCAAGTGGTGTCAGGCAACAGTCCAAGTCCATGTCAGCAGCACTCAAAATAAGCACTTACCTGGGACACCTGGACAACTCGCCCTTCCAGAACAGAACCAGCAATAAAACCCCCGTACGTAGTACATTCAACATCACCAACACAAAGTTACGAACACCAATGCGCCTAGATAGGTAAGTAAACAAGGCGGAATATAGGGCGATAGAAGTCCAAGCCCCCATCCAACGAGGCGGGGAAACGAAAGGCTATGCTTCCAGGGGCGTGATATGGCAGGCAGCAGTGTAGTGTAAGGTAGGATTCTCATGCCGCGAAACAGGACGTCGGGACTCGGTATACCGTATTCCCCCATACATGACATGTGAAGATATCCCTCAGTTCCGTCGTCACTAGTATTACTCGAGCAAGCCAAGTCCAGTGACTCCAGTCCACTAACCTCATGTTACTGCCATCGCGTGCAAGGTATGTAGGTATGTACTGCGTACTGCGGGCATAGGTGTGGACAGACGACTGTCTCCGACTTATCAAGGTACCTCGGTAGTCAACGCCCGGCAGTACCGAATTCTTCCCATTCATCGTCATCCTATGGAACGCCTGGCGCCGCCCCATGCTTCCCAGTCGCCCAATCAAGATCAGAAAGTTGGTTGGACACAGGTAGAAAGACACAATGAGTGTGGTTGCCCAGCGCAGTATGTAAGTATACCTGCGCCCAGGATATACGTGTAAGTATGTATTTGCCCACCGATGATCCGAGATCTCACCCGAGTCCGGCAGAAATCACTTCCTCGGCGTCCGCCGCTAGCCACCGACGGGGAACCAATGGCGGTCAAAGCGAGTCACGAACCGACATGTTCTATGTCATGTAGGGCCCCTAGATACCTAGAGGCTAGGTTGGATAGGTAGGTTGGAACTTGGGAATCCATTGCATCGGCGACGCTGGTCGTGCCCCAGATATCATGGTGCCCCAAGTTCCAAGGTCCAGCACCTTCACAGAGGAAACAACCAATTGGTACAAAGGACCATTTCATCATGTCGTCCGGCGACCCTGCAAAGTTGCTCCCCACGCCCAGTCCGTCGGCGACTCGGCGGCCGCCTCCTCTCCCCCTCTCCTTCGCCAACACGTGTAAAGCGTGTGTGGCTCACCTTGTTCATATCCGAAACAATTCCCGAACTCGGGTCATACACATGGCAAAATGTTTTTCTTTTCTTCTTATTCTTATTCTTTTTTTTTTTTTTTATACTTTTTATTTCTTCCTCGAATGCATCAAAGTTGCCATCACAAAGGGGGTATCTTCCACTGCCTCATTGAGCAAAGAACGTAGGTATCCGGGCGTAATCTATATCTTACAAAAGTTCAGCGTAATTGAAAGAGAAAAGAAAAAAAGAAAAAAAAAAACCAGCGAAAATGACAGCCGCACATGGATCAACTTGCGCGACAGCGGCCTGTAAGCGAAACCGAAATCAATAGGGGTGGTTTTGTTTTGGCCCCTTGGTATTTGACTTTGTCCGAAGAACTCAACGGTCGCTAATGACGAGAATGGCATCAGACAAGGAAAAACATTGAAAAGAAATGAGCAAACACCCCAAACGCCTTGCCACCATCTACCGCCCTTTTAGGCGCTCTTCTGAGTCCGTATTTCTTGCCTTCTTGCCTTCTTGCCTTCTTGCCTACTTGCCTGTAAGTGCAAAAACCCTTTCTGAATTGATCGCAGGTTGTTGGCCGTCTATTGCACTCGTGGTATTCTGAGAAAGAATCCAGTGGCGACAGGCGGCCACTTGTATTAAAACGTAGTCCGGTGCCATTGATTTACACGATTTGCCGCGCGATATTAATACAGAAGAAGAATCGAATCTAGAAGCGCATTGTCGCTCCGAGGAACGGCGCGAATGTCGGGAAAGTCAGGTTGACGCCTCGCCGAAGGTAGACGATGACTATGTATGATTCGCCGCCAGATTCCGCCGCGCTGTCTACATCCGCAGCGCAGCCGCGGCCGCCGAACTGGCAACCTCCTGGGCGGTAGGGACGCCGGTACCGTTGGGGTAGTCTGTAGCGTATTAGTCCAAAGTCCTACCAAATAGACACAAATAGACACAAATATTATTGCAGAAACTTACAGAATGCGCACACTGCAATGATCACATAAAGAGCAATCAATTGTACACCCTCCAGCCAGTGACTCTTTCCATCGCCAATCAGGTAATTGACAAGGAGCACGGCAACGAAGAGGACGACGACCTGGAATGTGTCGAAGGCAAGCGTCATCTCGGTATTGCCAATTCCCCATCCGATAATAACGAGCAGGGGTATTAGGAAAAGCGCGACCTGCATCGAAGATCCGATAGCAACGCCGATAGCCAAGTCCATTTTATCCTTCATGGCAACCGTGACGGCGGTGGCGTGCTCGCAGGCGTTTCCGACGATGGGGATCAGGATGAGACCGATGAACTCCTCGCTGACGGAAGCTGTGATGGGCTCAATGCCACTCACTAAACCTTCGGCGCAGAGGGAAATGATGACGGTACAAATCGTAAGAGTAGCCAGGGCGACGTACAGGTGCAATGTCGGTTCCTCGGGCTCTTCAGCAGGCATTTGCAATACCTCGTTCACTAGCCCATTCCCAGCTGGCACGCCAGCATGAGATGCGCCTAGTCGTGCAATGCCTGAAGCAATGGCGCCATCGGGGACATTCCGGCTCTTGAAGGGGCCCCGTTTGAAGACTTCTCTCTTAGGGGCTTTCTGACTTTCTTCGTTGAAGATCTCGGTATGGGTCTTGAGTTGGAAAAACAAGAAGGAGAAATATATCAGGAGGAGAATGACCGCAACGCCATGGGATATCTGGGGAACTGCATATGATGGCAATGAAGTGACAGAATCATCAGAAAAGAAATCCGGCGTGTGAGAAAAGATGGTGGGTACGATCAGACTGGCGACGGACAAGGCAAGTAGACTGGCGGCTGTCTGCGCGACGGTAGTGTTGAAGTATTGCTCCGAACGGTTGAAACCACCACCCAAGAAGCAACAGCCCATAACGAGAAGCAGGTTAGACAGAACACTACCGATGAGTGAGGTCTGCACAACTGTGACCTGGTTTTGAGTAAGGGCTATGATGGCGACGATGAGTTCGACAGCATTGCTATTGGCAATTAGAACACACGATTCCAAATTCCAGAGGAACAAATATTCTTACCCGAATGTGGCATTGATCAGACCACCAAGTGTTTCGCCTGTACGAAGCGCGACTTGCTCCGTGGACTCGCTCAGCAAGGCAGCGAGGGGAATGATGGCAATGAAGTTGACAACAAAGACCGCAGGGCCCGGAACCTTTAGGGCCCAAAGAGCAATACCGGCAGGGGCAGCAAGCAACAAGATGTTGATGTAGGAGCTGAAGACTGTTCGCTGGATTTGGTTCTTCAACGTGAAGTCGTTTTTCGGGCCTATGATACTATCGCTGTCGGTCGGCACGTGGCTTTCTCTGAGTTGTGAGTCTCTCGAGGCCGCCGAAGCCGCCGTGGCCGCCGTGGGTCTCCGACGGATTCGGCTGGTGTCCGGACTACCCGTCGTGGTTGCCTGCGAATCATACTGGTCGTCTTCGGGCGCGGCAGGGCCTTTCTCAGCACCTGGCAGCGAATTTTGATCTACTGGTGTTCGGATGTTGTCAGGCGCCGTCTGGGCATGCTGGAGCACAGTCATGGACGCTCCCTCTTCGGCGGCATGGTAAGTGTTTGCTCGGCGTGAGTCTTTGTACTCGAAGCGGTAGAAGGGATTCAGCCAGGGAAATTTGAGGCCCTCAGCGCTTCGTCCATGGCGACGGGCTTCTGATTTGATTTCGAGGAGATTCACTAGTTGCATGGTGTTAATGAGTGGTATGCAACGCAGCGCGACGCACGCATCACGAGGAAAAGTGAAGTGTAGGCGAGGCGAGACGAGACGAGACAAGCCAAACAAAAAGGATCAGGGGTGGATTATTGTGGATGCCAGGGCCTGTCAAGTAGGTAGGTACACTAGGTACCCCGGTACCATTGGTTGCTCGTGTCTTTTGCCGTTAGTGCCGACGGGGTTGGTGGGTATGGCTGTGACTTGTGGTGATTACACCGAGTAGATACCTACTTGGGGATAACTACCGCCAGTCATAGTCATGGGATAGATAGGTAGGTATAGGCAATATCGACGGCGGCTGACTTGACAAAGACGAGAGAAAACAATGGAGAAATGAAGACATGTCGGTACCAACAATGCATCATCATCATCATTATCGTCGTCGTCGTCATCGTCATCGTCACCGTCATGTGGACCGTCCATGTTTATGAGACAGAGCGCAAAGCGTACTGAGGTAGGTATCCCGTGATTTACCGCCCTGGCTCCATGGAAACCAAGAGCTGGCTGAGGACGATGGCGCGAAGGATGGAGGTTCCAACAGCGCCGTCCTTCGCGTTCGCCGGAAGGATCAGGGTGGTGATATGAGGGGGAGATGAACTGGTGAAATACGTACGCCTCTCTTTAGGGTGTGCCATCGTATAGATAGACTCTTCTCCTCTTCTCCTCTGTTCTTCTGCGCTTCTGCTCTTCTGCTCTTCTGCTCTTCTGCTCTTCCGTGCTCCGGATTGTTCACCTACATCGCGAACATCATTAGCGCCTCGTTCTGATGGGTATGCGTGATACCTAGCTCATTGCCAGATATGGCAATTACCGTTTGTACCTGGGGTTTGGGGAAGCCAGGTGCAGTCAGAGTCAATCAAAGGCTCGGTCCGTCGCTCGGCCAGCCAGCCAGTCCAAGTTGGGGAGTGTAGTGTAGTGTAATTGGCAAGCGGAAGAGACGGCTGTTGTTTTTTGGGGGAACTTTTGGGGGCCGGAAATGGATGTGGTGTCGATAGTGTCGGTAGTTGACTTACCGCGTATGGTACCTCTCTTAAATATCTTGGGCCTGGGCACTTTCGGATTCGCTTGCTTGCTGCAAGTCACGCGAAAACGACAATGACAACGACAAAACGTAAGGGATACAACGCACAACACACGGCATGCGCTGTAGTGTAGAAGAAACCTCAGGATGTGTACTTAGTTATTTATGGTGAGTTGGCGGGAAAAAGGAGAAGAGCTGCATTGCAAGTTACCAAGGTGAAGGAAGGATTGTATCGGTTACCCAAGGTACCTGAGGTATCTATCTAAGTACCTACTGTAGATGGGTAGGTAGGTACCTACCTATCTATCTACTTAATGGCCATGTGTATCCATTCACCCAGGATAACCGCTAGACTAGATAACTGCCAGTGCACTTGCGCTAGTGCTAGCACCCTTCCGTACTAGCCACAGCGCTGCGCTCATAGGCCTACAGGTCTGAGGTAGGTCTGTGTAGGTATTGGATTGAGGTAGATACATACACAGGTATGACCCTGTACTATGTAGGCGTCTCAAAGAGATCTGGTAGGCTACTGGTCAGTGGTACCTACGCTAAAGATGGCGCAGTGACTAGGTAGGCACTATCCTGGTGACGGCCACTGAGGCCGCCTTCTTCACATCGTTAGCACCGTAAAGTACTGTACCTACCTACCTAAGGTACCTACCTACCTATCAGATTGTCCCGGGTGCCACCCCACCATTACCTATTTCTTTCTCTCTAAAGTACCTATTATTTCCCATTATTTGATAGGCCAATTGGTACTTTGGAGCCTGGACAAGCGATGACGCGACTGCGACAGGCGCAATACCTACTGGCGGCTATGCAGTCCGTAGGCAGTTAGGCTTTTTTGAGTTGTTCTCAATTCACACTAACTATCTAGTTAGTGGCTAAGTTAACTACCTACAACATACCTAATGTAGTAAGCTTCTTGGTCGCTGGGCCTCTCTTTGTTCCTGAATGCTGAAGCTAAGATCACCGGGAGTTTACCTAGATAGGTAGTTCTGTGGTTTTTTCATATTCCTTTTTTTTTTCTTTTTTTGGCGCCCGGGAGGCTTGGGGAATATAAGTATACGTAGGTAGGAATCATAGGCCAATTAATACGACGCACGGAATTTCATGTTTTCCAAGATTCCTTGTTCTCAGTTTAGCCATCACCCAGTCAATGTGCGTCACGTCCAGGTATCTACATTACTTATCCCGATCCGAATGCGACCTCACCATGCCACGCTTCCATCATCCTGGCCTGTACTTATGTTGCCTTAATACCTAAGGTAGTGTAGGTAAGCTTATACAAGTAATATATCTCTATTCGCCTAAGTAGGCATTATGTACTTGATCAGATGAACTATAGTCAAGTCCCTAATCTGCAAGGCGCAGAATTAGACAGAATACGTGTGCTATAGATATTCCAACCGATTAAAAATTGTCTATAAGCACTGCTACCCTAGGTTGGGTAGGTAGGTATGTAGGTAGGTAGTAGTCTGAATGTACCAGACCGCTTACGAAGGTGGCTTACACCGACTGCTATCTATCTAGATAGTATCCGAAGCATACTGCATACCCAGGCAGTCACATGTCACCGCCCGCCTTCTCCTTCAACTCTGCCCCTCCCAACCCCCATGATCGCCGTATCCGACACGTCGTGTCTAGTACTGAATGCTGCCTCGCCTGAAAAACATCGAATTGGCTAGATTGGGCGGTTCGAGCCTCGGATTAAAGCTAGCCGGCAGGTCGCCTCCACTAAGAATCCCCGGCGGCAATCCTAGCGCCGGAATGCCGGCGTCGGGGATGATGCCTGAATCCGCGGCCGCTACCGACGGCGTCTCAACCCCCCTCTCAAGGATCTCCTGATAGAAGACCTCGAGAGTTCGCTTATCCGTGCAGAAGCTGACAAGTTCGTCCTTGAGCATCTCTGGCTCGATAAATGTGGTCATGCTTGTACAGTTCGGTTTCTGTCCCGATACGCTGCGACCCGGCGAGGCGGCGGGATTCGTCCCAGGCCCCGCCGGCGGGAATAAAACGGGCCTCGTCATAGGAGATGATAAGAGTGCCGTTTCGCTGCCGCGATAGCTCGGATACGGATTGCTGGTAGCTGCAGCAGGTCGTGATAACCCGGCTTCGGTCCGTGTCTGAGGTTGGATCGGTAGAGGTTGGGTGGCGGCCACTCTATTAGTTGACAATCGATTGGCCACTAACAAAAAATCGCCGTCGTCCGTGATTTGTACTAGGTGGGCCCCAGAACGATGGATATACTGCGAGTATGTAAAGTCCGGCTTACCCCACGAGTAGCTGACGTCAACGTTGCTTGGGAAATTACTGGCAGCTTCATAATCGAGCACGTAATCGAGTTTCTTGAGTATCGCTTTGTGATAGAAGTGCTTATCCGACTGTGGTCGCGGGCTGAACGAACCCGGGTCATGAAGTGTAGAAGGTCTTTGAGTCGGTGGCGGAATCGCAAGCTTGACTCGATACGGCCTCCGAAACGCGTTGACCTCATTAATTTTACAGGCCTCCATAATGGGTACTTCGACTAGGCGAAGACCATGCTGACCGGCAATGGCTCCCCAATGCTTCAAGGCATCTTCAATGAGCTTCGCCGTCACATTCATCCATTCTAGTCGAATGTGAAAGCAGTTGTCAGGATTGTGTAGCCTGTCGTAATGAAGATTGATTCTTTCGGGTCGAAAAGATTTTTTCCGAGGATCAATATCATATTTCATCATTTTGCTCAAGACTACTTTTGGCCGTCTGCCCCCCATTGTGTTGACGGGTGCGACGGTCGGCGTAGTGCTACCAGATATCCCCGAGTCCTCGTCACTAACCGAACTAGATCGTGGGACACCAGAGGCAAATAACCGAGGAGAGCTCGCCGGCATAATCTCTGCGGCGGGTGTCGAGGGGACAGACATATCCTTCTTCCGATTGAACCAGCCTGGCGGATGAAGTTTGGCGTAGTCGCTAACAATCTGGTAGAAATACTGGCCATCCCGGAAGTTGTGTCGTTTCTCCACGTGAACGAAGATACCACGTCCACGCTCTTTCTTCGGTTCTCTGGCTTCTTTGTCCTTCTCTCTCGTCTTGTCGTCGTCGTAGATCATCAAAGTATTACCAAGCTCAACCGCTTCTTCACGACTCTCTAGATCTTCGAAATTGTCGAGCAGCCATGTGGTCATATCGGAGCCGATGAAGCAATGGTAATGTAGTCGAAAATGCCATCGCCTTGTTTGCATTCGGATTCCCCCAGCTTCAACAGGCTGCTGGATGGCTTCCGCCAATGTCGCCACATTGAAGTTGGATTTTGAGAAGCGAACTTTACTCGATACGAGACCCTTACGGTAGGTTCCGTCATACGTTTCGAATAGAGGCAACGTTTCCATCTCGGCAGAAATGACCACGGAAGCATCGTCGGTTTTGTAGATGATATCGAGGGGGTAAGGATCTCGCGCTTTTGTACCCACGCTCTGGAAGTGGCGTTCTGACGACGATAAGTGACGGTGACGCTGCCAAATTTGGGCGAGCTTTTTGATTCCTTCAAGACGAACTTCTTCCACATCATCCTCGTTCTGGACTAGTGGAGCAGATGACGTTCGGGGATACATTGGTATCAACACAAAGCGGACACGCCAAAATCTGAGCTTTTCCGTCATGTCATCCGTATGTCCCGCAAGATAGGAGTCAATGTAATTCCAACTCCGCTCGGGATCGGGGGTCATAATATCAATGTCAACGCTTTCATAGGTCTGGTCAAGCATGGTGCGAATCGCGGGTTTGTATGGGGATAGTGCGCGCCCCAGATGCTCGGTTGATTTACGCACAAATATATTTACCTCGACTTCGGTGCCATTAACACACGACAGCTGATGAATGGTGTTGCCAACACCCATATAAATGCACGTGCCGTCGCCTACTGATTTATCGATTGAGAATATATCAGCGATGCGAACGGCTTTTTGGTCGAATGCCTTCGCCACTGACGGTCCAATGATGACTTGGAAACCACGTGAGAACCGAGCACTGACGAGTTCTTGTAAGAATTCAGCACGGGATGGTTGATCGTCTGCGAACTCGTCATCAACTTCCTGAGCGATGATATATGGCTGCCGTTGGTATTCTGCATTGAACTGGGTTTGGCTAGGGAAATATTCCGTTGTCAAAGGGACCGCAGCTGGGCAGGACAACGACTTCCATTTCATCACTTTCATCTCGGATGGTACGGGAAATACATGCTGCCAGCGACTGAACAAAACTGAATCGTTAACTCTGCTCGCGTCAGGATTTGACGGGTTCAAAACAACTAGCCATGGTGCCATTGCAGTTGTAGGGGAGAGTGTAGCTGGCAGTTCCGGTACTCCACCTGCTCGAAGCTTCGAGGTGTACAGCTTTTTCTGATCTTCTTCCCTAAGCACGTTGGAGTACTTGATGTCTGGGTCATCACGACGCGCACTCCGAGCCATAAGGGAGGGTATGCTTGAGCGAGGTTTCAGAGAGCTTACAGAATTTGCGCTAGACAGGGGCCCCTTAATCTGGATGGGCCGGGTGGGTGTCTGAGGCCTTAAGCTTCGGATCTGTTCGTCTAAGTGAGGCAACGGATGGCTGAAAGACGGAGAAAGTGTAGAAATAGGGGCTGGTTTTGTTGGTTGGGGTTGTGAGCCCGGTTGAGATGCAATCATAGGCGCCAAGCTGGATGATGAAGGCGTCGTGGCAAGGCCAGACCCGATGGGTTGAATCGCGTTTACGTGCTCCGTTTTCAGCTCAGCAGAAGCAACTTTTGGTGCTGCAATACCAAAGCCCCGATGGCCGAGGCTGATGTGTCGCATAAGCTTTGGCGCCCTAGCTTGGATGTGCTTGAGATGCGAGGCGGACGCTGTTGAATCTCTACGAGACGTTGGCGAAGATCTGAAACCATCAGACTCGCCTCGTTTCGAAACTAGGCTTGATGAAAGCACCGTTGATGGACTCGTGATACGCTTATCTCCAATTGGCGTTCCATAAAGGTTGGTGTCTTCGGTGAGCTGCTTCTTACCGATGTCATGAGGCTCTCGATATCCGTCATGTACTGGTAGTTGACGCCGTGGAGGAAGCCGAGCCCGAGATTCGTCAAACATTTGCAGCTTCTTCCACAGCGATATTTCGCCAGGTTTCGTGAGTTTTTCTGGAATAAATTTTTGAAATCCGTACACTTGCTCGAACAAACTGTCAGGTGCTCGGCGGTGTCGGGGCTGTGACTGTTCGCCATACGCCCTGTTCATAGATATAGGAAACGAGGGATCCGAAGCTAGGTAGGGCGTCTCGATTTCGTTGGTCTCAAGCACACTTCTCATTTGAAGATCATATAATCTGCATCGGATGGCAAACTCGTCTCGGGAATCGCTATTCAATGAGTGATTTACGGTGGAGAGAGTAGCACCGTGAAAAGCCAATGCTTCTTCAGATTTGCCTGTCCAGTATGAGACGTGTAGCCATTGGGGTAGCGCAAATGCCCACTCGTCCGTATGCGATTTTGGCCTAGTTGACTCACTTCGGCCTGAAGGTTCGCTGGCCTTAACGGGGGACTCGCCAGTGGTAGAACAACTACTGGCGAGAACGCCCTGTTTGGGGGTACTGTCGCGACTTCGCAGAGATCGGGATTGGGATTGCTGAGTAGCACTCATAAAATGAGGATTGCGGTACCTAAACAAAGGAACCGAGTGCAGAGGTAGATTAGGAATGCATATAAGATCGATGCCAATACCATTGCCTACAAGTGCCTCCGTCGTGCGTCTCAAGGATTCGTATTCGACTTCGAAAACACCAGGCCCGGGACTGATCAATACAATAGATATGCCAGTCCGCAACAGGTCTCGGTCAATATAATCGGACGCATAAATCGAGGATGCAAGGTTGATGGCCTCGAGAAAGTTGCCGTACATGGCCGCGGACGGCTCAGCTTTGATTTTCGAGATAGATGTAACTTTTGCGCTTAGGTCTTCAGAGATTTCCATGGCGTTTCTCATGGCGTCCCGGTGGTGTATGTTGATATCGCGGCGAAACACGTTGAACTCTTTTTTCAACTGATCTAGAATTTTGGCCCATTCGCCACTCGATATGTCACTTACAACAACACGATAAAAATCTTTGTAGGGGCGCTTGTTCCCGGAAGTCTGATAACCAGTATAGTAGGTGTCATGGAGGGCGGTATTAGCCAAATCCGTGGTCAATCCGGTGTCGTATTCAACGCGCGCAAAAAGAACAATGCTAATCAAGTGCTTCACTTGCAGCAATGCCCATTTCTTGAACAAGGCCGGTAGGAACCCGTTGACGACCTTGTAAAACATAATCTCACCGGACCCATCCGAGTCAAACTCCCACATCTCACGTGCCATCTGGATGAACAGCATGTACCGCGCTGACTCGCTCCTAAAGATGGGGCGTGTCTGCCGACCAAAGAAGGCGGATTGGACCTTACGTCCAGCCACAAAGACTGTAGCAACAGTAGCTTTGATAGTGCCCAGAAAATAGATAACCTGACCCTTATAGACGGTCCGGTTAGCAAGGTCCGCAACGGCAAGTCTCCACATATCGGACCGTGACAGATACATATCCTTGAAGGTCAACTCGACATGGGACGCCTCAATGGCAGGCGAGGAGCCGTCGACGGGGGCCAATACAACTTGCGTTCCCTTCCTCAAGTTGAAGGCATCCCCTACATGCTTGGCGACATATACTTCCACAGCTGGCATCCTCGCCTTCAAGTCTTTCGGCATATCCTTAGCCACGAAGACATATCTGCGGCCGGCATCGTCGTTAGCTCTTGGGTCCCCAGTCCGCAGATGGGGTGGTGGTCTTGAGGTTCCATATAGAGAGCCCTGCAGTCGATCCGAACGCTCCGTGTCCGCCTTTATGGGGGCTATGGACATCAAAGTTCCGGGCTGGATGGCACCACCGCCGACCAAATCGAAATTCAAGAGGACCTCCTCACGAAGCAGAGATTCGTTGATGGTGACGGTATAGCTACGCTCGCAGAATCGCTTGGAGGATTGGAGATCGCGGAGTGTCGAGGTGCTGGCAAGAGACGCGTTGTCGGGGGATCTTGACGACTCGATGCTCAGCTTATCGGTGCTCGACTTGCTGAATTGTCGCAAATGCGACCAATGCGAAGGTCGACGGGGTGCCGAGGGTGATAGAGCAGCATTTCGAGACATTTGCGCCGCCTCTGTTAGCCTACTTCGACTTGGCAAGGGTCGGGTTCAAGCATCTCAATTTAAAAGATAGACCTTATTTCTGGTAGATGACCGTAATGTACTGCGTACATTGGATAAAGAATCAAGTGATTATCTTTCGGTAGATATTGAAAGCGAACCTATCTTCTAACCTAGGTCGCTTCGTCATCAGAGCTCACCAAGGATCACAAGCTATCAATCTAACCTTAGTAGACTATATAAGTAGGTAGGTATATAGGTAGCAACGAGACAGGTGCCAAGGCCGCCTGCCCGCCATTATATAAGTCATCCAAAGTTGCATAGAACTTCACCTAAGTTGCATGTCTATCTGCCTTCCCGAATAATCCCGTAAGAATGGTATAACCCCTTCAATTGCATATCATCTCATGCTGTGGGTGGGTAGGTACCTAGGTACCTAGATAGTCTAGGTGTACATTCTACACCGTGAAACTCAGAGGCTGTGTTTCGCGAACATGGAAGTCCATCTCACGTCTCACGTCTCACGTCTCACATCTCACATCCCACCCAAGAGCCAACCTCACAACTATTTCATCATGACCATATGATTTCCTTATTAAAACACCAAAGTCATTGAATGAGCAATCCTATCCGCCATTCACCTATTTGCCTTTCACTATGATAATCTGGCACATTAAATTCGTGAGCCCTTGTACGCTTCGGAGTAATCTACTGTCAGCTTTCTGCCAGCTTCCGAGATAGCCGGTGGACAGATGTATTGATCTCAGCCCTTCCCGAGCTCATCAGGGTGCTTAGGCTGTCCAATTTGGGGTCACCTCCCCGGCAAAGTGATGCGAAGAAAGGATGTTTGCGAACTTGCTATCGTACAGCTTCCGGTCCGACCCTTCGAGGTTCTCGAATTCGGCATCGCATGGCGCTACGCTGCTACCTCTATGGGCGTTGTCGGACTAATTGAAGGTCGGCGGAATGTTGCTTTCCCTGTTGTCGTCGCCAATGGGTGTACGTGGGAAGTCAGAACCAATTGGACAATGTGATTCATGGCCGCCAATTGATCAAAATCCGCGGTCAGTCAGTAGGCACTCCATGTTACTACATAGTACGTCCGGCTCCAGGTCATCATCACCTTGACCTCGATGTAGCTAATTAGGTTACCTACCTCCTTTGTTCTTCCATTCAGCCTTATTGCGCTAGAATCATTGTTATTCTGCCCACTGCTACCCGACCATCTTTCGGGCCACGATCTTTGTCCGGTCTCCTTCACAACATCCGCGGGATATGGCAGAAACTTCGAGAATATCGTGACACTGAATGTACGTAGTTCCATATACTTACCTACGATTGTTCCTCGCTGTGCCTAGTTAGTGAAAACAGTCACATGCTGGTAAATTCAGGGACACGTCTACTTACTTACATACCTACCCATGCAGACTAAACTGATCTTCTCGGGCTATCTAGACGTTAGTCCGGTAATAGTTTCTCATAATGGGCATGGACCCATGAGGCGGAGTGTAAAAGTACGGGGGACTGACTACCTAGATGAGATCAGACGATTTCCAAGATTCAACCGTGCTGTTGAGCCATGCCACGGATACCTATTTGAAAGCGCCCCTAGCATCACATCGCGCACGGGTAGCAAAGCTTCTCTTCCCTGCCTCCCAACAGAAAGGATAATAGAGACTACCTACACCAGGATGTGTACAGGAAATCCCAGTTTACGCGACTCGGGCTAATATCTATAGGCCGCCACCCAGAGATGACGCAGCTGGCCATCCCGCATAAGTACGACATGATCAGGCTGGGCATGATGAAATCTGTTCATCCGCTTGTGTCCATCGAGTTACCGGAGCAGAATGTTCATGTTCATTGATGCACAGCACGGGGAATTCCCAGCCAAACGGCGTCTTCACGTCTTTAATGTCTTAACGAGGTTGTGAAACAGACGAGAAGGGATCATGACTGAAATGACATCGCAATCCACGTCGTTGTCCGACCTTCCGACATGGGGAGTGAGAGATCTCGTGCACCCAAGAACCCAAGAACCCAAGAACCTAAGAACCTAAGAATCCAAGAATCCAAGAATCCAAGAATCCAAGAATCCAAGAATCCAAGAATCCAAGAACCCAAGAACCCAAGATCCCAAGATCCCAAGAATCCAAGTGTTAGTCGGGTACGACGGCAACGCTTAATTAACCAGATCGAACCGCTACCAACAACCAAGAAGGGCCGTGTTTTCCGTGGGTGCTTTTCCATGGTGCTTTTCCATGGTGCTCTTCATGGCCGGGGGTGGGCTCGGACCACTCTCAGGTCGGTGGACTGGTCATATTCGGGATGGGGGAATCGTACCTGCCCCTTATTGTTCTATTATTCTTAGGGTTCCTGCTCCACGTTCTCGGGAATCTCGCTCGCTGTTTCTCTACTTTCCCAGGTATTACTACAGTCCCAGTCCCGTCCTTCGTTCCTTCCCATTCAACAACAAAAGACGAGCGGGACGTCACTCTCCCAAATTACTAACCCAATAGCCGATGCTATCCCTCTCCTCGGACGGGAGTGACACATCTATCCGTCTATCCATCTATCCATCTGTCTATCTGTCTATCTACCTACCTACCTTTCTACCTTTCTACCTTTCTACTTACCTCCCGTCTCTCCCAAAGAACACCCCTAACAATCATCTCTCAATCCAATTTCATCAAGCAAGACATCCAGGATACCTACCTACATTTATATTCAAACAGCTTTCGCGCAAACAACGTCGATCCCCGAATCCCCCACACCGTGGTTAGTAGCAGCTATTCATCATTATGCCATCCGACATCTCTTGTCCCGTCATTATTGCCTTCAAAGTCTGAATGCGCGCTGACCGGTTTCCCACTGCTTCCTCTCTGCAGGGCTTGGTTTGATGATTAAACCGTGACCCTTTTGATCTATGACTTGAAGCAGATGTCAGTCAGTGCAGACTTTCATGTGACTCGTCTCTGCTAGCAAGCTTGCCCTCTTTGCGCCGGGTCGCGAATAAAGCCTAGGAAGCCACCGAGCACCATTACGGCTTCGCAACGTTCGAAAGCGGCTTTTCGTCTTAACTCGACCGTCATTGTCCTCACCTTCGTCCTTCGATCAACCATCGCGGGAGCACTCGCCGCGGTTATAGGGTTATCTATAAATATCCCGGGATAGCAAACATCATCCAGTCACTTGCGCCGCCGGACAGTTGCCTCGAGATTTGTTACACATCATGCCCACGAGCTCATCTACGGCACACTTCTCAACAAGGCCTTCCATTATTCGGGGTTTCAAAGTTCAACGCCGTCGCATGAAGAATATCCTCTGTTCCGTATAAACCTCAAACGTTACTCATATCCAGTTCCCCTTCAACTCGGGTCTGGGCCGTGAAGCCACTTCACGCCGCGACGACCCCATCGATACTTGTATCTCAAATTTATCAATAATTCGTCGGAATCTCCTTATATCGTCCGGGGAGCACTTTTGACCATGGCGTTCTTCAAATTGACAGCCAAGCAGAAGCTCATCACCGTCATTTGCATCTCCACCTTGTTCTTCCTTGCAGAGCTCATCAGTCCGTTCTCATCTACTCTTCTCTAGCCTCGAGCACGTGCTAACCTCGAGTTCAGCTGCGTTCTATACTGCGTCTCTCGCTTTGTTAGCCGATGCATTTCATTATGTACGAGCAGTCACCTTGAAGCTACCTACCAGCTACCTAACGTAGCATGGACCTGTGAAATTAACGTTAACACTTTGATAGCTGAACGACCTCATCGGTTTCGCCATAGCCCTTGCCGCAATTCATGTATGAGTTTTCTCCCTTTCCAGTAAAAGAGAAGTACTGACATGCTTCTTCAGGTGTCAGAGCGAGCCCAGTCCCCTCAGAATTTCTCGTTTGGTTGGGCACGCGCCCAGCTCCTCGGTGCATTCTTCAACGGCGTTTTTCTTCTCGCATTGGGATTGTCTATCTTCCTCCAGTCTATTGAGAGGTTTATATTCGTCAAAAGTGAGCTCAGCCACTTCGTTTGTACAATGATGTTGATAGGTGCTGATACACCCAACTCTAATAGCTGTTGAAAAGCCTTTGCTTGTCCTCATCATCGGATCCATCGGCTTATTTCTTAATATCTTGAGCGCAACTGTACTGCACGAGCATCACGGTCACAGCCATGGGCATGGTCACGGCCACAGTCATAGTCATAGTCACGGTCATGGACACAACCACTCCCACGATGACCATATTGCCTGCGAATCTGGGCTCGAGCATGACCATGGACACGATAATATTGAGGCAGCTATCCCAATGAGTCGGATACCTAGCGACGATACTTCAGCAGTGAGTGGAATCATGTTCCATCTCTCGTCACACTTTCTAATGACTCTTTAGCCCTCCAGTGTCCACGCGGAGCACCGACATAATGCCGTCAAGCTGGATGCTCAAGGCCACGATCTCGGAATGATGAGTGTGCTCATTCATGTCATTAGTGATGCACTGAACAATCTAGCCACTATCATCGCCGCCCTCGTAATCTGGCAGTCGAGTTCACCTCTGCGCTACTATGCCGATCCCGCGGTATCAGTCATCATCTCGATCATGATCTTTGTTTCCTCGATCCCCCTGGTAAAGAACAGTGGCGAAATTCTCATGCAAAGCGCACCGCGTGGCGTCAATATAGAGGACGTCAAGCATGATCTGGAGAAGGTGTGTTTAAAGTTCCTTTACCGTGTTCATGATTTGAGGTGGTCGCGCTGACAATTACAGATCCCTGGTGTCCAGTCCGTTCACGACTTACATATTTGGGGCCTTAACCAGAGCAGGGCCATCGCATCGGCCCACGTCGTTGTTGCGAACAACCAGCTACAAGAATTTATGGATCAAGCCAGCGTTGCTGCCGAGTGCCTCCAAGCCTACGGCATAGACTCCCTGACACTGCAGCCCAAACTCGTAGGCCCCGGCCCGGCCCCTCATCCCCTCACCATTCAAGATCCCGGCGTACTCAGCGGTAATATTAGCGATAACAGCGCCGAGTGCGAAAGCACGGGCAAGAACGAAACCGCGCCCGCGCCCACAGATTCCTCACTTAGAAGACTCGCACGCATGACGAACCGGAGTTAGGAATGGTGGTCTATGGTTAGGTTACCTTGATTGGTAGTAATCACGCGTCTAGAACGTGGTTTCAAACTAATCGGAAGATATGTGAATGAAGACGAGGGAAAATAGAATACGCTCAAAAACACGACGTCAAAGAATCAACTAGACACTCTTCGATTTATTTTGCGAAGGGTATACGGATACCTACTTTGCAAGGACGCAGCTGGCCTGTTTGCTTTTCTCAATGCATCATTGTCTGCTCTCATTCGGATAGGAAAACAAAAGCACTTCATTCGGGATATTCAGCATTAAACCCAGGGGGGTTTTTTTCCTTTTTTTTCTTTTTTTCTTCCTAGTTAGAGCAGCTTTCCGCCATGCAAATGGACTTCGCAATTCGCCCTTGTACATCTTGCTTTCCTTCGATGCCAATCCAACCGCTCGGCAATTTGGACTGGAAAAAAACCGGTGGCCACATTTTGAGGATCTTGCATTATTCCCTCCTCAAGAGGACGCTGCATCCTCATTCACCGTTAACAGGGTTGGCTGAGACGGTTTCTATCATACTGATTCCGAATTGAGACGTGATTCTAACCCCCGATTATGGGGCTCAACTCCGTCGTCCATGCATCAACGTACCTACTTCACCTGGCTTTTTTTTTTCTTTTTTTTTTTTTTCTCGGACCAGGGGATCTCATAATGTTGTAAATAACTAATAACAACAAGATAATAAGAACTGCTCGTGAAAATCATCATCAAAATTTCTATATTCCAATGCTGCATTGTATGTATGATGAGGCTGTAAAAGAGGACTAATCGCTCGCCCAGACCAAGACAGAGGTCAGTCAATCACTTCACTTGTCAACCGACATTTCGCTCCCGCGATATACGCTAGGTATTCTGGGTATCCCAGTAGCACTCTCTATTCCGTACACTGTTCTTTTTTTTTTCTTTCTATTAATATGCAATGGAGTTAGAAGGCACATAGGCACTCTAACTCCTCATAAGCCCCCATCCGTCCTACCTGATCATAGGTAGAATTTTGCCCTTCTCCCGGAAATGCTGTCAATCATAATTCGAGAACTACAACAACCTTGTAACAAGAGCCCCGGCTATTCCTTTATACTAGTTACCGTGTGTGGATTCCATGGTGAAAGGTATTCCCATAAAATCCCCACGCATGTCTGCTATAGATCCTGTGAGCCACGACCTACAGTCCGCAAACGTCTAATGCCCATCAACTCGCTCACCACTCGCCCGCCTCGTAATCCATATCTCCTTGGTCGAGCTCGAGAACGGGACCATTGTCGATCTCACCTTCTTCCAGATTCTCATCAGCGCCATTAGGACCTGCATCTGACTTTTCTTTCATATTATGGTCTTCCTCTGGGTTGCCGGTGTCGACTTCGACTGTGGTCTTGGTTGATTGTGGTGCGCTGCTGGCCCACGCGGCCTTAACCTTCCCTTCAATACCGTGAATAGAGTGACCGGTAGTAATGCCAAACATGAACTTCTCGGCTGTCTTACGGTCCTTGAACGTAACATGTGTCACTGCTGGCGCGCTATGGATCTCATTGAATTCGCCCACGCTCTGCAACTCATTAGCATCAATTTCCCTTGGGAATAATAGAAGGAAGGAAAACTTACAAAGAGATATTGCCGAAGGGCTTCGTCATTCTCTGTTGTCGTAAGGTCGACCCCAGATAATGCCACAGACTTTGGTCTGTTATCCAGAGAGTAGACTGCGTATGCGGCGTGTCTAGCCTCAACGGCCCCGCCTCTTCCTTGATATCCATAACCTGCGCGAATTGCTCTGGGCACGAACGTTCCACGGCCTCGGTAAACTCTACCACGGCCTCTCCCTCTCGCGAACCACGGTGAAGTATCGTCATGGACCTCATCGGGGTCGATGCCGAGTTGATTGGCCTCTCTTTCAAGCGCGGCCAGCTGAGCCTTAAGTACTTCAGTCTGTGCACTAGTTTTCTTATCCTTGCTCTGCGTTGAAGGATCGGCTGTCGATGGAGGAGCTCCATTTTTCGCACTGCTCACTTTGAGCTTGGCTTGGAGTTGGCGTTTCGCCTCTGCCTGCCGCTGCTGAAGTTCCTTTTGACGTTCCATCAACTGTTGACGCTCAAGTCCAATGGTCTCTCGCTGCTTCCTTTTTGCCTCATGGATCTTCTGTGCCTCAAGCTGCTTACGGTGAAACTCTTTCAGATCCAGTTCGGGCTCGGTTTGAGTTGTTTCACTCGCGAGCGCAGTGCCATTTGTATGACCGTCCGATTTGTCGTTCGTAAGTTTCGCATTAGGCACGGGTTCCTGGCCAGCCTCCTCTTTCGCTCCGTCTTCCTTCTGCCAAAAGACTTTGACAAACCTGTTATCGAATATGACCTTCGGCGAGCTCCAAGCCGCATTCGCTGATTCCCAGGATTCGAACTTGATCATAGCGATGTTATTCTGGGCCTTCATTACGACCTCCACGATACTGCCGAATTGCGAAAAGTAGCCACGGACTTGATCTTCAGTGCAATTCTCGCTCGGGATATTCTGCACGACAATGGATGACTTAGTCTTGTCATGATTAGGTCCAGTGGCGGCGATCGGGGGACGGCCTTTTATGCGTCGTGCTTTCTTAATCTCGCCTCGGTTCGTTGAAGGCAAAGGCAAAGGCCCGGAAAGACCCAACTTTGGCCCCGTCGGAGGCTGTAGTAGCCCAAGAGGAGGCAGCGACAATGCCGCATTATTGGGATCGTATTCTAGCGATCTATTAGCCTGGAAACTGAGACAACATCTCCTATGATGGGAACTTACCATCAACTGCCACCGGTATAGGCGGTGGTATGTACAACGGCTGTGCGTCGTGCTCAAAGTTGCACTTATTGCCACGGGAACAGTATCCTTTCGATTCGTAGTCCCTGCAACGCTGTTTCCTCCGCCGCGGAGCAGTGTTGCCGACTCCAGAATAGAGCGGTGGGGGCAAGTCGGCGGTAGGCAGCAGTGACTGCAGGATCTGTATGTTCTCAAGGATGCTGCTGGCGTCAAGGGCTGGCGGTCCGAACGGCAAAGGCGCGCCGTAGGGGGCAGGGGCCGGAGGAGCGGCGGGAAACTGGGGCGCGCCTCGATAGCTTCTCGGTCCATATACATCATCGTATCTTCCGCCACGCTGACCGAAGCCACCACCGCGCCGTTGCTGTTTGTAAGGCTGACCGCCATATGGCGTTTGATTAGTGAGAATGATGTCCACGTCGCCGTCATCGTGTTCGCTATGGGCACGCTTCCGCGAGTTGCGTTGGGACAGAGGAGGTGGCACTGAAGTTGTGGCATAGGGAGCGGCAGGATTGTATAGGGATAACGGCGACTTTGTCGGTAAATCGGACTGAGGGACGGCATGTGTCGATGCCTGGGGTAGAGGGTAATGTGGTTGTCGCACGCCGAGTGAGGGGAGGACGGAAGCAGGAGGCGGCGGCGCAGCACCAGGGACAAATAATCTGTACTTGACCGCCTGCAAGACATCGTGGGTGAAGGCAGCAGCATCTGTAAACTGTCAGTATCCGTATTATGTCATATAGGTGCCTCACGATGTACGATGCAGGCGGCGGTGAATCCTACCCTCTCTTAGAAAATCGGGTATCTCATCCTCAAAGAGCCGCCGGATGGTCTCAACATCGCCATCATGCCGTAACAGAGCCAGGACGTAGTCGGCAAGAACGTCAGCATCAGCGTCGGAGCTAGAGAAACACGGAACGAGAGATGGTTAGTGAGAAGTCCGAACGAAGCAAAAAAAAAAAAGGCAAATTGCAAATGGCAGATATAACGGCCATAACAACGGGCTAAATGGCGCCTACTTATTCTCCAGACGTCTGACGATCCAAGCCTTTATCAGAGGCGCGTCCTCCTCCGCGAACAACATGATAGGCCAATTGATCGGTGGCAGGAATAGACTGGCGTCGTATAAGGGATTCTACGGGGCGTTGTTGCTATCGCGAAGGCACGGATAGTTGGTACCGAGGGCCTGGATAGCTGTACCAGGCATAATATTCAACTATGGCAGGGTAGCTTCGAGAGTGTTAAGTTCGCGATCGAGATGTTTATTGTTTTTTTTTCCCCCGTGGATGGATGCAGGTGATAAGAGAACAAAGCTGGTGCTAACTTATGAGGTGGTGACGGACATGGGTTGGCTCGTACTTTGTACCTCGAGAAGCTCGGGCCATTATGTAATCCTCTGCAGTGGAGCACTACGCGCCCGGATTGCATAAGTATTCCGTATATTGCGGATGTATGCCTATAACAGGTGTGGCCGACTTATGTAATAATAATTCAGTTTCAACGTCAATGCGGGGGCGGGGTTCTCGTCATGCGATTCCTTCCGTCGGCAATAAATCCCTAAATTAATCTGCTAATAGGTAATTGGTAGGCCGATATCATCTAGGCACTATCTATACCTATCTAGAGCAAAGCAGTATTCGAATACGAAACAAACTGGTTTCAAGACTCGAGGAAAAATTACCTACCGCGAAATTCCATTAAAGCCAGTCACACAATGTAGGTAATCATTCCCGGTAAGTAAATACCTACAGATTTAACCGTCACAATGTATCTACTTAAGGTATGTATACCTACCTACCTAGGTCGGATAGGTACCTTAGGTGTCATGTATCCCCAATAGGGAACCTAGGTACCTAACCAGTCTGCGATCCCACCCATTTGTTTGCCTGACAGATATCTCCGTCGATTTGGTGACGACAGTTTCTTCTTGTTTATACCATCAGTGCCGGAGAAGAAAAAAAATAAAGAAAAAGAGGCAAATAGAAAAAAATAAGAAGAAACGAAACAGGACATCTCTCGTCTTTAAGGGAAAGGCCCTTCCAAAACCGAGTCGGCCCGGACCAACCTCTTGTAGCCCTCTCATCCCGTCCCTGTGCTCTTATACACAGGCATATACACCGGGCAAGCAAATATGGCGTTCACGATGCATTCCCATTCCGGGCAGTTCTGCCCTGGTCACGCCAAAGACAACCTCGAGGACATCGTTAAACATGCCATCAGTCTCGGCTACACGACTATGGGATTGACCGAGCATATGCCACGGACTGCGCTGGAAGACTTATATCCTGAAGAAGTAAGCTGGGATTCACTCATACCTCGTCGTTCTTGAACCCCTATCGTCTTCTGCGCACTTGAGTAAGGCGTAGAGTAGATACTGACCATAACACCCAGCTCGATGACCCCGAAGCATCTCTCGCAGCCCTGAGGCCGCGACACACAGCGTACCTCGCCGAGGCCCAACGCCTCCAGGCGCTCTACGCATCGCAGATCTCACTCATCATTGCCTTCGAGGGTGAATGGCTGCGGCCGGCCTACAAGGACCTGATCGAGGAGCTGGCAGCGCACCCGGCGGTCGACTACTTTATTGGTAGTCTGCACCATGTGAATGGGGTGCCCATCGACTTCGACAAGGCGTACTATGCGCGAGCCATGGCCAGCGTCACAGCGCCCACAACGACAAACGGTACTTCCGCCAAAAATTTCCCCACCAGCGAAAATGGTCTGAATGGGGAGATCAACGCACGCGAGGAGAAGATGTACGAGCGGTATTATGACGAGCAGTACGAGATGCTCGTGGCTCTCCGCCCGCGCATCGTGGGTCATTTCGACCTGATCCGTCTGATGAGCGTGGACCCGGGCCGCGACGTGCGGCGCTGGCATGGTGTGTGGGAACGCATTGAACGGAATCTGACTTTCGTCGCCTCGTATGGCGGCTGGCTCGAATGCAACAGCAGCGCGCTGCGGAAAGGCCTGGCCGAGCCGTATCCATGTCGCGCTATAGCCCAGGTAAGAATCACCCTCGTTTATTCATATAGTTCTTCTAGGAGTCTTAGTACCATCTTCTTACCAACCGCAGGAATGGCTCTCCCTCGGCGGCAAGTTCACCCTTTCAGACGATAGCCACGGCATCGCGCAAGTTGGCACAAACTATGGCCGCGCCCTAGATTTCTTGTCATCTCTCGACGTCACAACGCTCTGGATATTCAGACGAGAACCGCGATCTGAGGAATACCCAGTAGACAAGCCGCTAAAAGCGAAGTTGACAGAAGTGGCAATTTCAGTGGACGAGGTTCGGGCTGTTGTTTCCAAATGGTGATTCCAGTCATATGGATGGGAGGACATCTGCAATCTATTTAGACCATAGACGGCACTATAAGTTGACTGGTCATTGTAACAGAGTCTCTGCACTAAGATGAGTACCTAGACACACAACACGGCGTACGAAGAGCCTTCGCGGTTAAGATCTTAAGATCAGTTCAATGTGCTCGCACGGAGAAGAGCATGGATTCGAAATGTTTACCACGTAGTAGCAAACTTGCCAGCTATCTGCACGACCCATCTGTCGGAACCATTAGCCCTATATTCAATCCTTCTCGCGACGTGCTGATGGATAGCAGTCCATCTTGAAACACCGGCAAATCGTCTAGAGCCCTCCCTATCCGGTTGATCCATAGGGCTGACTTATTTTCCAAGCCAAATGTAAAGCGCCAAACGCTATGCTAGCAGCTAAGAACGAAGAAACGTGTATCTGGGATTAAGAGGATTATGCTCGCGATGGGGAATCATAAAAAGCAACAAACACTCCAGGGGTATCTCAAGCTATGCGAACCACGTCGCTATACTTGTTCGGCCTTATCATAACATAACGCAAACACTCATACAATATTCGTAGGAATCAAAACATACCATAGAACCGTCGATGGTATAGGAAGGGTGTCTAACGAAAGAAAATAAGGTCATAACAATCCCTCGGGCTGCTCTCATCCCGAGTCGGCGTGATGGCCGGATTCAACACTGTCAAGCCAACTTCGGACGGCGCCCCGTAGTGCGCTCTCTTTCTCCCGGTTGGCCTGGGAGTTAACGTTCTGGCTTGCGCCCTGGCTTTCCTTTTGACGCTGCCCAGCCACGTCATGTGCTATGCTTTCCAGCGCTGATAAGACAACGGCCTTGCACTCAGAGCGGGGAATTTCCTGAAAGTCGAGCCTTGCGTCGGGTGCTAATGTTTCAAGTTCCGAAGCTTCACTACCGCTCCGACCTCGACGTTTACTAACTGACCTAGAGGACGTAACGGAGTTGTCGCGGCTTGCGTCCTTGGTTTGGGTAATCACCTTCTCCACTGCATCGATAAGTGCCTCGTCCAGGGTGACGAGTTCTTCTTCCTCGAATTTCTCTTCTACCGGCCGTTCCCACGGCGACAATGCCGGCGTCGCCATGGAAGACCTCCGAGGATGGATAGAATTACCTGACTTTGAATCTGCCGAGGTCTTGGACCGGATTAGACGACGATAGCGGATGCGTTTAATACTGAAGGTTGTCGTGTCGGCTATTACAGCACTACTCACGTCGACCCATTGTTCCACAGGCCATTCGTCTGAGTTTGAGCTGAGATGCACCGCAGGCGTTGGTTCGGTCTTGAGAGATTCTCGAATTTGATACAGCAAGTCCTTCTGTGGGGGTATCGCCTGTAGTGTGAAGTCGGGATGATACCTTCGTAACCATCCCGCAACATTCAGAGGCGCATCCCCATCGACAGCTAATCGTGAGAATTGCTCAAAGCTGTCTAAGCCACTTCCAAAGCCGGGAGTAGATAGATAGCCACTACTTGACGGTGAGCTGACGGCGGTCTCGAACGATGTCAAATAATCAGGGAATTGAACGTCAACATCAATCACCCCGTCATCATTATTTATGGATGTCTTGACAGGGGATTCGAAAGCGCCTGAGGGGTCAGGAATTCTACTTTGCGGGTCGAACTGCCTGGCGAATTGCTTCCGCGGAGTATCAGGCTCGCTTTCAGTTTCTTTGGCCTTGGAATCGCTATTGATCTCTGAAGGACGGGCGGCCTCTTGTGCCTCAGTCCGAGGAAGCTCAAGCTTCTTTGCGGGTACGACATTCACGGATGGTCCGAGTAGACTATCGGACGGGCCCAAAGTATCAGTCGTCTGCGGCGTTGAAGTTGTTGAATCTTGCCGTTTAGTGCTCCATAACCCACTAATGACGCTACCCCAACGTGAGCTTTGGCGAGAATGGACACTTGTACGGCCAGAATGGTCATGGCCATCAACGCGCTCAAGTGATCGCTTTAGGTCATCAGCTGCCGCACTGCTGCGGTGCTCCGGTCGGGTGACACGATTTATACTCCTTTGCGTAGTAGAGAAATGGGCAACGGCCTCATCAGACACTACGGTATTTGTTGTTGCGGCGCAGCTCTTTCTGCTACCGAAGTCACTACCGGCCATAGAAAGGTGCGTCGGTTTGAACAAGTCGGATGAGCGTCGCTCGTGATGTTGACCATCTATACTGAGGTGAGCCAGCTGGGAGGGTATCCCCGTTGTGGATCGAGTTGTAGCTTGTGACTGGATGCTGAAGCTCCGTGTATGTGATGCAGCTCTCTGACCTTGACGGCGATTGATTTTCCGCCGCAATGATTCTTCCTTATTGATTGATACGATGTATGATGGTGGAGACTGACTCAAAGCACCGAAAGAAGCAGATGTAGCTGGTCGCTGGGCACCAAAAGTTGGTAGCTGCTGGTTGGCAGGCAAAAATGCCGACAGAAGGAAGATCAGCCTCCGTGCGGCCATTTTGTCATTAGTGACAATCACCGTGCGCGATGGCAGCGAAGTGTCCCCCTCTGCTTTTGCTTTCTGTTGCTGATAGTATCGCCGTCTATACCAGACCGGGCTCAACGCCTGCAGCCAATCGGTGTGCGTTGCTAGGAAACCTGTGAGCAGGTTGAAGAAGAAGAACCCCTGTTCCTTGCTACCAGCCCACTTCGCAACCCATCTGGCTTCTTCTCTCCAGGGTCCCCAACGGCCTTGACCTGTTACAACCCTGGTGGCGCAAAGTCCTGTTATGATACGCGATTGTGCGTTTTCAGCCTCGTCGCTAATTTTCTGATTCTGCATCAATGCATTTGGGGGTAGAGTCACGAGCTTTGCGTACTGCTTCGGTGGCTTAACTTGCGACGTTTCCGAGCCGCGACGACCGTGCATGGGACCTACCCGGCTAGCATTATTTGGTGGATTTTGGGGGTACGGGTCAGGGGCTGAGGCGTCTGCTTGCTTAAGCATCGGGTAGAGGGCACTGGCTATGACTGATTGAAGGTGCGTGAGTGTCCTCATGATTATATCCCAGTGCTGGGTTATAAAGTCCATACGGTCTTCGCCGTCGTTGCTGTAGGAAGACTCGAACGACTCTGAGCCGTAACCGGACCCAGCCATGGACCAGCCGGCTCGGCGAGCAGAGCCAAGGGAAGACGGAAATGCATCAGGTTCGTTGAATGAGCTTGAAGCGCGATGAGTGGGTTTGGGTGCCGTTGTGCTCGAGTACGTCGAATTCGTATTAGACATAGGACTCGAAGGGAGAGGAATTACTAGGGCGACAGCATACATGGGTGTTCGCTTTAGAACGTGCTTTGGTTTCCTTCGTTTCGGGTTTGCTTCATCTGGCGAGCAGGGGAAAGGATAACATGTCCCATCGTCGGATACACCTTGTGGCGATTCTAGCTCGTCACTGGGGAGGCTGACAGGGAACAATCGAGTGACCAGAATCTTCTTTCGATCTGCTAGGCGACCATGTGCAGCGAATGTTGAGGGTGGGTGATGTACGGATTCTGATGTAAAAGATTGCGCCAGCCTGCTCGACCGCATACTTGACCTACCTGAGGATCCTCGCCCATCAGCGGCATAGGAGCTAGGTATGGCAGCGGGTCGTGCCTCGCTCGGTATAACATGAACTTTGGTAGACGTGCCTTTGTAGGCCATAACTTCGGTGTTGGCAAAGATGCAGCTAGAAAAACTAGCCAGCTCCTCGCGATACTCTCTAGACAAGCGTTGCAACTCCGGTTCAGCGAAATTATAGGCACGCGCCTGTGCATGGCCTCTTGCATCCAATGCACCCTGGCGAGCCTGGGGACTCTCCGACTGTATCAGTAGTGGTCTTGTGACTTGGCCAAGGCTTCCCTTTCTGGATGATATGGTAGCTCGCCGCGAATCCTGAGGAATAGGGTGAGAAGAGCTTGCCCCGGGAGATGGCAAAGCTGATCGATCAAGCGTGGGACCGGGATGGCTGTCAAACAATAGAGAGGGATTCACGTTGCCGAGAGTGTCCTGCATGATGATGACGCGAACGTCACGTACATCAAAATCGACATCCTCATCATAATCGTATGCGTTGGTCTGCGAGCCTAGCTGTACGGTCGTTGATGCAGGCAAGGGGAAGAGCTGGTCTTCACGGTGAGAAAGCGCTTGGGCGTCCGGAAACAGCAGACTACGTGTGTGAATCTCTTCCTGAACCGACTCTGGCGGTACTTTAACACTAGGCGAAGGTCCCTGAGCGGACGCACCTCCAACAGCGCCAGTCAGATTGAACAGCTTGCCCAGCATGGTCTTACTTCAGTGACATGTAACAAAGACCGAGTCGATCAAGACACCTAGGACCACAGACTAAAGTAGCCCTCAGCAGTGTCGCATGATATCACGAAGATACTTCGCTTGGTTCATGACGGCGTAGAAAGACATGGAAGGCGATATGGCCAGAAGAGCACGCGAGACGCAAGACGCGAGACGACAGCGTCTTGGTTGTTTGTGGGCGGCACAATGCAAAAGCAAAGGAACCCCGAGGATCCCAAGGTATAGACAGGTACCTTGAGTGGTGCGTTTGTAATCCGGAACGGTTGGCTATGTGCTCGATTGCGAGAGCGAGTGAGGGATGCAGGGGAGGGCTTAAGGTAGGTTAGCCTTCTGTGGTCAGCATCAATGGGGGGGCTTCTGCCGGGTGTGAGTTTTATCAATGGGCAACAGCAGGGGTCTTGATCAAGCACAAGGTGCTTTTGCGAACAAACGCTCTCAGACGTGTAAAATCAGGTGAGACCCATCGGGGACAACAGAGACCATAAGCAAGCACAATATCATCCATTTCATGGAGATAGGAAGTGAATAATAGCGCTCGCAATTTTAACCCAAGCATATCGAAAACCAACATTCAACTCATTCAAACTCGCACCAGGAATGGAAAAGGCAGGATTCGGTGAATGAAGTAGTAAAGTTGAAAAAGAGATACCTACTTTACTGTACTCCCAAGGTGTGAAGTTGACCTTATTGGTACTCGCGTAGGTATAAGGCAGATAAGGTACAGCGCGCGACGTTTGATTTATCGGAAAATCATGCGCAAAGCTATTTTTGTATCGGTTACTGCGTGGCCAAGGCGTGATGCAGCCGTCCGATGAACCGAATGAGTCGAATCTCCCCGTCAAGAAACAGACTTCCGGAATTTCAGGTT
This sequence comes from Xylariaceae sp. X187, assembly GCA_028637585.1. Taxonomy (NCBI): domain Eukaryota; kingdom Fungi; phylum Ascomycota; class Sordariomycetes; order Xylariales; family Xylariaceae; species Xylariaceae sp. X187. The sequence continues at coordinate 2,555,295 of JAJIZN010000001.1, read as the reverse complement.
ATCATCAGCAATTAGTCGTCGTGTGCTTCTGGAAGCGGAAAGGGAAGTCGCAAATCATGCGAGTATGGTGGTCTTGTTGCTGATAGGTACGCGGCCTTTCTCCATCGTTACTTTCTTAATGTTCTCGATGTTCTCGCGTCAGCCCGTCTATAGTCTTCTTTTTTTCCTTAGTCGTCTTCCCGCTCGTCACTCTCTCTCTCTCTCTCTCTCTCCTTGCCTTTCTCTGCAGGTGTGTGAATCCAACAGGGGCAGGCTACTTTCGGGTCAGCGTCCTAGGTAGTCGGCGATTAGTATAATAATAACAAGTCACGGTCGATAGTGTCCCCGGGTCTGTTCCGATATTTGCTTTGTTTCTAGGCTATCCGCATAACTCAAGTGCGACCTGTCGTCGTAATGGGCAGGGCCGACGGCAAGGGCCTAGAAAATATGAATATGTGAAATTATGAAGATATGGCAATTGGAAAAGGCGAGCGTGTTGTCTCTACTACTAACTCCTGGCTGGGCTATGTATGACGTTGCAGTAGAGTGAAGGGCCGGCGCGGGTGATGAGCGGAACTCGCAGTTATATGTGGTATAAGAAATGTAATGTAATGTAATGTAATGTAATGTAATGGCACACAGCGTGGTTTTGTGGTTTTGTGGTTTTGTGGTTTTGCCAGTCGCGTGCAAAGGGCCGAATGAATCGAGATACCTACCTAGGTTACTGTACTTGCGTTGGGTAACAAACCAGCTGGGCGTATGACTTCCAGCAGTCCAAGGGGATTGATTCAACGTTGATGACGGGCGCACGTAGGTAGGTAAGGTAGTAGGGACACGACGCGATTTACCAGATCAATAGCCGAATGAAGGAATATGATGTGATGGGGCCGGCAGGAGGAGGGAGATTGATTCCAGAGGATTGGTTCGGGTGTGGTAGACGGCCTGTGGAGATGGGAGGGATGCGATGCAGTGTGATAGGTAGACTAGGTAGAAGTTGAGATGAGACGAGACGCCGCCATGTGAATCCCATGCAGAGACGGCAGAGGCAGAGGCAGAAGCAGAAGCAGAAGTAGAAGTAGAAGCAGCTCGCGCTACATTCGTCGACGTTGCGATCTGGAGGGGAAAGACAGGTATCTACTTGGGTAGATAGACAGGTAACCTACCTACCTAGACTACTGTGTAGGTACTCTGTAGGTAATACCTAGTGCACTGAGCAGCTTTGATGGAACGCTTCCACTGGACTGGCGGTGAGAAAAGTAGAGGGAACTCAGAGGAACATCTGGCCTGCTCATGTCCACCATGGCAGCAGGCACGCACGTCACGTACAGAGTACAGGTACAGAGTACAGGCAGGCTCAAGACTGCACACGAGACAGTTCTATGTACGTAGGTAATTGCCTATCTTGGGTTGGCACGCTAGGAGTGCTAGCCCCGCCATGCCGAAGTGAGCAACCAAAGTGCCCAGCTAGCGCTAGATAGTGTACGCCTGGTGTAAGTGGCTGCCTACCTACCTATGGTGCCTTCACTAGATAGGTATTATATCTTTACCCATCCTTGGACGCTGGACGCTGGACGCTGGAGGCAATGTGCACTAAAGGTAGGTATCTAAACCTTGTTGAGGCTAAAGTACAGTAGATGTTCCTGCATCTGGTACCTACTATTATAGTGTGTATAGGTACTATAAGTAGTGAGTTAAGTATTCCGTTTGGCATTCAGACTACGAGTTGCAAGAGTCAGGTAGGTGGTGACCAAGCGAACACCACTTACTTAGGTAGGTACTAAGTTAGCACTCCGATGCTCAAAAGGTTGAATTGCTCTATCTACTTAGTTATCAGAATACCTAGTAGGTAATAAATTCACTGTTTAGGACCTTATCTCCTCGCCAGCGATATACTTAGTGTAATTTTACGTACAAACGGCTTCTAACTATCTTTCTTTAGGTAGGTACCTAGACCGAGGTAGGCATGCTATGACGAAATTGTGGTGGGCACTCTTCAGTTTTCAGTGAGGGGATGAGTTGGTAATCAACCTCGACAACCAATGGCCCTTGGAAGTCGGGAAATATCTAGACCTATCTACATCAATGGTACTTACAGTTGCAGTTTAATCCCATCTACATACCTGAGCCCTGCCTGAGGCAGCTCCCGTCGGAATCGTTCGTTTACATTGTGAGGGACCCGTTTAAGGATCCGTTTAACGGTAAGGCATCAACCAGATAAACCACCTTACCTAGATACCTACTAAGTACCCCCTACCCATGCAAACAGCAAGGTTTCTTGTTCTTGTTCTTGTTCTTGGTCTTGGGTCTTCATTAAATGATTAACCGACTTCGCGAATCGCAACCCAAACCAACCCAAACCAAACCAAACCATGAACGGATCAACTTCCTACCGGACTCTACTAGATATAGATGCCCTCACCAAGGCACGGTCAGGCAGACTACCTACCTACCTAAGGGCTCTACCTACTACGGTAGGTATAGAAACTCTACTCTGGCTTTCAGGAATCAGGGCTGTCTCCCCGGCATGGTGTCTCCCAAACGCAAATTAACGGATGGGGCCATATGATTGATTGCGCTCGTTTTCGCGAATGAGAAGCAAGCATGCCCTGGCAATGGCTGGCATTCTGGTCAACATGGGTTGGAACAAAAGTTCCCGCGATGCTTGGTGATAGTCTGTCGTCACAGGCGTCTGTTCCACTTCCTACAGCCTGTACGGATTGTACATACTATCTACAGGATTCCAATTTACCTCGAGATCGGTCGGCTGCTCCATTTCAAAGTGCACACCATACGGTCCATATCTACCACTGGGCACTGGGCACTGGGCTCTCTGGGCTCTCTGGGCTCTGGGTTCTGGGTTCTCTGGGCTCTGGGCTCTCTGGGCTCTGGGCTCTCTGGGCACATCGTACATGAGGCATAAATGACTAGCTCGAGATTCTGGGCATGAATGGCCTGGCGTTGCAACTTGCCAGCACACAGTCGCATCATCCCCCACCCATTTGCATGATGCCAGATGCCTACCTCTCCCCTACGGATACGACAAGAATAAGCATCCATCGCGATTTCTGCTGCGATATTAGGTAGCAGGCGAGCATACATGGCACGCGTGCCGCTTTTCACTTCTTCTTGGTCGTGAAAGGAACTTGCATTTACGAGTCGATGTACCCAGTCATACCGATATGAACTTACTGGACACTTGCACCACAGTCTACAGTCTACAGCCTACAGCCTACAGGAACTACTTAGGTAGGTAGAAGCCCAAGGTGAAGCAGCATATCAGCATGCTCACGGTACTCGCGCTACCTACCTATAAGTGAGTGCGTTTGAAAATAATAACGCATGCATCATGTGGAGCATCGTCGAGCCATGTAGTGTAAGTCAATCGACGACCTACCTACCTAATAGGTAGTGACAAGCATACAGGAGCATGTCGACGACATACAGACGCAGCACGCATCCACGTCTATCCGGGATGTTATCCAGTACCGGTACCTCAGAGTACCCATTTTCGACATCGAACCGTGACCCGTACGATTGATTAGCTACGCTACGACGTCGTCTCCACCGGCATCTCTCGGGGTTCATAAGTGTTGTGTCGATCGAGGCCAGACAGGCCCTCAGTATTATTATCGAACTCTTGCCCAATGAAGTCCAGCATCTGACAATTACCGCCTACCTCTTGCATCGTTTGTCAGCTTCGCTACCATTCGGTGGTAGCCAGTCTCCATGGGCCTTTCACAAGTTATACAAAGTTCCCGTCGGGGGCCAACTTGGCGCTTTTTCTTTTGGCGAAAAGCTTGCGCCACCATTGGCTCCAGATCGATATAATTTTGGAGTCCTACCAACTCGGCACTCGGACTATGTATACGGTACATAAGTCTGTAGTAGGCGCCCGGCATGCCAGCCCTAGATGCCACACCCACACTACATACACTAGATAATGTGTATAGATACACCTGGAGTGACTGAAGGCCGATCGAGAGTGGTCACGAGAGCCGTCATACAGCAGCTATCGGCATAGCAGCTGGGCGAGGCCTCAGTGTCCTGAACTGATAAACTGACGGGCTGAATAGGTATTTCCGTCCGCAACGTAGGGAGGTACCTATCGCGATTCTAGCAACATGGTAGGTTGGCGGGTACTTCTTTTCGCCGACGATGGTTAAAATAACAAAATAGTAAGGCTAGGTAGTAATGGGATGGCCGAGAAGAACGGGCATAATTACAAATTCAGGTTGGACCTGGTTCTCCGAGACATCACTAAGCGGAGATCTGACGTGGCAAGACAACATCACAGCTCACACGCAGTCCATCAGGTTTCCCGTTGCCGTTCAGCCGGGAAAGACTGTCTCGAGGCAAATCGCGGGGGCCCGTCACAGACATCACAAGGCCGGCCTCGCTCGAGATCAAGCTGCACTCTATAGACACTTCTTTCCTCATGACTAAGAAGTAGTCAACTTGTTGAACCTCGATGGTCGTATTGAGAGTTTGAGATAACGCGCCATCGGAGGTCTAGAAGGGACATGGCCCCCCAGACGCCGCGTCCTGGCCGGGCTTTGCTTGCGAAGAGACATACAGCCAAGACCCCCTGGGACCAAGGGACCGTAGGTCAGTATAGCGCCATGGTCATGCAATAAGACGGATGGATCTCGGGCGGATCCTGGGCTCAACACACCGGTCACTAGATAGCAGTTTTCGCAAACCGTCATTTCACCACACTGGGCCAGTCCTTTTAGGCTCCGACATTGTCCGGAGCAAATCAAGGGCTTCGATCCTTATTGATCGGATTGACGCGTTATGCGCCGGTGATATTATGCTACCTATCATGTCGACCGGAGGAGCATTGCTTTTGGTCATCCCCGTTGCTACGACGTCTCCTATCGTGTGATGAGGGGAAAGACAATGCGTTATGTAACTCTTTGTAGCTACCCATCCCGTAATCCGTATTGCTCCCCTCTTAACCTACCTACCTATAGGAGTCACTCCTCGATGTCATCCTCGGCCTGCAAAGAATGCGCCAGCCCCGCCGCTATACATGAGCCCATCATAGTCGCCATCGGCACTGATTTCATCTGTGTGGCACAGTCGCCGGCAGCATAGACATCAGGTACACTCGTGGCAAAGAATGGCGGCAGGGTGTTGATGTGGCCTTGGGGCGCCAGTTCGACGCCCAGCTCCTTTGCGAATGGGCCGTTGAGTTCGAATTCTGGGACATGCGCCTGTGAAAGCAGGGAGTTAACAATTACCATTCTACTCCGTCACTTCCGAGATGGGGAGGTCTCACGATGAAACTCTCCTTGTTCACGGTCCCATCTTCGAGCGTAACGAGGACGCCCGCCTCTCCGTGCACGTCGGAGTCCTTGGCGAAGCTCTTCACCTTGCGATTCTCGATGTGGAATCTCTTCGTGTTCTTGAGAGCGGCCCGTGTCTCGGCGCCGTGCTCCTCGTTTCCGTCGGTGTAAACGTTGACAGTGCCCGCGAGCCTGTTTGCCATGCGAGAGATTGGTGGTGCAAATTGGGCATTCTCTAAGAGTCCGCTAGCCAGTACGCCCGCAGAAGAGGCTCCGCGTTCCTCGTAGCCGTGACAGAAAAGGCAATGGAATCTATTAGGCATTCGCCTCCCATTAGTCCACTTTGCGTGGAAGCGGGAGATGGTGACGATGATTACTGGAAAGGGGTATCGTGGTATACTCACATGCCCCTTCCCCAAAGCTCCGCGTATCCGGGCTTATCAAGCATGATATCCCGAATACCACTCGCAATGACGACCTTTCGGCCCTCATACATCTCCCCGGCGTCGTCCAGGGCCTCGAAGCGCCCGCTGGGTAGCTTCCGCACGCTCGCGATGCCGACGTCTCGGAACTCGATGGTGCTGTACCGAGCGAGAATGTCAGCCCTGGCTTTCGCTCGGAAGTCGGCCGGGCTCTGATGGTCCCATCCCGGCACGTTGTGCATATGCAGCGCGCGGGCGTTGCGGAAGGATCCCGAGCTGAACACGATGCCGCTATGGAGCTGGCGGGCGAGGCTCCCAGCCACGGCCAGACCCGCAGGTCCGCCACCTAGAATCAGTACATCCACGATCTTGTGCATTGCGTGTTTCTGGCGCCGAGATGTCGTGATGAAGGCCTGATAGGGATGAGAGGTTCGGCCTCACGATCTATGATTCGACTATGCCAATGGTAACGTGTTGTTGACGCAAAACGGTGTGCGTGGGAAAAGGCAAAACAACACTACACATTCCAGGGGAAAATAGTCTCTTTTATTGAGCCAGAACTTGGAATGATGCGAGGCAAGTCTTCTCTAGATTTGAAGAACGCTTCCGATGAGTCTCCTTGACAAGGGACTCCGGAGACATAAGCACCGAAAAGTGACCGATTGGGATCATTGAGCGTAAAAAAGGACATTAAACGAGACCGAGTTCATAGGTAAGTTATTACTATAACCCTTTTGAGCCGATAAGTCTCCGAGCCCTTCTCGGGATATTTGTCCTGTCTTGAAACCCCGGCTCCGGCCCGGCGTGAATGCTGAGCGTATATCCGGACACCGGGCTGTGGATACCTCAGCTTAATTGCTATCCTAATGAGCATTCTATAAGTATTTCGGGTGACTCTGGAGATTTGCAAGAGAGGAACTAAGATCTCTCGGAAAGTGTGTCATTTATTGATGCTGAAACGACTTGATATGTTCCGAATGTTGTGGGCGACAAAAGGATGAAGCTTACAGCTTTTTCATCGAAGGCGAATTGGCTCGGTCTCCGGTTCCAGCTCCCGGACGTGCTTAGCGAAACTTGGACAGTGGACGGCCGAGGTCTAGAAGCTGATCGTGAGAAAGGGGAGGCCGCCTTCTACATACCTGCCCGCCTACTATATAACTCGATTAGCAGCAGTTCTTCCTTCTTGACCTTCCGCCTACTTCTCCTTTCTCGCCTGAAGACCTCACTCATCACTTTTCTAGGGACCTGCCTATCACTTCCTCATCTACACGTATGAGCGAGCCGTTATCAAGTCATCATCATCGAAGTAGTAAAGATGAGTGGTTACTGAAGACGTGAATCAAGGCTAACTCGCCTCACAGATGAATTTCTATGTCAATACCAATGAATCAAATCATTATGTATTCAATATACACACGTGTAGGCCCTGGCCTCGATCATTACCTATACACATGTTCTACCATTCATTCGTGATCTTTATAAAGCAAAAAGCCCAAGCGCGAAAAAAAAAAAAGAATCATTCATATAAGGGAGTGTTCATTCCAAAAGAAAAGAAGAGAAAAAAAAAAAAAAAACCTTTCATATCCAAGCTCTTTTTCTTTTCTTTTCTTTTCCTTTTTTTTTTCCTCTGTTGTTTTTTTCTTAAAAGAGAAAGGGGATGAATCTAGCAGTGCGAGCATGCCAATCCTCCCACTCGGCACCAAACTGGCGGCGCAGTAGCTGCTCCTCTTCCTTGACCCGCGAGAAGATCATGGTGGCGAGCATGATGGCCGGCGCGGACATGGCGACGAGGTCAAACCGCCGGACAGTCGGGAAGAACTTGGGCGAGATGAAGCAGGAGAGCACGCCGTCGGGGCGCAACCAGAGGCCGAGGATGCCGAGAGCCAGGGCATACGCGCCGGTGTAGCTCGGGTGTTGCAGGTAGCGGTATAGGCCGGTGGTCTTGAGGCGGTCGGGCGTGGACAGGCCGAAGGTGAAGTTCTTGCCGAGGCCGCCGTAGGCTGCGAATCTCAGGGGCACGCCGATGCATAGGATCAGGGCGAGGGGGATGGCCGTCTCCTTGGACCAAGTGATAAGGCGGGTGTTGATCCCGTTGACCGCGGCATTTCGCAGGAGGGAGGCCGGCGGGTTGGGGTAGGTCAAGACGAGGGCGATTTGGTGGAGTGCTAGGCCGCTGATCATGAGGTCTTGTACGGAGCCGTACTTCTGTTGTACGTTGACCACCTTGCGGAGGGAGTCACCGCCATCAGGGACCTTGGGAGGTGTGGGATTGGGCGGCCGTGCTATAAAAGAAGACACCGAGAGTTTAGTAAGTCCGGCCGCGCGGTTTGAATGGGTATCTCAGCTGGGGCAGGTAGGTGTTTTCTATATGGGAGGAATCAAGAATCAGAGGGAATGGAAGGATACGCACAGGCTACTAATATACCGGCAGTCGAAAGACCGATTGCAGTGGCCAGAGAGGCCTGGGAAAAGGAAATAACCAGCCCGGCCATATTTCTTTTTCCCTTTTTCCCCTTTTTTTTTCCTTTTTTTTAATTTATTTTAATTTGTGAATATTGTGTTGTTCGTGATAAAGAGAGAGTAGGTAAGGTAGGTAGGTAGGTAGGTAGGTAGGTAGGAGACAGGAGGTAGGAGGTAGGTAGGTAGATGGGAGGATGCAGATTGTCTTGTCTAGAAGTAATGGAACTGCATACTTATAAATAATAAGAAAGTTTATATGGGTTTTGAGGGGGGAGGCGGGGGGGGGATAATTCCCTTTCTTTTTAGGTATTGCCGAGATCTCTTCCACCTACCTACCATACAATATACATTAGGCACCTATCCTCGAGTAACTTAATCCTCAGGTATTTGTCGACGACTCCTCACTCGTTCACCCCGTTTTCCGGTTCCGGTTCCGGTTCCGTTTTGTATTATTTTTCAGCTTGTTCATTCCACATGCAGCTTTGCTCACATGCAGCTGATTGTTGGCACAGCTGTTCGCTTTTTTCAGCTGTCATGGTTGGTCCAGTTATGAGCCAGACTATCGAAAAGTGGTTGACGATATCACCGATTATTACTACGTAGTAGGCTAGTACGGACTGTAGCGGGAGCTATATAAACCAGTTAAGAGGGTTGGGGGGGGGGGGGGGGGGCTATATTGGGTCCCGGAGTAGCAGTGCTATGCTAGATGGGTTAGATGGGGAAGTTCTATAGGGACTACACAGACTGTACGGACTGTAAGTAGTATCGGGAATTCGCTGTCGATTTTGTTTTCATTGGGACGCGGCTTGGGATCTACATACGCCCTGTATGGTACCCAGTAGTTAGATGGATACCCATTCTATCCTTACTCTTTATCTATCCTGACCCCGGCACTGGCGAGGACATTGGTCAGGACATGGTCAGGGTACTACGTAGTAAATGGTGTGCAGGGCGACGGGGATGTTTTGTATGTCATGGCCCGGCATTTGTTGTCTCATAAACTACCTTTACATCCCTTATGGAATATGTATGGCAGGCAGGGCTTACTATACTACTACTATACGTAGTTTATTATACACCGCAGTTTTGAGTGCTTATTCATAAGATATCCACCCAGCATAATGCCGGTAGAAGTAATCGCCGGGCCTGTGGTGTAAGTGGTAATAAAAAGTATGTATGTAGATGATAAATAGTAGATAGGCGGGGTAAGAGGATTTACTACTATATGCAGGTATAGAGAAGAGTAAGTAGTCCGTACAGTCCGTGTACTAGGTATATCGCTTATACACACTTGCCCCGTTACGTGTCTGTTGCTATTAGTGTAGACGGGACGAGTAAAAAAGGAAGCAAATAAAATAAAAATCGATTGAATAAAGGGTACACATCCATAATGGTTGAAATTCACAACCCTCATAGCCTACCTGATCGACTTCAATATATCGGATGATGGGCTGGATGGGCTGGATGGGCTGGATGGACTTGGTCAGCTGGACATCTATCTAACTTAATCTGTATCTAATTATCCAAGAGAGATTCAAGGTCGGGATCGTCATTCCCGCATCACTAATCAATCACTATAAGTACATAATTCGTACAGTATCTACATATACCATATTAACTTATAGACGATATCCAAGTCTTCACTAAGGTATGGACCTGGTAGGTTGATTTCCCCAATCACTCACCTAATAAGTAACTATCCAGATCTCAACTTGCCAGAGTCTCTCCGCGGGGAAGAGTGGCGATCGATCGGCAAATATATGACGCATCTATGATCGAATATCCCATCTTCCCCCATCGCCCCATCGCCCCTCCATCCCCTCCATCCCCTCCATCCCCTCAAAACCAAACTCATCAAATAAAATCATTGCCCTCTCACACAGCATAGATGATATAAATCACCTTATTTGTTCTTCTTAGGACTTGACATCACGAATGAAGTCATTTATTTGCCTTGCGTAGGGTTCTTCCCGTCCAACGAGATCGATCCCATGCGACCGCGTGACGGGAGGGAAAGGTTAATAACATATAGCAAGCCCAGCTATTTATTATACACCAAGGTAGAATATTCGTGATGACTTGCTTGTTCTCTCTCGACATCTTTCTTGAAACTATAATAAACTCATCATCTGAATATCCATCCAAGGTCAGATAAATCAATAAAAAACACCAAAACAAAACAAAACAAAACAACAGACAAAACAATAGACATCCTCAGGCTTCATTCATCATGTCGGCAGACGGTCACGGACTTCCCGATAACGCAATCTTGGGCGCTCATGATATGATACACCATGCCGAGCAAGAAGAACACGAGCACGAGGCGGCCGCGAGACGTGGACTGACAGACGACGCTGCCGAAGCTGAGCACGATCTCATACAACATGCCGAGGACGAGCTGGAAGAGTCGGAGGTATGCCCATTCTCAATTGATTCATCTTTTTCTTTTCTTTTCGCACTTATGTCCCTCTCTTTCCCCTCTCTTTCCCCTGCCCGTCTTCCCATGACGGTTCCTGACAGTAGGATATTTCCTTTTCAAGAGGAACAAACACAAAGACGATAGCACCACTGGCAAAATTAAGAAGGCGGCGGAAAAGTTGGTTCCGGGGATGCATTGAAGAGAAGGGAGAAGAAGAAAAAGAAGAAGAGGAAGAAGAAGAGGAAGAGGATGATTGCTGCTTTGTTGCCAGTCGAGTCAAAGTTCACGGTTGCGCACCCTGGCCATCGATGCCTTTTGAACGAACGAAAGGGATACGTTCTTAGTTTACAGCATCGCTAATGCTTTTGTTGAATGGCGGATAAATTGTTCATCCCGGTTTTTTTTTAAGGTAGCCAATTATTGGAAAATACCAATCACATCACGGCTAAAGTGTCAAAGACGAGCTCGGGCATTGTTTGCAGTGACAATCAAGTACGTGAGATGCTCGATATGGATTGGATAGGGAGCGAATGAGGGCAAGGAAATCAAGTTCTTACAGTGACAAACGAGGCACGGATCACCAGGGACAGAGAGAGAGGGGGGGAGGGAGAGAGAGAGAGAGGGAGAGAGAGAGAGAGAGAGAGAGAGAGAGAGAGAGAGAGAGAAAACACAAGAGGAAAACCGGCCAAGACCTAGCCATTCATTCGGTAAACTTCTCGTCGTGCCATTTTCCATCTGATCTCCATTCCGTATCACCAATTCAAAGTCAATACCCCGCAGGTTTCTTCTATTAAAAGAGAGTAAGTCAGCCAGCCTGTGTTCACGGATAAAGTCCTCGATTTAGTCGATTTAGCCATGTCCCCGTCTACTTATTTGGAGTATCAGGGCATGATATATCTCGACACCGCCGACCAAGGATCTCGCTACCCTCCTTCCCCAATCGCAAAAAAAAGAGCAGCGGGTTTTTCTACCCTCATACAAACAAAACAAAAAACATGGCGACAGTCGTGACTACAATACCGACCCAAGTGTTCGAGCTCAACGGTCACAAAAGACCCGAGAAACGCCATGTCTCGACCGTCATAAACTACTATCGTGACCCCGGCGACGGCTCACCGCCGATGCCGATAAGAATCTCGGAGTAAGTGCCCATCACTGTTCCATTTATGCCTCGCCTCGCCTCGCCTCGCCTGCCATCGAATCTAACACGATGGACAGAAAAACGGTTCAGAACGAGCGACCATACATTCCCAAGCCCATGATCATTCATGATGTGACCGGTGACGAGGATAAATACACACTCGATAAACACGGCTTCCAATACTGCCGGAGCGACACCCAGCTCCACGATACTGATTTCCACGACAAGGAGTTAGTCGAGGCGCGATACTACCCAGAGGCCAAACAGCTACTGAAAGACATGTAAAAACTCTTCTCACTTTTTTCCCCCTTGTATAAGTTAGTTAGAGATCCAAAATTAGCAAGTGAAAACCTTTTTAAGAAAAAAAAAAAGGAAGAAGAAGAAGAAGAAGAAAAAGAAAAAGAAACTCCCAAATCGTTCAGACAAACTAACCCTTTTTCTACCTTTCAAACCAGCACAGGGGCGTCTCGTATCGAGATCTTCGACCACAAAACACGCGTCGGCCCCTCCAATTGGCATCAGCTCGGCGAGGGAAACAGGACGACGCGAGGCCCGCTGTTCCGAGCACACGTCGACCAGTCGTACGCTGGTGCCGAGCTGATTCTCCGGCGGCATTTCCCAGACGAGGCAGATGAGCTGCTTACGCGACGATATCAGATCATCAATGTATGTATATATATATATATATATATATATATATATATCTTATCCCTCGACCAATTCCCTTTCTTTTCCAAGTCTAATGGCCCTCTTCAGCAAGATGCTAACCAACAAAAAAACCTTCCCCAAATCAAACAGGTCTGGCGTCCCATCAAACCCGTACAAAAGGACCCCCTGGCCGTAGCCGACGCAAGCTCCGTGCCTGACTCCGACCTCCTAGCCGCCTCCATCATATACCCGCGAGGCTCACGGGACGAAACATGGACGATGCTCCCAAACGACCACCGGTGGTACTTTAAAGACGCGCAGCAGCCCGACGAGGTCCTCCTCATCAAGTGCTTCGACTCGGCCAAGACGCCCGGTCTTGCGCGGCGGACCCCCCACTCGGCCTTCGTGGACCCCGATGCCGTGGCGGACTGTGGACCTCGTGAGAGTATTGAGGCTAGAGCCTTGGTATTTTATGGTGATTAGCTAGGGATGGCGTGTTCGATGGATCTAGGTATAAGGAGGAATCTCGTGAGTTTTTACCATCATTATGTGTTATTTAGACATTTTCATCACGCCGACCGAGACATGACATGCGCGCATCTCGGCGACTCCTTGGGACCGCACCATCACTTGACTGGCACAGGGTTATTTCTCGGCAAAAACCCTATAACTATTAGCTATATTAAGGATTTTAAACGTACTCATAGTCATTTATACTTTCCCATCCATCCATCCATCCATCCATCCATCCATCCCATTAATCCTTAGGACCCGGCGCCGGGCTGGTAGCAATCCGGGGCCGACTCTTGAAAACCGCCTCATAATCCCCCTGCCCATCTTCCATTAACTCCTCCACGACTGACACGTCGCCCACAGTATCCTCATCGAATCTAGAAAAGTGATTCTCTTGCTTCTGGACTGCTCTGGCCCTCCGCTGCGATCGTCTTCTCTCCAACTGTGCCTTCTGCCGCGCCGCTTCAAACCCAGCCATAGAGCGGCGTGTTCGCGCTACTAGGTCTTCATGGTCTTCCTCCTGCTCAGCGTCGGCCTCTGTAGTATGATCATTGTGCTCTTGCTGTACACGGTTTGGTTTGATTGGTAACAACTCCGGCAATTCCTCCTCCTTCTCGAATGATATCTTGCGTGCTATGGACATCCGCGCTCTCTCGGCTAAAGATAGAGTGTATCGAGACTTCTTCTTGGGGGATGGCGATACATTATTCATAGACGTCAGTATTTCGTCCGCAAGGGCCTGTGTAGGGGATTGAGGACTGGCGGCTGGCGGTGAGATATCATTCGTTATCGCTTGGCATGGCAGCTGAGCTAAAGATGAATAAGAAGCCTTTCGTCGTAAATGGCGAGAGGTGAACTCGGACTCCAGGTCTTCGGTAGAGGACAGCGGTCCGGCCTGAACCGTGCGGGACTCTTTCCTAGGTCGCCTAGTCTCCGCGTGAGACTTGGCTTGATTGTCCAGAACAACCGGCCTCGACTTGAGATCCGCAGAAGAAATTCTGATTCTGGGTAGCTGCCTCTTATATCCAGCGACGCCTCCAGGGGCGACTGTTGGGCGAGCACCACTAGTCGTCGAGGATTCCCTGGCTTTGGGTAGCGACGTTACCGACTCTGTTTCGTCTTCCCAATCGCTCAGATCCGAGACCTGTTCTGGTTCCTCCACCACCTCCGCCTGCGGGACATATTTGGGAACGATGCTCGGAGGCGCTCTTCTCGTACCATCTCCCAGACTTGAAAAGTCCAGTAGTTTAGTCTCCTTCAAGCCCTCTAATTCCGCTGTTAGGCCACTGAACAACCTCGTATATGGGGGCGGCGGATTATCGAATTTGACGGCGCTTGGGACGGACTCGAGGTCGAGGTGGGCGGTAAAATCGAAACCACTGTCGCTCTTCTCATCTTCCGGGAGGGGATCATGAGTAACTTTCGGCCGCACATCGCCAAATGCGCTGTTCCGAAAAGCCTTCCACTTCTGCAACCTGGTCTGCTGACGGTGAACCCGTTTCTCCAGTTGTTCGAGTAAGCCAGTCGTCTGGTCCTCAAAGTCAGCGATGCTCCCTTCCTTTACACCGCTCCAGACGTCATCGAACGGCGTGTTCAGTAAGCCGCCCTTTTGTGAAGTCCCGCTACCGAGCAATCCATCGAGCCAATGCTCATTGCCAGTCCAGTTATTCCTCAGGATTCTGCGGATTTCAGTCTTCGCCACATCCGATATCACAATGGCCTCCGCTTGTGCGTTGGACTTGGCTTGTTCTCGACGTCGAGCGATTCGTCGCTCCTTCATGGCAAGGAGTTCCTCGAAATCACGGTATTTCTGTCGGGCGGCATTCTTTTGGTCCAGTATCGATCTAAGGGATGCTTTGTGAGCAAGCAGAAGTCCATTGAGCTGAGTCCTGTCACTTTTGTAGCCCCAGCTCTCCAATGATATGCTCTCGGAGATCGTCGGTCTGTATTCTATGCCCGAGTTGATGGCTCGTTCCGCGACCAATTTCTTGAGCACCACCGAGGAGAAGACGGCCAGTACCTCTTCCAGTCTCTCGCCTTTGCACTCATCGAGCATGGTCTTCCGTATCAGGACATCACGACCAAGTAGGCCGTTCTTCTTGAGAGTTTCAAGATTCCGTACTAGGGCGGCGCGTAGGTTGATGGACTGAACTTGGTCCGCAGGCGGGAAGAATGGCTGCAATTTCTGCAATTGGGTTAGCGGCATGACCAAAAGGAAAAAAAAAAAAAAACTTTGCGACGTACGCTCTGGGCATCGGCATGATCCCACAACAAGAACAAGCGATAAAGCGCCCATTCAACGCACTGGATGCGCTTCTTCTGGCCACCGGCGGCATCCTTTGAAGACAAAGTGGTAGGCGTGATATCTGGCCAGTCGGGTTCAAGGTCAAGCTCCAAAAGCCGTAGGTTCGTAAGGAATAGATTGGCGTTAGAGGTGCACACTGGCACTTGTGGTGATTTGGTGATGGGCGATGCTGACGGTGGTGGAGGAGCGGTCAAGGTTGGTTTAGCAGGCACGCGTAGAGATTGCGCTCGCGCCAATGACGGTTTAGACTGGTGAGAAGACATGGCGGCATTTTTCTAACCTCTGTTTTCCTTTCGTTTTCGTCAAAGAAGATAGGAAAAGAGGCAGAAGACGCCCGCCTCTGCTTGTAAGTGTTTTTCTATAGCTTTATTTACTTTTTGATCTAAGGTTAGATAGTTTAAATGGTGACATTCATCTTCAGGTCCTTCGGCCAGACACGCGGTGTAAGACGGGACAGACAGACAGACAGACAGACAGCTCCCATCTGCATAACGCATGCACGTAAACGTAGCAGTTCCCCTGTTGTCACCTATCTACGTAATGGATACTTAAGTATGTATCATCTGTAGGCTATCGATAAGATGATCTGCCTTGGCATTTTATACCCACCCGACAACGGGAAGTGGATAACGCACGGATTGTTACATAACTACCTATCTACGGACGTAGATAGGTATTAACTATCTAGATAGTTATGTACCAACTCTTATGAAGCAATCGGGCCGGATTCGTGCGACCCGATATTAAGATCTCAAGAACGTTGCGACGGCAGACGACGGCAAAGTACACGTGTAATAATACGTTCGTTGTCCAACCGTAACTGGCCCGTACGTACAGATGTATGGATTCTGTATGGAGAGCTGTAACGTCTTCTTCACCCTATTGATAATTATTCGGCCTACGGCATTGCTCGAACATTCGATCGACGCAAACACATCAACATTGACGGGGTGGGCCGAGTTCCCCTGCTAAATGTGTCGCTACCTATTAGACCAGGCGAGTACGACGTAGTCCTTCATGATGGTATGGCCAAGTGTCTCAAAATTACACGACGCTTCGAACATAGTGTACCGGCATCTATTCCGCACTCGATAGGTAGGTTTGTACTCTGCCGTGTCTTCCAGTTCTGTATCTAGTAAGCGACTTAGATAAAATTCAGGACGACGACTGATCAATCGATATGATAGGTGTCATTGCAGTATCGATGCCTGCGTTACCAAGAGCTTACCTGGTGGCCGAAGGTGTCGTCGGTGAGGTTGACTCTGTTGCACCAGATTCTCAACAAATCCCAACGCTTGGCCACCCTCCACGATGCCTACTGAGACCCCCAGGCCGTCTTGGCATCTTGCCCTCCTGTCGTCACCCAGAGGAGTGTCACGAGGTTGGTCGAGCTTGGACCCGTGCTGACACTATGTAACGTCATCCTACGTAGCTTGATCCTGCATGAACATCGATAGCCCCGGCCGTTCCTTGGATCATGGTCACATTCTCGATATGAGTGCAGGTAATCTGACTGATTTGTTCGATATACCGAAGAACATGCGTGTATGAGAGACCCATCTCACGGGCGTAGAATAGAGCCGATAGATCGCAAGTGACTCACTCCAACGTGCGCAGTGCTTGGCGGTAATCAAGGAGTGACAGTCAAATAAAGATATGTAATAAATCATAGCCTTGAGAAGACCGTAGGTGCGGTACCGGCCATCTCAATAAGGGTGCTCTTATTCCTTACCCAAGCCTCGAGTCCTCGTTTACCATTTTCGACGCCGACACCGCTTTGCTTCCATCCACCAACCGCCATCTCCGCTGGTGACTCGCCCCAAGTGTTCACCCAGGTGATGCCGGCCTGTAGCTTAGAAATAACCATATGGCACTGGTCAACATCTCTGCCGACCACACCTGCTGCCAGGCCCAACTCGGTAGCATTGGCACGTTGAACGACCTCGTCGACTGTATCATATGTGAGAATCGTCATGACAGGTCCAAAGATCTCCTCCCGCACAATGACCATATCGTCCTTACAGTCGGTGAACACAGTCGGCTTGACCCAGAATCCACCTCGTAATTCTGCAGGCAGGGTTTCGGGCTGACCCAACCCGCCGCATAAAAGTGTCGCCTTGTCCTCCTCGATGCCGCGACGAATATACTCGGTAACCTTCGCATGGTGCACCTTGCTGTTTAAAGGCCCAAAGTTTGTGCTCATGTCATAAAGGTCGCCGGCACGGACGAACTGAATTTTCTCTAGCAGCTGGGTTTCAAATTCTCTTTTCATAGAACGCGGGATGAAAACCCGCGTGCCGTTCGTACACACTTGGCCCGAGCTGTAGAAGTTCGCCATCATGGCTACATCGGCTGCCTGGTCGATGGCAGCATCCGGTAGAACAATCAGAGGGCTCTTCCCGCCTAATTCCATGGTTACGTACTTCATGCCGCCAGCAGCTGAGCCGGCAACCTTCTTTCCCGTGGAGACTTGTCCCGTGAAGCTGACTTTTGCGATGGAAGGGTGTGCTGCCAAATAGGCACCGACCTCGCCGGCACCGTATACAACGTTGAATGCACCGGGTGGCAAACCAGCTTCGCGAAACAGCATGGCCAGGTACTGCGCATGTAGTGGTGTGAACTCGCTCGGTTTGTAAACCATGGTGTTTCCGGCCGCCAGACAGGGCGCTGATTTCCAGAGCGCGATTTGGATGGGATAGTTCCACGCTCCAATACCGGCACAGACACCAAGGGGTTCCTTGGAGGTATAAAACATGGCGGAGGGTCGCAGGCGAGCAGACTCTCCGTTCAAGCCACCACCGCCCACCAAGTTGGCATAGTATTCGAGTACATCTGCACCCGTTGTGACATCAACGGTTGATGTTTCTGAGTAAGGCTTTCCCGTATCAAGGGTCTCAACGCGTGCGAGAGCATCATTATCAGATCGTAGTTTGCGAACGGCCAATTGCAATATCCGGGCACGCTCCATCGGTGTCTTGGCCGACCATGATGGGAAGGCCCTTTGCGCGGACTTGATAGCCTCGTCCACCGTCTCAAATGACGTGGTGTAAATCTTGCACGAAGGCTTCCCCGTCGCCGGGTCAATACTTTCAAAAAACCCGGGCGAGGTTGGAGACGGCCGCGGCATACCATCGTAAATGGCATGGCGATCCTCCTGAATGATGCTAGCCATGTTGAAAAGTGAGCTGAATGGGCGTCTGAGCTGCGTCGAGATTCCCCTGGTGAGCATCGGCTACAAGCTCGGAGGACGATGCCGTAAAACGGTGTACTTATGGAGCACGGCTCAGATGCGGAGATGTTGCCGTCAGAAACTTCATATGTAGGCGGATCTTGGTGGAGATGGGTTGCGGATCGCGGTAGGTATTTGCTACCTACCTGGATGTGGAAGAGATACGAAACCAGAAACCAGAAACCATGTCAAAGGCTAAGTAGAGAGAGAGAGCGAGAGAGAGCGAGAGAGAGAGAGAGAGAGGTACCTGCAGATACTTTCAACCAACAAGTCAATCGATACCGATGGTAAAGTCAACCAGTCAGTCAACACCTACTACAACAGTCCGTATGTACCTACTGTACTACATACCTAGTACGATAATAGTCAGTGTAAGTACAGTGCGTAAGTAGATAGTAGATTAGTGTAATCTGTACTACCTAGTACTATGTAGGCAGTAATAGGTAATTAGTCGGTGGCTACCCGGTTACGTGCTCATGCATTCCGTCGTCCTGGTTATCAAGTGTCTGTGTAGCACGGATGCCGTCAAGACCCGAGGCACGGTGTGTGTTCACCGATGCCTAAAACTGTATTTGTCTTCTAGTGACCGTCTAGTTAAGCCGCTAGACCTGCCACTAGCTCAAGTTACGTGTGTGTGGCACATCGTGTGCCTGTGGGGAAGCACGGTACCTACTTACCACTTTGGTATGTTGTGCTAGGTAATTAGATAACTACCCACTTACTTAGCAAGTCCGCGTTGGTAGTCGGGTTCTGGTCGGGCGCTGCACGCTGTACTAGTAGTTAGCTAAGTACGGTCTTGGCATTTTACATAAGTAGTATTGCTTCGACTTTGACCGCAAGCTTTAACAACACTGTATGAAATAATCTAACTTGCCTTGGTAAAGGATGTGATTGTTTTAGCGTAGCCTAGGCAACTACATTATGATGTGCATAACACTTTGCCCGTGAGTAACTGGTTATTTCCATACAAGTGTACTAGTAACGTGTATCTGCCTTACTTACTTATGCAACCTAACCAGTAAAAAATAAACTAAAAAAAAATAAAAAAAAATAAAAAAAGGTTGAACCCAAGAATCGAATGCTGGGCCTCTCTAATCCGCCAGAAACGAGATCGAGAGGATAGTGATAGTGGCCACTAACCGATTACACCATTGAGGTGGAAGAGGTGACAGAGTCCTATCCTTGGGTTCGGAATTCATTGCAGGTAGATAGTACTATATAGTGGGAAGCCGTAGACAGCATCCCCTCTACGGTATCCAGCACTGCCAGTCCCGGCCTCAGAATTGTACCTATTGTAAACCGCCTTAAAGGCACTGGGCACAGGGCTGGTTCGGGGCTACATTTCCAGCGCACCAACTACCTACTTAGATATCTACTAGTAACATACGATTTTCCCGAAGGCTCGCGTGTTTTGAGCGTTCAAGCCGGCGACCAACATGAGTACGCACTGTACATGGTAGGGACGACGATGCGCTAACGAACGCTACTCGATTCAAGCCGATTTGTGCTCTACACTAAGTACTTACTTACTTAACTTCTGCCGCGTCTACTTAAGCCGAACAAATACCGGTCGAAATATCATGACGCAGCCAGGGGCCAGGTATACCTATCTAAGTAAGGTCATAGTAGGTAGTGTAGTGTAGTGTATGTAGTGTAGGTAGGTAGTTCGCTTGACGTAGTAAGTATACGGAGAGACATTTTTCGACGATTTTCTCTCTGGAAGAATTGCACTAGGTACCTACACTAGGTACCCGCACTTACACGCTCTACTTACATTCTATAGGTGTAAATACTTACTTAGATAATGAATCGGACGGGAGAATATACATACACATACACTCACACATGGCATATATGATACGGGTAACGTGTTGGTAACTAAGCCTAAACTACCTGTAAACTGTCTTCACAATGACGTTGTCTCACATGGCCTTTGCTGCTCGGCCACCCCCCGTTGACTGGCCACGCCAGCGACCCAATTGCACGGATAGGCAAGCAAATGCGTTCCTATCTAGATACCTCTCACTTGAGAATGGCCATTGCAGCATTGCTGCGGCCAAGGAGTGGGGGATTCATATTAGTCCTGCTTATAGTGGGCTACATCGCCGTAGTGCGAGCTTTAGCGATTCAGTCAATCGTCAATTCGGAAATGTTGGCAGCTTAACTTTGACCTATCCGGTTAATCACAGTAGCGAATGAACTCTCATCGCCCTTGGCCCTTGGGAAGTTGGTGTTCCTTGCTAACAAACTTTTATACCGCAGTTTACACACCCACAACTGACAAGTTTGTTTGATGTACTTGCCTATCCCAGGCAATCTTCTTGTCAGATATTATTCAAGGAAGAAAAAAAAAATAAAAAAAAATAAACAACTCGCATCTTTTATCATCAGCAACACGATGAAGTTGGCATTGATCTATCTTACCTAATCTCTGAGATGGCTGGTGGGTTGACGTGGGAATAGCTACCCTGCCCTACCCGGCGGAGTTCTCTAGATACAGTTATGCCGTACCGGAACGGCAAGCCAACGGGGAGTCACCGGCACATGCTGTCGTATTAGGCGTTGGATGGATGTAGGTATACGTACACCTCCAATCTCCCCAACCCCCATCCCCCCATCCCCCATCCCTCATCCCCCATCTCCCTTTCCCAGCTGACTTACGTAACCTGATGGATTGTCCGTGGCGGCTCATTGGTCCCTTGACTCCCTTCATCCAAGCTCAAAGACCTGGTCCTTGTCGCTTTAGTGTAGCTACGAGTGGTTTAGGTGCTGGAAGACGTTTGAAACAGCGGTACACTTTTGCTGGAAGGCTGTGGGTGGGTAAACCGTAAACCTAGTCAGATTATAGTCTACCTATGTGTGCTTATTTACTTTAGCCTTGGCATCAGGCCCTTCAAGTTCAAGAATGAATTTGGGACCTTGATGCCGGTAGCGAGCTGGCTGCCGAAGTCTGACACTAGGTAGGTATTTAAACAGCGTTGACCGCCTGGAATCGCTCTCGTCACCGGGAATGAGTCCAACAAAGCCATACCGCATCGCCAGCCCTTCTTGAAGCCAAAATGACTACCACACAGCTCCCCATCGCTGACGCCGACCAATACGACTATGTTATTGTCGGTGGAGGCACAGCTGGCTGCGTCGTTGCGGCGAGACTGGCCGAATACCTGCCATCAAAGAAAGTCCTCTTGATCGAGGCGGGCCCTAGCGATTTTATGGATGACCGCGTCCTCGATCTTCGACAATGGTTGAACCTGCTAGGCGGCGAGTTTGACTACGACTATGGCACGACAGAACAGCCAATGGGTAAGTGATCTCCTTTTCTTTCAGCCGAATCGTGACCGGTAAGCACTTACAACACTTACCTGATAAACTAACCTAGGCAACTCGCACATCCGGCACTCGCGTGCTAAAGTCCTTGGAGGCTGCTCGTCGCACAACACCCTGATTTCTTTCAAGCCGTTTCAATATGACTTGGATGTCTGGCAGTCGCTTGGAGCGAAGGGCTGGACTTTTCCAACGTTCATGAAGTCCGTGGGCAGGTTGAGAAATACTATTCAACCCGTGCACGCGAGGCACCGAAATCAGTTGTGCAAGGACTGGGTTGATTCATGCAGTACGGCGTTGAATATTCCGGTCATTGAAAACTTCAACAAGACGATCGAGACAACTGGATCGCTTCAAACTGGAGTTGGCTTTTTCTCGGTCAGCTACAACCCGGATGATGGTCGGCGTTCTAGTGCCTCTGTTGCCTATATTCACCCTATCCTCAGGGGCGAGGAGAAGCGGCCCAACCTGACGATACTGACGGGCGCTTGGGTGGGTCGAATCAACGTTAGTGGCGACGAGGTCAAGAGCATCAATATCGCTCTGAAGGACGGCTCCCCACGCACGGTTGCGGCGAAGAATGAAACAATTCTCTGCGCCGGTGCTGTCGATACACCTCGCTTGATGCTGCTTTCCGGACTGGGACCTAAGGAGCAGCTGACCTCCCTAGGCATTCCTGTGGTCCACGATATTCCGGGTGTGGGCGAGAACTTGCAAGACCACCCCGAGAGTATCATCATGTGGGAGCTGAAGAAACCCGTGCCGCCGAACCAAACGACAATGGACTCCGATGCTGGTATCTTCTTGCGTCGCGAGGCGCCCGGCGCAGGTGCTAAGAAGTCGACAGCCAACCCACGTGGGCTCTCCGACGGCAATATCGCAGATGTCATGATGCACTGCTATCAAATCCCCTTTACCCTTAACACTCTTCGTCTGGGATACCCGGAGATCCCAGATGGCTATGCCTTCTGCATGACGCCCAACATTCCGCGACCACGATCCCGAGGACGCCTGTACCTCACTTCCGCCGACCCCAACGTCAAGCCAGCTCTTGACTTCCGATACTTCACCGACCCCGAGGGCTACGATGCGGCCACGCTCGTGTACGGCATGCGGGCGGCTCGCAAAGTCGCCGAGCAGGCGCCGTTCAAGGACTGGATCAAGAAGGAGATCGCGCCGGGCCCCAACGTGCAGTCCGACGAGGAGCTCAGCCACTATGCACGCAAAGTCGCCCACACCGTTTACCACCCGTGCGGAACGACTCGAATGGGCGACACGAAAACCGACGCATTGGCCGTTGTCGACGAGAAGCTGAAGGTCCGGGGCTTCAAGAACCTGCGCATTATCGATGCTGGAATATTCCCGACCATCCCGTCCATCAACCCCATGGTGACCGTACTAGGCTGTGCTGAGCTCGGAGCTGAGTTGATTGCTGCAGAGGTCAAAGAAAAGGCTCGTCTGTGAGGTCAATAGTAACATACAATAATATTAGAAACTACGTAATGGTTTTTGTAAATTAGAAACTAAGGCCAATCTTTTGGATGGGGTAGACCACTTGTAGACCACTTGTTCTCGTTCTATCTATGATGGGAAATATCACATCACGGCTGCGAAAAAGTTATACTCCTTGGACGTGAGCAACATGGTGTTGTTTTGGGTATCAAAGATGACGGCGGGAGGCGGGACGATGGATGTCACCCGTGTGGGCCTCCTTGATGGAAAAAATTCATGACAAAGTTAGTTATGCAGTTAACGAGTGCATCTAGGTAGTATTACGCCCGGGCACCTAGATAGGTACCTACCTACCTAGGTATGGATGGACAGGTTCACACCTACCTACCCCGCCGTGATATCCGATAGTGACTATGCAATAAGACCATATATTCTTCTACCACCTACAGACTCTCACAGTAGGTGGAAGCACTTGACTAACGTAAATGGGCAGGCGGTCTAAAATATGTTTCTAGAAATAGCAGGCGGTGAGGACTGATCTGGCTTAACTGCAGTTTATGTTCGGCAGATCCCCGCTAGGATCATCGTTAGGTAATGTTTTTTTTTCTTGTCAGGATCTTGGGGGTAACCAGATCAGTCCTTCGGTCGCATCGACAATTGAACTTCATGCCAATTTCATAATTTTCAATTTTCACACCTCCAGCACCACTAGAGCCATACGCGTCGCCGCCCCAATGCCGTCTCGCACGGAAAAACGTGCACCGCAACCCAAACAGAAACAAAAACAACCGCAACGGCACCAAAAACAAGATGCGAAATCGCTAAAGAGGAAGCGCGAGCAGGTCTCTCTCGAGCAGCTACAAGATGCCGTCGACCAATTCGATCCCAAGACCGCCGACACCTCCAAATTCTCGAACTTGCCTCTTTCTTCCCCGACCGCATCCGGGATTGAAGCTTCTCATTTCGAAACGCCAACGGATATCCAGGCGCGCGCCATTCCCGTGGCCTTAAAAGGTCGCGATATCCTGGGTGCTGCCAAGACTGGTAGTGGAAAGACCCTGACTTTCCTGGTCCCTGTTCTCGAAAAGCTATATCGCGCTCGATGGACCGAATACGATGGCCTGGGCGCTCTTATAATCTCACCGACACGCGAACTCGCCGTACAGACCTTTCAGGTCTTGACCAAGATCGGAAGGTTTCATTCCTTTTCGGCCGGACTGGTCATCGGAGGAAAGAGTTTGAAGGAGGAAGCTGAGCGCCTGGGGCGCATGTCCATCTTAGTGTGCACACCGGGACGAATGCTTCAACATCTCGATACTACGTCTGGACTTCAAGTAGACAACCTCCAAATACTCGTACTTGATGAGGCGGACCGAATCATGGACATGGGCTTCAAGTCTGCCGTCGATGCCCTAGTCGAGCACTTACCAAAAGAACGCCAGACCTTGCTCTTTTCTGCCACCCAGTCACGCAAGGTCTCTGATCTGTCAAGATTAAGTTTGAAGGACCCCGAGTATATTGCCGTTCACGAGAGCGCCGCATCTTCTACTCCGGAGTCCCTACAACAGCATTACCTCATCACGCCGCTTGCTTCCAAACTGAATACTCTATATGGTTTTATAAAGTCTAATCTGAAGAGCAAGATTTTGGTCTTTTTCTCTTCGGGAAAACAAGTGAGATTTGCTTTTGAGACAATGAGGCACCTTCGGCCAGGTATACCCCTTTACCATTTGCTTGGTGCGCAGAAACAAGCGCAGCGACTTCAAATTACGTCTAGTTACGCAGCATCCAAACATGCTTGTCTCTTTGCCACTGATGTGGTTGCTAGAGGAGTGGATTTTCCCTCTGTGGACTGGGTAGTCCAGGTCGATGCGCCGGAGGACGTTGACACATACATTCATAGGGTTGGTCGGACTGCTCGCTTTAACAAAGATGGCAAGGCTGTTCTTTTCCTAGATCCTAGTGAGGAGGAGGGCATGATGAAGCGTCTCGAGACTAAAAAGATACCTATCAAGAAAGTCAACGTGCGAGAAAATAAGAAACAGGCCATTGACGAATCAGTTCAGAGCATGGTTTTCAAAGACCCTGCTTTAAAGTATCTAGCATCAAAAGCGTTCATCTCCTACGCCAGGTCAATACATCTGCAGCGAGATAAGGATGTCTTTAACCTAAAAAAGCTCGACCTAGAAGCATACGCCGCGAGTCTGGGTCTGCCAGGAGCCCCGATAATACATTTTGAGAAGGGAGAGGATGTTAAGAAGTTGAAAAATATGCCACGCGCTGCACTTTCTGACTCGGATTCTGAAGATGATCCCGAGAATAAGAAGAAGAAGGTCCGAACAAAGGTGGACAAGATGTTTGAGCGCACCAACCAAGACGTACTCACGGATCATTACACTAAGCTGATAGGAGCTACCGCTGACGGGGCGGAGGACAGCGAGGATGATTTCTTGGCCGTGAAGAGAGTCATCAAGGAAGATGATCTAGACGCAGCTGCCGGCGACCAGGAGAAGTTACCATCAGGAGTCAAGATCATCCACGGTCTTGGTGGTGATCAGCCATTGGTCATCGACTCTAAGAGGAGGGAAAAGATGCTGAAGTCGAAGAAGCAGATGCTTAAGTTCAAGGGTAAAGGTGAGCGCATCGTGTTCGATGAGGAAGGCATCGCACATCATCCATACCGGATCCAGGGCGAGGAGGACTTCAAGCGGGATGGCTCTGCCGAGGCACAGCGACAGAGGTTCGTCGAGGGCGAGTCCACTAAGGTCAAGGAGGCAGATGCCGACGACAAAGCCTTGGCCAAAGAAAAGCGGCGGGAAAAGAAAGAGAAGCGCAAGGCTCGCGAGGCGCTGGAGAACGGCCTGGACTCTGCTTCTGGGACTTCCATTGCCCGGCTGGGAACACCCGACGATGGCGAGGACCCGCTTGCATTACTGGCCTCGCTCCCCGTTGCCGGAGGTGCTCATGATAGCGATGCAGGAGAAAAGGAACGGGACGAGCGGCCTAGGAAGAGGGCGAAGAAGTGGTTTGAGGATGACTCGGCGGACGAGAAGCCGAAGAAGGGGAAGAAAGGCAAGGGCAGAGTTATCGAGATTACGGAGGAGCCGGATACCCTGGAAGATTACGAGGCGCTTGCTGCAGGTTTATTGGACGATTAATGTGTATTCTGTTGTCTTACTTCTCTTACGGAGCACTCAATTCAGTAGCAATATGAATGCTCTTCTAAACTTGGTGGACATGCTATCTAGTATCTATCATCTGACCAATGTGTCCTTGTAGGAACTAAGGTTAGGTACTTCAACACTGGATACAGATCCGGATTGATCAAACCGGAATTTTGCAACCCTAAAAAGCACAGAATTATAGGGATCACGAAGAAGCGAGAGAGAGAGAGAGAGAGATATGGAGGGAGAGTGAGAGAGACGCAATGCAACTTCGGTAGGTAGGTATATATGGACTTTGCGAAATGAAGCAAAAGAAAACAAAAAGAGGACTCGAGAAAGTTTGGTATCGACACACGCCTAGACTCCAATTCTTGTTTTACCAAATCATCATCTCTTATGAACACCTCAACTTCGGCCAGGTTCGGTTAACTGGTCTTGAAAAAGGCCGCCTTCTGCTCGTTCGTTTGCCATCCGTTACAACGCCGCAAAATTCTAATGCAAACCTCTCTCAAACATGATCTACTCTACCACCTACCCCCCTCTCATCTGATAACGCCAGGTAGATGCTTGGCCCCACGGTTGGCGAGATATCCGGGCCCATATTTTGATCGGGCGGGATTCTACCCCACTGCACACTACCACCGGAACCAACCCTTAGGAGGAGGAGGAGGCGGCGGCACGTGCTCTGGGAGCTCTTCCGCCTTACCATACATTTTCAACTGGTAGAAACACGTGTGGTCCGCGCCATAGTTGGTGACGGCCCTGACGACAATTTGGTTCGTAATGGCCTTCATCCTCGATAGTTGATCACTTAATTTGAAGATCTGGACGCCGTCACCATAATCCTTTCGCTCGTAGGTAAAATGGCCAATTTTGACGAATCCTTCGTTGAGGACCTTTTCCTTGGGTGTATCCGGGAATTGCGCTTCGGAAAAGGCCTGCATTTCATTACGGAGGTTGATTTCTTCAATGTAAGCCCAGACTTCGATGTCTTTGGGCGTCGCGCCCGGACGGAGTGTGGCCCCGGGTAATATGTGCTCAACAACAAAATGTTGCGGGATAATGCGACGACTCAAAACCACAGAAATGGTTCCTTGGCCAGCTCCGTTGGGATCGGGTTTCACGCAATGGCAATCACCCTCTTGAAACCAGGGTAGGAGGACGACGTTTGGGGACTCCTGGTGATATGCTCTCTGAATGTAGTTCTTCGACGTGATCGGCTCTTTTGGGAATTTCCACACCTTAGAAGTTCGCTTAGGATCGATCACGCCGCCACCGCCTCGTCCGAAGAAATCTACTTGGTTGGCCAGGACATCGTTTGCATGGCCTTTAATACGGCCTTGTGCAATTGCGTCGAGTTTCGCATTCCTAATCGCTTGCGAGACCATAGTGTCAATGACTTCGCTGATTTCCTGCTTACTCGCGGTGTCTGCGCTAACTTCATCCCGAAGTCTGGAAAGTTGTTGGGTAAGACTCTTGATTCGCTCTTGTTGCTCCGTGAGTTCTGTCTTGATCTCGCGTTGATAAGAGGCGATCTCCTGCTGACACAACTTTATGAAGTCATCTTTTGTCAACTTTGCTCCAGTCGAGGGCTGGGAGAGAGCCTGATCGTTCTGCTTGAGCCATGACTCCCAAGACTGGGAGATTTTCTTATTGACAACATCCTCCACGTGTCTCGTCAGTTTGGGGTCGTCAACACTGCGGTCCGTTCCGGCCTCAAGGCCATCTGCGCGCATCCGAGACTTTATGGAACGCCAGAAATCGTCGGATATATTCGCGCTTCCCAGAGAGAAAATGTTGTCTTGCTTATTCTTCTCCTTTAGCGCATGCCAGAAATCTTCCGCAATCTTCAAATTCCCGTTCTTTTCCTTCTGCACCCATACGGCATCTGGTATCGAGTCACTCAATTTCTCTATCAAGTTCTCCTCGTCAACATCTTTGCGGCCTGATGGTCTAGGTGCGTCTGGCAGATTGTGGAAATTATCTCGACGCACACTCTCTATGTCCGGAATTTCCGGTAACAAGTTTGATATCCTTTCCCATATCGTTCCAGTGCTGAAATCGGGGAGACCGAGGTTTACACGACAAAGCCTAAGATGGCTCTCGCCGGAGTCACTCGGAATTGCGGAGAGGGTGACCCACACCGTGATGACCAATACCGCAAACATGACAAGTGATGTGATGATAAGATCTGACGACTGCCATACCCATCCAAGTCGCCAATTCTCATGGCTTCTATTGAGAAGTGGATTCTGCCTCTGCCGGAAGGCGTTTGTATTTTCAAGAGGGCTGTTACCAGGCTGTTGCGGCCGGTCTTTTGAATAAAGATTCGACGTTCTCGTTTCAGCGATCTTCACTTCAGATGCCTTGGGCCTCTCTGGTGGTTTGAGTGGCTCTGGAGGTTTGCGGGCATCTGGGCGACCGTAGGGGAGAGACTTTGCCGTGAGGAGTTGTCCCATGGCGGGTTGTTTCGCGGCGAACTCTTCTGCAATGGACTGCCTCGTGTTAGGTTGTCCTGCAGTAGGTTGTTCTTGTGGTTTAGGCAACTCACGGGCCTGCCAGCCGCCGGCGTGCTGCTTTCCCACATCATATACGCCGGTAGAATCAACCCATCCTGTAGACTGGGTTTGCGGAGCGAGACTTAGCCCCTGAGCCGTGATCGGAGGTATGTTCATATCTATAGAAGGCGGAGTCCGGAGCATCGCGTCGGCAAATAGCCCACTTTCACCGTTGAAACTTCTTGGAGAATCTGGACGCGTAGGCGATATTGGCTCATTTGAGCCCTTTCCGTTTGGCATTCCATAAAACGGAATATGTTCCGAAGGCGGCGATGCCGTTTGGTTCGTACCAGATGGTACAAGTGGGTTATAGGATGGAATCCCCGCTGGTTTATATGGGGGTCTAGGGTGGTCATCGTGAGCTTCTAGAAATGGTGGCTTGTTGGGATTGTACTCGGGAACATGAGGTGTTAGCTGGGTGCTGCGGTCATCTCGATGTTCCGAGACTTGGCTGGACCCAGGCGGAGGACCAGAAGACCCCGGAATATTCATGTTTGATACGTGGGGCCTATCAGGGGAACCAGAACTTTGACTTCGATGCTCCTTCTCTACTTTCTCGTGACTTTCAACGATGGCCTTTTTCAAGTTGCTGTTCATGCCGTACTTTCTGGCGGCATTCCCTTTCATGGACTCTGCCCATTTCCCGTCGTCTAATTGCTCCTTAGCAATACCAGGGTTTTCTTTGTGGCCTTTCTTTGATTCGGTATCGATGTTGATGAGCGTGTTGATGCCATAAGAACCGTCATGAGCGGGGAAAAGACTGGGCAAATCTAAACTTGGCTCCCTGCCTTTCCTCCTCATTCTAGGCGCCATGATGAATTGAGATTTGTCTTATCGGATCCGCTTTCCAACGCCTAGGGCCACGGGCATTGGTATTCTGAACCTGTTCGTTAGCAAAAGAGAATCTACTAAGCTCCCCAGGGCCTCTAGCTATGAGACCGTAGGACAAAGTGAAAAGCGGCCAATGCTAGATCTCAGGCGTTTCTTGGATGGGAGTTGATATAGAACAGTGTGATTGATATGGGATATATCAACAGTGACAGACAAGTGAAGAGAATGTGATGTCATACCGGATCTTCCTTTGCGTTCAACCAAGTCCTCTAAGATGACGGGTCGGCGGCACATGGATGAGGAGAAACCAGACACCCACGGGGTAAAAATCTCCGTGTCAACGGGAAGATAGTTTAAGTCGGCAACCGGGGTTTGCTTATTGGCGAAGGCTTTTGGCCAGACAAGCCCTGCGGGTATAAACGGGATGCGAGTTGGCGGCACCGCAAGCGTTCAATCCTAGACGACGGCGCCTTTGTTACGATTTGTCGTCGATGGCTCAGAAGGATTTCTGAGGAACCGCGTCCGGCAACGGGCACACAAAGCCAGTGGCAGATAATTCTGAAGAGATATGCAAATCGGCCAATACTCTCAAATTCGGAGAATAGCTTGGTGACATGGGTGCAGGCGACCGCAATAAGTGACCCGAACAAAGCGCAGCGGTCTGTGATGGGACGGCTTTGTCTGGGTAGCTTTTGAAAGAGAGCGGGTATCTGAGACAAAAGGAGAATCCGGAGCGATGAATGCGTTTTTACTTCGAGACTGATGTGTAAAGCTCAAGCTCAAGCTGAGGATGAGGATGAGGATGAGGATGAGGATGAAGATGAGGAATGTAAAATGTATTGCAGATGAGATATCTGAGCGCGTCGTCGCGTGGTCTGACAACTGGTAGTAGGACAATTAACTTTTAAGAGGTACGAAGTACCTCCCCCAGACCATTAGGTAATAATGGGCCGCCCTGGGTTACGAACAGGTCGATTGCCCCACCTGCCTCGTGTTGCACCGCCACATGGCTAACGAGGCTGGTGCGCTAAGTGCAATGCGAAGCGCCTACCTCGTCAAGCGGGTATCAAGCAAAAGTTCCATAGGTACCTAAGGTACCTAGGTAGTTAGTTACCGGGCACCTTATCTAAGGTCCAGCGGGCAGGTCGGGTATCTACAGTAAACAGAGCATCGCAATTAGAAGTTTTACTTACCTCCCCAGCTAGGTAAGTGCGCGTTGTATGGTGTCGGATTAGCTCGATACCTTGGGATTCCGTGCATTCAAAGAGTCGACATAATACCATATGTAATTACGCACGACTGGGTAGAAGCGGAAAGACGAGGAGAAAAAGGGTGCTCGAGATAGGTACCTATCCGGAAAATAAGAGGGTAGGGGTACCTACCTAGGTAGATTTACTTCAAAAGACTCCGATAGTTAGCCTGAGACGGAAGCTGGAAGACGGCTATCGCAGAGACATCTCCATGGGTCGAGACTTCACGGGATAGGTACATGTACTTGCACCGTGTGATTATATACCTAGGTACCCGTCTGTAAGTAAGTAAGGCACACTATAGTTATACCGACCCTTACCTGCTTAGACACATCAAATAAACTGGAGGAAACGAAGATGGAAAGCAAGAGGTACCTATCACCTATCTACCGGGAACTTGCCTTGAACTGACATCGATAATGCACATTGTGTAGCACTTGCGCGAGGTAGGTACCTAGGTATACTAGGTACACTACAGGAGTACAACTGATGCAAAGGTCAGCGGTGCTAAAATGCTACTTAAAGCTCACTGTAGGCAGGTAGTTAAGTCCACTGTAAAACCCAACACGCAGACACCCGGAATAGCTACCTGAGTAGTGCACCTAGATAGCAGGGACAGATGGAGGGGCAGACCAGGCGGGGTTGGTGAAGCCACTTGAGCCCCTCAAATTACACCCAGCACGACGCAAATTACCGAGCTGCAACATGCACGCAACCGACGACCTGGCCTTGGTTTCAAGTGGCTTTTCCAAGTCCCTACTTTAGGTAAGCTGTAATCTTTACGCCGCCAGGCGAGAGAGCGGTGTCTCCCAACGTTGCTCATTGCTACCTACTCCTTATCCTTATTATTGTAGCTCCTCACCCATCTGACGATTGCTTCCAGCTGTATTATCGCCGAGCCTTACATCTGCACGTTATATCAAGCTCCGACTCAAGATGCCTGTAGGAACTATCCTCGTCACCGGGTAAGTTCCAGACTTCACCGAGCGCATATCAGTCGCACCCAGATTTCGCGATCGTGGCCGTAGCCAGACTGAGTCCCCATGCATGAATCTTGCGATGCGTGAACTGACGTGATAATTGGTACAGTGGCACAGGCTACATTGGTTCTTTCACGTCGCTCGCCCTTCTCGAGGCCGGCTATGACGTCGTAATCATTGACAACCTTTACAACTCATCCGAGGTGGCTCTCGATCGCATTGAGCTCATCTGCGGCAAGCGCCCTGCATTCCACAAGGCCGACCTTACCAGCGACGAGGACCTCGACAAGGTCTTTGCCGCCCATCCTGCTATCGACAGCGTTATCCACTTCGCGGCCCTCAAGGCAAGTCTCCTATGGCTGTTCTCGTCCGGCCGTCGCTCTCGATACATCGTCCGAACATACCCGTCTAACCAAACTCACTCGTGTCCAGGCTGTCGGAGAATCTGCCGAGATCCCGCTTGAGTACTACCGTGTGAACGTTGGTGGCACAATTTCTCTTCTCAGATGTATGAAGAAGCACAATGTTACCAACATTGTCTTCTCGTCATCCGCCACCGTTTACGGTGACGCGACTCGTTTCGAGAACATGATTCCCATCCCCGAGCACTGCCCTATCGGTCCGACCAATACTTACGGAAGAACGAAATCCACCGTCGAGAGCATTATTGAGGATTTCATAACTTCGGAACGCCAAAATGCAAAGAAGGCCGGACAGCCGTTTGAGCAGTGGAATGGCGCCAACCTTCGCTACTTCAACCCCTGTGGTGCACACCCCAGCGGCATTATGGGAGAAGACCCCCAGGGCATACCTTTTAACCTGCTCCCATTGCTCGGTAAGGTGGCGACCGGTGAGCGGCCTAAGATCTTGGTATTCGGCGACGGTAAGTGCAAACGCCTCATGAAATGTTAAGAAACAACGCAGACGCTTATGCAGAAACAAGATTACCCGTCTCGCGATGGAACTGCCATTCGCGATTATATTCATGTTGTCGATCTCGCCCGCGGTCACCTCGTGGCGCTAAACAACCTTCGGGAGCACAAGCCCGGCGTTAAGGCATGGAATCTAGGCTCTGGCCGTGGAAGTACCGTCTTTGAGATGATCAAGGCCTTCAGTAACGTCGTTGGCCGCGACCTCCCATTCGAAGTGGTGCCGCGGAGACAAGGTGACGTTCTGGACCTCACAGCCAACCCGACGAGGGCAAATGAAGAGCTTAACTGGAAGACCGAACTCCCCATGGAGAAGGCCTGCGAGGACCTTTGGCGATGGGTGTCAAACAACCCTAGAGGCTATCGACAGGATCCCCCCGCGGAACTCCTCGATGCTCTCAAGGCCAAGAACTCGTAATAGCAGGCGTCGCCGTGCCGGCATGAATTAAAGGCCGAACGACTTGAATCGGATAAGCCGTACCTGTGTATAGAAGGTAAAGAAACGAAGGGGAACATGCTTCGTACATACGTATAACGTTAGGGCGATGTAGCTGCGTGCCAGAGCAGCCAAACCTAGTGTAAGCGGGTATTACAACTATGCTGGAACGCGTAGACCAATTCATGCTACTGTACGGATGTGTGTTTTTAAGATTCGCAGGAATGCAGGGAGGTCACTTACGGGTGCCCGGTGTTCTTGCAAGAGCACTTTCAGCATATGTAATTGCGATGTCATCCGTTTTCCCGGGCGGTATTCTACCTACCTACCTACGTAACTACACTACCCACGGGATTCAGCCCGACTACCCACGTGCCTCGTAAGTGACAATTAACTATTACGTCGTTCTCAAGCAATCGTTAGAGAGGATTCTCGTGCGGAAGAGAGCCGCCTACCGGTAATTATATATATACACAACTTTTAGGAGCCTTGATAACTCGCGTCTTCAGTCTCTCTCTTGCACCAAAGCTTAAATCTGCCATGTCGGTCAAAGCCGGCCGCATGCCATCGCAACTATCTAATCATCTGTTTTGCTCCCAGAACAACTCAAAGCAGTCAATTTCAAGTCCTGCATGCCACAAGCCATGGTTTGGCGCGTACCATATCAACGTATGAACCAAGTCGATTGTCGAAAGACCGTCTAACAAATCATGGACGATGTGGATTCGTTACGGCGTATATCGGCTTCCTCGAGAACCTTCTGACTTGAAATAAGTCATAGTCTCACCCCTATAGTCCATACTCATCGTCCAACTTGCTAGCATGTCAGACTAATGGGCAGCTGTTACCGATTCTCTCATCGCAATGAGGCCGTAGACATAAGTGAAAACTCGCGGAACGTTAGCAGATTCCACCTGGACTGAAGCACCGAGCGGATAGGACTCACCGGCTGGGGCTAAGGCGACAAATCCAATGCCCCCGGCGACAGCCGCCCATTGAGAATCGCCAACGAGTTTGGGATCTAAGAAGAACAGACCCCAGTGATCTGTGGCCAGTTTACCGATTCCAGCCCAACCAAGGTAGAGGCCGCTTGCAAGTACGATGCCAGCTACATGTCCTACGACCGGCTATGCCAATCATAATGTCAGCTTGAGTTTCCAGCCGTTCATTTCACTTTGCCACTCACACTCTGGCGACGAATACTGTTGAGGCAAGTGATCTCGAAGAAGGCGATGAGCGCCGTGATGCTCCAGATATTGAGAATGCTGAATGCCTTGATATCGTCTTCCTCGAACAATCCTTTGTCTATAACATTATCAGCTTTGTCTGATCCGCACACCTCAGTGGCTCCATATGACAAAAGGAGCCCTGAACACGGGTATGCTGCTTACTTGGATCATAGAAGACGCCCGTGCTGTTGCCAGGGGAGTGACGGTGGTGCGGAAACTCTGGTGGTTTAAAACCACCATGACCCGAGGGCACAAGGACGGCCCAGTACAATAAAGTGTTCAGCAATGCAAAGACATGAGAGACTGTATAAAACATGCTGAAACCGAGTCGCTCGGCATTAGTTACCTGATGGGATGGCGAAAAGAATCGAGCAATCCCAGTTCGTATTCTTGAACCCCGGCTATCTTCCTCCTCCTCTTCGACGTTCGGGTTAAAGGTGTGCATTCCGGTCCATGCCTAGTATTTTACCTACACATTAGAGCCAGAACAGCAAATACTACAAATACTTGGAAAGTACGAAACATACCAAAGTTGTGAGGTGATATATCCATTGCAGAACGAAAGCGACGGTCGAAAACTGGAATGGAATCCGCCAACCGCTATGGCTGTCGTCATTGTCGAGCTTGTACTTGAGAGCTACACCCGCCACTGAGGTCAAGTAGGAGGTGAGGATCGTGCGAATAGTGAACAGGAATTTCTGGTTGATGATGCGCCAGGGCGAATGGCATGCTCTCAGGGTAATTGGCTGCGTCAGGTCAGACGTCTGATACGGCAGGGCAACTTGATGGACGACATACGTGGCTGTCTCCCTGTGGTGGCTGTTCCCTGGAAGACTGCGGCAGAAGCGGCGTTGTGTCTGACGGCATGGCAACGACTATCTCGTTGTGCTATTTGTCAAAAGGACAGGGAGAGTCGAGTTTGTGAGATTTATTCTGGTAGGGAATGTTTCAGTAGGTTGGTTGTATGGCGGAATACTGGCGTTTCTTAGGGACCGTGAAGTCAGGATATGGTCAGTTGAGAATATTGGGCGGAGGACGGTATGCCTTCAGGATCTAGGGAGGAAAACAGGCCAACTGACAACATGAGCCAGTACCACAGATAGCAAAAGCATAAATAACGACTACAGGAAGGCGCGACTGCCACTCGACTTTGTTCAGGGCGGCGTGGCAGACTGGGCGCTTTCCTGTTCGAAACTTGAGCCATAGCTTCCACCAAGCGGTAGTCGCATACCAGCCCAGAGCAGGTGCGACGTCCTCCCTCCCTCGCGGTGGTACTCATTAGGTAGTCACGACAAACCTGTGTCGACGGGTTTGGGTCATGGCGTGGCGTACCTAGTATTGCCTGTTCCGTGAAGATTTCGCCTATAGCGGATGCCTCGGGACTGTCATTCATCATCAATCACGATCTAAACCCAATGTGCTTTCCCCCCCTTTTGAACGACCGGCCTTCTGAAGTGCACAATCTATTCTAAACCATTGAAATAGACATCTAAATAGTGAGACAGGTATATGACTTGCATTCTAACAACCCTTTGCTATTCGTTGTCTGCTGTAGCCTGTAGGCATCTGCATCAACTAACCACGGGTAAAGATTTGACGCCTCTATCCTACCGATTTGGCGTACCGCGTTGCTCGACTATTTAGAAGGCTTTAACGCGTCGACAGCACGCTGCAATGTAGATAGGTAGGCGGGTGGAATTTATCGTTTGGCCGACCTCTGCAGCTGGCCGACCTAGTGGTTGAAAGAGGGGCGGCGCCTTAACGTGTCGTCCTGCATTCTGGACATGATGCTGCGTTTGAAAACGGCTCTGTTCTTCAAATTGAGAATTTTAAATCTTCTATGTTTATATTAATATACATCAAGTAATACAGACGTAGAACACAAATGAATGGAATTTCACCGTCGCCTTCGATAACTTGGTGAATTCATGAAATAGAGGGAATACCTAGGTAGTCATATGGAGCGTACAGACTGTACCTAGGTACCTAGGTAGGTACATACGTAGGTAGATGATCTCGTAAGATACCTCCTAGGTTAGTACCTAAAGTGGAGTAGACGGGATAGTGTATTGGCCGAGAGAGAATGGTGAAGATTAGGCGGCGGTAGGTACTTAGTACCCTCTGTAGTCCGTAATCGACGTCTTGTCGAGATCTCGCCAAGACAAAGTTCACCATCTGGCCTTAACAAAACAACTTCATCGAACTGCTCACCCAGGCTGCTCAGCAAGGCCAGCAAAGGCTTGTGCGTACATCTGCATAGGCTGTACACATTGTCTCTGCAGCTCCGGATTCATTCCCTTTTTTTCTATTCTTTTATTCAATCCGACAGTCGGCCCCATTCATTCATTGCCAACCACCAAAGTCAAGAATCAGCCATGTTGTCAGGTCTTCAAAACCCGCGGCAAGCAGCAGCACAGCTGCTCAACTTCGCTCTTGTTCTGTCCTCTGCTTTCATGGTATGCCAAATCCACTCCTAATGAGCTCATAGTTTAGAAAAAAAAAAAAAAGCACTCACAACCCCCATTACCGCCCACCAAACTCATTGCGCGACACAGATGTGGAAGGGCCTCTCGATAGCCGCCGACTCACCGTCCCCGATCGTCGTCGTCCTTTCCGGATCGATGGAACCCGCTTTCCAACGTGGCGACCTTTTATTCTTGTGGAATCGCAACTTCCTGGCCGAGACCGACGTTGGCGAGGTCGTCGTGTACAATGTTAGGGGCAAGGACATTCCCATCGTGCACCGCGTCGTGCGCAAGTTCGGCACAGGAGAGCACGCCAAATTGCTGACCAAGGGCGATAACAACCCTTCCGACGACACCGAGCTTTACGCACGCGGTCAGGACTATCTCGAGCGGAAAGACATCATTGGCAGCGTCGTCGGCTACATACCATTTGTCGGCTACGTTACTATCATGCTAAGCGAACACCCCTGGTTGAAGACGGTCATGCTGGGAATAATGGGCTTGTTGGTTGTACTCCAACGTGAATAATAGACGTCCTGCGATCATACTTTGTGTGGACTTACCTATCGGCGAAAATAGAAAAGATACCCGATTTGGACTTGAGAGCAAGCTTCCAGGTTGCCCGGCGCATGAGGTTACAATGTTAGCCTCCTTTCACCTATCTTCGCTTGTGATTGATAATTGACGCTAGCATCACGAGTGGCGTCCATCTGGCTCCTCTTGCAGTTTACCCTACCCGGATGGGAGTTGATGGCCCGTCAAAGGAGATCACGGCAATTCATTGTCCTTCATTCTCGACACCTAGACTTTATTCAGAACGCAGTATCCGATACCTCCCGAAAGCACACTTCATTGTGTCTGGTCTGTCCATACTGACAGAACTTGACCTGTATTTGGGCAAATCATTATGGCCCTCCCTGTTCTGCCTTTTTCCATTTGAGTCTCCCATGCAAATCTTTTGTCTGTCACCATTTTCCAAAAACAAAGAGTCATTGTGATTGAAGGTCTCAAAGCCTCACGTCCCCGATTTCTGAGGTCAGCCGCTTTGTTTTCGGTCTATCGCGATATTCGGTCCGCCTTGAGGCCCAAAGACGACCGCATATAAATATCATGCTGGCATCATGCTCTTAATGTGCTATTTCCATTCTTTCAGTCGCTCATCGTCCTCCGAAATTCGCAAGCACGTCAACAAGCAAACCTTCCCACACAAGATTTCTTCCTACTCCATCACAATGGCCGAACGAACAGAAAATTCCATGGTCCATGGCAAGCGCGCCAGAAACACGTATTTCGCGACGCGTCTCTCTTGGACAGACGACGAACTACTCTGTTTCCAAGTTCACCTGCAAGCGCACCCGGTAGAGGAAGAAATCTATGAGGACCTGAACGATCTGTTGCGGCAACTTGACTTGGATGGGTACGACGGCATACAGAACACGAAACAGCAGGATGTTGGCGAAATCATCGCCGACAAGGTAAAAGCGAAGCTTGCCTCTATGTACACTCCGGGACTCTATGCCAAATGCGGTCCGGGAAACGAATTCATATCGGAGTATACGATCAAAGTGATCTTTGATCACGTCGTCGGGGTCTGCAAGAGATGGGTTTCTGTTATTTGATATAGGTGAACGAACCAGCGACGGAGATCCGTGAACGCTGGGATACATATGGGTCGACGAGGTATTGGATGGCATCTAGATTAAGGGGTTAGGTAAACCCCCGTTTATGGTGAGTAAAAATAAAAAAAAAGAATAATGAGACTTCTCCAACGATAAGTTGAACCCATTTGCTGATAATTACATCGTGAGAGCTAGATGATCCCGAACGGAGATGGGATATTTGAAACGTGACTCTCAAGCAAGATGAATCATAACGTGAGAGTGTCCCCGAGGTCATAAGTAATCAATCTAGGTTAGGTATATATATCCACTCTCGGTCAACTTGTTTACCCCCGACCCTCAGCACCCATTTTACACATTTTACTATAAGCCCACGCGGTAAATCGCACGACATTGGCATCCACAAGCCGTGATGCCAGATCAGCAGCCCAGATAATCACGCTACCGACGACGATACCAGCCAAGCCAATACCGGTGCCGTACTGCCAATACGACTCGGAACCCGTGACTTGCAGAAAATACCTGCCCAGGTAGAAGCCCAGGCTATTCAGAATCAGCATATGGACCAGGTAGAGCGTATAAGAGATGCGGCCAAGGTACTGCGCCAGCCGGGTTGTGAATATGCCTTGGAGGAAGTACACCCTGTCGACGATCAGTACGAGGGCGACAGCAGCAATAGGTTGCCAGAAGTAATCCATAGCTCCCGAAGCATGGAAATGGGCCGGTATCAACGTCCAGAGCGTTCTGAAACTGTAGCTGGTGGCCACGCCTCTATCTTGTTCCGGCATGCTCAGGACGAAGAGCGCGGCAAGAAATGGCACGGAGCCGTATAAGTGGCCGAAATGTTGACTCGGCGGAGGTGAACCGCCGGCCGTGATGGCGACATCGACGTCGTCTTTGGACCTTGCCGCTGCCGCCTCGGCTGAAGATCCCCGTATGTGAGGGCTCGTTTCTGCGACGAGCATGCCTCCTATGAATAAGAACTCGCCCCAATGGAAATAGCACAAGCAGTAAAAGGCCACGCATACCGTAATGACGACGCGGGAGCAGGCCGTGCACCTTGACAGGGCCAGAAGCAGGGTGAACAGCACTGCCGAGCCCTTAAACTCGATTGGCAACGTCCACAGTGAGTCGTTATATATCCAGTCGAGACCACGGGGCTTAGACACGTCAGAGAACCCCATGATGTTTACCAGGTAGTCTAAGAACTGGCCCGCGATAGAGTCGAACCGATGAGGCTCATTCAATAGCGGCTGTATCGCGGCGTCGGGGATCCCCTCGCCTGCAAAGCCGCCGAGATACGTGATCACGGGGACCGGGAAGCAGATGATGATGGCTGGAATGAACAGCCTCGGATAGCGACGAAAAGTGGACGAAGCTAGGACACGGTACATCTTGAGACGCTGGCCTTTTAGTAGGAGACCCAGCGGTTTCCAGCTCAGGGTGTACCCGGACGCGACGAAGAGGAGCATCACGTTTGCGCGGCCGGAAACGAGCAGACGGATGATGGGAAGCTGGATTAAATGGTCGTCTGCATTCGTCCAGCCGTTGTGGATGGCCCATGAGAACCATATTAACGACATGTGGTGAAGGACTATGAATGACACGGCGATGCCGCGGAGGCCGTCTATTTTTTATTTATTTTGGCTTTGTCAGTCAGGTGAGGCGCAGTAGGGATACTGGGTATATTTACCCAGCCAGGCTGTTAGACGGGGTTTTTTGGACTCGAGTTGAATAGCAGAGGCATGAGCATGTAGGAAGCTAGGAAGAAGTATCCCTAACTTTCGAAGACATGTCCGAATCATCGTCGACATTTCCGGCGCATAGGGAGCGGCGGGTGGATGATGAGCCCGGACGACATCCCAGATGATACATGTTTTCGTCTCATCTCTTTTCTCGAGATCGAAGTCGCGGCTAAGCAAGTGGTAATTCGCGAGGTCGTCCCCTTTCTGCGGTCTTGGCCGTTCAAGGACTTGGAAAACCGGCATGATTCACTTTCTGATAATACATTTTCTTTTTCTTTTCTTTATGTGGTTTTTGGAAAGCAAGTGTGATTGATGGATGGATGAATGCCAGATTTAGGTGATCAAAAGGGAGGTGACTCGGCCTTGTAGGACTGTGTCTGTGGGACTTTGCTCTTCATCGAAACATTCAAGGAGGGCATTTGTGACCACGGGGGCAACAGTCCTACATGGAGAGCGGCGTATCCCTCGCCATCTTGTCACATATTAAGATGGTGGGAGGGAATCTATCCGTCTAGACTTCCATCTCGAAGTGAACAAACATAACACATGTCTCTGCCGATGAGAGAAGTCATCACACTTTTGGCAGCATTAAAACGGCGTAGATAACTTCATCGAGGGTCACATATGGTTGATCGTACGCCGCTGTGATACTGCTTAACGGTACACATAGGAGACATGACGGCAAATTGTTCAGAGAACAAGCTGATAAATAGTCTTCGGTTCACCCTTATGGAGGCATTTGGTATGGTCAGCGCTGTATATTATCATTTCAGTCAAGTCAGGTCAATCTAGA
This sequence comes from Xylariaceae sp. X187, assembly GCA_028637585.1. Lineage (NCBI taxonomy): Eukaryota > Fungi > Ascomycota > Sordariomycetes > Xylariales > Xylariaceae > Xylariaceae sp. X187. The sequence goes on along the minus strand of JAJIZN010000001.1, from coordinate 2,514,116 downwards.
ATTATAGGGATCTTAGCTCGGAGGTTGCGAAGGGAAGGACGGGAAGAAAAGCTCAGCTGGTCACAACTTATAAGTCTCGTTGGGAATTCTGGTCATAGAGTAGATAGGATAGTCCATGATGCTTACCTTACCTACAATGACTTGAGTCGTAGAAAACCGAATTCAGAATCTGGACAGTTGTTTTTTTTTGTCGTGTGTTTCGTGGTGATGTGGCCCATCATAGGATGTAAGATATACGTAATATGTAAACAGGATTCAATACCAAGTGTTGAATCAATATCGCTTTCTTTTTTTTTGGGTTTGCACTTGACGCCCTGTCGTCGACTATTAATTGTGATCCTCACTCTTGAGTTCTGGTTAGATATATAAAAATACCCTTCTCTCATCTCACATTGAGCATCAGAGGAACAGAGAGCGTCGAGGACAAAGTTTTGACTTTGGTAGTGACTTTGTTATTGACTTTGTTATTGACTTTGAAAGATGATGGCTTCAAGAGCATCATCATATGATCAAGAGCCCCCCCTCGTCTTCACCGCGTCCTTCGCACCGCCATTCGCACCAAACATCTCCCGAAGATCCCCGATCAGCTGCACCGGACATTCCCACGCCGCAAAGTGGCCGCCCTTATCATGTTGCTTCTCGAAGACGACGTTCCCAAAGGTATAGCCCCAGTATCCCGGCAGGCACACGACATCCAGGGGGAAGTGCGAGAAGCCGACCTTGACATCTTGCCAGGCTGATATATCGGCGGCGGCCGAACTCGTGATCCCCTTTGCCTGCTTCTCCTGGAGAGTCGCGGGGTCCTTGGCGTGTGCTAACTCGTAGTAAAGCTGATGAGCAGCGCGGGGCCCTGCCGTCGAAAACCAGTAGATGCTCACCCAAGTGCACACCTCGTCGTCGGTCCACGGGTATTTATCCGTCCAGTCGAGCAGTTTCTCGTAGATCCAGGCGAGCAGGGCCACAGGCGAGTCGGTGAGAGCATATCCGATCGTTTGCGGCTTGGTGCCCTGGACTATGTGGGCGATTGCGTTGTGTGGTTAGTCTTTTGTTTACGGGTATTGCCATTGAACGTTGGGGTCTTGGGGATATTTATATCACAACGATTCAAAAAAGAAAAAAAAGAAAAAAAAAAAAGAGGACAAAATCTTGACTTACGACTGAAATAACCCGAGCCTTCCTGTCTAAACCACTGGGTACGCTCAAAGGCTTTCTTATCTCTCGCCGAGAATCCCGTCACAAACGTCGAGATCAGCGTGCGGAGAAAGGCAAACGGGCTCCCCATCAACGTCGGCGGCTGGTAGAAATCCGTATTCAGATGCTGCGCTTTGATGTGAACGGGGGCATATCGCATTCCCATGGCCCGGGTCACCAAGAATCCCCAGTCGCCGCCCTGCGTGGCATACTCTTTATACCCAAGGCGAAGCATGAGCTTGTGGAAGACCTCGCCGTGTTGGTCGAGGCCGAAGCCACGCTTTTTCGAGCCCTCCGAGAACCCGTATCCCGCCAGCGAGGGCACGACGACGTGGAAGGCCGGCTGCGATGCATCCCCCGGCTCTGTCAGTGGCTTCAGGATCTTCGTGGCCTCGAGGAACGAGCCCGGCCAGCCGTGCGAGAAGAGCAGCGGGATGGCGTCTGCTCGGCTGCTCCGCGCGTGTACGAAGTGGATGCTGAGCGGTTCGAAGCCTGTTGCTTGTATGGTGGTGGTGAAGTGAGCGAGCTTGTTCAGCTCGGCCTCGGCTTTCCGCCAGTCGTACTTGTCGGCCCAATGAGTAGCCAGACGCTTGACGTCCTTGAGTGGCGATCCCACTACGACATGTTGACGTCAGTTGTTATTGTTGTTATTATTGTTACTGTCATGATTATCATGATTATCGTGAATATAACTGTCTTGACTCTTGAGCGAGAGATCACAACACGATATCTCAAAAGGTCTCAAGGTCTCAAGGTCTCAAGGCTCAAGCTGGCTAAATCCAAGACTGATTGATTGGGCTTTTTGAGAAACAGACATGTAGATATATATCTAGATGATGAACGGAAATGGCTTACAGTCGTTGCCCACATCCTCTAGTTCTCCTGGGAATCGTGTGCGGCGAAGACGATCACGCAGATCCTCGAGTCCGGCATCCGGGATGGAGATGGTGTACGGTTTGATCTCATCTGCCATGATGGGGTTTAATCTTGACTCTTCTTGCGTCTTTTTTTTTTCTTTTTAATTAATCAAGTGAGGCAGTGAGGCAGTGAGATGAGTCGATTCCGGAAAGGTCGTGATTGAATCTCAAATTTCAATAGATCCCATGAGTGTCAATTGGAGTGCGGGATTTGGCTTTGGCTTTGGCTTTGGCGTCAAGAGTTCGACGGCAAGTATATCAGAGTTTGGCTAAATCCAACTCCTCAAGGTACTTTGAAAGTATCTAGCCAAAGACATGAGTAATTGTCTTGTCTTATGAGGAGAGTCAGGACATCGTCATCCGTGGACGGCGGGCCATGGCCCATGACTGTCCAGATAGGCGGAATTGGATCCCCTAGTAGTCTTTAGATACCTAGTTTGGCAGCTCGGAATTCGGGCAGATGTTCGGGGATTTCTGAACAATACAACCCCCGATCGCCTCCTCCTGGTGACAAGACAAGATCGGGAAGATGGATACTTTTAGTGTGAATCCGGTTTTTCGGCCGTAGGATGAACGAATCGTCTAGCAAGATTGCTCGAATCTTTTCCTCTATATACCTCACCCTCTCCTCCCTATTGATCCTTGCTTTATCTCTTCCCATTATGGAGCATGGCAAACCAACAACAGCACGAAATACCAGCCCCGAAACTTGTTACATTGAGCGTCCCCTACAACGGATGACCCATACAATACCTAAACGGTGCTCATCTGGTACATTGCCCTCAGTAGATGCCATGAGGCGACTTCGAGAGCACACGGGATACGCAACACTCAATCCAGATAGCAGGAATGGATACACGCGTTCAGACGTCAACGTTTAAACCGTATACATGCTAAACATTCATTATCGCAGGCCTCACTACGATGTGCGCCTGAATTACGATCCAAACTCTGCCATCAGAGAACCGAGCTCTGGCAGCGCGTCAACGCCATGTTGGGACAATGATCTCCGTCATCAACATAGTATCGCCTCATCCTTGCTCCGTTTCGGAGTCCGGATCACTTGCCTATGACACAGATGGATTATTTTTTCCTTGGGAATAACGGAACTCGCTGGCCGCGGACCCCTTAATCGACTTTGGAATCGATTAGCTATGACGCAGCTGTTTGTTTTGAGACAACAAATCCGTGGATGCCGCGGACTCCTTGGCCGACGTTGGATCGATGACCTATGACCTATGACCTATGACGCAGTTGTTTATTTTGGAATAACAACCTCGCTGACGCCGCGGACCCCTTGGTCGACGTTGGATCAGTGACGTGGGTAGTCGTATACCCTTGGAACAATAAACCCACGGACGCCGCGGACCCCTTGGCCGACGTTGGATCGATGATCTATGACCTATGACCCATGACCTATGACGCAGTTGTTTATCTTGGAATAACAAACTCGCGGACGCCGCGGACCCCTCGGTCGACGTTGGATCAGTGACGTGGGTAGTCGTATACCCCTGGATTAACAAGTCCGTGGACGCATCCTTGTTCAACTCTTTTGGGGGTACGTCATAGCTGTGCTGCCGGCACTGTCTTTAGGGGATATCGGGGCCGACCAACCTCCGTCGGCCGTTCATCCCAGCTCGGCACCCGGGATCAATAAAGTTGGTCACCGGAGCGTTGGCCAGACAACCAGCACACTGTCCGCTCTATCTGTCGTCTAAGCTGCGATCGAATTGCTGTCTATTCCCGGCGAACAGATAATCGAAATATCTCCCGATTGTCTCGGCCCATTTGCACCTAGTATTGAAGCAGCAGTGGCCGGATACGTAACCATGTCGAGGCAAATCCCGTTGATGAGTACCCCTGTCGGGGGCCTATGACGTGAACCCCTGAGAGAATGCCAACTCCACCAACCCTTGCCGACGTCCGGACTCATGTATCCCTGGAGAACAGTCGAAGCCTATTGATTAAGGTTAACCTGACGCGTCCATTCGGAACCAGACAGGACGCAATTAGTAAGGCCCAATTGGGAAGACCTTTTGACTATAAAAGCGCGTCCTCCCACCCTCCAGTACCCCTCTTCCTTTTCTCCCATCACAACATCACAATTCAGAATCATTGCCAACAAAACTCGATTTCAACACTGCAAACATCGCTTGTTACGCGTTAAAACCACATAAATTTCATCGTGTGTATCATTGCCATCACGTAGTCACTTCATTTGACGCTTTCCGTAAGGCGCTGATGACCAGTTAGGTAAACACGCTTCTCTGACACGCTTTTGAACCAATATTACTGTCAGTATCCATCCATCTTCCACAATGACTTTTGAAGCAATCATGGTCTCGATGGCCTCGTGCCTCAATTCGTGCTCCACTTGCGAGTGGGATACGACTTCGCAGGCCGAACCGGACTATCCCACCAAGCCGGGTAATCGTTGCGGCGGCAATCTCCTGGTTGTCGAGCAGCCTGGCGGCATGATAACGGACCCTTACTAGTTGGGAGAGTCGATCAGTAAGTAATATTGATGCTTTTCATCCTCTTCTCTTACTTTCTTCCCCTCATTCGCCCCTCCTAGCTCCATCGTTACCCTGTCCAGACGCGTCCCTAGTCTTTCCCGACTCCAGTCGAGAAATGATCTTTTGCTAACCCACCACAGAACGCCCAGGTGACATGAAGGCCACGGTGGATGGTCCCGCCAACACGGAGACTGCAACGCCATCATCGGCTGAGGCTGGTACCAGCTCCCCCGACGGGAACGGTTCCACTGGAGAAACATCGGAGGTCGCTACGCCTCCAAGGGTCGCTACGCCTCCAAGAGTCGCTATGCCTCCAAGGATCGCTAGGCTTCCAAGGGTCGCTATGCCTCTAAGGGTGGCTACGCCTCCAGAGGTGGCTACACCTCCTAGGGGTGCTACGCCTCCAGAGATGGCTACGCCTCCTAGGGCCGCTACGCCTCCAGAGGTGGCTACACCTCCTAGGGCCGCTACGCCTCCAGAGGTGACTACACCTTCAGAGGTGCCCACATCCATTACAGTTCCTGAGACTGCTCTCCGTACCCCAACACCCAAAAGTGCACGTGAATCTTCTGGTAGTTGTCAACCCGTTATTTCCCCTCCCAAGGATGGTGAACGCATCAGGGTACAGTTCCCCAAGGGTAGTTTCTCCGCAAATTATGATAGATACGCCTTATCATCCTCGGACGATGACAATACGCCCCCCGTCAAGCAACCGCCTCCTGCGGCCTCTCGCAATCAAGGCAAAGGAGTATCCACAATTCCACCACGATCTGAATCGCCAGTTGAACAGTACGTGGGCGCTCGGGCACACTAGAAGGGTGTCTACGTCCCGAAACCCAAGAACACCCGTAACGTAGAAGCATCACCGATCCCGCCACGATCGACAGCTAGACCTGGGTGTCAAGAAGACACCGCAAGCTGCTCCAACGGTGGAGGCAGTGCCACACTCAGTCAAGCTTCAACCGTCGGTGACTCGACCCAAAGCCCGTTACCGAAATGGGAGCCGCAAACCATACTAGCAATACTGTGGGACAATGAAGACCGACCCGTAACCCGGGCCGTAGACCGTCACCGAATGAAATTCGGGTCGAAGAAGCCGGTCAATCCGGGCAATAAAGCCACGTAACGTAACTTTTTCTGCACCACTTGTTTTTCTTTTGTCTATTGCTCATCTTGTTTCGCTGTTTTTGTTCTTGCTCATGCTTCGTCTTGCAATTGCTGCTTGTTGTTATTGGCGTTTTGGTGTCTCGCGCGTTCCTTTCGTCTTTTTCTTTCACTTTTTTTTTTTTTTTTACCGTACTTCGTTGCCCTCGATCAGGACGACGACGCAAAAATCCCCCCAAAAAATACTTTTCTTTGTATCACTTGCTTTTCAGTTTATTGTTCATCTTTTTTTTGCTGCCTTTCTGTTATCGGTGTTTTCGGTGTTTCGGTGTTTCAGTGTCTTGCTTGGTTCTTTCGTCTTTTTATCGTACTTCGTTGCCATCAATCGGGATAACGAATCCAAAATCCAAAATCCAAAAAAACGCTCTTGTTTGCATTACTCGCCTTTTCTTCATCTTCTGTTTTATTCGGTTCAACATCGGTTTCATCTCGCACTTGCGGGAGCCAAAAAAAAAGTCTTCTACCGCATTTCTTGCTTCTTTGGTTTCGGATTTTCGCTTTGTTTGGCTGCACTCGGGTTTCTTCATGCACTTTTTCGGCTCTGGCGTTTTGGCGTTTTGAATCGAAAGATGTGGTGGATGGGGGCATATATGGGATCAAGGAAGGGTGGATGATGGGCCTCATAACAACAAGATGTGGTGGATCAGGGCATATATGGGAACAAGGAGGGATGGATGATGGGCCTCACAGCAACACCTTTTCTGGCTCTTAGCTCTTGGAAAGCCATGACCGTTTTGGGTGCTTGTTCGCTGTCTTCGCATGGCTTGAAGAAATATGTGGTGGATTAAGACATATATGGGATCAAGGAGGGATGGATGATGGGCCTCACAGCAACACCTTTTCTGGCTCTTAGCTCTTGGAAAGCCACGACCGTTTTGGGTGCTTGTTCGCTGTCTTCGCATGGCTTGAAGACATATGTGGTGGATTAGGACATATATGGGATCAAGGAGGGGTGGATGATGGGGTTCACACAGCGATTTTGATTTCTCGGTGGATTCGGGTTGAAGGAGGGGTGGATGATGGGGTTCACACAGCGATTTGGATTTTTTTCCGGTGGATTTGGGCTCAAGGAGGGGTGGATGATGGGGCTCACACAGCGATTTTGGTTTTTGTTTCCTCCTTTCCTCCTTTTCCCCTTTTTCCCCCCTGCAATACAGACATCAGTCGCCACTTAAAGGACATCGTGGTGGACAGGGGGGTTTTTTTCGGGGTTAAAGGAGGGATGCATGGATGATGGGAGGGGGCGGTGGGGTTTACAGCGCTTTTCTTTTTCTTGTTTTTTTTGTTTTGTTTTTGCTGTCTTTGCCTTTGTCATTTCTTTGGGCATATCGTCATTTCGCCTCGGCAGACCCTTCCTAGCGTTGAAAATTTATCACCAGCGAAAGCTCCCCCCAACCCAGTCTTCTCCTTCTGCATGATGTGATGTGATGCGTGATGTCTTCTCTGAAATAAATATCGTTGATGATTCCAAGCTCCTATGAGCACCTAATGTGCTTCACAGCAAGAAGGTAAGCCTCCGTAAGTACGGGAAGGTGTTGACCATAGTAATTATCTCTTGGCATGGCCAGTTGTCCTTGCCGGTGGTATTAGGTAGGTTACTGTAGTGATGCCTCATTGCTGTCCCTGAGCACGTCCTATCCCCCAATACGCCCATTGCCAGTTGCAACTCACTCATGTACAAAGGTAGTCATTCGTTCTCTGATTCATTCTAGATACCAAAGTTTGTAAACGAAATGCCAATGAAAACAGGACGCCTAGCAAGTCTGAATGCAGACGCAATGGGAGAGAGAGTATGTGTGTCGTGAAAGAAAGATGTGTGCCGAAAACCCCACTGTAATCCTCATAAAATCCTAGAGTCGTTGATTCGTTCATCGTCATTCCCAATTCATAGCTCGTCGCCTCTTACGACTCGTTACTGGGGTACTCAACCTTAAGCGTGGGCATAAACTCTTCCTTGATGCTCCGTACGCTCACAAAACGGCCGAGGAGGTTTATGCTACCGGCCTTGTCGTTTGTTCCACTTGCGCGTGCACCACCGAATGGCTGCTGACCTACAACTGCACCAGTACTCTTGCAGTTGATGTAGAAGTTGCCCGCGGCATTGCGCAATGCCTGTTCTGCGACGTGGACAGCGGCCCGGTCGTTTGCGAAAACGGAGCCCGTCAATCCATACTCACCTGTGCTGTCAACAAGCTTGCACGCGTCCTTGAATGCCTGGGCCGCGTCGCCCGTCGTGTCATCGTAGACGTAGGCCGTCAAGATGGGGCCAAAGAGCTCAGTGCTGAGCAGCTTATGTGAGGCGCTTGTGGTCTGGTAGATGGTTGGGTGGATAAAGTAGCCCTTTGATCCATCGTATTTGCCGCCGACGATCAATTCTAGCTCGGAGTCGTTCTTGGCGTCGTCGATGACTTTAGATAGCTTCTTGAAACTGGGCTCGTGAATGACGGGTCCCATAAAGTTCTTTGGCTCCCACGGGGCACCAACTTTTAGAGCCTGCGTCTCCTTGATAAGCTTCGTCTTGAATTCGGGCCAAATCGATTTCGGGACGTAGAGACGGCTGGTGGCACTGCACTTCTGGCCCTGGTACTCGAATGCACCGCGCACGGTTTGCACGACGGCATTGTCAATGTCGGCAGAAGGGTGAATCAAGTGGAAGTTCTTGCCACCGGTCTCGCCAACAATGCGAGGGTAGCCAAGATACCGACCCTCCGCAGTAGCCTGACCAATCTGTCCATAAAGGTTCCGGAAGACGGCTGTGCTTCCGGTGTAGTGGAGGGCAGAGAACTGCTTGTGCGCTAGAACAGCCTTCGTAACCAATTCTGGGTTACCAGGGACGAACTGAATCACGTTCTTTGGTAGACCAGCTTCAAGGAAAATGTTATAGAGCAGCCAATTGGAGAGGATGGCGGAATCGGACGGCTTCCAGACTACCACATTGCCCAGGAGAGCTGGCGCACTCACGAGATTACCTCCAATAGCAGTGAAGTTGAAGGGACTGACTGCGTAGACGAAACCCTCGAGTGGCCGATACTCAAGTCGGTTCCATACGCCGGGCGCGTGGTGGGCGGGCTGCTGTGCATACATCTCCTCAGCATATTGAACATTGAAACGCAGGAAATCACACAGCTCCGCGGCGGAATCGATCTCAGCCTGCCATGCATTCTTGCCTTGGCCTAACATAGTGGCAGCCATGACTTCATATCGGTATTTTGTCGCGATAAGATCAGCGGCCTTCAAAAACACGGAAGCTCGCTCGGCAAATGGCAATGACTCCCACGCTGGCTTCGCGGCTAGCGCAGCATCGATGGCATCGTTCACGTCGGATGGTGAAGCAAGGGAGTAGGTGGCGAGAGTCTGAGCATGATCAGTGGGGTTCTTCTGAGTGCCCGTCTGTGAAGTTTTGACCTGTTCTTTGGTTAGATAACACCACGGACAAGAAGAAGCATATGATTGGAAGCCATCATACACGTTTGCCTCCTATGACAAGTGGGACTTCTATGCTACCTCTGCTCCGGGCGGTCTCGACTGCAGCAAGGAGGCCTTCTCGTTGTGCTGAATTTTTTGCGTAATGGTGCTGTTTACACACGGTCAGCTCGTTGATGCTTAATGTGTCCGTAGATGGTATCGGGCAACGCACATTGGGCTCATTGAGAACTTTTGGGATCTTGAAGGTGGCAAGATTTGATGACCTGGTGCTTGTCGTGCTTAAGCACCTGGCCTGCCTCAACGATTGGCCAAGGACCTTCCTCGACAAACCTGTGGAAGACGTCTGAAAGACTCTCGCGAGACCAATGCTCTTCCGAGGGGTCGCCATTTTCAACTACCTATATGGCGGACTGGATGCTGGGTATGGTATTGGCCAGGGGAGGTGAGAATAGACAAAGGGTTGATAATGATCAAAGTGCGTGTTTCATCGATTTAGCGACTTGGTCTCACGCCAACAGCTCGGGTTAAATACCTAGAACTGCTACCGTCTCAGCGCATTGGTACCCTCGCTTTGCTACGGCATAAGAGAAACCGCTACCAGACTTCGAATCCACCTTGGTAGCTCTGGAGCTGCTATTTTGCGGGGTGCCGGGATCGAATGAAGGCTTGCATGCGAAAGAACCAATCAGATGCTGTTGAATCTTCGACCATGGCATCCCGACCTCGGAGCTCCAGTCCGTCCTTCGGTCATCGGTGCCCGAGAGATGAACCAGCCAGGTACCTCTGACGTATGTGGTGTTTGCTTACCCAGAATATGCAGTTTTCGCGATTATCAAATCGCATGGAATGGGTGGAACGGGATGTAAACAAACGACACAAAGGAAAATGATTTAAGTCGAGCGCATTCATTGCACAACTCGCCGACACTGCTAACGAACGAATGGGTATAATTACATTTTATCGATACAAGTGTCATGAGAGGAATTGCATATAGTACACGTATTCCCTATGAAAAGGAAATCTCAAAGGGGAAAGAAGAAGGGGCGAAAGGAAAAAAAAAGAATTACAATGAACAAAACATGAACTACATGGGGTATAGGAAAGTCCCATCCTTTTTTTGCCTTTATTGACCTTTGGCCCAATTCGTACTCGACCGTGGTGTCTCTGTGGGGCATAGAACTGGGGGCCTGGGACAGGCAGACGCAAACAGTGAGATCATCAATCGTCAGAACTCAACACAAACAGCTCTCACTTCTCTTCATGCTCCTGCTAGAGTTTCGGGACCTAAATCGCCTCACTGACTTCTAGTGGTGAGGCTCTGGTACCGACGAACTGCTCGGTGTCGCCGTACTAATTCCAGTACCGGGTCGGCTATGATGCCGATGCCCTATCTTATGGTGGCGCATATTGGTACCGTACTTTCCTGCTTCGTAATTCAGCACCGGGATCGTAAGGCCGTATGGCTCTGTTCGACCTTCCTTGTCGTGCTGGTCAATCTCCACGTTTATGCGGCAGTCTAACGACCCATCGTTACGCTTTCCATGTGTCTCGAATTGAGCTGCCTTGTGCTCTGTGCCTGCGCCATGCTCGCCGGCATGTAAAAATGCGTGGCCATCATTGCCGTCGAAATCGTTGCCTGTCGCGTCTTCACCAGATTGTTCTTGGCGGCCATTCGTAAATATACCGGGATTGTTGGGAGAATTTTCTGTTATCATTGCATAGTTTCGACTAGGCATCGTAACGTGATTGGAACCTCTGGTCTTATTCGAGTTGCCGGGGTCTTTGTTGAAGAGATTCAATAAAGTCTCATCAGTATCCGCATTGAGGTGGTGAATCTTATTGCGACTTGCAAGTAAATTGGCAATAGCAGTTGGAGGCGGTTTGTTCACAATAGCTGAGGATATCACGTTGACAATGTAGCGGTGGTCTTGTTCGGCGGGGATTTGCAAGTTGGGGTTCGAGTAGAATCGCCCAAGGGCTGCCAAATGGACATCGCCACCTAGAATGGTAAGTCTCACTGAGAACTCTGCGCAGAGACCTTGAAGTCGCTCAACAAGCGCATTTCTTTCCTTTTTGTGAGTTTTTGCCGTGTAGTGGTCGTCCAAATCGTCGAGGAGATCAACACTTCCGTCGAAGTGGTTGAAGACGCCTCCGCCTAAAGTGAAATGCGTCAGTCAAGTTCTCTACTACACTAGCCTTTCAGTTGGTAAGCTCACCGAAGCCAAACCTTCGATTCATGAACTTGATTGGCGCAATGACTGGGCTCGAGAATATATTTTCTAGCCAGGTCAAGCGCTGGAGAGGAGTCAGTTATTGCCGTGGATCATTTTTGGCTGTTGATCTTACAGGGTAGGCAATCGGAATACCCAGCAGCAGGATCAGATGTCTGAAGGGGTGTCCAGCTGCAGCGGCCGCGCCCAGCTCTGATTGAACGCGGCCGAATATTAAATCGTAGGTTTCCGGGTAATTGACTTGATGCCGTGTACGTTCTGTTCGTGCATCAATACCCATGAAGGCGATTCGGGCACCAAGTTTTGTGAATATGTTCGTGGAGTGTTCTGCGACGTAAGGTCCCGGTTTGCGGCCAATAATATAGCTGTTGTCGATTGTAGTCCTGGGCCGGACGAACGTATTCTCCAGTTGCGCATGAGCGGCATTCGACCCATCAGAAGTGTAAGTGAAAGGTGGCGGCGCTAGGTGGTGTTGAAAGAGCATATAGTACTTATGAGCAGTACCTCCAATGCCCCGAAACACATCACACATCATAAAGTCATCCACATACGAGCCAAACCCGTCGATGATATCATGATCATCCCAGATATTCACCTGGGGTATTTGGCCATTGGCGGAGGCGAACGGTTCTGTGGAAAACCAACGAATATAGTTATTCAGATAATAGTCGTCGCAAGCTTTCCTCAAGGTCTCAGGGAATGGGTAATCTCGACGCTTTTTAGGGTTACCAATTTCAGTCCATTCCCGGAGGGGGCCGGAGACTCGAATGCCATCATTGTAGATTTGATCGCCGCCCCCGATCATGACGTGAAATGGTGTTGTGGTATGATTTCGCATCACGTCGTTCCATAGTGCAGGACCGCTCCAGGCTTCCTCGTCTGTACCCACACTGAAACCGTTGCAAGAATGGAACATGATGCGCATCGACTCCGTGGCGGCGGGAACAAAGAAGTAGTTTGTTCTAGGTTTATTGGTATTTTTGTATCGAACCTCGGGAATGAAGTAGGCCCATTTCGTCTCGGCGGCGTCAATTGTACAGGTGATAGGGAAGCTCCAGAAAGTAGCCCTGGAATCCGAATACAGGCAGATGCCGGCGACCTCGTCGCCGTGGGTGGTCTGAACAGAGCTTGAGCCGGCCTCGCATGACAAGTGAAGCGTAGGTTGATAGAGCTGCCTCTCTCCGCCACCTTTGATGACCAATAATACGCTTCCATACCACGTATTTTCCTCCATGCGCCGGTAGTTCAGCAATGGACCACATACAACTTCTTTTCCATCATGATTCGCGGCGACCTCGTGGTCGGTGGGCCCGTCAGAATCCCCAACAACAATCGGCTTGTGTCCGTTCCTTGCGGTTCTGCTGGTCGCCGGTCTACTGGTCGCCGGTCTGCTGGGCTCGACTCTCGAAGCGTTCAGAAAGTCAGCCAGATCTTTCGAACTGCCACTCGACTGAGCGTCCCGCGCAACAGCGGCGCGCAGAAATGCAGACGACTCTTGGTGTCGCCATTTGTTCCTGGATGCGTGAGGGTTTCGCGGGTCGTCTTCTAAGTCGAGGTCAAAATCAAGATCGGCCATTGCGACGCGGGTATCTCGTCAATGTCGCGAGGATTTGCGCGAGATTCTACTGATTATACTGGTGAGTAGGCGGCAAAGGGCACGCGCGCATGTGCGATTATGGATAATATTATTAGGAAGCAAAGACAAAGAAGAGCCGAGATGGGCGCGGAGTTGCGAGCACTGCGTTGCGAAGAAACCTGGTGTGCTCTCGTCAGGTCAGCTTCGGCGGGAAGGGCATGAAGCAATGGGATGTCAACAGAGGAAATGAGATGAACGCATTAATAGGTATCACTTGCAGAAGCGAGGGATCATTGGCTAAGCAGATACTTAGGCAGGTACAGACTGTACTTAGGTGGGTGGGTAGGTTATCCAGGTACCTCCGTTTCGTACGGTTGCCTCACAAAAGAACGGAGACCTGTCAGCACGTCAGTACCTCTCGTTGGCTGCAACTTACAACACCATGTGGCCCGTAGGTACGGACGTATGTAGGGTTGTAGTTGCATTAGTTACCTGGGTTTATCTAGTGCCCTTACTTAGTACGTAGGTACCACTAAGACATAGCTGCCAGAGCCCCTGGTGCCGCTATAAATATAGCGGATGGCCACTAAACTTTGCGTATCCATAGTGTAAGTGTTCGGCAGGTGCTCTTTGATTGAGATCTCCTTCTCTGATTCCGGGTTACAATCGTGAGGTTGCGGCGGGTCTCCATACTTTTGTCACGTTTGCACATCATATTGCCGGAATATGTCCGGTGTCCGGATTAGTTCCGTCGATGAGTTGGGGGCCGCTACGACGAGATACATGTGGCCAAGATCACGGATGATACTTACATACATACCAAGACCAATTGCTAAGAACCTACCAGTGCCTAGGTAGGTAGGTTACTGCCTATCTACCAACCTAGATAGTAGATAGCTATGACTAAGGAATGCGAAGTCCAAATGTTGTCGCCGTTTCACTCGGGGACCCTTCACTGCCAGATGCGTAGCTGCTAATTAGTGCACACTAACGGAGCCCTACTTACTTATTACTTATGTGTTGCATTAGGTAGGCGGCTAGTTATCCGTATCTAACGCATGGAAGGATGCCGTTGTCTAAGTACTTACCCTGTGAATTCGCCCAGTCCTTGAAATTTCGAATTCTGTGGATACATAGGTAGGTATGATTTCGACAGTGGTCGTGGTCTTGGTTTGTGATGATGTAATTGTCTTCGCAGTGTGCTTTACATTACAAAACTGTGTGTGAGAACCGGCTGCAGAAGAAAGGGGAAAGGCATTAGGCGAGAGACTCGGACCGAAGCCATTTCACGATGCTTGGTTCCAACTCTCCGGAAAGGTCACATTTTAGCTATAGGTACCTGATAGACGACCCATCCGCCGTCCGGGGCCATCACCGGTAGTGTAGGTATGGAATACCTACAGTGGGTCAAAAAAAGTTCCGTTCACTTTTTTGCGAACTCGCATTTACGTGTTTTACTACCTTCAATCTTCAACCGTGGCTCCCAGTACACCACCACATTCGCCTGTTAAGAAAAAACACTATTCGCCTCATAAAAGGACGAGGATTTCAATGCTGTATTTTTCAAGGGGGGTTAGTTCAAGATTAGTTGCGTAAATCGGCTTCGGAAAATGGGGTCGCAATCGTGGATTGGCCGCCATACTCACCTGATCTTAACTCGATTGAAAACCTACGGAAATCACTGAATGAACGCATCAGCGCCACTGAACCCGGTATTTAAACCATGCCTGAAAACGCCTAACTGCTCAGTTTATTGCACGAGACTGTGGTTGCAGTATGGGAAGCCATGGAAGTTGAAGTGTTCAATCACCTCGTCGCGATCATGAATAATCGATTGAAAACGGTAATCGAGGTGGGTGGGTAGTACGGTAGAGTTAGGTGGACAAAATTGGGACCGTTAGAAAGCCCGGATTGAGGAGTACGAGATATAGTGTTTTTCAGTTCATTTGAAGCAGAATTGAATGTATTACGTGTAATTGAAGTCGGGGTAGTCAAAGGTTCAATTTAGGATGGCGGGTTAAAAAGTGGACTGAACGGAACTTTTTTTGTCTGACTGTAGGTAGTTGAGAAAGCATCTACCTATCAGAAGGCTCGTAGAATTTATCTCGTACTTACACCATCGGCTAATAATAACAAACATTTACACAATTATTACGTGGAAGAGATGACATTCCCTTGCCAAAACGACATGTGGGCAGTCACTATAGACACACTAGATAGACACGAGTGCAACTCTACTTACTTATAAAGGAGCTGAAATTTTGACCCAATGGACAAATAGGTAATAGCTTTGAGCCTTCAAAATTCACGAATAACGACTTAGTTATTGGGCAATGGGATGGCGGCGCTGTTATAGGTAGAAGACGCCTACGGCCCTACGCGAATTGCAATTCCGACTCACATCGACTGAAGCAGAAATCTACCTAGTGTGACATCCTTTTATCAGATAAGTTCACATAGCACAAATGTTTTTACCCAGTTGCTCGACCTACAAATGCCTCGCTCGGCTGCCCGGGGACGTCACCCCGCTGACTATAATCACCATAATCACACTCTGCCCGTGTATTCGAGTAGGTCGGGTAGCCGTGCAAGGAGATCGAGTAAACAGACGTGCCGTACCAAGCAGCAGGGTAAAAATACTACCAAAGGCCATACAGCTATACAGCTAGGAAATCAGGCTGGGTGAGAAAGCCTTCGTGACATAGCCAATGGATACCTATGTATATGTATAGACAGCTGAATCAAGGGAGGTGAGTGTACATAGAGAAGGTATAGTCGACGGTAATGTACACATGATCACTGATCCGCTGACGATGATGATGACGCCCCCACAATAGGCGCAATACGCTTCTCCTCAATAATGGCGGTATTCCTAACGCCGACGCTCTCGAGTCTCTCCGCACGTGCGCGCGCTTTAGAGTCCATGTGCTTGCGAGCCAGATCAATACCAACCACACCCACCAGCAGACCAGCGAAATGCGACATCATGTCGATGTTGGTGGCGCGCCCTAGAACCATGGGTATGAGATGCATACCCACTATCAAACCGAGGAACCCCAGACCCTGGGGCCCCGAGATCGGGTCTGGCGGGTAACCGAGAATTTTGAACTCATCGAATTTGTGAAGCCAGAAGAAGGCTGCTATCAGACCGTAGACAGCTCCTGATGCTCCTAGAGTAGTGCAGTGCAGGCCGCGCCATAGCACGGAATGCGTGAGGCTGGCCGCGAAACCGAGGGCTCCGGATGACAGATACAAGGCCAGGAAGTTCCCACGCCCAATTTCGTCATGTACACGAGTTCCAAAGAGCCACAAAAAGGTCATGTTGGCAGCTAAATGTGAAACGCTCTGGTGCGAGAACATAGCCCCAAGCAGTTGCACCGGCCTCGGCGTCGCAGCGACCAGTATCAGATATTGGTTCATGAATTTCCAAGCAGGCGGGAACTTCCACAGGCCCCAGACCGCGATATTCATCGCTATCAAGCTCATACATGTTGCAGCCGCAGGCGGGATGTCCGGCCAGATCCTTCTCGACTTCGACGGTGGCTCGTACAGAGCAGCGAAACCCACCGAGCCTATTACGACAAGCAAGGTCAGTCCAAAGGCGGGCAATAGACGTTGCGAGGCCGACATCTCAGGTGGTGCCTCCAGGTCTGAAGTAGCACGTTCGAAGTGTTTCCTCCTGAACTC
This sequence comes from Xylariaceae sp. X187, assembly GCA_028637585.1. Lineage (NCBI taxonomy): Eukaryota > Fungi > Ascomycota > Sordariomycetes > Xylariales > Xylariaceae > Xylariaceae sp. X187. Next base: position 2,497,408 of record JAJIZN010000001.1, on the reverse strand, counting down.
GCTCATTTCTCTCGGCTTTGCCTGCTCAGTCTGTAGAGTCCCGATATTTTGCTTCGCTAGCTCTTCCTCCTGCAGCCTCTGCTCCTCTGCTAGTCTAGCCTCTTCCGCTTCGCGCTTTGCGATGTTTTCGGCACGGATCCGGTCGAAACTACTCTCGCCATACACTGCATCGCTCGCTGGTTTCCGTGGCAGTCGCCCGGTCAGGACATTTTCGGGTTCGTTGTTCGCAGTAGATGGAGTGCCTCCAAGGCTGGTGTTTTCGATTTGTTCCTCGGCATCATCGGCAGCGCCTGTCCCCTCTGCGAGGACCGCAAGCTCGTCCTCAGCGCGCAACCCCGCATTCAGGACTTCGTCCACCGGTATGTGTTGGCGCAAGTACTCCAATGCCCTTTTCTGATCACCGACTTTGAACTGCTTTGTATTCTCTGCGAGATTGGGGTCGTTTAATGTTCCCGCTACTCGTCTACCATGCACAATCTTTAACAGGAGGTTGGCCTCCGGCGCCGGTAGATTCGATGGGAATATGCCGTTGGCTTCCTTCTGGGTTAGTTCCTCCCTTCTAAAAGGGAGACCTTTAGCATCTTCGTACCACTCGGGGAGATCGATGTAACGGGTGATGGCGCGGAACTTAAAAAACGTCCGTAGTTGGACATGTGGTAATGGTAATGAGTTTCGCCATCTCGCGTTGGCATGAAGAGTAGTGGCAGAAGGGCACACGACACTCCGGCTGCTATATTGGGAGCATGGGCGGGGATAAAAAGGTGACGGGCGACTGGTCGAAAAAAGACGACTGGATGGAACGGCGATGGGTGCTGTAGATGTCTCAAGAGCGCGGCTGGCTGCTCGCAGACCGATTTGAAAGCTGGTCAACGGAGTAGGAAGGAGAAGAAGAGGCGGCATAGTAGTCTAAATCTACCATCCATGCCCCCAGGGCACGTGTATTGCTGTCAGCCCACGGAAAAGATTGTTCGAATATGAAGCCTCTTTCGAGAACGAAGGCATGTGCGATAACTGCCCGATGCGTAAGTACAGCCTTACAGTGTGAACAGTATAGATTGTACTTGTTAGTGGCCAAACTTTGGGGGTAACAACTATGTGCCATGTGTAAATAGTACTGTTCTGAAAGGTTGATGACAAAAGAATGAAGATGTAAGGCACCACACAGTTTCACATTTATGTATGTACACTGTGCCTTCTAGTGGTCATTGGGTGGATTCGCCAGTATGATCCAGCCCAATTACAGTGGATATGTGTAGCAGTACACATCTCCTTGGGCACTGTAGTTATGGAGAGACCATGGGCTGTAAATACAGTAAAAGATATTGCTGTCGGCACCGTATAGACTGTCAGGACAACTCGGGGTTACTGCCGACGGGAGTCTTGAGTTCCTTCAACCACTAATCAGATTGACACCTCGTGAGGACTACTTCACCAATACATACAAAGTTGATACAGAATTGAAGATTTCCAGTAAGTAGGAGGTAGTCAGACGATAGCTTCGACGGCAAAGGCTACTCAAAGGCTACTCTCCCTACCTATTTGATCGGTGTGGCAACTATCTATTAACTTGGCAGCTCCTCTCGTCTAATCAATGAGATTACCGAATGATCCTCAAAGCTCGCCAACCTCAACCTCGGATGTCTCTAGAGTCGAAGCAGCCGTTGAAGCATCATAGTTTCTAATCAGGTCGTAGTAGAAGCTCACAACCTCCAGATGGGCTTCCATGTCGATTCTCTCATCAACAGTGTGGGCATTCAGAGCACTACCCTCCCGCATCGGCACCCAGCGGTAGATATTGGGCGTGAGATCTGCGCCGGAAAAGTTAGCACCATCTTCATTTACACCGATATGTTCAGGAACTCTGTGTGTGCTTACTGAGGTAGTATCGCGTGTCGGTATTTCCAGTCATCAGCTCACCCACCGGGACTACCTTGCCTCCATCAAAGGCAAATGTGTGCTGAATTGTCCCCGCGAATACGTCCCATATCGGACCAGTGGTGGGAGATATCGGGGGCATCTGTGTTGGTAGGGACGATGTAAGGATGAGCGTGCCATCGTACTCAACGTCATACATTATTTCGGCAAGCTCATCGTCGTCTATCTCTGGGTTGTTATCCTCGCCCTTGAAAGCCTCGATGCCCAAGCCGTATTTCTCAACAATTGGCTTGACAAGTTCCAAAACGCGCGCTTTGACGGCGGCCGTGGAATCTTGTGGCGCGATACGATAATTGACACCAATCCTAGCGAATTCGGGCAAAGCGTTGATCTTGATACCGCCATTGAAATAATCAACGGCTTGCGAAGTCTGAATGCGATACTGCATTGAACGGCTGACGGTGGCAAGCTCCTTGGCTAAGCTTTCCAAGTCCCCTTTCTTGACCGACTTGGTTATCTTTGGCGCGGCATCCGGAGAGTATTCAGCCTGGCACATGAAGTGCTGGTGAATTGGCGAGTTCTCAATAACTTTCGGCTCCCACGGATGAGCTTCGAGCTGCGTCACAATCTCCGACATGATACCAATGCCGGTATGGGGCATTGGTGTAGAAGAGTGGCCTCCTGCAATCTTCAGTGAAATCCATACATCTACGTGACCCTTTTCCGTGACAGCGGGCAGGGCGTCTGTACTTTGTTAGACAATACCGTTTAGTGCTTGGCTCTCACAATACTCACATAGAGTATCATTCCCAAGAAGCTCCAGTCCCATGCCACCCTCGTCAAGGATGAGGGCCATCGAGTTTTTACCCCACAGCTTTTCAAGGTAGGGCCCGATGGTAGTGGCGCCACGACGCCCAGTGCACTCCTCGTCAAAGCCAAAAGCAAGGATGATGGTTCTCTTCGGTACCCAGCTATCGTGCGATAGAAGCTCCTCAAGAGCAGACATCAATCCGGTCAAGCTGTTCTTGTCGTCGGACGACCCGCGCCCCCAAAGCCAACGGCCATCAAAATGACCGGAGAATGGAGGGTACGTCCAAGTGGAAGCATCAGCAACAGGAACTACATCCTGGTGAGCTGTGAGCATTAGCGGTTTGAGAGACGAGTCAGCCCCGTTGATGGTATACACCAAGCCAAATGTGTTCACAGTCTCGCGAACCATTCGACGATGACTAGCTATGATCAGCCATTTGTGCAGCGCATACTCGGGGATGAACAGAGCTTACACATTCGGATATAGGGTTTCTAGTGTATCGTGTAAGGTGTAAAACACTTTCCAGCGGGGGTCCTCAAGAGGCTCGCCATTGTCGTCGTATGAAACGGAGGGTACCTGTACGAGAGTAGAGTGCCTCTTGACTTGGAGTTTCAGAGCCTCTTCGCCCGAGAATACGTCTCGCGACGCAGCTAGACCATCGCCGGAGGGATCTACCAGCGGCGGGATTTCGCATTTGAACTGACTGTCTCTTGTGACCAGCCCAGGCAACGCAACGGCCTGAGACGCCAGAGCACTCGCCACTAAGCCCAGCGTGAACATCATTTTTTTCACGCTACAGCTTCATAAGATACGATCGAATGGGAAGGAAAAAAGGGTTACCTATCACAGAGAATTGAACAAGACAAATGCTCTCTCACGCCAGCCGTACGGGCGAGGCAATTTAATGAAGCTAGGTAGCTCCCCTCATTACTTAAGTAGTTCTGATACCTACCTACGCTCGAAGTACTGACACTAGTAACAAGCTGGAGCGTTTGAACGAGCGATACCAGGAGGAGATGCCGATTCGCCGGGTAAGGGTTGTATGGCATCATCCGGTCTTATTAGTACAGAAAGAGTAAAGATCGTATCAACCAATCCAATGGATACCTCGGTGAGTTTATCTTCTCATGCAGGTACATCATGTCTCGTCCGAATCCACAGACTGGTGGGGGACATTGCCAACGGGGATTTCTAGTCTGCCTTTTGAGAGCTTTCATATCTATCTCGTCAAGACTCACCGGTGACCACCTACTCAAGCTAGTTACTCTGATAGTCAAAGTATCCCCGCCATGAGATCTGTTTACTTGAAGTCTTGAACACTTCAGACCTAATTATTACAGAGTCATGTTACTTACCAGGCTACCGCCAGCAAAAGTTTCGTAGATAGCGACGCCTTACAGGAAGGAGGAATTTGTACCTGTTTGTACGGAACTTGTAGGTAAGAGGTAGGTAGATAGGTAGGTAGTGAGGTCGCCCGTGAACTTCTGGAGGATCCGCCGGTGTGGTACAGATTACGGATCTGTTTATCCGTAATGTACCAATCGGGGGGTTTGTGACCACTAATTACATAACTATGCTTAAGTGGGTAAACCTAAGTCCGGTCAAGCTATGGTGGGGCCACGCGGTAGTTATTGTTGCCTATCTAGTCTAGGTAGCCTACGAGTGGAGGTCTTGGCGGATCTCTACCTACTTACTCAGAGACCTGCCTACCTATTATTTGTCACCAACTTCTCCATCTTCATCACCCTACGGATATCTCATTCGCCAAAGAGGTATCTACCAGACAGCCTGCTCATTACGAATATTTCTCAGTAATTTTATTCTTCCGTTTTTCATCTGCCCAATGTCGTCGGAGACTCTGCCTATATCATCAGCGCGCTTCGCCGAGGCGCTGAGGGATCTGCCCGCCAGCTCTCTCGCCTTAAAAGTCTTAGAGCTACGCAACTCCATAGCCCACCTTGACTACTCAAATGCCGAGCTCAGACCCTTCGCAGACGGCACAACGCCAACACTCGACCGGCAGGGCGACGCAAGCGAGACCGGCCAGCCAGACCAAGACTGCAAAGACGCGATCGCCGAAAACGAAGTCGTCATTTCCCGTATGCAAGCACGCATCGAGCTGATACGCTCCGAAGTTGAGGGAAGAGGTTTAAATTGGCAAGAATTTCAAGGTTATGCGCCTGAGGCCGCGACCGCGACCGCGTCGAAAACAACTGAAGAGAAGGGGACTACAAGCGAAACATCACCAAACGCAACGAATGCAACGAACGCAACGAACGCAATAAATGGAGTCAACGGGCATGCTCAGAACCCGCCATCTCAACATGAAGCATGGCGAGACGGCACGTTCCAAACCGGAACAATACGGGGCGATGAAGAGCTTCTGAGGGAACTTCTTAATCGCATGCCGCCTGAAGATGACGAGCAAGATTCAAATGGTGGCATGCATTTGTAGTGGAAATTGGACGTACCTCAATGTGCATAATCTTGAAGACAACAAGCCGACTATGACTTCCTTCACTGGGCTTCCTCGAATTTTTTCCATTTTTTCTTTCGCATTTCCTTTCGGGTTCCTACCCCATGAGTGCCCTCATATGGCGTGGGGGTTGGAAGGTTAAATGCATGGCCAGGCGTTTGATTATGCAAAGGGGCAAATGATAATGTAAACAAAAGAGAGGCTGGGATTGGTCTCGGAAAGCAAGCGATTCCCACGAGGCCATCAACGCCTACATCTCCTACTTGAAAGGTAGGTTGCAGAACAAACTCGGACGGGTCTCCGAGAATCGCAACAGAAAGGGGATATTCATCGATTCCGGCGAAGCACCCTGCTGGATGAAATCTAGTGATGATCCCTTAAACACATGGATCACTACATTCTCCAACTCGAATGGCAAATTTCCCATATTCATCAATCCGGAACTCACTAGCTACTTATCAATCGCAATGCTCCTCGTGAGTAAATGGAGGCTGAGTGTAGGGAGTCTAAGTTGCCGGGGCAGGGTCGACCGACAGAGTTCAAAACATCTACATGAACTGGGCAACCATGACCAGCTCGGCGAAAGCGGGCGGTATCAAACCAAAGTTTACCCAGCAGGCTCGTCTCACGGAACCGCGATCGTGAAGAACGTGACGTGGGAGAATGTCGTGGTCGATAACTCGGATTACGCGTTCCAGATCCAGATCCAGCCATGCTACGGCGAGGATGAGAGTCACTGCGAGGCCCCGCCGAGCTCGGCCCAGCTGTTCGATATCGTCGTGAAGGGCTACTCGGGCATTACCAGCTCCGACGTACAGCCTGACAGTCATGAACTTGGACTGCTCCGCGGACGGGACTCGTGTAGTTACCATGAGTGTCATTACCGTCGAGTCGCCGAGCGGATCGGCTGAGGTTTTGGTGTGCTATTACCCCCCCAGTGACTTGGAGGTTACTTGAGTGGTTGAGAGTGACTTTACAGACCTGACTGAATAAGGATTGTGACCGGGTTAAGTAAGACCATCCAGTGAGAATGCAGTCAGTTTATTAATTAGTTATCACTGTCCAGTTCTTAATGACAGTGCTTTGCTTCAATGGAGGTTAAGTGAATTAAACTTGTAAAAAGCCGGCACTATCACACCATTTGCTCGACTAACAGACGTATGACTACCTATCTATCTACTGCTCGAATAGAATCATCATGTCCCTTTTCTCGTAGGTGCCATCATCCCCTCGCCTGATTTCCCGCCCGCCCCCCCAACCGAGGAACAGCACGAACTTGGACTCACGGATCGCTGACCCAACCCCCATCAATCACATAACTGCTGCCGGTAATCGCACTAGCATCATCCGATGACAAGAACAAGATCAACCTCGCGACCTCCTGTGGCGTGAGGTCGCGCTTGATAGCCTGCGCAGCGTGGACCTCGGCGCGATACTCCGGCGTGAGGACCTCATCGATCTGGCGCTGCGTAGCGATCGAGCCAGGCATGACGGAGTTGACACGGATGCCGAACCGGCCAAACTCGCGGCTATGCGTGCGCGTCATGCCCATGATGGCGGCCTTGCACAGCGTATACACCGGCAGGCCCGTCGCGGGGATGCTCCACGTGATGCTGCCCATGTTGGCGATGCTGCCCTTGCCCTTTGCGCGCATCCCCGGCACGACCGCCTGCGTCAGGAAGAACTGGTGCCGTAAGTTCACGTTGACGTCTGCGTCCCATGTCTCCGGCGTCACGTCCTCCGTCGGCACTCGGGTTCGCGCCCCTGCGCTCGCGGCGTTGTTGAGCAGGATGTCCACGGCGCCGTGCTCCGCGATCACGGACTCGGCGCAGGCGCGCAGGCGCTCCAGGTCCGTCACGTCGCAATTCACGAACTGCGGTAGCGGGCCCGGATCGGTGGTGGCCGACTCGGCGGCGCGTAGCTTCGCGAGGAGTCTCGCCGCGGATGGCTCGCATATGTCGAAGAAGACGACTTTGGCGCCTTGCTGCCAGAACATCTCGACGCAGGCGGCGCCTATGCCCTCGGCGCCACCGGTGATGAGCACCGTCTGATCTCGTAAGCTTGGGTAGGTTGCGTATTTGTGGGATTCAGACATTGTTTCTTCTGTGCGGGGTAGTCGTATTTCTTTTATATATATATATATATATATATATGTTAAGAATAGCACCAGGTATCAAAACAAACAAACAAATAAATAAATAAATAAACAATCGAGGATGAAACCTGCCTGGCTTAGGAAGGGTTCCAAGGTGAATGTATGTGTATTATAAGAGTGAGTTTGTGGAAAAGATGTGGTCCGAAGTCTTGCCAAATAACGGTGGAGATGTGCGAGAGTGCTCGTAGGTTGAAGAATGTGTATTTTAGATAGTATTATATCTAGTAGTTGACGGAAGGACAATTTGGTTTCTTTTTAGTATACAAGTTTGCTCAACATCAGCATCTCAACGACTCGAACCAATCCAATCCAAAAAAAAAAAAGAAAAAAAAGAAAAAAAAGAAAAAAAAAAAGAAAAAAAGAAGGGGGATAGAATCACGCAAATCGGAATGCAATCCACTGCTTATACCGTGACTGGAGCTGCCAACTTCCTATGGGATGTCGTTCCGGCAAAATATACTGGAGGGGTCCTTTTCTTTTGAATGCATCTTGGACAAGCTTACTCTTGCAGAAAATGAGGGAGGCTTGTCTGGTTGTCTGTCTGTCTGCCTGTCTGCCCCCCAGTCCCCCAGCAAACGAAGATCAAAGCCATATTATGGGAATACTCGGCAGGAAAAGTGAGGCACGTCGTCTCGTCTTCTTGACTTGACGGTACGGTAACCCCCCCTCGGACCCTTTTCGGGTCCATGTAAATTTCTACTGCATTTCAGAGTGACATTTGCCCTTCGGGAGCCATGGTATCAGATATCGGTACAGTGAATACGAGGTATAAATCCTCTTTAATTTCTTTTTTGTCGTTATATCGACGTATTTACCACATGACCGAATTATCACAGTCACTGGTTATCGTGCTTTATTACTCGAGGTACCGGTACGAGGAGTGAGTATCTAGCGAACACTCCAGCTCCGCAATATCGAACCCATGATATATCACAGCATAACGAAGCAAATGTTGACTTGATGGAGTCTAAGCTGCCGTGGTCTCTATATATATAAGTTGTAGAGAAGATAAGAAGAAAAGCCAATAAGGGTACGAAAGGTGAAACGGCGAACCGCGCCCGAAAGAAAAAGAAAAAAAGAAAAAGAAAAGAAAAAGAAAACATACAGTAGCAGGCTTTGCAGCAAAAGCGGCCTGTGATGATCTCAGGCGCCCGAGTATTGCAGTGGGTATGGGATATGCCCATGTTGGCCCCCTTGGTGGACACAGCTTACGGCACAAGTCAGGAGATTTTATGTCTTGTAAGCCGGAGGGAGATGCCGAAGGCAAATTCGCCGTGTCAAAAGATACTTAGCAGCATATAGACCACGTTCACAAAAAAAAAGAAAAAAAAAGAAAAAAAAGAAATGATCCTGCTCTCAAAGAAAATTGTTCTAGGATTGCCGTCGCCCTTCCAAGTTCCAAAGCGGCACCAGGAAAGGTTCTCATAAACTAATTCGGCCCTTCTCTCATGTGGCGCATGGCCTACGTGCAGAACGTCCGCTTCGCTCTTTACTAAAGCCGCCGATCCACACGACACTCGCAGAGAGCCTCAGTCATCTGACGACAAAGGATAGGCTAAAGACTAACATAATAGTCATGCGGCATCCTTTTATATGGCCGGAGCTGCCGTAATTTCAGCATGGTAGACGGGCGATCCCCCTCATCTACTGCAGTGTGTAAAAGACACTCGGGCACAACGGACTCATATTCATCTTCCATTCGCCGGAGCCCTCCTTATGGTGCATATGTGCTTTCATGATGCCGGCCTTGCGCAGTATGCAAGTACCATCACAGGCAAGCCAGTCGCCCATGAGCTGTTCGAAGAGATGAAGCCCAATGTTGACGATGTGACTACCCTTGGGCTCGGCTGCGGTGCATACATCAAGGGGCACAGCCAGTCCAGCTACGGCGCCCAGAAGTTGTCAGTTAGACTTTCGAGGGCGAGGTCGGGAATTCGAGAGTAAACACTTCGCCAGACACGCCACGCTTGTGATACTAAATTCGATAATGTAGCGGGATATGACATGTGACATGCTCAAAATCAACAAACAGAAAGCTCAAGTACAAATCAAAACGCTATGCCGGTCTCAACTCCTAACGCTAAGTCTAGATTCAAATCCAATCCCATTTTTCCTTTTTCCCCCTTTTTTTCGAATTGGAGATAGCGCTTAGCCGGGGACGAAAAGAGTCAAAAATAATAATTGAAAAAAGATCTGGAAAGGTTGTTTTGTTATAAGGGGAGAAACCCCCCAATGTCATGATCCAGACGTGAACGTGGGGTGGAAGAGGTTGAGCAGCAACCAGGCGGGATAATTCCAAACGGGCGAGTCTGGACGGAAGGACAGTCAGAGGGCGTCTAACCCTATTGTTTCGAGGTAGAAACCCTGATGATAGACAGGACCTCGTACGAATGGTGGGCGACGCCCGAAGACGGTCCTGGATAGCCAGTGATGCAGCGAAATGTGGCCAGTGAGAAAGCCCACACCATAATATCGGAATGACCTGTAAACTGTGGAGAATGACACGATTATTTGGGGCATTTGGCAACCAACCCCGTTTGCTTACGGGACTGAATCAGCACTGCCGCCCATGGCGCCGCGCCGTAAACGATTTCCTAACCCGAACGCAGCAAGTCCACATCGCTACTTTGGCTGTTGGCCCGTTTGGCACGTGGCCTCTGCGAGAAATGTCGGCTTGACCAGCTACCAGACTCCTGACTCCTACTATGCATGAATTTGGCTGGTGGCGGCGGCGCTACCATCCATTGGGAAGCACTCTTGTCAGATGGCTGTCGCACAATGGGCGGGTGGAGATCGTTAACCGGAGGGTTTCTCCGGTCGAAATAGTCTTCTCCTAAAGCTTTGTAGTTAGTTACCGGACGCGATGGCGATGTGAGCGTCTCCTGATCGACTTTCGTCTGATATACTTACTAGTCCCTGAGTGTCCAGATGACACCATGAGCCGCCCCCGGATATGGGCCCTCTTGGGCTGCTGCTCGTCCGAGTCATTGCATTCTTGGATCTCCTAAATTTCAAGGGTCAGTGAACAGTAAATTCTAATATCAACCAATATATAAGCTTCGGGGCGTGCGGAAGCGACAAAGTTGTTAATGATGCCCGGGTCTGGCAAGTATTGCTCCTGTGATGATCTGGAAAAGAGGAAGAAAGAGACGGAATATATTCGAGTACGAACCTCTCGATGCTGTAATTCGTAGAAACTTTGCTTGGTTGTGCGCGAAGTTGTCGAATCATTTGCACCCATGGTTGTCGTTCGACTGCCGGAACTGCCGCTTGGGATGCTCGAGCTGAGGCTTTGGCTCAAATCCAGACCGGTGATAGGATCGGCGATGCCGGGAACGTTGCCACTACTATTACTGCGACCAATGCTTGCCTCGTTCAACTTATCGCCCACCTTATATCGAGAGGTAATGCTATTATTGGTGTTGTCAGAATTAGAGGCGTTGAAAGTAGAATTAGTATTGCGCGTAGGGTTAGCTATCGTGGTGCCGGCATTGCTACGGTCACCCACGCTGACACTGTCACCGCCAGCACTAGTGAGTTGTCGCTGACTGCCACTCTTGCTTGTTACAGTCCCATTCTTCCGGCGATTTGTATGGGGACCCACTGCAGCGTTCAGTGTCAGCAGTAGCCATCAAGATAGATAGATGTTTGTCAGAATCAAGGGGAAGAGGGAAGAGGGGAGAGGGAAGAGGGGAGAGGGAAGAGGGGAGAGGGAAGAGGGGAGAGGGGAGAGGGGAGAGGAAAGGTGGGAATGAATTACTATTGAACTCTTCCAGCCAGTAGGGGTTGGTAGTCCCAGCTGAGGGTTGCTGATAGATGATACCGGCGCCATGCTCGTGCTGCTCACGTTCCTTGTCTCTTCGCTGTTTCTTCGCATCTCGTTTGATCTGGCGTCTTTGTATTTCAGTGTTGCAAGGCGAGCAAGAAAGCAGGTAAAAGGCGTAAGACTGAAGGGCCCTTGCGATCGACATGGTAAACAGAGCAACGGTGAGAGGGTCGGTCACCAGTATGTATAGTCAGTTGCTGCTGATTTGAATTGGAACCCCGACACAGACCGAGAGGGAAAAGGAGTGTAGATGTGTGCTAGTGGCGTAGTGCAGTGACGAAGAAGAGCAGTAACAGTAACGTCCCTAGGGCACCGAGCACCCGCCTGGTCCGCGATGATGGAACTTCAGGCGTGGTACCTCTAAAGTGTACGAGACAAGGAAACAGCCCAATGATGAACAACGAATGTGGACGCAGCACCGCGATAGAAGATCAGTGTGCGGGAATTATATGTGGTGATGGGCGTGGTGCGATGACACGTGTGTAATGAATGTGTGATGTGTGCCCTCGGTGCCGGTGGTAACGGGAAATCCGAGTGCGGCACTAGAAGAAGTGCACAATGCAAAGAAGCGTGCGAGAAGAACAGTGAATGATAGGTATGGGCGACGAAGAGTGATAATGTGATAGGTAGGCGCACAGCGTTGGGGCTGAAGCTCAGCCCGTGAGCATGAGGGTCTGTGCAGGGAACGACGTGTGCGAGACCATTGAGAGAGTGCGAGAAAAGACAGCGCGGCAATAAATAAATGGCAGGTAGATAGGTAATGAGTGGAAAGGCGACACTGAAGCCTGGTTCTAATGCCAGCGCTCAAAGTGTGCGTGGTTGGTTGGCGATGTTTGTGAAAGGGCGGGTGGCAGTTTCAGCATGCAAAAGCCTGTCTTGTTTCATTTGACTGCTAGCAGTATTAACAGGCCAAAGAGCAAAAGAAGGCAGCGATCGATGATCTGTCTGTCTGTCTGTCTGTCTGCCTGGCTGTCTCTCTGCCTGGCTGTCTCTCTGCCTGGCTGTCTTGTCTGCCTGGATGGTCTGCTGTCTGGGACAACACGCAGCACCGGTCTCGATTGATACGGCGAACGTCGATGTTGTTACCGACATCCACAGAACGACTTCACACTTTCACGAGCAGTCATCCACGTCGGTCCCCCGCAGCAATTCTGCAGGGGAAAAGCATATACGTATTGCAGGCCAGTGCTGCTGAATGAAACCCGCGTTTTACCCTCGGCGTACGACGTCGTCATCTACTTCGTCGTCAATGGAACACGTTAGCTGAGAGGAGATGAATCGGCAGCTTAACAGTTGACGCCAGGTCAACACGTAAAGATGAAGACAGAGACAATGATAGCAAAGGTGTGTTTGATGGGTTAGGGATAGGGATAGGGATAGGGATGAGTATGGGTATAGGTATAGATATAGGTATAGGTATAGGTAAGGTACAGGCATAGGGGGGAGAAGGGCAAGGTGGAATTGGCTGACATGCACATTTGCACGGGATTGGATTGGATTGAACTGGATTGAACTGATGGAAGTAATACCCGTAGCATAACCAAATGGATCAAAATCAATTGGCTGTATTGGCGGGCAATGGAGGATTAATCCTAGTGCGAATGAGCATGCTAATAATAAGCAAGTAAGTAAGGAAGTAAGCAAGTAGGTACGCGGTTCACGAAAAGCGGGAAATAGGTAGATGCACACGATGAAACGGAAGAATAATGTCGAGGGGAAAAGTCGAGTCGAGCAGGATCAGGGACAAAACACGTGGATTTGGCAGAGAGGAATGGATAATGGATAGATAATAAAGGTGGACGAGTCCTGCGGCGACGAGCCTTGCCTAAACGGGGAAGCTCGGTGAAACGCTTGCCCCCCTGGGCTCTCGCTCGGCTCTCTGCCTTTGGGAGGCTTGGACAGGCCTTGGGACAGGCCTTGGGACCCCCCTAGCCAGGGCTTCTGCCAGGGAGATCTTCAGGAACGCTTAGTCTAGTCTAGCACTTAAGTTACGTAATCCCATCCAATCCAAGGGCGAAGGCCGTTGTTTTATTCCGCACGGGATACGGATCTGTACCTACCTGTCTACCTTACATAATGCCTACCTAGATAGGTAACTGCCTAGGTAAGGTATGAAACACGGCCAGTACTAAACGTGGGTCTAATAATCCCTTACAACATGGGATACCTAACATTACACATTTCGTCCGCCTACCCATACGCTACTAACCTCCGCTACTTACAGCCGGCTACAGCATGTTGACATAGACTCGTCGTCTACTCACCTACCTACCTAGGCATCATACATACCTAGCCTCTCCTCACCTCACCCTGACACACTGCCTATCGCGTACATAGGTTAGATTCTTGCCAGCGGCCACGAGATGGCGGCAAGCAGCAAGCAGCAAGCAGCATCAACGACCCAGCAAAAGCACGTGTGCTGTCACCATCCAAGTGACATGCTGGCCGGCATGATTCGCATGCCATAAGACCAATAGGTACCCATCAGTAGGTATGTAGTTCCTGTTCTTGCCCATAGGCCTCCCGGGCCGTCCGAGGGACCCAAACGGAAGCACCGCCGGTATTCTCACCCCGCCAACAGAATATCCAACCGGAAGCGTGCCCATTGAATGGAGCTTTGGGTGGTAGACGAAAGAGAGCAGGCGTGTCTCCTTGCACGAACTTGAAAACAGCTCCTAGCAAGGGAATATTGTGCCTATCTATAGTCTACGCCGGACGTATAATGTGTATAATGCCTTACTTTATCTATACATCCAAACCGCCAGCAACAAAAACAGGTTATCATTCAAGCGCGACAAAACGAAGCCATAACCAACAACTACACCTAACAGTAAGCCCAGCAATGAGCCTGAGATAGGTATCCGGCAGTTGTGATCGCGCCTCTCACAACCCCAACTAGAACAACCTTCCGCTTCCCCATTCAACCACCTTCCAAGAATTATCAGGAACATACCTCCGGATACGTACCTACATCCATATTCCCCGCGACTCCACGACGAACGCGGCCGTGGAACAGCAGTTAGAACAAAAGAAAAAAAGAAGAAAAGAAGAAAAAAAATCCTACCAAGCCACACGGAGCCCATGCAGCATGCGTTTATTTTTGGCTCGTCCTCGCTGCTTGTTTCAGCCCATACATATGCAAGCCGATCTTGGATGCCATTTCGAACCAAGGAAACGGCTTTCAGATATTGGATGCATACATGTAGCTGATTACTACGACAGAGTGTACATAGTATACATAGTAGCGCACCAAGCTGCTACTAAACAATTCCCAGGCAGAGCAATACTTTCTTAGGTATCACTACAATCGACGGCCCCGTATGGTAAATGGTATATCTTGCTTGTATTGCTATGTTCTAGCCAACACCTGGCTCCCCTAGATGTACTTTCTGATCGGATCCTGCCATAAGGGCTGGGCTACGCAACTATCGAGATACAGCTGGTTCAATAGGCCCACATCCTGTGTCCGCCTCTCAGTGGCCTTAACGATAAAACAAACAGGGTGACGACCAAAAAAAATACTAACGCCGTCCTGCACGAGAATACGAGGATCCGGGGGGGTTTGCCATGAGTGGCGACTGACTTTAGCTTGGCGCTGAAATGCGATCAGGATGGGGCGTTGGTACTAGATTAAGCAGCTGAGTCGTAGATCCCCCAAACGAGCATCCGTGCGGTTTGCCTTGGTCAGTAAGGCAAAGAGAGTAGGCAACAATCATAAATGATACAAGGTGAGAGTAACCGGCGCTGCCTTCTTTTCAGGCGTAGAGAAATCCTACCCCTGGCTCCCCAATCCAACTCTCATCTGTAGTATGGCAGCGGCGGCCAACCCTTATGGTGAGCAATGCAGGGCATTATAGATAGAATGGTGTACAAGGCAAATGACGGCCTGGACAAAACAAACAGAAAACGTAAATATGTGGAACTGCGAAAGGGGGAAATCTCTGCCAATTCAGAAACCAAGGGATTGTACGCAGTCAAGCTGGTTATACATCCCACTCCTGCTCGGGCTCCTCTTCGTCATCGCCCGCCTCCTCGGGTGTCAACGCGGCGAATGAAGAGTTGTTGTTTGCAAAGATGACCTTCTTTGAGCCATTGGTTAGCTTGTGGGTTGCCGTAACCGCGGGGGCGGGAGCGGGAGCGGCAGCGCTGTTGCCGTTGGTGGGCTGACTCGAAGTAGCAGGGACCTCAACCGCAGCGTCCTTCTTCTTCCCCTTCTTCTTCGTCTTGACCTCGCTCCATGAGTCTTCCTGCCGGATCATCTCCAGCTGTTCCTCCTCAGATGGCAGCCCTGACCAGGGATCCTGTGAAGCACTTGTTGCAGGGGCGACAGGGGCGACAGGGGCGACAGAGGTCGCAGTGGGAGCCTTGACGGACTGGGGCTTTGATTGATGGTCAAATGTGTCCAGTAGCTGGACGGAAGCACTGTCGCTGGCAGACTGCGAGCTCCAGGCGTTATTCTGTGCCTTCGCGGAGCCAGATCCGTCCTTAGCAGGCCGACCTTCGGCGATACGGGCAGTCCGTCGCTGCTGCTCCATCTTTACCTGGCGTTCATTCTCTTCCGCCTCACGAGCCGCTTTTGCCGCCTCTGCCTTCTTGCGATTCTGACGCTGTTTCTTGGTTTCGACGGGCTCGGCGGCCTTAGCCTTGCGCTCCTTAGGCTTCTTGTCGGAATCGGTACCTGTAAGGCGGAGAACAGATGGGGCAGGAGCTGGGGGCTCGAGCATGTCAGCTACCCCGTGGCTGTCGACAGCTGTAATGACAGGAGAGGCCTGCGGGGAAAGGTCGTCATCGGCATCGCCGGCGGTAGAGGAAGGAGTTGAGATTTTGCCCGACGTAACCTCCTGGGCCTTGGATTGCTTGACAGATCGCTGTCGCTTGTCATCCGACTTCTTAGTATTGAGTTTAGTGCCAGCATGAGTACTGGCAAGTTGTCGTGCGAAGTCTCTGTCGGCTTTTTTGTCGGCAATCTCTGCCTCCTCTTTATTGTAAATAGAGTCGGACTGAGTCGGCTCGCTCCGTTCGGGGACGGATGGTTTAGGCTTGGCCTTTGGTTTTGTGGCCTTCTCGGTCTTGTTTTTAGCCTCGGTCGCAGAGTCTCGGTCGTTGATTTTAGCAGGCTGCTTGACAAGAGGAGGGCGACGATTTTGTTCCTTCTTTCGCGATGTGTAAATCCAAACACCCAGAACGAGGGCGATGGCCGCATAACCACCCATAGTGGTCATGGCCGAATGGTCTTTCCGGGAGTCCATGGTGGCAGAATGTTGTGATTTATGCTGGCAACGTGGCCTTTACAGAAGTGTTCGGAAATCTGGGGAAATGGGCTGGGGAATAAGCACAGAAGAGGGCGACAGTGGAAATGGTTCGCAGGCTGGCAGGCTGGCAGACTCGCAGACCGGCAGGCTCGCAGGCAAGACTTGTCAATAGGTATAGGTAGAACCGAAATTGGTGACACCGAGTGCGTGAGACGGACTAGACTGCGAGGTGGACGATCATTCGTTCAATATTATTGAAGAAAAAGAATTGGGAAAGCACGGTCCAACACGTCTATAGAGAGGGCCGATCTACTGGACAACGTGGTTGAGTGAGTTTGTGGTAGGTAGTGCTTGTCAACGGGGGAATAAATCAGGCCAGATAAGCAGTGCGTTGAATATGCTGCTAGCAGCAATGTACCCGACAAGAGCTCTACCTACGGTAGGCTCTTTGCTACTGAGATAAATAGACAGAGAGGCGATAAAGGCGACGGAGGCCAACTGCACGATGTCGATGTGCAGACGAGATAGATGGGGGTAAATAAAGAGTTTCTGAATCGAGTGAACAGTCGATGTTCTGTGTAATAATGTAAATGGAACACGGTATTGGTGGTCGACACAGAATGGGAAATGGGTAATCTGTCGTCAGCGTGGCTACTTTGGATTAGACTAGGGGTGGAGTTTGACGAGAGGATGGAACAAATAGGTACCTACCTACCTGCCTACCTACCGGTCGGAGGCACCGTACACCAAGGAACCTGAATTGTGGGGGCTTTTGAGGAACGCGGTGCGCTGATTGGATGCATCGGGTTTTGGCGAGATACGGGGAGTTGTCTATCAACCAGTAATCGTTGCTGCTGGTCCATCACAGAGTACGTAATCGGTTATCTAGTTCTTCTTGATGATTGCTGGGGAAGTGAACGTCTGTGAGTTATAACTAACTTATAACAGGTACACTACAAAACTACCTAGGCACCTCACATCTGTTAACTACGCATGCTTCGTATTCCGGATATCACTGCTACCCGAATCCCGTTTAGTGTAGGAGCGTGTTGGGTTAAGTTCGCCAATATGCCTACGTAATGGAGTTAGTCGATTTGACGGTCTGTCAAGTTTTCAACGGACCGAATCAGGTTGGAGTCTTCACATCCATAATTACCTCCCTAGATACCTAGGTAGAGGTAGGGAGCAATATGGCTCTACATCGAAATGTAAATTCGCCGACTTAACCGATGTGCCTTTCAATATAGGTATACCGGTGAGCTGAAGTTGTATAAAGCCTGGAAGGTCAGATACCTAGCACCGTCCTTATCAATTTGGCCTATCTAATGTTTCTATCCTCTGTAGCCCCCGCCCATCGTGACTTAACATTGATATTTTCCTACAGTCAGTGAACAGACAATGAGCGTTCCCCACGAGCTCTTAACGCAGTAACAAGTCAAAGCAAAAAGCCAAGACATAAGGCATGGAAAGGATGTTCAGTATCCAAACATTTCCCAGATCCGATATCTCCGAATCCAGCAGAGGATGCCGACGGCAACGTGAAGGGATCTGGTACAGAGATATTTAGTGTGCACTGGTGTGCCGGCTAAAACAAGGAACGGTTCTGCTGCTCTTCGATCTACCTCACCTATGTACTTACAACTATAAGTATCATTCACAACCATGGGCCAATATGACGGTCTATACCATCTTACATGCTGCGACCCGATGGAAACTTGCTTTGAACGAGGTTAACTGAAAGCATCGAATGCACCAGCCATGTTTGCAGCGAAGAAGAAGCAGTGGTCACTGGTAGGTGACAAGTGTGCGTTTGTACAGGCTAGGTACAGACTGTATTACGTCATATTTATGTATTGTGTGAGTACCTTCCATCCCTTGTTCCTGTAGCGTAAAAGTAATGTACTGTAGATACCTATATACCTAAATGTGCAGGTGCATCGCAAACGATGCGCATGCCTACCTGCCTACGATGTCGATATGTACAGCGAAACCGGCGTCTAAAATAATTGGAAAATCGCCATCGGGGCAGGAAGACCCGATTCGTGTCACCAATCGGCTTTCGTTGATATCCGACGGAAGAGGGTCGTGCCCCTCATGATCGGAACCTGCACTCCTACTACCCATAATATTGAACATTGGCACCGTAAACTTAAAACAAACAACTTTCCCCTCGTAGCCACCAGGAGTCATCTCGCACGCACACAATAGAAGGATCAGAATTGTCAAATACTGCCATTTCTTCGCAAGTATGACGCCGAAGAGAAGAATCATCATCGACACGGACCCAGGTAAGAAGACTATGAGAGCTAAAAGCTACTTGCCCCTGCCCCTGCCCCTTCCCCTTCCCCTTCCCTTAATGATTTCATCCGGAGGGCTCCTCGGGACATGCGCGAGTCGCGCTAACGTGAATGGGTTCAAGGGACCGATGATGTCCTGGCAATGCTGCTCGCATTGGCGTCCTCGCCCGAGGACCTCGAAATCATGTTGATCTCAGTCACGTACGGGAACGTAACGCTAGAGAACTGTGTGCGGAACGTCGTGGCCCTCTTCAAAGTGCTCGACCTCGAGATGCAATGGCGCGAGACTCAGGGCAGGCCTCTGGGCTTTGACGTCCTGCGGGCATTCAAGCCTATTGTGGCCATGGGCCCGGAACATGCTCTGGAGGACGAGATGCTTATGGCTGATGAATTTCGTCAGTTTCCTATAGCACCCCAAGAGTAACTTGTGACTGTAATTAATGAAGAGACCACCACAGACGGCACTGATGGACTACACGGTGTCCATGAAGCCGTAAGTTGATAATTACACCCCTTATGATGAGTACTCTATAGGGTTGGACAGCTGATAGACATGGACAGCATCCTCATCTATCGCCCGAGGAAACCTGGAAAGCCTTGTTCAAACATGACCACGCAAGTCCTGATAAAGCGCCATCTTACCATCAATATTTTAAGCCCTCCAAGGCACCTGCGCACCAGGAGATTCTGAGAATCTTGAGAGAGGAGCCAATTGACACGGTCTCTATCTGCGCGCTGGGACCACTGACGAACCTGGCTCTAGCGGCTTCTGAGGACCCCGAGACCTTCTTGAGAGTCAAGGAGGTAGCTGTCATGGGAGGGGCAATTGCAATGCCAGGCAATGTCACACCGGTGGCCGAATTCAACACATATGCCGATGCGGTGGCTACCGCGCGCGTCTTTGCTTTGACCTCTGCTACCCCTTCTTCCACCATGTCTCCTGTACCACAAAGCAAGTCAACACTGCCACCCTACCCAGAGAAACTGTCAAGGAAGCTCAATGTGAGCCTCTTCCCTCTGGACATTACGACAAACCATCTTTTGAACATAAACTATTTCCAGAGCACGATAGCGCCACAGCTGGCGGCTGGCAGCCCACTTGCTACCTGGGTAAACACGTTCATGCAGGGGATCTTCCGACACCTCCTCGTGCGTGATGGCGATGCGGAGGAGCCTGGTCTCTCCCTGCACGACCCACTGATCGTATGGTACATGCTCACGGGCTCAAGCCCAGAGTGGAAGTTGGCTGCGGGCACGCCCGAGGATATTCGCGTGGAAACGTCTGGGCAGTGGACTCATGGGATGCACATATCGGATCGCCGAGGGAGAGTGCGTGCGGATGGGAGAGTCAAGGAGGAGATAGAAGGAGACAAGCAAGGATGGCTGAGCGCAAAGAGGGGGAATAGGATTAACAGATACGTCAGTAGCCCTGGGTTCGACGCATTCGCGCCATACCTAATGACGAGTTTGTTTGGATAGATGGATGGGGAGTCTCGGGAAGGCTATGTCCGGTGGAATAGCAACGCCATAGAGAAGAAAGGACCATAGATGTGTCAGTAGGACGAAAGGCGTGATGGTATCATTCGGCAAAGAGCATACCCTATAGAATATCAAAGACCCTCCATAACGCCGGCAATGCGATTCCATGACATTGCTAGATCAACCTTGATCCGTTTATACCCATGGTGTGCTTAGGTGTGCTTGATCCCACCAATTGCCGAACCCTTGAC
Organism: Xylariaceae sp. X187; assembly: GCA_028637585.1. Classification (NCBI taxonomy): domain Eukaryota; kingdom Fungi; phylum Ascomycota; class Sordariomycetes; order Xylariales; family Xylariaceae; species Xylariaceae sp. X187. The sequence goes on along the minus strand of JAJIZN010000001.1, from coordinate 2,476,986 downwards.
GTTATCCCAGTTGATGCTATTGTCGAGCTCTTCGTCGACTAAACCTACAATGCAAACATTGTCGCCTCGAACGATGTACAGACCGAGGGGAACTGTGGTAGACGGTTCCGGGTCTTCGGGAGTGCGGATGATGCGCTCAATTGCGCCACCCAAGACCTAACACACGTCGGCCGTTAGTCTTTCCCAGCATTGCCTCAGGAGATGCTGTGCGCTAGGGGCGGATAGGTACTATACTATACGTACTAGGTTGGTTTGCTGATCAGAACTTAGGAGCGTACCAACGAGGGTGCGCGAATCGGCCGTGAGGACCAGGACTTTTTCTGCAAGGGCCGAGTTAGCTGAGCCCCGAGTAGGCTTGTGGATGGAAGGAGGACGCGGCGAGGAATGGTGGCGGTGGGAATTGGGAGGGTCTTCGTTTCGTACTATTCATGTAGCTTTGGAGTTGTGACATTTTCGCGTTGGATGATGTCGATGGAGAGAATTGTTGGTTCTTGGATTGACAGATCGACGAGTGGATGGATGGATGGGTGGGCTCGAGGTGTCGGTGATGTTTACCGGTAGAGCGGATCGTGAGGTACCTATGGCGATGGGATGTTCTTTCAGGCGGGAGTTTCGCAAGGTGGGAAATTGTTATGAGGAGCTGAGAACGAGGCTTCTCTTCTTCTGTGATGTAGGTAGGTAGATAGGCTAGGTAGGAATGTATGAGGGAGGTAGATAGGTACGGTACTAGGTACAAGTTACCGCTGAAGGTGGGCTGCGGCGCGGCGTTTAGTTACCTCTTAGGTAGGTACCTAGGTACTTACGCCACAACGCTAGGATACCTGCCCAACTCAGACACCCCACCTTGTCCAAGCACGGTTCACGTCGAACTGCCGGTTATCTACCTAGATAGGTAAGTAGGCAGGCAGGTAGGTACGGAATGTGCCCATAGGTACTAGTCCTGTCCTGTCGTTTCAAATGTGTCTCGGCACGTGAGGTACCTTTACATACATACATAGTACTCGCCTCGTTACGGCGCAGATCTCTAAAAACACTCATGATCTCATCACACTGTCGAACACTGTCCGCTAGACCGGTTATGGGGCCGAAAGCGCTAAATCTCGTCGACTCTGCCCTGAAGTTTATTAAAGTGCCGGTACAACTGCAGTTCTCCGAGTTGGCATCACATCACGGGCTGTCAGCAATAACTAATACAAACTAGCTGCCTATATTACAGACTGCAAATGGTGGTGCGTTGTCGCCCATCCAATGGCATGGATTCCAGCAGAATGACTTGAAACGTCGTTATCCACCACATCCACGTCTTTGACTTCCTACCACGGCCTTTTTGTTCCGTCGTGAGTATGGCGAGAGGAATGGAGAAGTTTCGATACTTTGGTGCACAACCCGTTGTTGGCTGTGATTGATTGTTATTGGTCGTTGTTAACGCCAGACCTTCCGAGAGCAATGACACTCAGAGGCAAGGGATAAGGGATCACAGTCGAGTCAGTCCGCTTCAAGTCCATCAATCATTCACCTCATTCACCAATGAACATGGCTGAAATGGACACCGGGTTCCACGAAGGGACCCCCCTCCCCTTTGACTGACTAGGTTAATAATTGTTTTGTGTTTGCTTTTCCATTCATCTTTCGTCCAACAGTCGCCTTGTGACTCACGTTTGACCCCGAGGACAAAGAAGATAAGGCTGGCCCTGGAATATATAAACGACCGTGCCACCCCCATTCCTCAGGCAGGCCGTAGCAGGAAATCAATCCAACTTCTTCTTCTTCTTCTTCTTCTTCTTCTTTAGACTCGGTCCTCTTCTTCTTCTTCTTCTTCTTCTTCTTCTTCACTTCCCTCTTTAGACTCGGTCTTCTTCCTCACTTCCATTAGATACACTCTTTTTTTCCACAATTTCTGAGCTGGTCTCTTTAGACGATCAAGTCGAGAAAAACGTCAACCAAATCATCCAAGATGAGGTTCACCACTGCTGTCCCCGCCATCCTCGCCTTGGTCGGCGCCACCACCGCCGCCCCGCTAACCGCCAGGGACGACAAGGTCACGGCCGACATCATCGCACGCATCGCGCCGCTCTCTCAAAGCTGCTCGGATACGAACGAGTGCCGCACGAATGTACAGGCCGCACCGTTCATCTCTGCAGCGACAGCGAACCTCTCGACCGGTGCCACCGCGGCTGTCATCGCCCTGACTGCCTTCGAGTCCGCAGACTACAAGTACAAGCGCAACAAATACCCCGGACGCCCGGGTCAGGGCACCAGCAACATGCAGATGGTCAACTACAACATCTTGTATGCGCAGTCCATCCCGGCCCTGCAGAGCGCCGTCGCCCAGATCGGCTCCATCACAACCGACGACCAGCGCAACGAGCTGCTCGACCTCCTCGTCGACGACAAGTACAACTTTGGCTCCGGCCCCTGGTTCCTGACCACCCAGTGCTCCCCGGAAGTCCTCACCGAGCTCGACCAGGGCACCGACGCGGCCTTCTCGGCCTACATGGCCTGCGTCGGTACTGATGTCACTTCTGATCGCTTGGCCTACTGGACGCGCGCGAAGGCGGCCTTCAACTTGTGACTTGGCCCGCGCCCATGTCTTTTGTAAAGGGATCTTTAGATTTTCTCAAAGGGGTGGGTTACCAAGGATGGCGCATGGCGTTCACGGTGGGCTCATTACAAACACCATTACAACACCTACATAGGTAGAGCTCTACCGGTACATCGCGTAGCATTGGGAAAAAAGCAAGGGATCTTAGCAACTCTGGCCGACAAAATGTGAAGGCGAAATTTCGTGCACCATTTCGTTAGTCATGTGTTCTACACACAAAATTATAAAAAGCCTTTTTTTACTTCCCTCCCTTGATTGATTGATCTATTTAAAAGTCTTACCATCGTGTTATGTTCTGTGCTTCTCACGCCTCATTCATCTGCTATTAATAATTATCATCGAGTGCAGATGACTGAATGTATTCGTAGAAGACGGGAAAATACTCATAAAAGGAGTCAAGTTTCTTTTTTTTTCTTTCTTTTTTTTTTCTAATTATCCATAAAATTTCTAGATAAGAAAGAAAAGAAGTAATTATATAACCATCTCCAACACGACACAGGCAAGCGTCCATCACCGCCAGGTGTCCGACCTCGTGACGGCCGTCGCGCAGTTCATCGGCACGGTAAAATTGCGGTTGGGGTCCGACTCCCACGTCAGAGTCCCGTCGCTCGCTACATCGATGTACTTGTACTCGACGCTCTCGCCCGGGGCCATGGGAACCGTGATCTGCCACAGGGGGTTTGCGTCCGTGTATTGCGACGCATTGAGAGGTATGGCCTCGCTGGCCACCCAGGAACCGAGCTCTGGGGCGCTTCCTACGCTGTTATTGCGGGACATGTTAGTGTTGGTCTCGGCGTAATATACCTACCTAGGTTGTTATGTGTTGGGTAAATGAAAATAGCGATTCAGTAAAAAAAAAAAAAAAAGAAAAAAGAAAAGGAGGACAAAGGGTATCAAGGGCTAGGGTTAGGGTTAGGGTTAGGGACGGAATATAGGGGAAAGATAAGAGGGTTATATGATTACATTTTGATTGTTTCGCCGACAACAGTTGTGACGATCTCGTTGAATGTCACAGGGACTGAAGTGCAGTTTGAACCGCTGCCACCACCACCACCGTCGCCGCCGCCTATTCACGCATAATGTGGATCGTCAGCGGCTCGCAAAGTAAGACATGACATGCCGGAGATAGCCTAGATAGATTCAACCCATACTCCCTCCCTGTAAAGCTCCTTTTCGAGGAATTCTCTCCGGGTAGGCTCCGCTAATACGTGCGTTTAGAAAAGGGGAACTGCGCTCACTTACCGCTGCAGATACCGCTACCACCAAGCTGGTCAGTCGGGAATAACACCTTAGGTTCAGGCCCCTGACTCAAAGACAGCGTCCCATCGTCGCCCGTGGCCATCGTTTCGCAAGATACGATATCGGTGAGGTTCTGGTTTGGCGTAAACTCCGTGTAGGAGCTATCAAGCCTAACCGAGTACTCGCTGCCAGCGGCGCCGATGTTTGTGTACACGCCGACGATCTGCGCGCCCGCGGACCCCTTGCGCAGCGCGATGGTCTTGGAGTCCGGGGAGGCCGGCACAGCCTGGTAAGTCACGTACTTCCCATCGACAGCGATGGCGTGGCTGCGGATTTGGTTCAGTTTCTGGATCCAGGGGTACAATTCGTTGTCGGTGGCGTAATTCGAAGTCCATAAGGGCTCGCGGTTATTGGGGTCGCCGTTCCCGCTGAAATGCTGCTCTTGTCCTTGGTAGATTATGGGAATCCCGTCCATGAGAAGGATGAAGGCGATGGCGTTCTTGTCGAGCTCGATGTCGGACGTCAAGGACGCGAAGCGCGGGGTGTCGTGGTTCTCGAGAAAAGCTCCTAGGGTGTTTGTCTCCATTTGGCCTTTCATCGTGTTGATGCCGTTTACTAGGTCGGTCATGGAGCCCGAGGTGGACTGGAAGGCATGGGTCACCCAGTAATATCTGAACTCCTATGTGAGCGAACCTATCTCTACCTAGACCTAGAGATATCGCGCGAAGAAAGAACATACGTAGGATAGTTAAGCGTACCGCTGATGTAATTCAGCCAGTCCGGGAAGATGGACGGATCACCATTATCGGCCTGGGGTCCTCGGGTCAGTTTCCTGTTATGCCATTCAATTCATCGGTTGCATGGCTTAACATACCTCCCCAACAAGGTAACAGCCGGCTGCTTCTTCAAAGGCAGGCCAGAAGTCCTTCTCAACTTCCAGAAGAGTGTCCATTCTCAGGCCATCGATACTGTAAGTAGAGACAAGGTTCTTGATCCAGGCGTTATACGTGTCGCGAATGCCAGAGTCTTCGGTCTTCACATCCGGCAGAGGGACTTTAGTGTCGCCAGACCAGCATTTGATGACCGACTCAGGGTCGTTGTAGTCGATTGGGCAATACGGGTGGAACTGATCAGAGGTGTTGAAGGGGTTAAACTGGCTGAAGTCGACGTCCTCAGGAGCTGAATCCGCTGCAAAGTGGTTTACCACCACGTCCACCATGAGATACATCCCGCGGTCGTGAAGCGCCGCTGAGAGCTGCTTCAGGTCATCCTCCGTGCCGAAATGTGAATTCAGTGAATAGATGTCCTGAGCCCAGTAGCCATGATAGGCATATCTTAAGGCTCAGTGTTAGTTCTTTAGGGTTCTGCATATTTCAGCAGAGTGGACGATGGCTTACCCATAGACTGTCTCAGTGTCCAGATTCTTTACAACGGGACTGATCCATACAGCTGTGAATCCCATCCCCTGGATATCTGTGGTCTCCATTCAGTTTATGTATCTCGCCGTGGTGACAGAAGGCAGCATTAAGACCTACAGTCTAACTTATTAATCAGACCCTGCCTAGATTATGCCAGTATCAGAATCCACGCCTATAAGCAGAATTGAGGCATTCTGCCAATTCAGAGAAACGGGGACGATGCAGTAGGCACGAATAGAATCCACCAGGGACAAAGAAGCTTCAAGTTTGCATACCATGTTCCGCCGCAGTATGAACGAAAGTCATTGCAAGGCGATGTCGAGCCATCCGACCGGGCGAAACGGTCAGTCAAGACTTGATAAATCGACTGTTTACGCCAGTCATCGGTGGACAACGCGTGGACGCCGATGGCGCCAAGGATTGTTACCCAAGCCAATGGTCTCATCGTTGAGAATGAAAAGAAGAAGATGGACAAGCAATGCAAAGTGAATAGAATACCTATGCCGCCGGGGGATGAGCGATTTTTTCTACCCGGAAGACAGGGAGTCTAGCAATAAGCGGTTTAACGTGGTCATTGGTGAAGATCTACACTCTTCATATCATAAGGGGTAGGTAGAGAGAGAGAGAGAGAGAGGGAGGGAGTGAGTGAGAGAGGGAGGGAGTGAGTGAGAGAGGGAGTGAGTGAGTGGGCCAAGGTTGGCTCCCTTGGTCTGGGTGCATCGCGTTGTTCCGCTCGGGCGAAAAGAGCAAACATTGGAGTGGCACCTCGTAGGTTAGTTAGAGTGATACTTACCGATACTTACCTACTACTCTCATGGAGTCTTCAATTCTCCAATTTCCCCCTCTTCAACCTGTCACATGTGAGGTTGAGATGTGATTTTCCACCCGAGCCAGTAACCTTATAAAACTCCGCCTTTACCGCTAGACATGTCACTTTCTCGGAGACCTAAAAAGCTGCCACCGGGAATTTGCGCCTAGAAAGTTCGAAGGCTGACCTCTAGTCGTGCACCAGAGGTATTGTGTTATGGAAATACACTTCCCGATGTCATATAGAACGGCCCGACTTTGGGATGGACAGGAGCGAGCTTCAAGGCCGTTGCACTAGGTACTCTATCTAGGTGGAAGAAGCTGGACTAACCACTTTGGGTATTGATCTTTACGCGCCATAGTGGGAGTGAGAGTTGCAGAATTCCGATCGTGTTCTCGATTCACATGCCGAGAAGCCAAAGATGGAATTATAGAAGAGGGAACTGGAGACGTCATGATAAATCTGCTTCCTTATAGGTGGATATTGGCAAGATGGCCGGTCAGTAATAGGTGACCTGCCGTCCGGGTCCGCTTCCACATACAGTATCGACACGCTCGGCATTTTGACAGGACCGAGCGAGAGAGGCAAATGGTAGGATACCTAGGGAAAGTGCACAAGTATGGGCCAATGATTGACCAAGTGCCGTGCCAGAAGCCGGCATTCCCGCGCCTAGTGGCTTTTAGACCGGTTGAGTACCATCTAGGAGGCTCCGATTCAACCGGAGGCGCGTGGTTAAATTGGTTCCCTTCCCCATGCGGGGGAATAGCTCCAGGGCGGAGGCTTGAGAGCATCGAATCAAGGTTAAACACTTCACCTGCGTTCACTCGCGATGATCTCGCGTATATTAGCGATGTGACAAATGATTACTGTTAGGGGAGAAGGGATCATTATATTCAAGTATTTCAGAATACTACTGGTTTTTGAGAGCTGGTACGCACCAGCTCTATTCCACCAGGACGCTTATATATCCAGACCAAAGTCGCTTTTTCTGTTCTCTTCGACTTGCGCGCGTTGGTCATTAAATATCAATATGTGCGATACGAAAGAACCCAGTCCGATCAAGGATTAGGCGCGTTTGTGTTCATGAAGGAGTATGGTCCGTTGGGCCGTGATGCATGTTGTGATGCTTGCTGTGATGCTTGCTGTGACTGCTGTTCAGGGCTCCCTACGAAGAACCCAAAGGCCTGGTCTGGCCAGGTCGCCACTTGCGCGAGATTATCGAGCGCATCCTGTGTATATGTCAGTCATCTCCTTAATGTTTTTTTTTTTTTGGGGGGGGGGGGGTTAATGATACGAGATCCCTTACCCAGTCGAAGCTATCATCAGCAGCCGAATTGGCATTGTTGCGCAGACCGGTGAACATCGAGAACGGTGATGCTGAATTGTAAATTGCGTCCATATTTGGCTGTAAATCCGGCATCGTAGAGAAGCCCATTTCAAGGTTAAGGTCAAGGCCGGGGAATGTAGTTCCGCCGGGGGAGTAGAAGGTACCATTCGGCGTCAACCCCTCAGAAAGCATGTCTAGTGTCATAGCTGCTGGCTGTTCGAACGGCACGCCAGAAGTCGCGGGAACGCCAAGTTCATTTTCTACCAGGCTTGGTAATTTCTCTGTCTCCTGTCGTGGCGGATCCGGGTTTTTTATCTTCTCTAACATGATTCTGAGAATATTTGAAGCCTTGAACGCCTCAACAGAATCCTGCGACATGCTTGACCAGATATCTCGCACATCTTCCAGCGTCTTGATCATTACCTGGCGTTGCTCGGGCGTCCAGAAACGCGTGTCTTGTGAGTCTGTCGGATTGCCAACCCCGGAGGCGGTGTGGCCATGGTGCAGATCCATCATCACCAACATCGTGGGTAGCAATGTGTCACCCGACGTGGCTGAAATGAACCACTTCATCGTTCGAAATCGGCCAGTTGGCTGGCATTCGCGGTAAATGGACTTCAGATGGTTGAGCATTGCCAGCGATGCTTCGATAGCCCGGCGGCGGGAATAGGCGTACCGCGGATTTTGCCTAGCCTTTTTCATGTGTTTTCTGTGCAGCATACACGTGACCTTTTGACACAAGAGGTCCAGGTTGTATCGCGCAATAATGAGGGTGACAGGGTCGTGAGACCCATCCAGTGGCTGGATCTTTAGATGTGGGGGGAGGTCGTCTATAATCTCGCGGAGTTTTCGATCGTGTTGCAGAATCTCATCATACGGCACGCCCTTCCCCACGCGAGTGACTGCTTGGAGGATATTACCAAACTGAATAGAAAGTCTGGACTTTGCTATCATGTACGCTATTGGCGTAGGCTCTGTATTTGGTCGCGAAGGGGGTAAACTTTTCGAATTCACCCCAAATTCTTCGTCAAAAATGTTGCTTGGAAGCTTCGTATCCGTGTGGTACTCATAGATCATGTTTGGTAGCGACACCTAAAACATTGTCAGAATCTTGTAGAACTGTTGAATCTACATGGAGGTTTACCTGGTAAGAAAATAAGATGTCGGCCATGCGCAACATCGACCATGTCCGTCGCCTCATCTCCCCCTTAAATGGCGAGATGGATTGAAACCATTCTGGGTCTCGGTGGTAGCCCATGCGAAATGCTATCCTCGTAATGACCGAAGTGATAAGCCACAGGCCAAGGTCCGCGTCCCAGCGGGATGAGTATTCGCCGAAAAGATATAATAGCATCGTCTCGACTGTATACTCTACTGGCTTGGTGTAGTCGGCCGCGACAAGGCACTGCACAGTCCGTAACCGATAGTTAGCCGCCAAATCTAGAGATCTTCCTCTCCACTCCGGAGGTTCATCTCCAACTTTGTGATAACTGAGCATGGCGAGGCACAACATGGAATACAACATTCCTATCCACATGATGGGTGAACTCGACGGATTCTGCCAGTGAGCACGCAACTGCTGCTGAAAGGCTGGCCCATGTACTATACTCGCCGCCGTGTCTAGAGAGTTGAAATATCGCGACACTAGCGTGGTAATTGCAGCCTTGGGGGGTAATTCGGCCCTTAATTCCATTTCGGATGCCTGCGGCGCGGAGAGCAAAAATACTGGGGAGTTCTTGGCCGTGGGCGGTTTTGAAGACATAACCCTGCGATAGCCGTCCTCTAGATCCTTCTTGTGTGAGGCGTAAAAGTTCTTCACTTCGGTCACATCGGCTAGGAGAGTGTGCCAATGCTCCTGTCCGATGTACGTCGATTTGCCCTGATCCGTGTCAACTTTCAGGACCCCCAGGGACTCTGCGAGATTGCTGTCCACGTCTATATCACTCTCCTCGCCGTCATCCCTCATTTCCCCATCGTCGTCTCGATCGAGTCGTGCTGAAGAAGTGCTGCCGGCACTCGGGGGGGTTGTGACGGGTGCAGTCCGGGATGATGTGGCTTCCGATGCGGCGGCAACAGTCGGTGGGTCAATATTGCCGCCGCCGTGCATCAAACTCAGGACTAAACCTTCTAGACGGTCAATACGATTCTGCATATCATCGGGACTTGCATTTGCCTCGGCGTTGTTTCGATTCTTCCTGCGGTTAGATGGCGTCGCGTAAACGCATGATTGCGCATCACCACGCCTGGTGCAGTTATCACAACTCGGGGCGCCCCTATTACACTTCAATCTGTGTTTTGTTAGCGTATTCCCTGGATCAAGACAGAAGGGATCAGTGCTCAGGTGCGGAGATCTAGGCGGGCAAAGCTTGCTTACTTTCTGGTCCGGCATGGGTAGCAGCTAAGGGGTACTCGATTTCTCCGTCTGACTACTCGGAATTGCTCGTCGAACGACTGCCCCCCAGAAGAAGCCGTAGCTGAAGGAGGTGTGGGCGTCATTGTGTTGAACGGTCGGCGTTTTTCTCAACGTCGTTCTCGAGTGGTCCCTCTCGTATCGCGTCCTGCAAGCTGGACTGAGGATAGTTGAAGTTTACCAAGAGCTTGCGGCCCACGCTCTAAACTCGACAGTGGCCTCACGATGCACCCAACAAAAGACACTGAGGCGTCAAGATTCAGAGAGTCGGTGCAATGAGTTGAATTGGCTATGGGCGGTACACGGACATCGAATGAAGCTAAAAGTAGGAGTTACAAGATCGAGAATAGAGGTTGAGATCGGCGAGAAGAGATGGACGGTTCAGTAATAGTGGCGTGAGCGCGGTTCGTCGACGCAGTCCGATGATCAATAATCGTTATCGCAATGGGCCCCGGTGCAGAAAGAGACACAATGTCAGGGATCGCCAACGCGAATCGCAGCGCTGTGCTCTGTAACTCGTGCGCGGAATCTCCAAAACCCCAATGCGTCCAGGCGACAGGAAGCTTGAGCGGCACGAGGGTGTTTAACCAGAGCAATTCGACTCTGAGCTGTTTAACCAGAAACTAAGATTGGACAAAGGTGGTGACGGTAGAAAGAAACAGAAAGAAGAGGATATCGAGATCGCGCAAGGTTGTGCTAATAAATGAATTGTGAAAGTTCTTTGCTCATTAGCATAGGGATGCATGTAATAAATGTAGGTACGAAATAAGTTGTTGGAGTTGGAGTTGGAGTTGGACCATAAGATTGGCACCATACCTACCTACACCACCAGTCTCCAGATGGATCCTGGCGGCGGTGGCGGTGGGGTGAATACTAGTTAAGTACAAAAGTCAAACCGCCGGGATCTTGTTGAAGCATTCCGCGCGCTAGACAAAGGCGGGAACTCTACCTACTTAGACAAGAGTACTAACTAAGTAGTTACTTACTTACCTATGTAACTAGGGTGCGCTATTACCTATTAGGCTATTACTAATTAGCAAGGACAAGGACAGTATGAATGTTAACGAACCTACAGAATACACCAGTGTATTGCCCGATGCTCCGCATGGAATGCACTGTATGGAAATGCCTGAAATACAGTGCATGTAGCAGTGCAAAATACGGTATCTAGACCAACCGGTGTATTTGGAGTGTATTTTGAGTGTTCCGAGTTTTTGGGTGCTTATCTAGGTACCTAGGCAGGTACAGTACACCGCTGATGTATGGAGCTGTTTTGGGTACTGATGTGCTGTTGGACTCGATTTCCAGCGCCCAAGGCACCTACCAAAGGTACCTATAGCATCTGCGTCTAGGTACCTTAGACTAGATAGGTACTGTGTACCTCATTGAGCCTTTTGCAGCCCGACTCCGGCAGACCGAGCAGCGACGCTTACCAAAAGTCGTCTCACCTTCACGTTGTGACTCATTTCTCCAAGTTCTCCCACCAGGACCTACTTAGATAAGTATGATGGCCCTACTACGAACGAACCTGCCTACACTATAGTTAGGTATCTAGCTCTTGTCATCAGTCCTTCAGAGGGTTGACTATGACTCAATTCATCACAACTTATGTGGTCTCGATACCTATCCTGCACTATCCTGCACTCATTGATTTCATGTCTCCCATTCTCAAACAACAGTTCGAAGAGCAGGACTAGTACTTAATATCACGTTGGATTCTGGAAACCCTACTTATTATATATATAATCTACTTTACTATGCACACCCGCTTTTCATTTTGAACTTTTTAGCACCGCGATTCCTCGACATGTTGCTTTGATTCGATACGACGACTCGATACGGCGCTATGTGTTGATCCGACGTGTCCTCTGCATCCAGCTTCAGCCTGAAAGGGCTCGATGACGGCTTACAGGATGGGTGGTTAATGCAAGCCACTTGGATTACTGCGTTTAGGAATGTTGAAGCTATTGATATTGCCGTTTACCCAATCAAAGCGGTGATGGGTTGTGATCTACGAACAACCTCAAGAGTCGATACTACACTGCAGACTACCCGGTAGGCTTCAGGGGGCTCGATACCCGAGGGCCGAAGGATTCGGGCGCCCCACAGCGTCAGCATTAGCCACGAGCCTGCGACGGAGTACCGGTAGTTTACCTAGCTCCTTTCTTGTAGGTAGGTATTTCGTTCAGCTTTGTTCCGCTAGGAGCTGTTACCCATCCCTAACACTCACTTGCTTCAAGATGGAATGATACCTGGATGATACCGCAGAACTGCGCGTTGCCCGACTAGTCAGCTGCTCTGGACGGGTTTATTAGCACCGTTCTTGACTCCCGCTTGATCAACAAACTCTTGACGGAGCGTACCAGCGCCAGCGCCATGGCAGAGTGCGAGGCCAGGCGATCCTTGTTGCCGAATGCGCAAAACACCCAATCCCAGGGTGTTGGATTTGGCGACGAAGCGCATCAGACACAGGCACTTGACGGTATCGGGATGGCCGGGGGCCGTATTTCCCGTATTTCCAGCGATGAAAACCGGCTTTTCGGAGAGGCGACGCCGCAAACCCGCCGAATAGGATGGTCGTTCGCCGGTTTTTTCGCATTGTCCGTTCTTGTGACATTCTCCCTGGCCGGCGTTCTCCTATCTCTTAGTCCTTTCAACACAGCAAGTAATAATCACATTACTGAACCACAGGCAGATGACAACCCCCCGCCGCCACCACCGCCGCCACCACCACCACTACAAACTTTCCACCCCAGTGAGAAATATGTCCTGGATCCCACTTGGGACTTTCTCGCCCCTAACCAGGTTAGAGAATACGAATGGACCATCACTGACGGAGAGGGCAGTCCCGACGGCGTGCGGAGACAAATGATGCTGATTAACGACCACTTCCCTGGGCCCCTGATCGAGATGAATGAGGGTGATGTTATCGCTGTCAACGTGATAAATAGAGCATCAAATGCCACTTCGCTGCACTGGCATGGCATGTTCCAAAATGGAACGAACTGGATGGACGGCGCTGCTGGCGTGACTCAATGCCCCATCGCCCCTGGACAGTCCTATCAGTATAAATTCAACGTGACGGGCCAATCTGGTACATGTAAGCTAATATCCCCCCTAGAGAGGCATCCGGGTGTCTCCGATACCGTCTCTAAGGTAAATCTGGCTGCCTCAACGGACTAACGCGTTTGGGACAAGACTTCTATCATGCTCACCAGGGAGTCCAAGCTCTCGATGGTCTCGTGGGGCCGATGGTGGTTCATAATCGTCGAGAAGCCGAGGAAGCGCCGCTCTCTTACTCGTCCGACCGCGTTGTTATGCTACAAGATTGGTTTTATGATCCAGCAAGTGGTATGATGCGAGATGCGATGTCACCCGGCGTGGAGGATGCACCTATGCCAAACACAGCATTGATGAATGGAGTCAATCAAGCAGTGTGCTCAGATCACCCTGATCGAGAATGCGCCGAGGTAAAAGCCGCGTCTTTGCCCAGTTTACAGGTGGCGCCTGGCGAAAAGCATCGGCTTCGTTTTATCAACGCAGGCGGTTACTCCTGGTTTCAAGTTGCCGTCGATGAACACAGCGACTTACAAGTTGTCGAGGTGGACGGAACCACCGTCGAGCCAGTTTTAAGCTCGTCTTTAATTCTTTCACCCGGACAGCGTTACAGTGCCATCCTGAACGCGGATCGTGAAGAAGGGGCATTCTGGCTCCGAGCCAGCACGATCATGTCATGCCTGGCGGAAGCTAAGCTCCCCGAGAACGGCATAGGTGAAGCCAAGGCTATTATTCGCTATTCGAATAAACTACAGACCCGTCATGGCGACGATGAGGATGAGGATGAGGATCAGGATGAGGAAGACGATATTGACCTGCCCCAGACGACATCTGAAATGCCTTACATCCCAATCTGCCGAGACTTGAGCTCGACTACCTCCTTGAGGCCTTTGCTTCCACGGCCGGCACCAGAAGTTGCAGACCACTCGTGGTTGTTCCGTGTGAACCTCGCCATTGGCGATTGGCGTCTCCAAAGGGGGTTTTTAAACTCGTCGTCCTTTCGACCGAACTTCAAATACCCCACCTTACACCGGGTGCTGGATGGGCTTGCCCAAAACAACCAGTCTTTCGCCATAGAAGGCGTCAACACGGTCGCGTTTGACGCTAAGTCCGAGTTAGTCATATCAAACAGTAAGCTGGAGACCGTTGATGTTATTCTGCAGAGCATAGACGAGAAGAGTCACCCGTTCCACTTGCATGGAACGAAGATGTGGGTTTTGGGGGTAGGTCACGGTTACTTTCCGGGCTACGAGGCATTGAACTTCCTACCGGAGGGGAAGGGACTCCTCGATGCCTCAAATACGACTATGGTCAGCAATCCTCTTCGTAGGGACACGATAACCGTCGAGGGTTTCGGATGGACTCTTGTCCGATTTGTAGCCGATAACCCGGGCGTGTGGCTGTTCCATTGCCATGCGATATGGCACTCGGAGTCGGGGATGGGAATGCAGTTTGTTTTTAGGGTAGACGAGCTGCGCGGTCTGCAGATTCCGGATGAGTCGCGTAGGCTTTGTGAGGCGCCGGAAGAGGAGCTGCAGAAAGGGGCGCCGCCCAAAGATGAAGTATTCTTTGGCGCTGGACTTGAACGGCGTCGACCACGTAATCGGACACCTCACCTCTTATAAGTGCAGGTATAATACTAAAGTTCTAGTACCTAGGTAGCTCCTCTCTACATAGTAAACCCTTTCACTGGCAGTGTGCAGTAGGCAGTTACTTAACTCGTTGGTTTACTACGTAGGACTTTCATCGTGAGAATACGGGTCCGTTCTGGGCTGTGTGGATAGTAGTTAGACGCTACTACCCGTACATAACGGTGCCTAGTTGGATAGGCAGTAAAATCATCCACCTACACGTGCTGCACGTGTACGTATCGAGTAGTGTACACTTAAAAATCTCTCGGCTTACCGTATATGGCTAGGTAGGTTAGGCTACATGTAGTCTACTAGTATTAAACCCAATGCTAAGGCTTCTTATCTAAGTAAGAGGTAGTTAGATAGTTAGTTAGTTACCTAGGTCAGCGCGTCATTCTTGGCTCAAAGTCACGCATTCTAGGTAAGTAGATATTACAGTATTAGTGACTCTAGCGCCACCTTAGGTACCTAAACTCTGCGAGGTGTTTTGCCCATCACTGGCACCCTTTACTTAGATATCTGGTAGTTAATTACCTACCTATCTATCTAGGTACTGTAGCCTGGATAAGATACCTATTGGCCTGATGCTGCCTTCTGAGAATAAGGCCTTAGGCGAGCACAGCAAGCCTCAGTGAGAAACAAGCTTCCTATGTAACCTAGATCGATGAATTCTCCGTACAGACCGTATAGAGAGCTCAACTGCTTCCACGTGCTCTTTTCAGAGTCTTGGCCGCACGACTACGATCCCTGACTTAACTAACCTACCTACACTACAACCCTCCGAATTGAAGACACCACCATTCATTCCAGTTCATCCCGCGGCGCCTTTGGACTCGGCCTTCAGTAATGAGTATATGCCTGCCTAGGTACTTAGGGTAGGTACCTAGTGGGTAGTGAGGGGTCTCTTACACTCCCCTCCAAAGTTCACAGTCTGTGGTCTGCTAATCAGGGACGCCATCGCGGCGACGATGATTCGATGAACGCCACCTGGTGGATAGTTAATTACTTGTCCAATTGGCGGGTAACGGGCCGCCTGAAAACCCTGATTTGCGACCCGTGGCATCCTCCTCTTCTCTACCTGGAGTACCATTTTGCTTGCTGGTCCTTCAATCATCAATGACGACAATCAATCAATCAATTCAGCTCAGCAGACCGCCAATTCCCTAGTATGTCACCAGCTAACCATAGCTACGTATCTACTGCCAACTGGGCAACTAGAATAATAACCACCGGGATTGAACATGTATGTTCGTCTCATTGGCGGAATTTCTGACCAGTTCTTCTATATCGTACGGTCCTTGCTGTCAACAGAAATGATGGAGCCGGCCAAGACCTCTTGAGAGTTTTTGGTAACCCTTAATAAGAGGTGAAAGTGTGTGAGCGCTAATATCAATCGCTCCATTCTCCGACCTGTCAGCTCGGCCTCCGAAGGATCAAAAGCGGAGTGCGTCATCGCAAATCTATCTGCTGCGATCTTTTCATATTGTCCCGACTCCCAAGGTCCTTGGACATTCTAGACTCCTAAGGTCCTTGGACATCAAGGGTTGATGCTGTCTTCCACCAGGTTGATCCGTCGGACTGACTCGAGTCGGTGAACTGCTTTGTGTTTATTCTGCATATATATCCAGACCGAGTTCACTTCTTGGTGCAATTCTCAACTCGCTTCTCTGCTTTACCCTCCATCCTTTCACACCCGCTTGAGACGAGCACCATGGAATCCGAGGATGAACGCGAAGAGATGGCGCCAGATGTCCAGTCGGGCCTCACTCGCTCCCAGGCCGTAAATCTATACATCAGCCATACCTTTTCGACATGGAACGCTCGTGGCTACGAGTTCGCTGCTGTGGGTGATCAGCTCGAAGCATGTGGCCCGGGATGATGACGCTGATGGCCCTTTAATGCAGATTCTCTTCACGACTGCCGCATACCCAAATACGCTCGAAGCAGCAGCTCTGCGGTAAGCGACGGCGTTGGCGTTGGCGTGGCCTAATGACTCTCATGGCTCCCATGACATCTGACTCTGACGATATAAACTCCAGAATGATCATCGTGTACATTGCCATGATCCTGCTCTCCAGCTCCGTTGGTCATTGGGTTGAGCGGTCGCAGGACCGGTTGCGAACACTTGTGTCGACCATTCTCTGCAACCGAGCATCCGTCATCCTGGGATCGTTCCTCTGGATGCTGATCCTGAGCCAAGAAAACTTGCTCGGTGAAACGCCTGCTTCTGCGCCGCCTCGGTTTGTGCTTCCGCGTAACGACACCCTTAAGGGCATCATTTTTTCCGCCGCAATCACGCTTGGCATCATTGAGCGGCTCAGTGCGTCGGCGAATCTTATCTCCATGGAGCGAGATTGGGTCGTGACTGTTGCCGGGCCTACAGGGCACCCATACGGCTTGAGCAACTTGAACGCGGTTATGCGACGCATCGACCTCGTCTGCAAGTTGCTGTCCCCTATCTTGATCTCGATCATCATCTCTGCGACGGGGTCTGTGCGTATTGGCGTGCTATACACAGGATTCACAAGCCTCATAAGCATACCGATAGAATTCATCTCCGCTAAGCGCGTATGGAATGGCAGCCCGGTCTTGCAAGTCCCGAAGGCAATACCCCCTTCCATATCAACACCTGGTTCTGCTTCCCCAGAAGAAGAAGGGAGATCTATGAGAATCAGATCTTTGCTGAGAGGACTGCACCGGTACTTCGAAGGGCTTAAAATGTATTTCACCAGCGCCGTCTGGATCCCATCGGTCGCCCTTGCGATGCTTCACTTCAACATGTTGACTTGGCGCGCAACTTTCATCACATACCTGATCAATATCGGCTATTCACTGAATGTGATTACCATTGCACGGGCCATTGGCTCGATGTTTGAGATTACCAGCACAGTCATCACACCTCGAGGCATCGTGTATTTTGGCAGAACAGGCCAACGACTCAACGTGGCTCGCGATGAGTCAGAAGTCAGTTTGCTACAGGGGGAGCGTCAAACTGAAGAGCTCGCCAACGATGCTCAAACCATGGTTGGTCTGCAGCGGCTAGGGTTATGGGGAATGAGCAGCCAGCTTATCACTACGGTCAGTACAGTTCTATACAACTACCACCTGGCCACAAGATATCCCGCGATACACTAACTGGTGTCAAGATACCCGTCGTGCTAGCCATCTGGGTCATCTCCGCGCAGCGTAATCAGGGGGACATCGGAGACTTTTCCTTGGGCAAGACGCATCAGCTCAACATTGGCTGGAGCGTGTTGCTATTCTCGTTTCTGGCGTTCTCGCGTCTCGGCGTCTGGATATACGACCTCACCACACAGCAGATAACACAGACCTTGCTACCTAAGACTCAGCGCTCAAGTTTTGCTGGCGTTGAGAACTCAGTTATCAACGTGTTCGAGGTCATGGGCGCCGGGGCCGCTATCGCATTCCCCCGAGTCGAGCAATATCCATGGCTTGCACTTGCTAGTCTGGTTTCCGTAGCGATGGCTTGGTGTCTCTATTCTGCGTGGGTGCGGTCTCAACGGGGCCATCTTGTCCATTGGGAGAAGATCTGCCATATGCCGGGTGAGAGGTCTTGAAGAGGACATGCTGGCGTCCAGAAGATGCACAACTGCACACCGTTTTGCTTGTGAGTTGATTGGTACCTTTGTTTTCTCATATTATGTTATGAGTTGGCACATGATTGAGTTGCAGGATACCTGAACAAAGATATCCTCGCCTAATGATATCCTTCCGATGCGAACCTATCTTTTCAAGTAATGTAGGTAGGTAGGTAGGTAGGTAGGTAGGTAGGTGTAGTCACCGGCGGTCTTGAAATACGGCGTCATAGGTAGCTACAGAAGTCATGATGATCCATCCCCGTTGCGAGCCTCCTTCCCGCTTCCAGATGGTTGATTAATTCCTTCTTTCCCGCCACAGAATCAATCAGAAACATTGAAGAGAAACAACGAAATGGTCTGTCGAACCGCCAAACTGCCCTTTACAAATCATACAACGTCATGGACTACCTATTTTGCGCCAGGTCAAAGTATTAGAATCTGGATTTCAATATCGCATTTCATTCTTCATTGCCACATTATATTCCTTCGATCGCACGCTTCACGTGTCTTGTTTTAACGCCCGAGTCTCCCGGACCGGGCTACAGCTTCAGCATCAGGTTCTTACCTCCTTTATCACATCGACATACACTTTTCTTGCAAATCTCTTCTATCAAATTCAGTGTCCCAAAGTGTCTTCTATATCGTACATTGTGTGTATCGCCTCCTGAACCCCATTCTCGGGGGATCGAGCCTTTGCCATTACATCCTCACTGGAGTAAGTCACCGTCTAACATACACAGACGCTGGTCTTACTGACTCACCGTGGCTCAAGTTGACATGTCATACGTCAAGGCCTTCCAATCTCTTGCCTTTTACTTACTTTCCTGCTCGCCCTGCTACAGAGAGATAGAGAAGCGCCAAGTCAAGCACGCCGCCAAGAAGCAGAAAATGGAAAAGGCCAGGGAGCGTGAAGATAGCGACGGGGTTCTCTATCAGCAGCCGGCTGCCTTGGCCACAAACCCCTATTAGTTGGAGGAGTTCAATAGTAAGCAAGCCGCCCCCCCTCCCCCCCTTTGTTACCTCTTTCGCCCTGGAGATATCGCTCGAGATAATCAGTCGTTACTAAGGGGAAATGAACACCACAAGTGGGACCTCATACAGATCGAAAGACTCGCAAAAAGAGTATTACCGGAGCAAGTCAAAGCGACAGCCAACAATACCCGACCGGGCCCAGCCATGATGTCCCTAGCCTACGCGCTGGAAGTCTCGCTGGCACTACAATCATCAACGTTCCTTCACACGCTGACTCTACTCGCAACAACACTCTCAACCCTCGCAATGCCAGCCGGTCTGCCAGTATCGCCATTAAGACGAACACAACAAACCTTGACAGGGGAAGTTTCCGCAGTGACAGTAGTCATAATCGCCCCATCCTCCCTAAGAACCCGACTGATTCTGCCATCGGGCTGAACCAAGATCCCGACTCGAGCATCGGAAGCAGCGGCAGCAGCGACAGCAGTTCGGACGGCCACAAATGCCCCATGCTCACCAAGGCGGCTCTAGGTTTAGTCGGAAACCGCAAATTGAGGGCCCGCAGCGGTAGTTGGGAAACGATAATGTGGTCAGGAAGCGAATCAACCGCTTCGCCAACACCTTCAGAGACTTTTTACGAATATATGCGCCAGGAACAGTGTGAAAAGGTAAGGAGAGCTCAGAATCTCCCGAACCAGACTTTCTTGAATCGTGCGTGTATTAACGCCTGATTCTTACATCAGGACAAGCGAGAACAGGCCGATCACAAAGCCGCAAAGCATCTGGCACGGGGGAAGTCGACGAATACCCTCCCGTCTTTAGAGCGCAGCGAAAGTAAGTCCATGATGGCATCATCGAGGGGATTGGACTGGCTATTATGCATTGCTGCTAATCATGTGTTTTGCAGATGAAGACTGGTTCGCCCCGAAACATCCCCCAGTCAATGATCTCCATCCGCCTATCTTGAGGCAGCCGATGCGAAGGAGCTCCTCACAGTGGATGGTGGCGCCGCCGCCGCCAGCAGAGGTCATGGAGCGCATATCATGTCGCGAAGTCTCTGGCAACGGGGCTTCAGGTCAAGGTTCTATCACACCGAGCCAGACGAGTTCGTATATCTCGCACGGCGACGGCCACTCGAGTTGCTCGACTTTGCAGCAGCTGGTCCAGACGGCGCTTCACATTGATAGCGATAGTTCGGCGTACTCGCAAGGAGACTCGGGTGAGGATGGATCGCTGCGGTCATCTAAAGATCACGACCCTGCTCCGCCTCCGACTGATGAATCGTCTCGGATACGGTCTAAACAACCCCATCGACCGGCGGACTTGGAATATTTTTTCCCTGATAAGTATGACGCTCCCGACAAGAAGTAATTAGAAACGGTATCGTTTTTTTGGTTTTTTTTTTTGAATCTTGTTTATTGTGTTCATTCTTCGTCTGCTTTTCTGGATAAAGCTTAATAAGCTTTATTTTTTTTTTTTAAGAAAAAAAAAAAAAAAAAACTCTTTTCTTTTGCGCTCGTTGGGTACTTTTTATGCCAAGTTTCATGACGTTTGGTGCATGAGACAAACTTGGATTTGCTGTACATGCTCAGAACGACGGTAGTGATTCTTTTGGGGGTTCGGGTCAAGGTACCTTTTTTTTTTCTTCCTGGTTAGGGGAGGGAGGAGGGAGGAGGGAGGAGGGAGGAGGGAGGAGGGCGGCCTTCACCACTTACCAAAGACGACCAATATCAAACTCGCAAGAGTCACAATACCACCGAAAAAAGCGAAACTGCAAACATTTGGTATTCCTTTGCTTGTATTCAGATGGGTGATGTGGTGAAGCAAGCCCCTGAGGACACTGCGCAGTCCGCAGACCAAATTCTATCAGGATCTACAATTATTACCGTCTACCAAGTGTCCTCTCCCCAAACCACAACATCAACTCCTCGGTCCAGAAGCAGTCAAGATCACCCATTCCCGTCTATGCCGCATTGCCCCGTCATTATCATTATCCCACAAACATTAGCAGTCCCAAACCATAACCAGACTCTCTCTAGCTAAAACGCGCATCGGAATGCAGGATCAAGACGAGAAAAAGAGAAAGAATAAGTTCGTAAACTTTCAAGTTTCGTGGACAATAGTGGTCGACCTACGACGAAAAGTAGAAGACGGTAAAAAGGACGACGACAAAAGAGGCGCAGAGCATGTCGCACAGCACAATAGGAGCGGCGCCCTCGTGGGAGGCGGTGGGCGAGGTAGCGGCGGTCGTTCCGGACGGGATCGCACTGGTACCGGTGACATCGGAGCTGGATGGAGTGGGAGCGGAAGAAGATGAGGAAGTGGACACGGCATTTGCGCCCTCACAACTAAGATCGAACAAGGGCATCGTAGACGTGTTGCTGATGATACCGAAGCTCGGGTCAGGCGTGGCGGGATCTGCATCTCGGAGGGTATACCACCTAGATAAAGAATCAATAAATGGGATTATGTCGAGCAAGACTCGGGGGATGTCTGGTTATCTATCCGTGCGTGTACTATTGCTAGTGACAAGAGGATTTTTCGATAACGGCGGTCTGAATGAGTTGTACTTACCAGACGTTTGTTTTACCGAACATGGAACATCCAACCGTCTTCCAGTATTTCTCGGCATTCTCGAGAGACGCGACTGAGTCGCCGCTAGTCTTTCCACTGACGGGATGACCTGTCTCCGTGACCCAGACAGGCTTCCCGCCGGCAACTGCCTGAGTTCGGTCAAGAGCAGCCTGGAACAGCGCGTTGCTCTGACTGATACTGTTGGGCATGGTGTTTTGGAAGTACGGATAAGCGTCCATTCCGACCCAATCGACGGCGTCCACGACCTGGTGGTTGGAAGCATTGTTCCAGTCCGACCAAGTATCAACATGGCCGAGTTGGGCGCCCTGCAGAGCAGTACCAGCGATGGTGTCCTTGACCTGTTTGATGTACTTGACGAGGACGTCCGGGCCTGTACCAACGTTGGACCCGGCGGCAATGCCCTGGGGCGAGTTTCGGTACAGGTCTTCGCTACCAATCGAGATACCATCGACGATCTTGGCCAGGTCGGGCCCGTACTTCTGCACGGCCGTCTTGAGTGCAAGGATTTCGTTGGAAAAAGCGGCATCCCCGGCTGAAGCCCACAGACCTAGCAAAAGCGAGGTCTTGGTCTTGATGGCGGCGGGAATGGCAGAGATGGGATCAGGATCGCTGGCAGTTCCGGCTTGCTGTGGGAAGATACATGACATACATTAGCTGTGCTTCTTTTCAGGCTTAATGCTTAATGGTAGAAGACCGGCAAACAGATTTGGACGAGTGGTGTATGTGAAAGCGTGAAGAAGACGTACCACCATGGTGTAGAGGCGAGCGCTGGTGAAGCCCTTGGCGCCTTTGAGATTGGCGGCGGCAGTGAATTCAGTCTCGAAATCGGACTGCATCTTGGCGGCTCCGCTGGTGAAAGTAGAACCGTAGTTGAAACCAAGCTTCGCGGCAGAAGCCGCGGAAACGAGCGCGGTGAGGACTGTTGCGATGCGCATGGCGACGATGAGGCGAGTCGGAGAACCTAAAGGCCAGAGAATTCGGTCAAGAAAATACACAATATGGATGTAGCTTGAGTTGGCTGCCTGAATGGAAGCGGTTTGGCAGAGAGGTATGTTACTGTTGGTAAAGTTTGTATATTTTCCAGCCAAAAGAGGTGGAGAGGAAGCGGGAAGAGGATGTGATTCACCAACGTACAAAGATTGGATAAAGAAGGCAGTCACGACACAGACACCCAGGTAGGTAACAAAGTGCGAAGTGCCGTCCCTGAAGTTTTACTGCCTCTAGGTATCGATAGATAACCGAGGAGAAAGAGCAAAATATATACGATAAACCAGTTTTAAAGATAACGATAAATTCAATAGCGATGTTGGCAACGCGAGACGGGACCACGTTCATTCTTTCGGTTCCTACCGATGGACACATTGGCAAATGGTTATCATGTGCGAATTATGAACACATCTTGGGATCTCTGCTTTCATAATGTGAACAAACAACATCAGATGATCCAAGTTATCCAGGGCACAATGTACTTTCAAGCACGGGCAATGCCATTCTAATACCCAATAACTTTGTAGTTGATCAAATAAATTAACCCGGAGGCATATGACTACCTACCTATTCCATATCGGTCCTTGTCGTCGCACGATATTTGCGAGTGTCCCATGTGGTTTCAAGGTCTGGATAGGTAGGTAAATTCTATCCCTTGGCGCACTGGGACAAAAGCAACGAGAGACTGCAGTCAAAGTCAGGAGTGCCCCTTTTATACCTACAGACAACCACGTTTTTCGCGAGTTTCCAAGGTATTATCGATAGGTATTATGTACGTTCGTTCCTTGGCTACTCGGCTACACAATAGTCTACACGTAGATAGGTAATCAATCATTCATCAACTACCTACATATGGCCCGTGCTGTGCTGTGCTGTGCTGTGCCGTGCCGTGCCGTGCCGTGCCGCCGTGCCTCGACTCCGTACCAGGCATCTAATACCCACCGGCGTAGAGCGGCGGCATGTTTCGGAGTAGGCACCCAGGTTCTGGCTATTACTGTTGGTATCTCAAAATACATCAAGATCCTAGGGCCAGAGGCGTGAAAGAATTTGAATTGTATACACAACATGGGTATCCTCATGACCGACCTAGCGTAGCCTGTCCGGACCTACCCAGACCGACCATGGACCCGCTTACCCGTAGACAAACATTATGAGCATCATACCCTTCTCCGTGCGGTAGGTAGTCTATTGATCCGAGGAGATTGAGCAAGACCGACGTCCTTGCAGATTTTGTCTTTGTCTTCCGACCCCGCAAAATCCTGATCCCACATCCCACATCCCGGATCCCAGATTCCAGATCCCAGATCCCAGATCCCAAATCCCAAACGCCAAACTCTGAGGCCTGAAAATCGCATTTTAGCATGCATTCAAACGCAGCAAATCATATCCTTGCCCCCACGGCGTAGTCAACAAAATGGGTATCAGGTAATTCCAGTCGAAATCGTTTAACCGTTCACTATATCTGGTTTGGACCATCGTGGCCCCAGAACGCGTTGCCGAAACTGGCTTGGGTCGAGCTTCTAGCATTTCCTGGTGCTCTAGGCGCAACGCGGGTCTCGGAGCTATCGGTTTCATAGGCATGGTCCGCATGATCCGCATGTTCCGGATGGTATGCATAGTACTGCGGCGCAACAGCTCCTATGTCGCCTCTCTCGTCATATGGCGTATAACTAGTAGCACGCAACGGGCCTGACTCGGCGTGTGAATCTCGATATGGGTCCGCGTGTCCCATTTGCGATAATGCTGGATTCGGTTGAGCATTTGCTATAAGCCCAGCACTCTCATCCGGCACCGGTTCTCCAGAAACATTAGGCTGGATATATGTACTCCGGCGAAATTGATGTGCAATTGGTAATTGATCCGTGCTCTTCCCATTAGCCTCGCCGGGTATCGGGTAGCTTGTATCGGATTTAAGTTGATAGCTCGTGTCTTCGCGGCGGTGCTTGGCCCCTACGAATAACCAGCGAACTCCCCGGCCAAAGGCTTTCACAATGTCCCACACATTGAGAGCATCGACAAGTGCTTTGACACCGAGAAATCCTCCCATCTTAGGGCCATGTTCGTTCTCCCGAGACGGTATTCCCGTTGACGGGCTCGGGCTCGGGTAGAATGTGGTTTTGGCACTTGGCTTATACGGAGAGTAGGGAAAGGCCCACAAATGAAGCAGGGAAAAGATAGCCATCTCGATGCAGAGAAGCAGGCTCGGAATGCCTACTTTAATATCGGGATAAGCGAGCTTTGCATTTGCGCTCACAAGGTGCAACGTAGACGATGTGGCCAATGAAATAGCTATCGTTTGCCAGAAAGACAAGAAAATGACAAGCTTGATGGCCACAACCTTCATACCCAGCTTATGTTCAGCCAAAGACTTTCTGAACTGTGTATAATACTGGAGAATACAGTACATAGCAATGGAGACGGCCACGGCCTCTATTCCAATAACCTGAGGCAGCATTAGATTAGCAACGTCGATACTATCGTTACCCCTTGAATACATACCCAGACATGCGCAAAGACAGGGCTGTTGGAGCTTTCGCAATACTTGCGGAAATGCTCAGTCACCACGGCGACGATAGTCATGAAGACACGAATGAAACAGTATTGGTAGACACCGATCCACGTTATATTGAACCAAGTCAGGCCGGATCCTGGTGTTCTCCAAATACCTCGCTGGCCACCACAGCACTTGGCAAACCAAGAGACCGGTGGGAGCCAGGGGGTTATTGGTTGCATCTGCCGAAAGAATTGCTTCTGCTCATGGAGGTCCGGGGCCACAAGGTGGCACATCAGAGCGAAGAAGGATGCAATGGCGAAAGCTTCGTAGGCTTCACTGATAACACTGTAATATACAGCATGCCAGTAGAACCACAGCGAGAGGAAAGACGACGCCGCATAAATAGGTACCATGAAAAGAATTCGGATGATGCTGTCACGGGTTAGCGATGCGTACACACCACTGTCGAATGTAGCCAAGGCCTAGAGGAGAGTAGCTTACTGTCTTTGCTCAGAGGGCTTTGTATAGTTTAGAGCATGTTGCCAAATGAGATAGAAGCTCATAATGCATGCAAACGCCGTAGTGCTCGCGGCAATGACCAAGGCTAGCGCATGGAAGGTGAAGTCACCGACGAGCTTCTCCTCCGACCCAACTAGATTTGCAGAAGAATGGTCAGCGTGTCGATCAATCCCGCCAATGATATCTTTATGAATTAGAAGTAATAACGCGCCGCCACGCCTCTTGGCGCGCGTACGAGAAATGGCCAGCAGAGTTTGAGTTTGGGTTTGGGGTTTGTGGTTTGGGTTTGGGTTTGGACCCCGGCCCGGCCCGGCGAGACGAAGAGCGGATTGTGATCTGTACGTACTGCGCATAGCCTCCAGGGTGGAGTTACATGTTGTGTTCCAGAAACCTGAACTCATATTGTCGGGCGCACCTCTATACACGCATGGAGTGCGAAGTTGCTGGGTAGTCGCGAGCAATACCTAACGAGTCGGATCTATGAAACGACTTCGGGAGGCCTCTTCTATTCCGGCGCTGGAAGATGTAATCAACTAGAGCGAATGACGATTTCGGGGTGCGGTTAGGTAGACGTATTCGTGAGGTCGTCGGATACGGATGCGTTGGTCACAAGAACTGGAAAATCGGTCGGTTGGCGTTAACGTGAGAGCCCTGCAACGCAACGGCAGAGACGGATAGAGACGCCGGAGCGGGTAAACAAAGGAAGGCTTTAGCGGTTCAGCAGGCCCTATTGACGATTCATGTGTCTAGTAGGTATCCTCGATAGGCCAGAGAAGCTTGCTCGTCGTCTCGATTCGTTCGTTTCGTTAGGGACGATGAGATGCCCGGTGGCAGACCGATATTCGGAAAGAGTCAACTTCTCTATGCCGACAGCCAAGGGTTACGACAGTGGGAGGAGGCAGATGGATGGAGGGATCGTGTAGTCTAGGTAGGTAGGTAAAATGATGAGTTTGAACAGGTTTGGGTAGTGTATCTAAGTAGCGCAAGGGTTGAGGGAATGGAATGGTTTGCCATGCTGCGTCAGCGCGAGGGACGGGCAGTGCGGGCACCGTGTAGATAGTCTTGGTAGTTACCTACCTACCAATGGCCCTGTCCCGTTAGTCCCGTCATGTCTCCTCCTACTGTAAGTAGGTGACCTAGGTGCCCAGGCGTCCATGTTAACGACCCGCTATCGTCATAGCGCACAGGCTATGCAAGGCTGATGCAGGAATAAGCATGTATCGTGCATTGCCATTGCACATAACTACACATAAACGCATGCCCGACAATTTGCCAGATAACTGGACCCGACCCCTTGGAATTGCCTAGTGAGATTTGCTATTTAAGTGCTGAATTTAATACCCTTCCTCCACGGATTTCCTCCTCTTCACTCTTCGAGGTAAGTAAATATACGAGCATGTCAATAATGTTGCTCTGATCAAATGTAAACTATAAAAGAGAGGGTACCTACCCACTACTTGAGATACCGATCGACCAAGTAAAATTAGTGTGCAGTTGCTACATATAGTGCGTTGCTAGGGTGCACTGCCGGTGAGTTATACCGCAATCGTCAAGTGACCTTCCATGTAACTGCCAGGTCCCTTTTTCGTACGTCCGTACATGTGGAGGCGTTAATTACACCACGACTGCTTAATAATTACGGCGTATTTATGGAATGCGAACCAAACCGTACAGATTACGGAATATGGGTATCGTTACAGACAGACAGTGAAAGCGACTTGTCCCACGTAGGCAGCGGTAGTTTTCATTGTGAAGCCACTCCGACTTCTTATCTTTATTTTTTAATAAGCGCGCGACGACACTTTTTGCCAGATGGTTAAATATTCTGTATAACTAGTCTGCCTAGATGTGATACCCTGTGAATGGAATGTCATGTATCAAGCATCTAAAGGTAACGCACGGTTTTCAACGTGAGTTCTTCTGTTAACCGTTGAAGCAGTCCTAGTCGTTTTCTCGAGCATTTGACAAGTGCGTTTACCAGAAATGTAGAGGTCGTTACAGAAAGTACTGAGGTATGATGGCTGTAGCAGTTCTCCTTTGGTTGACCATTTGACTGGCAGTTTCATACGCGTGAGACCTTTTCAATTGTTAGGGATGGTATTCGTCATAGTTGCCGGCGCCACAGGAGGCGCTGCAAGTGGCTGTGAGCTCTCCGCGAGAAGTTGCGGTTGTCGGTACACTATGTATCTAGGGGCCATCTGGTGGCTGCAGTGCCTTAGGTATGTATGTACTGTAATTAAACTGTAAGTACAGTTGTCAATCAGATGTGACACGATGAGGTAAGTAGATCCCCGGGTACATTTTCGATGTGTCGCGAACTCGTGATTGGATACCGAACCGACCGGGAATTACGGGAATGATGTAATGCTAAGGTGCCACAACGGCGCCTATGTACCCGCAAAGTGAAGGTTGGCAATATGAAGGGGAAAGGGCCGGGCAGAAGTGGATCCGGTAAGAAACCACACGCGCTCATAAACGCAACACAACAAGAGATACGATCTGCCCAGTAATTACGGATCTACCTATATTGGCAATACCTAGAAGAATTGGAACCAACCCAACGCTCTGCCCCATTGTAAGGAAACCCCCAAAAGGCATACCATTAGGAATCATGTGCCCCTTCATTCTACCTACCTATTGACATATATTTGCCCGGGAGGTAGATACAGATCCGTATTGAGGGACTGGCAGAGTGTGTTGTTTCTTAGGGTACCCGGACCCACTTCTGGCCGGGTGCATGTGTGATCACCATAGGTACGGTATTAACTGATTGGATTCATACTATGATCTATAGTGATCGTGGGGGATCGTCACCATGAATTTAGTGATATTCAGGGGTTATAGCGACCTTACTGGAACAGTAGACATTCGAAGTCACACAGTGATGGACACTTACGTATAGGTACACGACCAGAAGCACGACCAGAAGCACGACCAGAAGCACGACCAACTCTACGTGCGATGCAGCGCGGTCTAGGTAGGTAGGTGGGTAGGTAGGTATTATACGAAGCAAAAGTCCTGATAATCCTAGATGTTGGAGGCTGCATGCCATCAGCATAACCCAGGTATATCGTCGTAATATAGATCACGTAAGGTCAACCAATTCATTGATTCTTTTGAAAACTTTCCAGATACGTAGGTAAGCCAGTAGTATGTACCACGCTGTTGCAAAGCTGTACACTACTTATAGGTATATAGCATAGCATAGTATAACAAATTATGTCGTAGTCTACATGTAGTTATGTAGTATCCCGGAGATCCGTGAAGCCATCCGGAGACGGGATCCCACCTTCGGTCGCCAGCCGCCGCTCATGATGTTCGGGGATGGCCTTCACGTGTCTTTGCGTGCAATTCCATCAACTTCTTATGTCTGGATGTCTTATAGCCATATGCCTTGCGCAAAGGCTTACTTACAAATTACTCAGAGGACCGCTCGTCGAACCATTCGTCGAAGTCAGTGGGGGCTTACAACAAATTCACCAAGACAATCTTACAGCTGTTGAAAACCCAATCAACCCCATGCCGTCCATTGGGAAAAGAATGTTGGTCAGGTGTTCTACCGCCGAGTTCTGTTTCAGCGCTGAAAGACAGAAACCGGAACATGGCGTAATCGTTCATACTTACAGAATGCGGATACCTACAGCGTCATCCGCCCCAATAAACACGCCATCACAGAAAGCTCGGGAGAACTGAGACAATATCATTGGCAAGTGACCACAAATCGGATCATAACTGTGTGACGATTGTGCCCAGATTTGGTCCCCCCCCCTTTTCTGGAGTTCTTGGAGCAACTACCGAGACATGCTGACGTTGCTCTCAGTCACACCGACATACACTCGATATCTTGAAGACTGTGCCGCCAAATCGCAGATATCGGCCATATTCGAACTGCCAGGTTCCGACGGGTGGCGGTGGCCTGCGGCTCGCGTGGTTCTGTCGACTCACTCACAATTGTATTGGGAGCAGATGCGTGCATTGCCTATACCCTTTGAAATGGCTGAGCGTTAAATGCCCTCTCTCAGCTGAACTGTCCATAGAATTAAAGGCATCGGAAATATGACTACTGGAAAGTTCCCCAGGGTATCTAGTAATTAGACCATATGTGCACACGCGGGGTTCGTAATACCACAAGTTGGGCCAAACGGTTTCCAACATGTGTCGATTAGAGCACACCGTTAATGGCACCACCGATTGATTGTCCGAGAGGCTGCCGGATGAGAACTGCCGCCTAAATTAGGTTCTCCGCACGGCCCATCGTCTTTTTCCCGTGCTTTGCGTGAGCTGGTCCCCCCGCAGTCCGTTCATTTGCCACCATGCGTCACGGGCGAGCGGCATCAAACCAAGCTCTTGGCATAACGCTAAACGCACAGGGCATGCTTCCGGCACTCCGTAATGTCCGGCGTTCCTCCACGGCGTATGCCGCAGGAGGTGTTCCGGTTTTATATAAGTACCAAGTACTGAGTGCTAAAACTCCTGTTAGCGAGAGTTTCAAATTTCCTCAACCCGCGATGGTATGCTTATTCAAAATAAGAGCTTTCCGTAACTCCTAGGTTGTCATCTTGTTTCCTTCCTCTCGGGTTTCGGTGGCCGGTGGGAAGCAACTAATCGGAAGGGACTCGGAGGAAAGCTTGCTTTTGCCGCATTGGCAATCTTTGAGCAAGTCGCCATCGCCTTCATGAGAGGAAGCAGATGACGGGTAGTTGAGGAAGTCGGTTTAAGACTCCAAAGAGAGCATCCCCGCTACGGGTTAACGGATTAGGTTTGCACACCTACCACCTACCCACCTACCGAGGTAGGTCCTGGCGTCGAAACCACTCAAGCGGCCACGTCACCAAGAGGCTCGCGAATCATGATACAGAGGTAGGTATCCCACCAGGAAGTAGATAGTGTATAGTGTAAGTAAACAGGAGCCACTCTAACTAGACAGGAACGGGATCTGGGAAATGATTCTATAGATAGGTAAGGTAGTAAGTCAAGCAGAAAAGTGGAATACTTCTAGAAGTACTTAGTCCGTCGTCGTCTCGAGGGCCAAAACGTGAAACCCCGGCTTCCCTGACAAAAGCGCCTTCCATGTATATAGCGCATGTACGCTAAATTAGCGTGCTATGCAGTGCACCATGCATGTGCAAGCTGCAGCGATCCATAGTGTACTACCTACCTAAGGTAGGTCTAAGGTACCTACGGACTGCACCTACCTACTGTAGGTAGTCACTGTGGTGTGTACCTACTTCGTACCTTATCTACTTGCCTACCTCTATGCCCAGATATCTATTTAGGTACCCGATACTCACAGTCAGAATTCCCGCGTGAGAGGGGGGGTGACTTGTACCTATATTTGTAACATCAACAAATATTCCCGCTTGCAGTTATAATTCCAAGTACACACTAGGGTTGGGTATCTAGATGGGCAAGTATGAATAGTGTTGAGTCAATACGTCCGTACAGGTAAATGTGTAGTCTGTAGGCATCCTAGACTACATGCCCTGTGTAAATGAACAGGATGTGTGATGTGAGTCCTCGCAAACTCCGGGTTCACAACCATTGAACACAACATATCCATGACCGGAGGCCGACCGCCTTCATGACGAGTTTACGGCTTTGAAGGCCTTTGCTAAATCTGCTGCCAGTGAGCGTACCTACCTAGGTACCTAAAGGAGTAGGTACCTGGTAGAGGTGGCTACTTCAGTACCGACATCGAAGAACAACGAACTTTCTTCATCACGGGTTGCGTCATATCAGTGTCTTAAGAGGACATGCCTGTCGTCCAATATACGACCATTTGCATCGTGCCTCCATGCCTCAGGTAGAAGCCAGCTGTATCCTCTCAACACTTATTAAATTATCGTTCTCGACAAGCCTATATATACTCTTGCGAGGTGGGTTGTGCTTGAGAAGAACCATCTATACAGCCACTGTTGCTGCGGATGTGCCCGACTTTGTCGTCATCTATTGTAGCTTTCACGTTGGTTATCATTGGGATGACCTCCATTCGCTTAACTTTATGTACTGCTGCCAACTCCTAAACACCCCAGGTTGAAACCTCAATTGCAAAATCCTGCCCCCGTACACTCGGATAGCTACACACACCCATCAGCAATGAGTGCGCGCTCGGTCAGAAACCCCGGGATTGCAGAGAATCGAGTGCACTGGTTTTAATCATCGTACCATGGAGGGAAAACCTCACTTAGACGGCCATGCTCGCTTCGTGCGTATAAATGTGTCATTGTTGCTTCTTAATTTCAGCCCCCCAAACGCCGTCCTGGTATCTCGCAAGGAAACACGTAATGCAGTGGCTCAAAGGTGAGTGAATAACCGCCACATCGAATGCTCGTCGGGCCTTTCGGGGCCTTGTCGTTCCACAACACTCCTCTCAGTCCATCACTTTTCAATTGTCCGGCGGATCGGGATTGGTAGTCCGGAGCACTTTTCTCGAATAGTCCTGATTATCCTGCAGTGTGTTGATGCTTTCTCGACTCTTGTTGTCCAACCGATTGTAGATATTCACCGCAAACGGATCCATACGCGGGTCATGTGCCATTAGACGACTGTTTCTTCGGGCCGTGGATGCCTTTTCTCCTTCCCAGGCGGGTCCCATAGTTGTCGTTGGCGTGCTCATCATGCCGACAGAGCCACTAAGATGGCTCTGGGATCTCGATGCGAGCTCGTCCTCATGCTGGCGCCTCATACGTCGGATATAGAAGACCGCCGCGCCCACTAGTACAGCCAAGCCTACTAGTACACCGACCACAATACCAGCAATAGTACCGGTAGTGGGCGTACGGTTGAATGTGGTCTCTCCAGATCCGTGGGCTGAAACGGGCGTCACCGTTATCGTCTCTACGCTAACGCTCCCGCCGGCTGTCAAGGTCCTTAGGGTTGTATTCGGCGAGGAGGCAGTAGAATCAGTCGACTTTGAACTCGAATCCTAAAGTTAACCTGTTAGCACAGCACGCGTCCAACGACGCAGCGCTAGCGAAATATAGCTGAAAAAAAAATGTCAAGACTCAACAAGTCCAGCCAAGCAGCTAGGCATACAGATGTAGATGTGCTGGAAATCATAGTAGTACTGGTAGTCGAGTGGACTGCGGAAGTAACAGTGCTCGGTGCGTCTATGGTCGAGGTAGACGTTTGCGCCTGGACTCAAATACGGTTAAAATGGAATATATTCCATCAGACCAGAAATGCCTGAGGGGCCCCGTACGTAGAGAAAGACACAGTCCGCGGCACATCCAGTGGTACAAGATTGTCATGTAAGCAGATCCAATTGGACTTACTGTGGAAGTTGATGTGGGAGTGGAGGTGGCAGAAGTTGAACTGCCGGCGGCAGTGCCCGACGGCACTCTGGCTAGATCTATGTAACCAAATAGTCCATCACCTCCGCATGTATCCGGCTGCCAGCCGGGGCATTTGATGTCGCATTTTCCAGTGTCTACCTGTGACGACTGAACAGGCACAAAATCGCTGCACCAGCAACTGTGTTCCTGGACAATAGCGAAGGAGAAAGACTGGTCATTGCAGAAATTGAAGCAAAGTCCGTCGGACTGCCATATGCTGCTATCTTTCATCATGGTTAGACCCGTTGTATCCCAAGTACCATATTCAAACGACGACACATACTCGTATCTGTAGTACCAGTGTTGATGGTGGCGCAGTATTTCATATCGAGGGTCTCGACGAGTTGAATGCTGGCTACCAGAGCCATGGCAGCCACGAAGGGCAGGAAACATCGTGCGCAAGCCATGACGGACATGTCGAACATGTCAAGAATGCGGCCAAATCTTCCTAGATGCAGACAAGACTATATCAGTGCACGTCTGTGTGGATGGTGAAATAGCAAAGATGTCGGAGTGCAGGCTTCGTGGCGATCGCCGTAGCGAATTGCCATAGCGACTATAGATAGGGCAGGCAATGAGTCCGAGACAAACAAAGCGACGACTTACTTTGACTGGGTCTAATGTATGTAGGAATCAAGAAGTCCGTGGAATTTTCGCGACGAACCAACTGATTAATTCCAGGTGATTGCCGACACTGAATCACAAACCGAAAGAACAATCGTCGTAGTTTACCATGGTCAGGATCACACAGCAAGTCGAGACAAGGCCTGGCTTCGAGATTGAATGAATGGCCTACAGTAAGCCACCAGCGTCGTCGAAGGCGGCCAGGAAAACGAGCCTCGAGAATACCACGCTGCTACTATGCTGTACCGGGCCAGGATATACAGCTTGAGATGCGTCGTAGTAAAGCAGGCGGTGGGGAGCAGCTGCTGTGCAGCTACGGGCCGGATCTCTCAAGAATCAAGGAGGAAGGGGAAAACAGGAAATCCTTCAGGTCGGTAAGATGCATAGGTAATGTAGGCGTAGACCGGTTGGCTGGTTGGAGGTAGGAGAAGAAGGGGGGAAAAGGTTCCGAGGACAAAGTGGCGGGTTCCGCCGGGTTCAATTGGCCTACCGAAGCTCCCCAGTGATTTTCGGGGGAGGATTCAAGGGCTGCAACCGTATGGCTGGTTCAGGTAGGTACATAATGCAGCCATGGGAAGACCCAGCCCGCCTACAGACGTACACAGTGCAGTTCAACTGGACAGTATTACGTGGAATAAGGTACCCAGAAGTTCAATACCCAGTCCTGTCCGTATTTGAGTACACTGGCCTACCTACCTACCTACTTAGGTAATCAGGTACAGGTGCTACATAGTGCACTTAGGTAGAGTCGTAGTGTACATGGTAGGTAGACAAAGCTGTCTTTCATGTTGAACTAGCGGGCATTTAGAGCCATGGCGAATCATCGAGTCTGTCAACAAAGCCAAAAAAAAAATTAAAAAATTAAAAAAAAATTAACGAAATACTACCTACCTAAGTATGTACGTCGGGACACTACCTACTGGTGTTGGGTCTTACTTACTTTACGGCGATTGGGATTGCCAGTTAGTAGTTATAACGACTTCGCTGAACAGTCCGATTTGGATTTGGGGCAAGATAAGTAGGGCGTCTTTTATGCACGGTCTAACTAGGTACTAGTAGTTATCTACCTAGCTGGTGGTCCCCGAGAGATAAGTAGTGCCTGGTACAGTCCGTACGTAGGTAGGTAGTGTACAACTACAGTGTTTATCACGATACCCAGTGTACTATAATCGTACAGATACGGTGCAATGCAAGTAACAATGTGGATGTGCTGGAAATGATTTCATGTACCATGCATTTTGGATGTTAATTGGTGCTTTGCCTACCATAAGGATTGGCCAGCAGTGGCGGAGAGCCCGAAGGCATTGCAGTGTTTCAGGAAAGAGCTTGCGTAGGCCTCTAATAGTGTAGAATACTGTGTAACCAGTGGGTACGACGGACAAAATGGCGATGCGCGAGCGTGAACAAATAGTCAGTACGTAAAGTCAGGTACACAGCACGGACTACCTGCTAGTACAGCAGACCCGTATGAGAGGTACATAACGCGCGTAAAAGCTGTGACTGACCTACCTGGAAGAACACAGGCGGCACGAATGACGAGCTACAGGCTACACATTCTCAAATTCAAGTTTCCTTTCCAAGGCTCATGATTTTAGGCAGCCTTCAGTCCAGGACACTCTAGAGTTGATGAAACTGGTATGCTATCTAACTACCCAGGTACCTACCTATCTAAGTAGCTTAACCCACGTGCAGCTGCCTACCTATCTAGCCTGCTTCGTCTGCGTAATATTAACGCAGTAGGTACGTCCGTACATACTTGCAATAGGCATTACGTACCTACCCTTCCAGCTTGTGCTAATTAGCAAGCTATAAGTACCTACCTACGCTTTGCACTATTCTGTAGTCCGTGAAGCTAACAACCCACGGCAGTTTTTCGGACTCCTTGTGTAGTGAACTATTACAGCGATACATGCACATAGTCTGGACTTCATAGTTGGTGTTGTTAACTTGTTACAGACAAACGGAATGGAATTCCCCCTTTTGCAACCAAAACATCAACACATAAGTTTTACCAGCGCTTCAAGGAAACCAAAAATGGCCCGGCAGAATGTACGTTAGCGTGGCCTACCGCCATTGAGTACCTAGATGCCCACCTACCTTAGGTACTTATCTACCTACTTAGATAGGTAAGGTAGATAGGTAGTGTAAGTAAGTGCACTACAAATTATTGTATAAAAATATGGTATAAAAATTATTGTATGTCCTACATACGCTCGGGCTCGGGGACTCTCTGCCCTTTACGTCATCAATCAACCTGTCGATGTTGAAACCCGATCAGGGCTCGATTTCCTGACGTACTAGTAGTGTGCATAATTTTGATCAGTGCACTACCAAAAGTGAATCTGTGTAGGCGCTAGATACAGTCTATACTAACTTAGTACGGTGTACCACAGGACGGGCAACTATTTCCAAGTTCCTTGCTCCATTCACGAGTCCAACTCTGAAGTCAAACCACCCTTCAGGCTTGTCGTGAATGTCGGCGACAATAAAGTTTGAGAGGATACGAGCAGCTTCATATTACAGAAATACCTACCGGCAATGGTGCGCCGAAATAACGGCCTTCTTCGGACTCCGGAGAAAAGTTTCTGTATGGATCCTGTTAGCTTCAAATTCATATCACTATCCCTAAATGGCAATTAGTGCACCTGGTCACCTACCCGACGTAGGTAAGCAGTACAAAGTTGTGCGCGCACGCCTTCAAAAACGGCCCTACTTAGATAATCTGTACCCTAAGTAGGTACCTAGGTAGATAAGTATATTCGAGTTGTGCCAGGCGTTCGGATATCGGCATTCGGTATAGCGTAGAAATTAATTTGTATTTCTATCTGACGCCAACCCTAGCTGGGCAATAGCACACCAGTACGGCAAGGCCAAAAAGGTTATCCATATAAAGTTTTTCCCTCTTTCCCCTTCGGCCATCATGCCATCGCCAGTTCGGCCAGATGATTTCAGTCGAAGCGATTGTTCGACAACTCTTCCGTAACTACAGGGTCAACACCTACAAATATGCCGCAGAATATATACCTTCTGTACGGACTGCACATTGCAACATGGCGTAGTCCAATTTCTAACACGGCGGCGACCCGGAAGATGTGCACATTTCACGATCATCGATTGCGTGCGTACGGCGCATAACCAGCCATTTGGATGATGGGTCGGTCATGAAGTTCGCATGTGTGTGAAAAATCTGCCGAGTTCGTCGAGTTCGTCGAGTTCGTCGAGTTCGTCCATCTCGTGATGGAGCAGGCATGTACCGGTATGTTCTCCTCGGTTCTCGTATCTTGCTAGCCCCCAGTAGACTGACAAGGTGCGACAGCGGGTTGGGGACCAATGATCCAATCACCTCACAATGACTCGTGTTGACTTTTGAGCATTTGACGTCGATCCTCTCCACTCACGGATTCCGCTACTCCGCCGTCGCATCCTCTGCAACCGTAAGACTGCAACAGTGCAACGGGAGGGCAACAGTCACCAAAGTACCACTCCGCCTCGTCCATGCGCGGGGATGCTGCGCAAACTCGTGGCGTAGATAGATACGGATACAGTATTACAGATATCTCGTCATGTAAAAGTATTCCATACTCGGTATCTCGGAATCTAGGTATCAAGCGATGCAGAATCACAAATCACATGAGGTAAGCCCCCTATCGAGGCGACGACTCACGAGAAAACCCTTCAATGTGGTTGAATACCTGCTTGCTTACCCTATAAACGAATGGGCTGCTCTCAATGCCCACCCGCGCTCAACTACCTAGATATACTTAACCTACTTACAGATTACCACCATCCATTTTTGCATGGGGATCCCCGGTTCAGGTAGATAATGGGGGAATAGGTAGTACGCCACCTACGGTCACCTAGACTACCAACCAACCAACCCACCCTCAAGACTCAAGAGTGTTAGGTACTTACTTGTTGTACCGGGTACCAGCTTTGGGTGAACTCCAAGAAGCTTCCTATGAGTGGAGACGTTCACCCCAACGGGAGACAGACAACTAGAGTGCCCCGAATTTGCAAATTTGCGACCAGACAGACCTGTGAGATTTCAAATATGCCCACATCACCTTGAGGGATATCCAAAGCCTCTCAAGTCGTCCTCCCCCTATCTACCTATTATCCTGAGAGTGATGAGCAGCTAAGTTCAACCAAAAGGCTTGGCTTTTGAAACAGCTGGATGACACCCAAATATAACCGAAATCCTCGAGGCGTTGTCTATTTTCGACCTGTAATGCAACCAAGCTGATCGCGGTCTCGGGCGCTTACCGTTTTATACTTATACATACCTACGGCGGGCTTTCGCTACGGCAGTACCTCAAACCCTGATGAGCTGGTTATATTAATTAGCCATCGAATCAGTCACCTTTTTGGCCGTTTCACCCTAATTGAGATATACCAGATCTTCTCAAATACCGGTACCGTCCCTGCAAACGGAAACCGGCCTGAAGAGCCCCTTGGTATCATATCAAAACGGCTTCGCAGATCATACATCTTCCTCACGGCTCGGAGCCCCTGGTATTTT
This sequence comes from Xylariaceae sp. X187, assembly GCA_028637585.1. Taxonomy (NCBI): domain Eukaryota; kingdom Fungi; phylum Ascomycota; class Sordariomycetes; order Xylariales; family Xylariaceae; species Xylariaceae sp. X187. Next base: position 2,438,851 of record JAJIZN010000001.1, on the reverse strand, counting down.
CTGGGCATCCGCTTACACTTCCGACCTCGAACAGAACTCGAAGCCCCCCCCCCCCCCCCAAATTCCGAGCCGCTGCATTGTAAGAGTGTATCCGGGGCATCTGCTACCGTCTACTACTGCTCTCTATCTAGGATACCCAAGGCGTAAGCAGGTATCACGATATGCTTGTGCTGGCATCGATCCTCGCATCGATCCTGGTTGTGATACCGGTTGTGATATGTAGCAGGTAATTATACACTGATGAAAAAAAAGCAACGGGCAAAGACAAAAGACTATCTATCGCCTGTTCGCAATCTAATAAGGGTAGACGACGTTGCAGTCGGATGTTTCTCTTGCTTCCATAAGCCCTTGATCATATTGTCTTGTCTGTGATTAAGTCAAAACACGGTAACGAGTGGATAGACGAGTGCGCCACTGTCAACTGCCTATCTACCGCCTACCTATAGATAATGCCCTGACGCTTGGTTGGCTGATGAAGTGCATGAACGGTACCTACGACAGATACATCATCGGTACAGCGGAGAGGATAGAGAGGCCGATCATGCTCCCTCCCGAGTCCATCAGATCAATAGACCCGCGTTCATGATCGCCGCCAGCTGAAGCAGTAATAATGTCGCCGCGAACCAATTGAAATCAACGATACAGTCCGTACCTCGCCATCTATATTTTAAGCACAGACTATACCAGGTGGACACCGACTTCAACCGGTCAAATCTCGTATAACTATTTCTAGGTCTAAGATGATATCACGTTATGCTTGGAGGAAGAAAAGTCGCGAAAAGACGACTGATGTCCGAGATTCTGACCTTCTAGGTAAAGTTATACATATTACAAAAAAAGAGTTCGTAACTCACGATAGTAATGAGAATATAAGAAGCTAGATGAACGTATAATACCGACAAACCGCCGATTGCAAAGGTGAGATCGCCAAGTGGCGATCGAGAGGCTGTATCGCATAATTACCAGACAAAGACGCCAGCATAGTCCTTTTTACATGGAGAGTCATCTGCAGCCTCTATCTTGGGCTACGATACTATTGAGCGCCAGTTTTCCAAAAAAAAAAAAAAAAAAAAAACATTTTCATCAATGCTGGCTCTCTCGCCTTACAAAAAATTCATGATAGAAAACAAACATATAGATATACGATTTGGAATTGATAATACTTGGGGGTAAAACTACCACGGTCAAGTCGTTTACATACTTCTTCCTCTTCCCTTCTTCAAGATCCCCCCCCTTCCGCCCGCCGAGGCATATAACATAGACCCGACGAGGCAAATCGTCCGACAAAGTACACCGTACGTAGCGAGCACGAACGCCCAATGCCGCAACAACATATATACTTACGGACTACTTCGCTTTTCGTATCCAAGCGGACCAACCTCATCACTTCGTACGGTATTACAACTGTCGATTGTAAGCCGCAAACCAAGACCTACAGGTACGGAAAGCAGCATGTACGCCAACGCCAATGCCAACGCCAACGCCACCAAGCCTCCTTAATCTCTAGGTTAGACTATATTCTTCCCGAGAGAGGAGAGAGGGGACATTGGCTACGTGGTTACGTGGTTACGTGGTTACGCGGTTACCGCGATGAAAGCTTGGCATGACTGGCTTTGGATTTAACTCTTTTTAAACATTTGATAACTCGTGTGGCCTGGTTGAACTAACCTAACGACAACGAAGAGACCTTGGCACGTATGTCATCGGGCAACAAGACAATTAGGTATTTGTCCGTCCTCCACTTCGAGTTGATCTCCTAACCTAGGTTAATACATACATACCCAATGTGCCTATTCAGTTCAGCTTTTGGAAGATCAATGCCTATCTAATTTATTCAAGCTATCAACATTCCACGACGTGGGACCCTAATATAAATTAGCTTCAACATAACGGCGTCGCCCAATCATACCTATGTTAACCTACTCCAGTAGGCACGACGTTTATATGCCGGTAATCTCCACCTGGCGCCCTAGAAATTCAGCCCTCACATTTCAAATAACAAGAACGGGTCGAGCATGCACCACGTATAGTTGCGTTTCATTGTTTCATCTACCATATGCATGCGTCTACCTACAATAAAAACGAGGCATGAACCGTCTTTTTCTCATCGGAAGCATCAGCAACATCACTACAGATTCACCATCTATCATGCCCGCATATCCCACGAAGAGACGTTGAACCCGCAATAAATAACAAGCATCAGAGTCACATAACATAAACCAGACCAGGCCCCCCTTCGCTTCTCGAAGCCGGACAATCCTGGAATATGTCCAACGCATAAAACGCCCATGCTTTATAACGCCAGACACCTTTGCGCTCGTAGCCTATCCTTCCGAGAGAGACTTTGTACGTCACCTGCCCTTGGTAGGTGAGCCGCGGGTGGGGGTGCTTTTCACCTGGGAGCCCGCCGGGCTAGCCTCTCGAGAACTCTTACTCTCAAACTCCTGAACCATAGCACGCACACGCCGACTCGGCGTGCTATTGCCGCTAGGGCGCAACTCGCTAGCGCCGCGAAGATTGCTCTCACTCCGGAAGTCGGTGTCAGGGGTGGTCGTCTTCGGAGTCTCCAACTTGGGAGTCTCGGTGACGCGGAGTTTAGGAGCCGATAGCCGGGGCCCGCGCGCGTTGGTGAGCACCGGCGTGATCTGCAGCGTACCCCGGCTTCCCGAGAATCGTTCGAACCGCACCACCTGGGCCGACAGGACGTCCGCGTCGCTATGATGGGATGTCTGCGACAGCGGCGTCTGTGCTGCGCTACGGGCTTGGTGAAGTTCCGTTCCGAGCAGGTGGATTTGCTCTTCGAGCGTTAGGGATGACAGTGCTTGGCTGGGCCTCGATGCGTGCGGGAAATTGGAATGGTGAAGTAAGGGGGGAAGTCTGGGGACCTCAAGCTCCGGCGTCTGTGACTCTGAGCGTTGGGATGAGAATGCGGAGGCTTGAGATTGTGGCCGCAGTCTTAGGGGTTCCGGTGCCTCTAGGATGGTATCACCTGCTTCGATTCGTTCCCATTCTTCATCCAACTCGCGGCGTAGTGCCTCCGTGCTGGCCTTGATCCTGGCATCGTTCGAATCCGTGGTTCGCTCATCATCATCGCTCAAAGGGCTTGGCGATAAACGAATCGGGGAGTCTAACTGTCTTGTTACCTCTTGGGATAAGCTACTCCGTTGTCTGGACATCCGGTTTGGCACTCCACGTTCTCCGTCGATACGTATCTCTGGACCCGTCGATATGACGTCCCGATCGCTATCTAAATCCGGCTCGGCATTAACAACTCTCAGGGGCTCCTTAGGCACCGTGAACATGAACTGCACAAGTCGCTTCTCAACGGCCTTCTCGACATCCCACTCTTCATCATCAGTGGGCTCACCATCTGCTTTTTCTCTTTCCAGTGGAGTATAGCGGGTCACGGTTTGACTGGGGCCGGCCTCCTGTGATTCCCAAGCTTTCCGACCACTCTTTCTTCGAGATAGGACATCGGCCGCAATTCCACCGATACTTCCCAAACCGCCAGGACGTGCTTCGAAGTCATTAGTTCCAACGACGCCATCCGGGACTTGGCTGTCTTCGCCAACGGTTCTGAAATCGCTGGGGCCGGCGTGCTGGCCAGTGAGGGCGCGGCGTAGGCTTCCGAGCCAACTGCGCCGCAAAGGCTTACTCTTGCTCGGGCTTCCGGGTTCCTGGGGCTCGTCTTCTGCATTTTCTCCTCTTTGTCCTCCCCGACCCATGAGCAGGCTAGGCCCCTCGGCTTGCAGCGCTAGAAAGCTACTCCGTGCCGTGTTATAGCTAGGAGTTGAGCTCGAGCCGCTGCTGCCTCCTCGGCCCTCTGTGGTGGCGGCGAGCGCCGCGGCAACCGCAGCGCCAAATCCAGGGCGCAAATGGCGCAGTATTGATCCCGAGCGACTCAAGTCAGCGCGGTTCGACTCCGAAATATTGCTGTCTGTGCGTGAGAACTCCTCATCATTGGCGGCATTATAACCACGGCGCGAGGACGATCGACCGACTGGGGCGGGTGCACGTGAAGTGCTCGCATGCCTGCTTAATAGCGCATCAGCCGCATCCATATCAGTCATCCAATCCTGAACCTCTGGATCGGTCACAGAGACACGGTTCCGTTCTTCGGGACTCGATGTTTGAGAGCTGTGACTTGGCCCCGGGAAAGAGACGGGTCGCTCCCTGGTGGGTGTTGCGAAGGGGTCCGAGTATGCGCCACTATCGCGTCGCCCGTCACGGGCTGGGCTCATCGCTTCGTCGCCAATATCCCCAGCATCATCTTCATCGGCTTCAAATATGGGGTTCATGCTGGGCAGGCCTCTCGGACTCGACATTGGCTCGTAAGCGACCGAAGAAGTCGGTTGATGTTGTCCTTTAGCGGCGCGTGGCGCAATCGATTTTCTATTTATTTGTGACATGGGCGGCGGAGCCGGTGGCATATCTCCAAACCAGTTTTGACGACTGTTTTCCATGCTTGCACGATCGGTCTGTAAGCTCTGGTAACCGAGCGATCGGTCGCCTTGTCCATACGGATCAGCGCCACCCATGTACCAATTTGTGCCCTGGTCGTAGTCTCCGGTCAACTCGTCGTGACCGATGAACCGGGAATTATCTTGGGACAGAGCACGGATGGCGGCGTCGCGGCTTCGTCTCTTACGTCGTAGTCTTCTGCAGGCAAAGATTGCGATCACGGTGAGGAGGAGCCCGAGTCCTATACTAAGACCCAACTCAAGACCTAGCTTCTGTTTTCGACTGTTATTCGAGCCAGGTGTATTTCCGTCCGCGGAGGTCTTGGCGTACGCTGGGTTCGTGTACTCGTCGATCCAGGTCATCGAAGTGAGATTGAGAAATGACGCTGTACTGCCACTAGCTTGTCTTTTGTTGTTGCCCTCGGAAGGTATAGTATAGCCACCATAAACCATCATCACATTCCCGGGAAGAAGCGTGGCCCCGTGGCCATATATCCCACCACCTGGCGGCTGTACGTCCGGAATGGTCCACTGCCATTCTCCTATGCCGCCATGATCCCATCCAACTTGAAGAACAGCAAGCTGTGGAAATGCGGCCTGCGTAAGATCGCCGACCCAACCTCCTAGAATAATCAGGGCAGTTCCGTCCTCGTTCAAAACAGCCGTATGGCCTGATCGGCTGTCCACGCTGTCGAAGGAATCCTCCGTTGCCAATTCTGAATTCCCAGAGCCAGATCCCACCACTCCAATATCGGACACAAAGCTCCAACTCTCTAGGGGAAGGCTCCATATAGCGACCGTGCTCATGTTGATGAATGCATACTGCGTGTGCCCGCCAAGCAAAACGTAGTCTCTCTGTTGCGTAATCGCGCCCGATCGATTCGTAAACGACGGGGCCAGACCTGTGAACGTGAAGCCAGCTTCGGGAATCGGGGGGCCATCGCTGTCTACCGGCTGAATGGTATAGTCTTCCGAGCCAATTGTCGATTGCGATATTTTAAGCATTTGATTGGAGTATTGCGCATCTGACTGAGGAGTAGTTGGGTCTGCGGTGCTCGCATTTGGGCACATGCCGCCATAGACAAAAGTATTAATAGGCGATATCTGTGGTGCCAGCGTGGTCGAGAAGGTGAAGGCGGTACCCAAGAAGCCGGGGCCCATTTGGATCCACGTACTATCTGTCGCTGGTCTGATCTCGCCCCGGGTCCATTGTGATGAACTGCTATTCGAAGTCGATAGGTCCAGGGACCAGATACCCGCGTCGGTGGAGGTGGAGCAGTCTCCGGCGTATACCAGCAGCGATCCATTGTCGGCGATGGAGGGCACGAAGGCCGTGCTACTGTTCTGTAAGAACGGTAAGCTGGATGAAAGCGTGTTGAAGGATAACGAAGAGGCCACCAATGTGGTAGAGGCATTGAGAGTTAGCAAGTCAACCGAGTCTCCTTGGGGGGTCAAGATGTAGGCGATGGATCCGGTCGCATTATCCTTGGTCGAGCCCGGTTTGGGCGCCGGTAGGAAGATGGTCGTTGGAATGTATGGAAGCATTTGCGCGGTGGTTATGACGAAAAGAGAGACCCAGGTTGTTAGTAATAATAGTAAGACACGGGCAGCATCGCCGACCGGCGGCGAACGTGGGAACATTGTGGGCGAGAATTCCATTGCTTGACCTTAGGCCCGACGACGCATTTTTCCCTTGCTTGGCACGAGCGAGTGCGCATAGGAGAAAGCCAGGTAAAACCGGTAGTCGGTAGTCGGTAGTCGGTAATCAGTCGGCAGGCAGGTCGATAGTTACTGAACAGAATGAATCTGTGTGGGCTTAACCTCGCCTAGGTAGGGTGTAGTGCAGTTTGTATTGAGAGCTGTTGTAGGTATACCCGGTATGGTATGTAGGCAGATATTTGGTTGGCAACAATGTGCACCAAGCGCGCGGTAATTGCGGCGAATGGTGAATGGTGAATGGCGAATGGTGAATGGTGAAATGGTGAGTTGGTGAGTTGGTGAGTTGGTGAGCTGGTGAGTGGGTGAATCGGTGAATCACAGACCAAGCAAGGGTCTCAGAAGAAGGTCGTGTCAGTCGCAGAAGAGGGGCTAACGAGCAAGACCCCAACTGAAGACGCGAACGAACGAGGATCTGCAAAGAAATGAAAGAAAATAGTAGGTACACTAGGCAGATCGGAATAGAATATGTACAGCACAAGGCGAAAAGATGGCAGCAAAAATTCACAATTGTACCAGTTCTCATCCATGAACCGCACGATCTAGATATTTAATGAGCTGGATTGGGAAGCAGGTAGGCAGGAGAGGGCTCGGTTCGGTGACCCATTTTGTGCCACCTCCCCCATCTCTGTTTGATTCAATCGCCCCAGTGTAACATGGACTGTCGCATTGATAACAGCTGTCCACCCAATCCGCTCGCTTGGCGGGGTGTTCCTTGGTTGTCACGGCAACATTCCAGCTGTCAGCTCCACTCTTTACTTGCCCTAACCTAGCTAGGTAGGTGTTAGACTAGATAATAGCTATTAGTTACCTACCTAAGTAGTCCGTGACTCCGTACTCCCGTTCCTTCTTGTGCCGTGAGGCCTGATGATCTCGCCCGGTCTCGGCTTTTTGAAGGCCAACCCCAACCCCAATCCCAACCTACCCACCTACCCACCTACCTACTTACGCACCTACACATACCGCGCCAACGCAGGTCCCCAAATAGGTAGGTCGGTGTTCTTATCAAGATGCATGACAACTATTATGGGTATGGAACGTTGCCAAGTACGTCGCAGTAGGTATGAAAACAAATGAACTCCTTTCTGTTTTATTGACACTATCAATGGGTAGATATCTATCGAGCGAGTACAATTACTCGCTACATACCGTGATCCAACAATCCTAGGTATCAGCTTCCATCACAAGTGTCGACGACGGACAACGATACGATACCCAGCAGATTGTGCCTAGGTTAATTATGAAGCGCAAACGACGTAACCATCCAACACCTTGACTGGCTCTAAACATGAACTCCATCCTCGACTGCTTGATCAATCGCCACAGCGCATCACCCAATGTTCAATTAATTGATCTTTTCCTGAAGCTCATTCTTCTCCGTCTCGCGGTCCTGCTTCAGCTTCACCAGCTGCTGCTCGAGCACTGCAATGTGCTCGCGTTGCTCGTCCCGTTGGGCCTCAAGTTCGGCGACGGCGGTCTGGAGTTTATCCGGTTCTGCAATAGCCTTCACTTTCAGCTCGTCCAGCTGTTGCCGGAGACGCGCCTTTTCGTCTTTGCAACCCTCTGCACACCCATTCTGGTTCCGCTGCTGTAGCAGCATGTGCTGTGCTTGGAGGTCATTGTATAACATCTGGAACATCGACAGCTCTTCCTGGTAGACCTGAACTTCATGGTTTGATGACGTCGCGTTAATCCCTCCCTCCGATTTCTTCTGAGCATCCTGTACCTGTTGCCGGAGTTTAATGACCTCGACACGTAGATTTCTCTCGTTCAGCAGAAGTTGCTCGTGTCGCAGCTCCAGCTCTTTCAGCTCGGATTCTATCTCCTGCCGATTCTTCACCGCCGAGTCCAGTTGCAACTTGAGCTGCTTCGTCGCTCCACTCGGGTCCGACGTCGTGTCTGCTCGTAGGTTGCGAATCTGTTCTTCGAGTTTCCTGCGCTGCGCCATGGATTCGTCTAGCTGGTTCTGGAGGTCCGGGAGGTTTGTATCGTCTTCTCTCTGCCTCTCCAGAAGCTGACTGAGCTGCGTTCTCGTCGCCGACAATTCCTGCTTGAGAACTTGCACGTTCTGCTGGCTCTCAATCAATTGCGACTGGCTTTGAGCCCTGCTTTCCTGTGCACGTTGGAGCTCATCAAAGTAGTCCAGCGTCAACAACGCAACCTTGCGCTCGTGGTCTTTGTATGATTTGCTCGACCCTAACTTCTCTCGAGCCGCCCCAAGTAAGGGAGAAGAGTCGACTTCGAGTGGAGTCTTGAGACGCTTGATCTCGTTCTGCAAGTTGTCGATAGTGGCCATCTGGCTGTGGACAGTCTTCTCTGTGGCAATCAGATAGTCATGCCATTCGGTCGTAATGACGATGAGCCCCTGGTTGTCGTCCCTAAAGGAGCTGGTATGTTGCAACTTCCATGGAATGTTGATGATTTTGCTAGGTTTGGCCTCATGTGCCTTGTTCCTCAACTCCTGGTTGTCAACCTTCAGCCTCTCGCTTTCAATCTTGACCTTATTCGACTCCGCCTGGATATTGTTTAGGTGGAGTACTGTTTCGTCTAACTTCTGTTGCAGAGAGTTCTTCTGCTCCTCGGATTCCAGCAGAGATTTATATAACGCAGTGGAGCACACCGTGATGCCAAGGCTGGTATCCTCGAAAGTGTCTCCGTAGTCGAATTTAGTTCCTTCGGCAAGATTGAGGATTTTTCCCTTGACCCCCTTTGACTGCTTCAGCTTGTGGACCTCCTGCAGCAGGCTTTGCTTCTCTCGCGCGTACAGCGACAGCTGGGCTTGGAGCTCTGCTAATTGTTCCGGGTTGCCAGTTCGTGAGTTGTTGAAGCTCACGCTGTTGAAAAGCCGCATTGTATCCGCATCACGGGTGACATCCTCGAGCTTCTTGTCGCGCGTCTTGATCTCCCTTTGCAAGTCGCGAATCTGCGCCTCCCGGGCAGCCACCTTCTCCACCAAAGGGTTGATGGGGTCACGGCCGTTTTGGGAATCGACGTTGGCCTGTTTGAAAGTTTCTATTTCGGCCTGGAGATCCTTTTCGCGCGCCTCGCTTTTGACTATCTGCTCGTAGCAGTACTCGATGTTCTCCTTGAGGCGCACGATCTCTCTCAAGAGATCCTTATCCGCACTATTGACCGCCTCGTCGTAATGCTTCTGCAATTCGTTTAGTCTGTCGATCTCGCGGTCGCGCATCGCTAGTGATGTCTTGTATTGGGAAATTTGACCCTGGAGAGTACTGTTCTGCGCGGTCAGATTTAATACCTTGACAGCGTCATCTTTATGTGTTGCCTCCCACGAATTCACGGTCTCCTTGGTAGCTGGGTGCGGTATAGTCACGACGGTAGGGCGATTTTCCATATCTCTCGTGTGCTGGGTATTGGGACGGTCTCCAAAGGCGGGAAGGACGAAAAGGGGCCCGTGGCCGCTCTTCCTTATTCGATAAAAACGTGTGCTCAAATCCACCTTGACGATGCCACGGTACTTTAGATCCTTATTCTTAGAGAACGCTGCGTCGCCCAGAACCTTTTGTTCCGAAAAGACATCGTCCTGGGCTTCTTGATGGGCTTCCGCCCGATCCAGCATTTGATGAATGAAGGCGAATACGTCCTCGCCGGCATTCGCCAGGATCCATCGGTCTTGGGGGAACAGGATTTCTCGACCAGTGTGACCGGCAGACCCGTGGCCGCTGAGGTGCTGCATGGGGACTATGGCCTCGTTGGCTAGCAGGTCTAGACAGTTTCCATACGCGATTTCAAGCTCGTGCATACGGACTACGAGATGCTGAGTAAACAGGATCCATTGGCCAACTAGGGTGGTCTTCGCTTTGCTGAGAGCTTCCTGTTCCACGACCTTGTCGCTGTCAAGGGGGATGATGCCAAGGATGCCGCCCATGGGGGAGTATTCATGATCGAGGCGCTCCAGGATCTCATTCGCGTGCATGAGTAGCGTGATGTGGCTCTCGTAGGGGCGGAAGTGCTGGAAGGGGTGTTGCTCGGGGTACTCCATCCCTGTTGTGTCCAGGGGGCAATGCCATTTCGGCCCCTTGGTGTCGCTGTTACTCTTTATCAGGTTCGCCAGGGCATTCAGGGGCTTCTTGTGCGCCATATCGTCCGTCTTGTAGTGTGTCTGCAAGTCATTGAGCCAATCGAAGGCTTGTTCGGCAGCGAATGCCGCGTCACCGTTCGTCTTCTCTTCGTTGGGCGGCTCGAGGTTTCCTCCGTATTGAGACGGAGCCAGCAATGAAATTAACACAGCCAGTGACTGGGCGTGCTGCTTCAGGGCAAGCAGGGTCGGCGGCCGACCGGGAGTTGACAGGTAAGTACAGTTGACATGCTCAAGGAGGTGGTATGGTAGCTGGGGGTTGTTGTGGACTAAGGCGCTATAGTATGGCTTCGACCAGTGTGTGCTCTTGAGGAAGCCTTTCATGTCATCGTATATCTCCGTCACTTGCGGTGCTTGTGCCCGGTCGGAAGGTTCCCTTGGACGGTTTGCGATCGGGCCGAAGCCCATCTCGCTGGTTGGGTTGTCCCACAAGTCGTTCGCCATAGTGTCAGTTGTCGCAATACCGGGCAATAACCGGCCACTATGAAGTCTCGCTGAAGTTCAATTCAGTCTGGCGACGGGATTGCGCGCTTTGTATCTGAGACGTGTCGGTAGTAAATAAAAATTAGCATCTATGACCGATAGAGAGATAGCTCTGCGACGCAAAGGGGGGGGAGGAGGGGGTTCTATTCTCCATTGTTGAAGGCTTTCAAAGGAACATAAGGCAAGCTTCCCTTTCCGGAAAAGGAATGTTCCCAAAAAAAAAAAGCCATGGTTATGATTTTTCTGTTCATTCTTTGTGAACGAGGACGTTCTCATGCTCAGGGTCTCAGCGACTGAGGATTCCAGTGGGATAGTCTGTGAACACGCAAGGTAATCTTGGCAATAAAGGTTGCATTACTGCCTACTTAAACTAATTTTTTGGTCGGTGTCATTGACTTTTTGCTTGAAATCTCCTGATCTTGTCGCGATCAGTCGCGGTGAGCTAAAATATTCAGAGGCGTGCGTATGGGAATAGTGAGACACTCCCCGCATCCGGCTTCCATCTCCAGCACAGCTTCGATAGAATGAGTTCCTCGTACGGGGGATGCAACTGGACGAGCCAATGTTGTTGCGGACGGATAGTCAAGGTGTAGTCCTCCCACCATAATGCACATCTAAGGCTGTTCTTCCATCCCATAAGTGCCCGCTGCGAAGTCCTCAGGTTTCCTCGACGACGAGGTGCAAATACTTTTAACCCAACACCCAAGATCAGGTAATTAGTACCTAGTGTACACCACTACAGAGTGCACTAACCTTACCTACTTTGCACGATGTAACTTTATCCATAAACATTCACCTGAGTTGGTCAGACGGGTTGCCTCACGGTTCTTACCTGACAACCGGATTGAGTCTGGATAGCCTTCAGCTCTGCTAGTAATGAGCTGAAAAGGGACTGATTCCATGGGGCGTCATGTCAAAGTTTCTAAGTGGCCAAGAGAGATCTTTTCATCCTGTACAGTAGTTACATCGCCTGTTCATTGAAGAACAATAAGTAGGTAAGTGTAGATAGCCAAAGTACTAAAGTAAATTGTACAATGTAGGTCATTAATGCCCTGAGGGTAAAAGGGTAATAACTAATAGGTAATTAAGTACGTCCGTAGGTAGGTAGTGTACGGACTAAGTAAGTATTATTAGACAATAGGAACGCTATCTACTGTAGCTCGCAACGGTCCGAGGCCGTCCGGCGCAGTTCCTACCGGTCCTGGAATAAATGCGATGAATGACGCAGGAGAATGAACGACATGAGGAGGTGGTTAGGTACATCACTAAGTATCTACCCGACAGCGTCACATCGTGGGCGGATCCGTCTTCCCGAGATGGTTTGATCAGGAGATGACCCCAATAAAAAAACACAAAATATCTTCCTGTGCATGTGAAATAATTCGTGTATTAGACACTGCTTAACTACCATGTACATGTATCTATCTAGGTGGTGTACCATGCTGTAGGTAGGTCTGGCAGGAGTCTGGGTAGGTAGGCAGGTAAACACCATCACGGCAACATGATCGGGCAGAAGATCGGGGTAGGGATCCGCCAGGGGTGCAGGCGGTGCCACTGCCAGAATCTCCCACTATGTAACCCTGATGCCTTGTTGATCCGCACTATACTATGTAGTAAACTAGGTTAGTTAGGTTAGATAGTAATTACATATTACTAGTACTTACTAGTAGGTCAGAGAAAAAAAGAAATGAAAGCTCATATGAGGTTACCTCCCGGAAAACTTTGGAAAAAGCAAAACAAGAAATAGATAGATACTGTATGACTTGGGACCTACCTGGTTGCTATGTACACCCGATAAGTGAGTCTTGGATGCGCCGTGCGTAGCATAAACATCACTTAACTCACACGGAGAAATAGCGATAGATCCCTTGGATCGTTGGATCTAGTTATGTCTGATCTCGGCACCACAACGCTCTCTCCCAAAGATGACTGTTTCTTGGTAGTGTAGTTGCCTGCTGGTACATATTCTGCGATGACCCGACTCTACCTACGCAACATTATCCGTACAGTACGGATTCCACGACCGGCAACCGATCCTGTGGTCACATACTATGTAGTACCTGTCTACTTTTAAGTAGTGTACTACGTAAGTACTAGTAGTGTACATTCTGTATCCCACTATATTTAGTTACGCTAGCTGTGTCCGGCTACTTACTATGTACACTAACGTATTAGACCCTGTTTTGGGCCGGACCCACATTATGGCCACCCGGTTTTCGAGCGCTTCTACGTACCTAACCACTTCCATATCTTGAATCCAGTGAAGGCATTCCCGCCTTACAAACGCAAGCAAAGGTAGATGTAAGTGGCGATTGCTTCCGAGCACGACATTACATTACATTCCGGTAGGAGTTTACATCGTCGCGACACTACGTTGCTTCCAGGTATGCAATTTGCCTGCTTCGTTTACGTCGTCGCGCGACACGACACGCGACACTACATCGTGGTGGGAAGCGACCTATACTTGACGGGTCTTCGGCCTCTCTTTTTTAGGTCCAGGGCCGAAAAGAAAAATGTCCATAGGAGTTCTTTCCAGGCCATCTGAGCAAACTTGCTTTTCCCATATAGCGCAGCTTTGCGGGCTTTTTCGGTCATCTTCACGTACTCCGCAGCCTCTACATGGGTACGGCCGCCCTTTAACCGAAGTTGTAGTGTAGACCGTGGAACGTTGTAGACATGGGCAGCTTCGCGAATGCTGGAAACGTGCTTTTCTTTAACTGCTTTAATGGCATTTGGTAATCGGGTTTCTTTTTCCATCGGATTAGATTGAGTCGATTGAGTCAATTGAGGTCGATTGAGCTGCTCGGGGAGATGCGATGCGAGGCGATGAACACGATGCGAGGCGATGAACACGATGCGAGGCGATGAACACGATGTGAGGCGATAAACGGATGTAATGCGATGAAGTTTCAGTGGTCGTCAGGAGTTGAGGAAGTGGTTAGGTACGTAGAAGCGCTCAAAAATCGGGTGGCTAGAATGTGGGTCCGGCCCAAAAGGGGGTCTAATACGTTACATACACTAGAGTGACAGTGGATGCTGTACGTAGCATTGTAAGTAAGTAGTGTCACTTTCCTGCTGTGGACCATTTCGAAATCAACATTTGATTGATTATTGACTACTGATAAGTGGGGCTGACAGATTCTTCGAGTTGCAATTTGCAAATGTCTTTGATGAGTCTTGACGATTACATGTTTCGCTCCTCATCATCGTACCTACCTACCCGCTGCCCGCTGCCCGCCAGGCAGGCCCGAATGAAACAGGCCAAAATATCCTACGACCTCTTGTCATCAGTCGTACCAAATACTACGGGCTAACTACCGTATCAAATCTGGATTCTCCTCGTCTATCTAGCTCGAGACAGTTCTCAAGAAAACCGTAATTACCTATTCATGCCAAGCGCTGCGTTATTGTTTCACCTCCTACCTACCTACCTACCTACTTAGGTGCCTACACTATACAAATAGGTACACACTCACCACCTTAGTGTACCAGTCACCTATCTACCACCTATGTAGAGTTGGTCCTTTCCCCTTGTCTCCCACTTCGCGAGACAAACGCAACACCATTCAACTTTCACCCAAAGATCTCACCGATTACGCCGTCCCGGCCATTTGGGCCATCTATTCACTCATTTCCGCGACTCAGTCGCCTGCTTACTGAAGTCAACGACAAACGCGGCTTGTTTCCGGCAAAATGAGCGAGCAAGGCTCGGCCCGCGATGCGGAGCCCCCGACGTCCGCCTCCAGTATGTCTTGCTGACTGATTAACTTCCAAACTTCAATCGTTACGTGGTCCTCGCGTCACAGCTAATCCCCATGGCACCGCAGGCTTGTATCTCACCCTTGGTCCTGTCGCGTTGACTGCTGCCGTATACATAACCATTTTCTTGGTCCTGCGAAAGAGCCAGCGACGCTACTATGCACCCAGAACCTACTTAGGTAGCTTGCGTGAGAGGTTGGTATCGTCAATTCCTTCTTTCCCGTGTCGCCAGTACTGTTCAGTACCGCATCGCTAACCTGGTCCGTGTCTGAAGCGAGAGGTCGCCAGCTCTCCCGGATGGCTTTTTCAATTGGTTTGGCGCCTTTTGGAAGATCTCCGACTACCATCCGCTCAAATCTCAGTCTCTTGATGCTTACCTGTTCCTGCGATTTCTCAAGATCCTCGTCGTCATTTGCTTCGTGGGATGCTGCATCACATGGCCCGTTTTATTCCCCGTCAACATCACTGGCGGGGGAGGCCAGCAGCAGGTCAATCTCCTCTCCTACGCCAACGTCAACAAGGATACTCAGTTCCACCGATACTATGCCCACGCATTGATAGCCTGGCTCTTTTACGGATTCGTCATGTACATGATTGTACGCGAATCCATTTACTATATTAATCTGCGCCAGGCATTCCTCCTGTCGCCCGTGTACAGCAACCGAATCTCGTCACGAACCGTGCTCTTCGTCTCTGTTCCCGATTGGTACCTAGATAAGGCCAGACTGCGAAAGGTTTTTGGTGAATCGGTCAAAGGTATCTGGATCGTTGGAGACACGAAAGAACTCGATAACCTTGTCGAGGAGCGCGACAAGGTAGCTATGAAGCTTGAGCAGGCCGAGGTGAAACTCCTCAAGCTCGCCAATGCCGAACGTCTCAAAGCCGCCAAGAAAGGCGGTACTAACGAAATGCCCGCTGCTGTTGACAGTGGCGAGTCAGGAAGCCTGGCTGCCCGATGGGTTCCCCCCAAGAAACGACCATCTCACCGTCTCGGGCTGTTGGGGTTGGTAGGTAAAAAGGTTGACACCATCAACTGGTGCCGTACCGAGCTCGAGCGCCTTATCCCAACCGTGCAGAAGGCCCAATATGCGTACCGTGACGGCAACTACAAGAAGATCAACAGTGTTTTTGTCGAATTCACTAATCAGGCTGATGCAGAGGCGGCCTGCCAAGTGCTAGCCCATCACCAGGCACTACAAATGGCTCCCAAGTACATTGGCATAACCCCTAACGAAGTCGTTTGGAGTGCGCTGAAAGTATCATGGTGGCAGAGAGTGGTCCGACGGTTTGCTGTTATGGCCTTCATCAGTGCCCTTATCATCTTTTGGGCCATCCCTGTTGCTTTTGTTGGTGTCATCTCCAACATTAGCGCCCTAGAAAAGATAGTCTTTCTTCACTGGATCAAGTTGATTCCCCAAGTGATCTTGGGGTTCGTCCAGGGACTTTTGCCGTCTGTCCTCATGTCAGTCTTGTTGTCACTTGTTCCTATCATTATGAGACGTAAGCCACGCATCCATATATGGTTCTGCGGTAACCCAAGACTAATGCAAGCACAGTATGCGCCAAACTATCTGGCGAGCCTTCGTTATCACGCGTTGAGCTCTTTACCCAGAATGCCTACTTCGCTTTCCAGGTCATCCAGGTCTTTCTGATAACAACGCTGACCTCTGCTGCCTCGGCTGTGGGGGTCCAGATCTTCGAGCATCCGGAACAAGCCACAAGCCTTCTAGCAGAAAACCTACCAAAGGCGTCCAACTTCTATATCTCTTATTTTATTGTTCAAGGGCTGGGAATTGCTTCCAGTCTGCTTTCCCAAGTTACCGGCTTCATAATTTTCACCCTGATGTACAAGTTCTTGTCCGGAACGCCCCGGGCCCTATACACCAAATGGGCTAATTTAAGTGCCATCTCTTGGGGCAGCGTGTTACCTATATACACCAACATCGCTGTAATCAGTAAGTTCTGACCTGTACTTTTAGGACATTCCAATATTGATGATCCTCTAGGCATCACATATGCGAGTATCGCACCACTGATGCTGGGATTTGCCACCGTTGGCATATCCCTCTTCTACTTGGCGTGGAGATACAAC
The DNA here is from genome assembly GCA_028637585.1 of Xylariaceae sp. X187. Classification (NCBI taxonomy): domain Eukaryota; kingdom Fungi; phylum Ascomycota; class Sordariomycetes; order Xylariales; family Xylariaceae; species Xylariaceae sp. X187. The sequence goes on along the minus strand of JAJIZN010000001.1, from coordinate 2,422,242 downwards.
ATCTTTTTCGTCACAGACACCAATATTGATACCCGCGGCCTTATCTATCCCCGAGCTTTGAAACAGCTTTTTGTGGGTATATACATTGCTGAACTGAGCATGATCGGAATATTTGCGGCATCCGTCGCTGTCGGCCCTCTTGTTCTCATGATTATATTCCTGGTCTTCACTGCCTTGTTGCACATTACTATCAACACGGCTATCGACCCGCTCCTGTACAATCTACCAAGGACTCTGGTCGAGGAGGAGGCTGCCCGCTCTAGAAACGGATCTCTTGAAAACGGCGGCTCGGAAGCGGGTGACACCAACGATAACAACAAGCCATCGACTCCTTCCGACAATGCCCCCGCCGCGAGTGAGAAGAAGCCGGGTGTTTTCGCCCGATTCTTCAAGCCATGGCAATACTGCAATTATGAGACGTTGCGTAAGCTCGTTCCAACTCACGATATTGATGTTTATAGTCATTATCCGGAAGAGGTCGAGCGCAATGCATACTACCCGCCGTCTGTGACAAGCGCGACACCATTGTTGTGGATTCCTGAGGATCCCCTGGGCTTGTCCAAGCAGGAGATTCGTGATACCGAAAAGATCATCCCTATCACCGACGAAGGCTGCACCCTCACGGATAAGAATAAGCTGGAGTGGGATACGGAAACCGTCCGCCCGCCCGTGTGGGAGGAGAAGATCTATTACTAGTAGGCGTTGCGAGAGCATCAACCGCTGTTTTCCAGTCGATAAGAGAAGTCGCTGAACATGGTCGTCCCCGAACGACTGCCATTGGACATTCGACGGTTGCTGAAATATTGTGATGGTGTCTAGGCTAAGAAGGCACGCTGGGGTTTTAATTACGCGTATTTTGAAAATGGGGAGACATTCCGGTAAAGGGACTTGCTCTTGGTGTTTCACAAGCTGAAAATCATATCTGATACCCGCCTCATTACTATGAAGAGAGGCTTGTTTGTTAGTTTTTAGTATCATATCAGATTACTACCGATGTAGGTAGGTGTAAATGTAATGGCTGGCGATGGCACTAGAATGGATACCCGGTGCATACGACTCTACATGGAGCTTGCCTATTTGGTGATGCTCAGCTGCTTTGGATGGAGCAACTCACATGTGGCAAAGCGTACCTAACTATGTACTCGTCGTTTGATCACCAATACTCAGGCAGGAGCTCAGGCGGGACTCAGGCTGTGCACATACCGGTATCGTAATTGCCTGCTTTGAACGACACAGTATTTCGACACCGAGATATAGTGGGAAAGAAGAGTTAGGTATCCGGTACCGTACAGACCGTACCTAGATAGTTGGCAGTCTCAATCTGTAGGTTCTGCTGTAGGTATAGCCTGTACTTACGAGTGCAGTGCACCTGAAAGAATTTAACTATGAGACCTCAGGTTCCAAAGAGCTGTCTCGGGGAGGTGTGGCGCATTGTACAGTCCGTATTCACAGTGTATATTGACTGTGCAAATTACAGGGCAGCCGCTCCTTGTCGTTTAGCGGTCTGCTCTGGCCAATCAAAGCGAATTCCGCGAAGTCCCATGACGCCAATCGCCCAGTCCGATCATAACACAGCGCAACCACCGCCGCCTCCCAATTAACTTATCGCCATAATTATCCATACACACAAGTCGACCCTCACCACCTCTTTCTGATCGTCTTCTTATAAACAGGACAGCTTGTTTCTGGTTCATTCTTTGGAGAACTCCTCGTGACGCCGTCTACTATCTACAGAAGCATTTTCATACGGATTAGTTTGTCGACAAATCAACCTTGTGCCAACCGCCCACAAACGCTTTCCAGCAAAAGCCCCCACCGCCCGTGAGTGACCATGCGGTTCTTGTCTGTTGCCTGCATCCTCGCGCTGTCCACCAGCAATCTCGTCTCAGCGGGTAGTTGGTTTAGCAGCAGCGATGTCAGCGTACACAATGCCAAGAAGGTTCCTGGGGCTTCGCCTCTCGAGTTCTGCGATAAGGACCACTCAGAAGATACCGTTCGCATCGATAACGTTGACTTGTCGCCAAACCCCCCTTCAGCGTACGTTCTCCCTCCTCCCTTGTTCTACGTATATTCCTGTTGGTGGAAGTAGGCTAGCCTAGGAAATGGCTACGAGATGGGGTGATTTGGCGGAAGAACACAGATCAGCTTCACTCGATGTGAACCCCGTTGCACCTGGAATACTTAGGTGGAGTGAATGAATAGTTGGCTAACAGATCAACTCGGCAACAGGGGTTCAAAGCTCGTTATTCATGCCAGTGGTACCGTCGACAAGACCATTGAGAAAGGCGCCTACGTCAAGCTAGTTGTTAAATATGGCTTGATCCGTCTCATTAGCACCACGGCAGATTTGTGCGAACAGGTTGAGAACGTTGACCTCAAATGCCCCATTGAGAAAGGCAATCTTTCCATCACAAAATCCGTCGACATCCCTAAGGAGGTCCCACCCGTAAGTGCTATTCCCACTCGCCTTGGCGAGTTTCTGCCCTCCCGGTCGCCCCGGAATTCGGTGTGGGCTATTTGAGCGTTTAGTCTGGCACTATGGGCTTAACTGACACATGCTTTAATATAATAGGGAACGTACAACGTCCAAGCTGACGTCTACAACGACGACGACACGCCCATCACTTGCTTACAGGCCACCGTGAACTTTGCTATGGGACGGGCTTCCGTGGATTCTGAAGACTTCGACGAGGCTGACGAATTCGTTGGTGACCTGTAAACATCATGCCTATCTGTAAGAAGACACACACACACAGAGATATGGAGGGCCGATGGTAGACATTCTGACTCACAACATGTTGTGGGAACTGCCAGAACGAATAGGAATAGAAAGGCGGCTCATTCTACCTACTCGCCGCTTGGGGGACGTCAGTGGACTCGGTTTTCCCTTGGTCACTTTATCAATACCCTAATACGACTTTAAGCAGATTACAATCAATCCCATGTTTTATGCTATTACTTGGCATGATTATACCTCCCCTTCCCAATGAAATCATCATCAAGTGTTCTGGCTTCCCAAACCTGGTGTAATGACGATGGATGGCAAGAGGGGCCATTGATTAAAAAGAATTGATAACCTTCACCAACTAGGCTCCGTGTCCTCTCTTGCCATGATTTGCGCGAAGTTGTAATCATTATGTTATCTCCTGGAGCAGACGTGGCGCCCTAGGATTCGATAAACAAGACGTAGGAATGGTAGTATGTGTCAATCAAAATCCTGGTCCCATTCTTTAATCATCCTATTTCTCTCGAGACGTCATTCAATGAGGTTATCTGTAACTCGTGAAGAACCCAGTTAGCTCCCTTCCCCTCCAACGCCCCGCATCACCAAACGCACCGTCTTACTCCCCGAACAGGCGCCGCACGCGCCTGAGTACGCTGTCCTTCTCGGGGTCGTATGGGTGCTCTTTGCTGGGGATCTCGAGAATGGTGGGGAAGGCGGCCGTATACGTGTCGATGCGGTACCGGATCTTGTCAGCGACCTATGTAAGTAGTTCTCCGTTAGCATTCGGGATACTCTTCTTCTCCTTCATTTTCTGAGCCCTCCACCTTCCCCTATTTCTCTTTCTTTTGTGCTTGGACAAGGCCGATGAAGGAGCGGGCGAACGGAGTTGGGTTAACTGACATGTTGGTTGATCAGCACGATCCCTATGTCCTTGCGCTGTGTGGTGAAGCTGTCGAAGGCGGCCTCGATGGCGGCCGTCTCGGTCTTATTGTCGACGACGAGGAAGTTCTTTTGTGAGTCCGGCGGGCTGGTGACGTGCTACGTGCCCCTTTTTCATCAGTTTCTGGCAGATTGGCAAATTGACACGGTGGTGCTTGTTGGGTTTCCTCCGGGTTTGACATACGCCAATGCCGGCCAGTAATAGACCGGTCACGGAGTCCTGGTTTCGCGCGGTTTATAATCAGTCCCGATGAACCTCGGTGTTGCTGCGACAATGGTAATGTGGCATGATCACGTACTTCATCGCCAATTACGGCTAGGAATTGCCGGTCTTTGTAGTCGGCTTGGGACGTCGCCATGGCCGAATTGTCTTTTTTTTTTGGTTGCTGAAGATTGCCGACGTTCGTTGGTCGGGGATTGTCGGCGACTTGGTGGGTGAGTCGAACTTGGGGGGGTGGTCCGTGGATGATGTACTTACAGTAGGCAGTGTATCTAGATAGGTAAGGTAGGTAGTGCTAGGTAGGTAGGCAGTTGGTTTAGCGCGCTTATTGGCGGGATCTAGGTATGTTGGTAGGAGGTAGATAGATGGACATCTACAGTAAGATAAGTAAGATTCGACCTGAGCTACGGAACCGGAAATAAGTAGCAGTAGGTACTCACGGTGGGTACATACACATACGCGTTTGACCTGGACTGACGACCTTGACGTAATTCTTGCAGCTTCGATTAACATTTAACTATATCGAAGAGCAGGATTCAACGAGGCAAGCGCCCCGCAATGTGGCCCAGACGTAAATATATCAGTCAATCAATTCAAGTTTCGGACGGAACATTTAAAAACGAATCAACTATTACAGTTTTTGTCTGCAGAATCTCCAAATCTGGGGTAGCACAGAGTACCGTATCTAATGCATTGAATTATGTAATATACACTAGACTGGACGTGCCATAGGTAGTAGCGCGACATCGCACCTACGACAGGTAGGTAGTAGTATGTAGTATATTAACGTCTAACCTAGGAGCTAAAACGACAGGTAGGTAGGTAGGTTCTGGGTAGGTAGCTGCCTGGGCCCTAGGCCCTGGGCCACTGACGCTAACTACCTATCTATGTACACTATCCAAAATCTACTGGCGCAAACCGACCTACTTTTCTGGACGCGCCTTTGCAGCAATCAACTTACACTACAAACCCCCTGCGATGCTTTCTTTTTACTGCTCCTATCTCAACCCTTCATCATCGAGCCGGTGAATTGCTGGCGGTTAATTATCAACTACCTCGAGGACCAGATACACGTGTTTGTGCTGTGTTTTAATGGGATAATCCTGGGCTCGCAACGAAGAAGCCCGTCGACACGACTTTCGCCGCAATACCTACGTTTATACATGGGAGCCGTGGTCCAATATAACCGCCCGCCCGCACCGCAACAGACATGCCGCGACTCGTACGGCAGAGGCCGATGCTGGAACGCATCAAGACCATGTTGAATCCCATGGACTTCCTGCTATGGCTATCCGAAGAGATCGAGACGCATGAATGGAGCTCCAAGACTGTCGGCACGCAGCTCGGCCTGGCTATGAACTTCGCGTTCCTGATCGCACGTGCCAATAGCGGAGGTACTCGCGTCGCGGATCCCGTTTTCGATGATGGTGACAGCACCACAGGGTGGGTGTCTTACTTGGTGAGTCAAGACAACGCGAAAGCCGGACATGGGCGTGCCCTCTGAAAGCAGCGAACTCTTTGTTAACGATGAACCCCCCTGATGTTTCGCAGGTTGCTTTGATCGTGTGGTTTTTGGTTGGCTTCTCCGGTGTCAACGCGTACTATACCGTGTATCGGTCGCGGAAATACAGGCTTTTCGAAGCCAATGTCGAGAAGAAGCCCGACACGCCCTCTGCCCGTCGCGTCCGCGTCCAATCGTCGCCCGTTTCGTCTTCGCCGCTGCGAATCCTGGCCGATGCCATCTCGGAAAGCGCCGAGTCGAGAGCGCATCCGGATAACACCCGAGATGTTTGGGAACTCTCCGTCTGGGATCCCCTGCCCGTCTGCCTACGCTTGTTCTGCCTCTTCAGCCCGGGCCACGTGCTTGTTTACATGATGTTTCTGCCGCTCGCGCCACTCGACGCGCGACCAAGCGTCACCGTCTTCAACTGTCTCGTCCTGCAAGCCATTCTTTCCATCCAGCTTATGCTGTTTCAGTCTAGATTTTCACAGCAGAACAAGGACACATCCATCATCCAGAAGGAAGTCATGCATGAATATGATACCAAAATTGTACATCCCCTCATGTATCCGACGGTCAGAGATGCCGGGACCCAATTCTCTAGGGACGACTTTGGTCGCGACAGCGATTTCGTCGAGTTCGGTACACCTACCGTGCAGCTTCGGCGAGGCTTTAAGACTCGCCCCAATCCAAATTATACAAAGCATTTTGATCCTGACAACAGCGGTTCGAGCTACATGACTAGCTCCGTCAACACAGTTTTGACAAAGCAACCTGGTCAGGTGGGCAGTGATCTTCGGACCCGACTGTTTTCTACTAAGCCGATGCGAACGAGCACCCCGGGGCTTACGCCACTAAGACAGAGCATGAACCAACAAGCAGCGGCTGTTTCCACCGCCTCGGGCAGTAATGGTGGCTATCTAGGCGTGATGAGCCACCCCAACTCGCCTCATAAAAAGACACCAAGTCTCGGGGAACTAGAGTTTAGGTCTCCCCGCAATAACGAGGAGATGGCCCGACTGGAGCAGTACCAGTCATTTCAAAGAGACGCCAGCGCAAGTCCCATTAAGAGCCCGAGGAAAAGCGCGTCCGGCGTCTCGTCTTTAAACTCACCAGCTGCTATTCCGTGGAGTCGGCGACGGACTTATGAAAGATACCCTTCCATGTTTCAATAATTGATTGTGTAGGGGAGGGAATATCATGGTCGAAATAATGTATGGGTCCAACCCCCATCACGGGCTGTGAACCTGGGCAGGGGGGGAGTTGTCTTCGGACGGGCTGACCACTAGGTTCTACTTTTACATTAAACCGGAGTGACACTGCATTTATGGCGTTCTCAGAATGATTCCCATGGGTCCGGGAAGTTTTCACTGCATTGGCTGACCAGCCTATTTTCATGGGGCCCAAGAAGACGACGGGCATCAACTTCCTTACCCGAGGGGAAAAAATTGATTAGATTGGTACTTGACAACTCCGAGATGTTCTTGCTTCCTGGGTGATTAATGCGTGTTTTAATTTCCTCGCTGGATTTGTTTGTTACTGACTTTCGCGATCACGGGACCGTGGATTGGGTGTTCTGGATTCGGGGCTTTGATTCCCTTTCGCTTGTTACCCTCCCATGGTTCCCATCCCTGCTTCTACGGATATCTACAGTTTGGCTCCTACTTTTGTCATCTCCTTCATCCCTTGAAGTAACCCTTGAAGGTATCTGGCCGCAAAGGGCCTTCCCCAAGTGTGACGGCGATTGTCCCATTTACTCATCTGCACCACCAATGATTGTGTTGTGGCCTTGATCCCAGTTACCCCTGTCGTATATCTGCATCATACTTTCCGAGGCGAGGACATTCCGTCATTGGTTCGGGTTGAAATGTATAATTCCTTCCTTTCCTCTGCCCAGGACCTCGTAATATCGCGATTGATGTCAGTGCACGTGAATGAACACACACAAGACTCAGTCCAATTCGTGTACTGAGCCCTCTCTCTGTGACCTGTCCTCAGTTCTTTGTCTTCTGTGCCTCCCGCTAGCCTAAGGCTGGCGTATATCCCATCTCCTTCTTTTTCCGCTGTCGGCTTTTATCTGGATATTACAAGAATTCACGTTCACATAAATATGGCCAAGGACACGATAGCTCGCAAACCTTTACCACCACCGCCACCACCGCGTAAGGGACACATATCACTCGCCGATTTCTTGAATAGGATCCGGCCTAGCCATCGTGCCGAGCAGGGCGGTACGACTCGCACACGTGACGTTTCTGGCGACGACAATCCCCCTTATCTTGATTCGAGAGTAAATACCAATACCCTAATCGGGTGGAACTTGCCACGGGAGCATCCGCCCCCTGGGCCCAGTAGCCCCCAAGCAAGCACAGGAAACGAGACTCATAGAGGCCGCAGTGGGAGTATACAGCGTAACCGCGGAGAGCTAGATGATGACCCAGTCCAGTCGCCGTTTCCAGCCCTCAGTCCGAACCCCGTTCAATTACCGCCACCAGAGCGGCCGAATTCCAACCCTCTCCCCAAGCCACAGCATCAACAGACGCAGCTTGTAGCAAGTGACGAAATTTCGACGATTCTGAAGACCAAGGAGGACACAAGGAGACAACGAAGGCATCTGGAGGAAAGCGGCGACTGGCTTAGCGTGCAAGGCGCAGACCCTTACTCGGGCCAGTTCACAGTGCTGACGCCCACGACTACCATCAGCACGGACAGTACTCCGCCTTTCGTCAAGGAGCGGCTGGCAGAATCGATACGCAAGCAAGAGGCTGCCAAGCTTACCTACGAGCAGGCCAGGCTAGAGGCGGAGAAGGCGAGAGAGTATCATCTCGTAGAGAAAGAACGTTTGAGACTTCAGAAAATGGAGCAGGCTAAAGAGGAGCGTCGGCAACAGCAACATCAACAGCAGTTCCCCATCTGGATACGGCACAAGAGACGGTGGACATCCACCGCCGAGCCTGATCTGAGCACTAACCCACAATCGACAAAAACTTATGAATGCCAAAATAGTAGGGATCATTTCACGCCAAAATTTGGCGATTAGCTAATTCATTAGTCCCAGGTTCCGATGAAGGTGACGATGTGGCCACTCGCAAGGTCTCATGTCCACCTGTATCAGGCACCGGCACCAGTCAGTCTAAACTTGCGGAAACGTTCGGTAAGTCTGTGAGCATGGGACTTTCCAAACGGGACCCTCACGTGAACATGTCCACGGACACGATTGTTCATAAAACACCACCGAATACGGAATTCATGAACACGACAACACAAAATGCGAAGGATCTCTACCCACCGGTGTTCGCCGATGTCGACGATGTGCCGACGACTCAAGAACAGAGGAATGATGGGCATTTTTTATGGCTGCGCCGCCGAAGAACGACAGATCCCGGGAAGTCGATCAAACGTCGTATTTCCCTAATAATCAATCCTTCGGCGGGAACAGGGGAGAAAAGCCCAAGGTCGGTTTCAGTCGAGCAGCTTCCACCCGCACCACGCCTACAACCGTGGCAGGGATTAAGGAATCACTTCTCGGATCTGATAATTCCAGATCATCATCTCCATCTGGTGCCTTACTCGGACCCAATGGAAAGATTGATAGAAGAATCACTGACTCCCGTAAATCACGACCCTTTGCCGGCGGTGTTGGAGGAGTCGCCGATAAAGAGCATACAGGACGATATGCAAGTCAAGCCCGCCCTGAGGGTAGCAACCAATCACTCAGATTACCTGGAATCTCAAATGAACTTCAAGAAGAAGGACGTCTCGAACGCCAAGGACACTTCGTCAACTTCATCCCAGTCGAAAACGAAAGGGGTCACGAAACCACCGCCAATGCCCCCGCGAGTAATCCCCGCCCGAAAGTCGTCGTTCCGGTCGAGCCAGACGCAGGTATCGCCCCAGAGCCAGAGTCCCAACCAGACTCGGCCCCACACCCACAGCGGTCTCCCCGACAGTACACTATGCCCCCAAGACAGTTTACAAAAGTCGGTACCTTCGACAATGAAGCATATCGAGATCCCAAAGTCTCAAACGGACAACAGTCTGAAAGGACGTCCCCAGAGAGGCCGGACAGAATCTGCGTCCACACTCACCACCACCACTACTGGCTTCGATCCAGATCACCAAGTCCTGCCAGACCTAAGTCAGCTACACCTGAGGGCTCAGAATCATGGGGAGAACGATGTCAAAGGCAACGACGCAACTCGGGTAATGCCGAGCGCTCAGGGAGGCGGACGGGAACACCGAGACGCGTCGACGCCCAAGCAGCAAAGGAGCGCGATAATATCTTCCCGTCACAGCACGCCACAGAACGTCTGGGAGAGTTTCGTGCTCAAGGGCGAAACTCCCGCGACCGATACTTCGTCGACGAACCTTGCGCCCCGGGAGTTCGATTCGACGCCGCCCACCCCACATCTTCAGGCCCCGGGTTCGTATCCAGACCTCCACAATGTACTCACGAAGCGTGCTTGGGAGGAGCCGAGTGTCGCCACGTATCTGCCGACGCCACCGCACGACACCGACGAAGCCCGGAGTATACGCCGAGGGGGATTCAACACCGACGGGGATCGGGTAACCTACCAGCACCTAGCGCCTAGGGGGCAAAAGGAGGCCATAATCCACGAGGCGGCACGAATCGAAATGCAGAGATCGCGAGCTATAGAGATCGACGCAACAAGACATCGCACGCCCAGCCCTCGGACTCAAGATCGAGATTCCTGGGACGAACCGCCAGTCACCCCGTCAGGCCACAGCGCGACGACGACCCCCCAGAACGTCGACACTGGTGGCAATGGAGCAGGCGTCGAGTTTCCTTTTATTAAATCCGACTCGACGGGGTTGCAGGATTCGTCGTCATTGAGACGGCAAGGAGCGCAACGGATAAACCCGAGGCTAGTTGAAAAGCAAGATACCCAGGAGGATTTGCAAGCTAGAGAGGACGGGAAGTTTGGAACGAGAGCGGACTACGACAGGGGCCCGCCTGGGACAGTCGTGACGCTTGTGTCCCTTCTCATCACAGCGTATATGATGGTGTTTAGCGTCGCGAGCGCGTGGTGGATATTGGTTCAGCTGACATTTGACCTGGGGTGCGAGCTTTGGAGACAGAGACGCATTCGGAACAGCGCGTGGGGGGATATCACTATCATTGTGGCCGCATGCTTGTTCGTGTCTCGGTTACTCGGTTTTTGGTAGGGGGGATTCGGACTGGATGGTGGGTTGTTTGGCAGACCTGAAAACCTGAGGGTTTAGACGCGAGCCTGCTTGTTTGGGCTCCCTACTTGCACAACTTTCTCTGACCTTTTTGTGTGTCTAAATTGTTCTCGTCTCCTGAGGAATGGAGAAAAACGAAGCGTACGTGGGCTGTGGAAGAGATGTTGCGGTAAAATGATGATGGGAGGAGGGTGGAAGAGGCGTCTGTACTAGATGTAGTATGCATACTAGTAGAAATAGAAGTAGTATGAGGTTGAGCATCGACAGTTTCGTGTCCGGTGGTTTGAGATACCTTTGGTGATGCCGTTGATGGTATTTCGTACAACTCTCGACTTGCTTCACCTTGGGAAGATCGAGAAGACCTTTCGCATACCTAGGTACTGATGTTGAGTGGATTCTGTCCCCAAACAGGAGGATCCAGCGTGAACGCCGTTGCCCTCAAGGGACAAGCGTCTTTGGACACGCAGTCATTAAGTAGACCGGATGTTACTATAGGTGCCTAGATATGTTAGGTACGGTACTCCGTAGGCTGGCAACCAGCTAGCTCGGGATCCCCTTATGCAGCAGTGCTTTTTCTCCAGCCCTACATAGTACTGGCGTTAAACACATCATCACCGACGAACACAACATGGCCTGTGAAATACCGCAATGGAAATAGGTACCGTGGTCACATTGGCTGTTATGAAGTGAGGATGAGAGCCATGCCGAAGCCGAAGCCGGGTTAGGGAGACAATCTGCCATTGTCTGGCTTCACTCCGGTATCGTCCTTATGGTGTTGGTTTAGCATGCTGCTGACCTTCCTTGTTCCCTGTTCGCTGACGTGCATCGAGGGGTACGATATATACCGGTATGTCTTTGTTCGTAGGCTGTTGAAACCTCCTTTTCTTGGAATTGTTTCAACCCGGCACGCACGCGCTGGTTGAGTTCCCCCATGGCGACAGGACATGTTACAGCTCGTTGCTTGGCTGGATGGCTTGAAGTGATGGCAGACCGTGATTTGGCGTGACGAAGTGGTGACTTCACTCGCATTAGCTAGGTAGGGAGGTAGGTATTGCCGTGTTGGATTTATCGTTCGCGACGTGCATTGACATGATTACACTACGTACCCGCGCCAACCCGGGTAGGTTGTAGGTATCTAGGTAGGTAAAAGGTATGGACATAGGTAGGTATGGACAGGTATTCAGATTGTTGGAAGAGGAAAGATGCTTTGAATTTGAAGCTGTTTGATTCGTTGGCTGAGCGAGAATTACAGACACGGCAGGGGTGTGATCGGTCACAGTATGTACACTAGTATCTTTCTACGGTACGGTCTGTGGTGACTCCGGGTAAGCCCCCCCGCGCAGTTTATTAGACTCGGACGTTACATTGCAACGATCCGATCGTAGTACCACCAATACTTGCTCTCCGCTGGGTCACGGTTCACCTAGCTTCGGAGGCTACGTCAAACGGTTGGCGGCGGTTTGCTGCTGCTGCTGCTGCTCAAGAATCAATCAATGTAGGTAGGTAGGTATTTGCCGGTTCACTACCTAGGTAGGTAGAGGCATTTATGGGGTATACTTACTACTATCTACCATCTACTATGTACAGTAGGCCGATTTTCCACGATTTTCTAGCTGCTTATAACTAGACTGATGTACCTACACTAGATACCTAGATACAACACGCAGCTCCGGTTTCCGCCCGACATTGGACATTGGAGTTGCAGGATACCTGTCTACCTAGGTACATACTTCACCTACCTCTACCTACGGTACTAACTCAAGTTCAGAGGAAGGTACATAATATAGATACAAGAGCAATGCAATGGTTCCTTTTTTGGCACGAGGCTGTGTTGGTGGAACACGCTGAGCCCCGGATACCAGCGGCAAAGATCTTGTCCGTGGGATGGCCACCGGGCACTGGCCGATGTCGCTTGTTCTCGGTAAGAACTGCAGATTGCTAGAAACCGGGACATTCGATTCTCGAGTGGCACGCAACTATCTACCTATACCTACTGACTGTATCTAGGTAGTTTACCTGAGGTTGGGGAATGGGGGAACTACCTACTTAGGCGTATGACCGTTGGCGACAAAAGAATGGAGATTCGACATGCTACCTATGGCACAGTATGACCATATAATTGGCTACTGGGCTATAATGGCCATGACACCCTGATATCAGGCTGGTTCTAGCGACATCGTTACCTAGCAGCACAGTCTCTTGCAATGATCTAATACTGAATCTGCCGTGGCAATTCTCTCAAGTATTCTTCTGTCCAGCGTCGCCAGATTCACCACCAACCTAGATACCTGGTACCCTCCGTTCCGTACTCGCCCCCGGGTATGTACACCTTTCTGACATTTCCGTAACTGGTTCCACTTATACGGGCACTAGCTGTCCCGCCGGCGCTCACCATCCAGGTTACCCACATAGGAGCCTCCACATAGGACGTGGATAGTCCAGTTACTTGCCACCCAGCGAGTTCTCAACAAAAGCGGTACGCTGCGTAGTAACACACGAAGAACACCAAAGCAAGCATTCCAAGGTCGAACTATGATGTTACAGGCCGCAAATATTCCTATCAAAGATACATAGTTAGTTGCAACATTATCTGGTTGGTAATGTGCAGCGGCATTCACGCCTGGGTTCCGCGGGCACAGTACATCAGCCCTATAGCAGATATATAGTACCTACCTACACTAGGTAGGTACATCGGTACTACCTAGATAAACTGTGCATGTACCGGCAGTGGAGCTTAATTTCCACCCGCCAACTCTACTTAGGTAGATAAGTTACCTAGCACTTATTTACAACCTGGAAGCTAACCTATCGAGTGCTCTATTGACCTTGTTTGAGCTACCGAAGTCAGACAGTTTCAACAGTTTAAACACCTTGAAGGCTTGATCACAGACAACTTTTGGCACCGCATTTTGAGACCACATTACTGCAAGGTATATGCAAGCCTACTTGTACTTGTTTATTCCTTATACGAGTCATCCCTTGATACTGCATGGACACATTCAGGTCGACATAGGTAGGCACCTATCTAGTAAACGGCAAACATGCAATGAACGTGCTTAATTTCTAAATTTGGTTTCTTTTCACCACTTTCGGTGGTTTGCAGCGATGGACAGCAGAGGCCCCTCACGTGCCTCGAGGTCGGTACCCACTACGGACTTACCTTACGTATAACTATCCAAAGTTCTAGGTATATGCAAGTCCATGACGGCTACATTTGTATAGGGAATATACAAGACAAGAACATGATGGTACATGTCTACAGACGTACCCACTCTGTTTAGGTACACCCCCACCCCCAACGTGTCACCGTACGGTGGGAATGGTATGAATAAGTGGAGAAAGGAAGGGCTTTGCTGGGAGTTTGCCGTCTGATCGGGTGCCTGACATCACCTCCACCGCCCAGTTGCCGCCGTTCACAGGATCCGCTACCGGAGCCACCTTTGCCATCTCCGATCCTCGGCCCTTTACAGGCCGCCTCCAGACTGTCTAACAGTACAACGAGCAAGCGTGTCCCCCAAAATACGGCAGAGGGAAAGCTCACCAAGGTCTAGATAATCCGGGGTCTTTCTGATTATTGAGACAACTCACCTAGGTACACCTAATTGGCGCTCCGATCAAAACCTTACATATATCGCCGCCGCTCCCCGCAATCGCGCCCATCTGGACACTCGACACCTCTCCTCCCAATTGCAACAACACTTGTCCCCTGCTCTCCTTTCTATCATTTAAACCCAAATTCCTTTGTTCTTTTTCCCCCCGGGTCTCGACTGATCCACTGATCCACTGATCCACTGAACGTTAGACGTTGAACGTTGAACGTTGAACGTCGGCAGCCATTCTCTCTTGGCTAGACGTTATTCCGCATGCAAGAGAAAGAAAGTTTCAACAACAAGTCCAGTGAAGAATAATTCCCATTGTCAAGATGCCTATTGCAGAGAAAACCCCACAGACCTTGTATGACAAGGTGCTCGCCGCTCACATTGTCGACGAGAAGCTCGACGGCACGGTTCTTCTATATATCGGTATGCATGGCCCCAAGCAGCAAACGCTCCAATGAAGATGCAATCCAAATAAGGGTCTCATTCTGACGTGCATGTCTCGGCTCCAACAGACCGACACCTGGTCCACGAAGTCACTTCGCCGGTATGTACCACATGATGTTCACGATCTGCACGGCACATGCCACATGCTCTATGTACATGCGTCGAAAAGAAGCAAAGCTGACATGGGAAAATAATACAGCAAGCTTTTGAAGGCCTCAAGAATGCCGGCCGCCGCGTAAGACGAACGGATTGCACTCTCGCTACCACAGATCACGTATGTCCATTGTCCATATCTCTGTTTCCCTCCGCCCCGGCGTGGCAGTGCATTGCTCATCTATTGCTTGCGGCCAATACAACTAGATAATTATATGGCCATGATGTTGACTTAATTACCTCTTCCTGCAGAACGTCCCTACCAAGTCCCGAAAGGGCATCAAGGACATTGCCACCTTTGTCGAGGAGGAGGACTCGCGACTACAATGCCTTACTCTCGAAGAGAATGTCAAGGAATACGACATCACATACTTCGGTCTTGGCGATAGGCGCCAAGGTATCGTCCACGTTATCGGGCCTGAGCAAGGCTTCACTCTCCCGGGTACGACCCTGGTTTGTGGTGACAGCCACACCTCCACTCATGGCGCATTTGGTTGCTTTGCGACCGGTATCGGCACAAGTGAGGTCGAGCATGTTCTGGCCACCCAGTGCCTCATCACCAAGAGGAGCAAGAACATGAGAATACAAGTCGAGGGTGAACTTGCCCCCGGAGTCAGTTCCAAGGATGTCGTCCTCCATGCTATTGGCAGGATTGGTACCGCCGGCGGCACTGGCTGTGTCATCGAGTTTTGTGGTTCCGTCATTCGCAACCTCAGTATGGAAGCCCGCATGTCCATCTGTAACATGTCCATTGAGGGCGGTGCTAGAGCCGGCATGATTGCGCCCGACGATATCACGTTCGAATACCTCAAGGGTAAACCCCTTGCCCCCGCTCCGGACTCACCTGAGTGGGAGCGTGCGATTTCGTACTGGCGGAGTCTTGCGTCGGATCCAGGAGCGAAGTACGACATCGACGTTCAGATCGACGCCAAGGACATTGTCCCGACGGTCACATGGGGTACCAGCCCAGAAGACGTTGTCCCTATTACTGGATCAGTACCGGACCCTGAAACCTTCTCGACGGAAGCTAAGAAGCAGAGCGGCCGCAGAATGCTTGAATACATGGGACTGACCGCGGGAACTCGCATCGAGGATATCCCTGTCGACAAAGTTTTCATTGGTTCTTGCACAAACTCCCGAATTGAGGATCTCCGTGCTGCCGCCGAGGTAGTCAAGGGCAGAAAGGTTGCATCCAATATCAAACTAGCCATGATCGTCCCCGGCTCCGGAATAATCAAGGAGCAGGCTGAATCAGAGGGCCTTGACAAGATTTTCCTTGAGGCGGGCTTCGAATGGAGAGAAGCCGGTTGCAGTATGTGTCTGGGCATGAACCCTGACATCCTCTCACCCCGAGAGAGATGTGCAAGCACAAGTAACCGAAACTTCGAGGGAAGACAAGGTGCTTTGGGCCGGACTCATCTTATGTCCCCCGTCATGGCTGCCGCCGCTGCTATCGTCGGTAAGCTTGCCGACGTCCGGAAATTGACCAGCTATACGGCTAGCCCTCATATCGAGGCATTTAGAGCACCTGCGCCATCAAGCAAACCGATCGTTGATGAGAGTATCGAGGCCGGCGACGCATCAGCTAAGGAGGCACTCGCCGATCAGCCAGAGGACAGCTCGCTGACCTCACAAGATCTAGTCACAAAGGTCGCTGGCTCACAGGGCCTTCCCAAATTCCTCGTGCATAGTGGTATTGCCGCGCCAATGGATCGCACCAATGTCGATACTGATGCCATCATTCCCAAACAATTTCTCAAAACCATCAAACGTACCGGTCTTGGCTCGGCCCTGTTCAACCCATGGCGGTACAACGAGGATGGCACGCCCAATCCCGAATTCATTCTCAACCAGGAACCCTATACTAAGGCGAAGACCCTTGTCGTCACCGGAGCGAACTTTGGTTGCGGAAGCTCTCGCGAACACGCACCTTGGGCCCTGAATGACTTCGGTATTCGCTGCATTATCGCCCCATCTTTCGCCGATATCTTCTTCAACAATACATTTAAGAACGGCATGTTGCCCATCGCCATCACAAACCCCGCCGATCTGGACAAAATCGCGACAGAGGCCCGCGCTGGCAAGGAGATCAAGATCGACTTGCCGAACCAGGAGAT
The DNA here is from genome assembly GCA_028637585.1 of Xylariaceae sp. X187. Lineage (NCBI taxonomy): Eukaryota > Fungi > Ascomycota > Sordariomycetes > Xylariales > Xylariaceae > Xylariaceae sp. X187. Next base: position 2,405,339 of record JAJIZN010000001.1, on the reverse strand, counting down.
CCGCGACGAGAGTGACAAGTTGATTTGCAAATTTGACGTCGAGGAGTTCCGTAAACACTGCCTAGTAAACGGACTCGATGATATCGGTCTTACTCTACAGCTCGAGGAAAAGATTGTGGAGCATGAGAAAAAGATCACACAGTTGACGCCGTGGATTGACGGCAAAGCATACCTACGTAGGAAAGGCGGCAAGTTGGCGGTGAAGGCTGCTAAAGTTCCAACGACGAATCGTGGACGGGAACTCAAGGATCCCATTGACTGGTGATCCCAGTATACCCCCGAGAGAAGAAGAAACAGAAGAAACAAAGGAAAGTCGGGATTTCAAGTAACTGGAATTTGGGGACACGCTTTTTAGCAAAATAGCCGATTTGCTGGCTGGGGATGCTTTTCCGGTTGCTTTTATAGTTACTTTTTTAACGGCAATGATAATACGATGTTTATGCCTTCGGGGACGAACCCGGCCTTTTCTAACATGTTTTTCATCTTCTCTGCGCTGTCTCTTTTTATGCATCTTGAATCTGAGCGAGGACACTGACATGATGTCGTATCTATCTGCTTAACGCCCCTAGATGATTCCAGAGATCTTTTAAGGGTACAATAGGAATGAACGATGTAAACTCCGTAGAAACCCTCTTCCATGTCCCAGCTGGCCCTACAGTCGTTCGTGTCTTAACAATCAGTGATTTAGCATCATTCTCATACAGCCGGCAATAATATGCTAGGTTAGTTAGCTCTTATGCCTTGGAAGACGGACTCGACTTCCATGTGGGCATTATAGGGATATTCACCTTCTCTCATACCATCTCTTCCAGAAAACATCCCGAGAATGAGAAATAAGTAACTGGCCTATCATTATGGAGCAAGTTCCCGTAGCATGAAAAGGAGCACATGTCTCATCATGAAACCAAAATCTCCCGCGTAAGCCGTAGGTTAGCAGCTATATCACGCCGGAAAACCCACCACAAAAGAAATATTAGATTGTGCCAACGTTCTGGTCCCACCATGTCTTCCAGTCCACTGTCTTCTTCTCTCTCCTCGCCTCCTCGGCAGCGAATACCATTGCGTGACTGCGGATGATCTCGTCCAAGTCACATCCGATGAACTCGTGCTATTTGGGAGTCAGTAGTCAGTCACGCCGTGATTATTATGGTAGGATTGGAGGGGAATGAGGGGAATGAGGGGGTTTTTTTTTTCTGCAACTCGCGGGAATAGATAGAAAACCATCGCTGAGTGAATAATTCAACCTTGGTCGTGTATTTGCATTGAGAAAATGATTTGACTTACCTGGGCATCCTGTGCCTTCCATCCATTCTTAACGCTGTCGACGGCGAGAACAAATTGCCTGGTGAGCCCGTGATCACCACCGCCGTGTCCCAGACTCTCTAGCTTGGGGTGGTATGTCTTCGTCTCGCCCGTCCGGAAGTCCTCGATGGTAATCGTCTTGGAGTCCGCGTAGATCTCGCCCTCGGTGCCGTAGATGTAGGTGTATCTTTCACACTGCCGCTTCGTCTGCGCAACCATGTGGAAGATCGCCTGCTTCGCACCCCGTGGCCCGAGAGAATCATCCGCCGCCGCGCTGGACGAGGGCAGAGGGTCATCGTCCCAAGTGATGACGACGACTTGCTCATCGCACACATCATTGTCAGACTCGAAAGCACAGCGACCAAACCAGTTCCTGCTGTCAATCACCTCCTGCGGCGTCGACTCATCGTAATCTTCCGCGAGCTTTTCCATCATGGCAGCTTTCGCCTTGGGCATGTCGCCGCCGAAACTCTCGATGTCCGGAAGCACAACGTCGACAGGCCATAGGACATTACCGGTCTCGAGGCCCTTGTATTTCGGGCCTACGTAAACCCGCTTGCTGGAATACAGACAGTCCGGCTCGGCCGGGCAGCTGAGACAGTTGGTCGCTGCACCTGCGGCTTTCGGCTTCCGGGCCTTTCTGAAGACTTGCAGGGAGCCCGAGGATGTGACGGAGGAGGGAAGATGCTCGGGCGCATTCGATCCGGGCGCAGGGGAAGACATGAGCCATAGGATAATATCGATATCATGGCAGCTTTTGGTGAGGAGGGATGGCGCGGTGACTGATTGCTTTCGCCAGTTTCCACGGACAAAGCTGTGCGCAAAGTGCCATAATCCCACCGGCTCGGTATGATTGATGCTGAGTATATCGCCGATGGCCTTCTCTTCGAGCAGGAGCTTTCGCAGCTTCATGTTGTGGGGCGAATAGCGCATGACGTGTCCGATGGAAAAGACTTTGCTCGTTTGCAGCGGCGCCAGGGTCCGGTATATGTTGATACAGTCCGCGAGCGTCGTGGCGAGCGGTTTCTCGCACATGATGTGAAGACCAAGCGGTGCGAGGTCCATGATCGCATCGTGATGCAATTCATCCCGCACACAGATGAAGGCCGCATCGATGCCTTTCGGAACGGGTTCGCCTGCTTTCTCTCGTTCGCGACGGTTTAGCTCCCATGCCACGAATTCCTTCCAGTGCTTGAAGCTCGTTCCGTCCGGCGGCGACGACGACGACGACGATGATGATGCTGTCTGGCCCCAGATGAACTTGGCTCCGAATTCTTGGCGCTTATAGTCGTTAGGCTCGGCCACTGCAGCGACTATGCCATTGCTTGATTGCAGGGAGCATTTAGCATATACGTGACCGCGGGACCCAGCGCCGATGATGAGGAGTCGCGGAGGGTCCGCAGACATGGGTGGCGGAGAGGGGGGCCGAATGGCAGCATGGCCTATATGCTGTGCCGAATCGGCCGAAGCGTCGTCTTGTAGAGTGTGTGGTGACATTGTAGACTTGGAGAGTCCACTTCAACTGTAACATAAATAGGCAATGACAATTTGAATAATTTATGTTGATGTTGTTGACAATGGTTGGATTGGAGCTTTCCGTTCCTCCCGACCTAGACTAGCCAAGTAGGTTAGGTTAGATGAACAGGCGCGGAAAGTGAACTCCGAGACACGGGAGCGAGGATACAAGTGTAGATAGCTAGGCTAAGGTAGATAGACCACAGACAGTTCGACTCAGTGCTGTCGGCGGGCGGTTGAGACTTAATATAAGCAGATCACATGGCGAATTATATTGACTTATATTGACTTGATAGCTGTCTGATGTCAGCCCGCAATATTGATCGAGAAAGGTGTCAAGCAACAGAGAGCGTCTCAAATGCGCCATGAGCTTCCCCGATAAAAAGCAAAGCGCCTGAGGCTTGATATCTGAGAATGATGGGCAATGCTAGTGTTTGTGATATGAGCTGACTATCTATAGCCTCATTAGTACCCGTTTAGCTCGTGATTTCATGGGTTCTATTGAAGAACCGGCCACTCGTTTACCGTACTTACAGACTAAACTCGAGATATTCATTCCATTGGATCGTTTCTCGCGTTCTCGGAAGACGAGGCGCAAGTCATATTCTCTTCTGGGATGTCATCTCGTCCAAGATCGTCGACAAAAGTCCTTGGTGTGGAAAGAGGCACAAGATGCACATAGAAACCAACCGGACAGAACCATTCCAAAGGTAGAAGTACGAGGTGTAAATCGAGCCTGTCACTCTCACCTTTATTGAATTCAAACGACAATCACAAGAAGAACCATGGAAGAAAACAGAATACCTAGCTCAATAGTAATAAGATTGGCGACGCCGAAATAAATAAAAAAAGGGAAAAGAAAAATGAATGAAACACGTAACTAACTAATAGTCCGTATTGGCCGGCCATTACTAATCAATCGGTCATTACGTAAATGAGCAAAAAGAAGAAAAGACTACTAACTGGACCGGTAGGGATTTGAACCCTAGGCCTCTCGCATACCATCGGATGGTCGATGCAAAGCGAGCGCTCTACCCCTGAGCTACAGGCCCGAATTACAAAAGGACTCTCCTGTTCCAGTACTAAGAACTCTGCCCGACGATTTCTGTAGGTGATGCCAGACGGACGGGTACCTATCTAATTAGAATCCAGATAGTATCAGAATTCAGAACACTTGCAATTTTGACAACGATAACAAAGTAACAAAATTCATGCTTACATAAACTCTATCTTATCCCTTAACAAATTCACTCAAGATGATTAATCTACACAGGCATTTCAAGATTCCGGGGAGAGGGTCAAGAGTCGAGTGTCATGTACCTACACTAATAAGCAGGCGGTAGCTACAGTCTGTATACAGATAGTGATGAGTTTAGCGAGCGTGCGCTGGGCGAGTAGATACTTTCACTTCACATGTAGATCATACCTAGGTATCCCCATGACCACATCGTGATTAGTTTACATGGATCTAACTCACTGAAACTTCATACGGAATGCCGCGGTGATCTGCCATGATCATTATCGGCGAACGATCTTTCAACTCTTCTAGGTCAGATTCCTGCCTGCGCCGAGTACCCGGACACCCGCCCGTTTAATCAGTAGCCTCACTATATGCAATTTCGAATGCCTCGAGTTTGGCATATTGTAGCGGACATCAGTCACATCACTGCCGCTTCGCCGGTCAAGTCATTTGACAGTCCGCGACTCTCTCTCTCTCTCTCTCTCTCTCTCTTCAAGCAATGTGAATTCGGGACTAGACCTTAACGGCGAAATACTGACGCCACATAACACTTGGAACTCGGAGCTCGGAGCTCGGAACTCGGGCTTTTTATGCACTCCTAGGACGTTTTAAAATCCAACCCATGTTTTACAAAAGATGGGAATACGGCAAGTTATGGAAGCTGCCGTGACAACTCTCTTTTTGTAAGTAACTAGAAACCATCATCACGATTCGGCATATATTAGGTACCGCTCTAACCTGCCTTCTATGAGCTCGAATGAAAATTTTATGAAGACGCGGGAGTACTTTAGAAAAGCAAAGCAATGCCCATCCTAGCCCAAGCGTTGCCATACCCAAAGATGTGATATCCATGAGACGGAGGAAGCAAAACACAAACATCAATATACACCTCGTGTGAACTATATTCATTCGGGAATTTGCTCCCCGCGAAGGTACCTGGCCCAGTTAATAGGTGCTCTTCGATTTCCGTTTAAATCATCGCCTTCTTTCCAGCCTACACTATCCCATGCACCCAAGCCACACAGATGCCTCATGGTGGGCCGGCCGTGTGGACAGTTCCAAGGCTTGTCAAGCTCACCCATGTGTCGAACAAGTTTCTCCATCTGCTTGACCGACAGTGATTTTCCGATCATGACGCTGCTCCGGCAAGCACGCATGGCGAACATCTTCCGGACCTTCGAGGGTCGCGGGACCGTGTTGGCTGATGTGGATTGATGATCTTGCAGCAGTGAGATGAGTTCCTCCAGATCGGCGAGCGAGAAAGTCGTTTCCCGGCTCAGCG